>JBCNJP010000010.1:66114844-66162202 GCA_039602395.1 Deinandra increscens subsp. villosa | reverse complement strand
CAATTAGCAGCAAAGTGTCCTGGTTTTCCACATTGAAAGCAGTTCATGAGTCTAGGCCCATTGACATGACTACAGAGGTATGAACGTCTTGGATAAGACGACTTCCACTCTGGCTTATCATCCCATTTGTGTATAACACGTTTTGTATCTTTTTCCGGTTGTGTAATTAAACAAAATTGCTCTGACTTAGATTTGTTTGTTCTATTGAAAGTTGACACAACCTGGGGATAAGCAACAAAATCTTTGGGCTTAGTCTCACGACCTACTTTAGTGTTAGGCACGCGAATTTTAAAACCATCAACTTTTTCATAGGAATTAGAAAGATGTTTTGACAACACAGATACAACTACTTGTTTTGACTTGGACGTATTAAGTTCTGACACAGATGCTAGAACATCGTCCTTGGGTAAATTAAGACTAGAACTACTAAACACATGACATTCATTGACTTTCAAACATTCAGCATCCTCCCGTGACACATCTTCAATACCTACTTCATCTGCACATGAAACAAAGCCATCAGCAAGTTCAACACTATTGTTTAATGATTCATGGGACGGACCTGATTTACCTGTGGATGCCATTGTTTCATTCTGTTTACCCAACCCATAGATCATGTGTTTCTCATTTTCAACTTCCTGATCAGTCATAGGTGTCACTCCTACTAGAACACTATCTAAGGGAGGTCCTATCTCATGTGTTCCTGCTTCCGATCTATCAACTTGATCCTCCTCAAGGATTATTCCTATTATGTCTCTAGTCTTATCTTGAGGAACATCATTCTTGTTTTTGTCTGAGAAGCTAATCCCTATTCCACCTTTGTCCTTACCTATTCTAACCTCAGTTATGCATGTGTTCAAAGACTTACTGGCCTCTAGCATTCTCTTGCTTCTCATATGGTTCACATCAAGTTTTACTTGCAACTCATTGTTCTTATGCTTAAGTTCATCTATCTGCTTACTAAGCTCAACTATTTCTAACTTAGCGTTGTCATACAGAAGAGCTTTCTCAGTAGCAAGTTTTTGGTATTTCACTATGTCTAGTTTCTGAGCTTTTACCTTTTCCTCGTTCTTCTGCCATATACCCTTAAAGGAACTCCTCTCGCATTTTATCTCAAACAATTCTAACTGATAATTTTTACAGATTTGTCTAAGTCCAGGAATTATGAAGTGGGATCAGGACATACCTTGTCGTTATCAATCTCAGCAGCAAAGGCTTCCTTGTCTTCCACCGGAGTTTCTTCAGGTTTCTCATCAGTCACAACAAATGCATGCTCTTCCTCATCATCTTTTTCCATAGCAGCAATCATTGCATGTGACAGGCTAAACTCTTTTAACTGAGGAGTCCAGTCATATCCACCTCCTTCCTGCACAACCAAAGCACTTGACTCAGCCTTTCCCTTGACATCACCTACTTTCCTTTCTTCTGTTCTTTCTCTCTTCGGTTTTGTGCACTCTCTTGCGAAATGCCTATACTCGTCACAGTTGTAGCACCTCAGCTTGCTCTTGTCAAACCCCATCCTGATCTTATCTTGGTCCTTCCATACATTTCTCCTAGTCTTTGCCATGAACTTCTTTGCTCTGAAAACAGCCATTGCCATCTGCCAAGAGACATCCAACATCTCTACATCTTCTGGATTTATCTGATTTAGCTCCCCCGACAGCATCTCAGTAGGCACTAAAGTTCCTGCCATGAGAGCATGATAGCTGTTCATAAAGCCCATTCCGAGGGCAAAGTTAGGATCATTCGTAGCATCAGGGTTGACACCTCCACTTGAACTTGCATGAGGTTGTGCCACAAACGCAGTTGACTTTGTGATGGAGCTTGGTCCACTTCCAGCTGACTTTCCATCTTGTTTAGAATCCACTTCTTCTGACAACAGGGCTTGGTTCAATTTTCCCGCCAGACTAAGAGAGCTTATATGGTTCAATTCTCTCTGCTTGTCATCAATAAGCTTTGACTTCAATTTGTTGATCATCTCATCAAGAGATAGCTCACTCAGCTTGTTGTTTTCCTTAATGATGGAGATGTTTGTATTCCAGGATTTGGGCAAACTATTCAGCAGTTTCAGATTCTTATCTTCCAGATCCGGTTCTACACCATAGCTTGACATTTCGGCCATCAGAGACACGAACCTTTGCACCTGTGCTTCGAAGGATTCACCTTGAATGTGGTTAAACAAGTTGAATTTATGCTTCAATATTTGCTTGCGGCTTGCCTTAATGTCCGGATTTCCCTCATAAGCCACAATCAAAGCATTCCAGAGTTGCTTGGCAGTCTTGCAGTGCTTAAATCCTTGTGCAATGTCTGGTGTAAGTGCCATAGTCATAATAGCAAATGCCCTCTCTGCTTTGTTGCATCTTTTCCAATCATCATCATCATATTCGTCTTTCGTTTTAGCTTTACCTGCATTGGTTCCTTCTGGATGTGTAGGTGTGTGTGGCCCATGAATTACGGCTCTCCATAATCTTAAATCAACACTCTTCAAGTGGTTTTTAAACCTATATTTCCACTCCAGAAAATTATCCGCCGATGTGAGTCTAGGTGGACGAGTGATGGATCCAATCTTAAAATCCAACTTCTGATACATACTCGGTTCGAAATCCATTACGTAAGCTTAGGGAAACTTAAAACTAAAGTCCAAATCTCCAAACAATGAGATTACGATCGTAAATGTCCGATTACGATCGTGAACGCCTGATTACGATGGAGGCAAATCGTAAACTCTGATTCCGGCAAGAGAAATCGTAAACACCGATTACGATTAACGATTACGACAAGCAAGGGTCGTAAACACACGATTCCGATTAAACTGAATCGTAAACTCGATTGCGATTCGAAGGAGTCGTAAACACCGATTACGATTTGAGATTCCGGTAAAGAAAAATCGTAAACACGACGATTACGACCAAGTACAGTCGTAAACACGATTCACCGGATCGTAAACACGATAAAAATGCGATCTTGAACTCGTAAACCTGATTCCGATGCAGATCTTCAAAAGAAACAGTCGTAAACACTCAAATAAACCCAGAAACCGATCGGAAACACGAAGAACAGCAGCAACAGAACTCGTAAACACCAAAATAGCCTTTAAATCTTCAAAAACACAAGCTTTTTCCTGACAATAGCTTGAATCAATATCGTGAGAGCCTCGAATCACAGATTCTTGGCTCTGATACCAATTGTAGGTCCGAATATTAACCAATCACGATATCTTAATCACAAACGAGTGCGGAATCCTCGTATGTGATTGATTCAAGAAGAATGTAGAAGAAAGATACTCAATCGATAAGAAAGATCGAATCCTGAATGCAAAACACTACAAACTTGAAGCAAATGGGACTGATGGTAAACACCTAAGTGAGAGAGAGAAATCGTAAACAGTTTTCCAAAAGCTTATCAATATCATAAACAAGAGAGGTATTTATACTACCTCTTACAAACCCTATGGCCAATCATAAACACGAATAGCCCAATCATAAACACTAGAAATCGGCCCACATGGCCTAAATATAATCTAACTAAGCCCAAAAGCCCAATAACTAACAAGCCCACAACTAATGTTCATGCCTCTAATATATAGCCCAACAATTAAGATCAACTGAAGGCTATTAGATGGTAATTCACTAAACATCTGAATAAAGAACCCAGGAGCATTAATCACACTTATCTTCCCAAACTAAGATTAATATACGATGATGTTAAGAAGAAGATGGTTAGAGATGCAGAACAACAAGGATTGCCAAAGCCTCCTGGTGCACTTGATCTCTACAAAGATACACAAGTTCCTTCTTCTCTTAAACCTCATAATCTCATAGATTCACTTCTTAATTCCACTACCCCTAGCCAAGCGAAAAGGAGAAACCCTCCTAGAACCACAAAAGCTAAGCCTACACCATTAAAGAAGCCTAAACTGACAAAACCTTTAAAACCCTTACATCCAAATTTTAGAGCAGATAACTTCACTCGCATTCTTACTAGGGAACCAAAAAAAACCTAAGACTTTACAAACTCCTATTCTTCCTAGTGAACCAGAAAAATCACCACAATAATCGATATCTACCTCATCTGAATCAGATGAAGAAAACAGAAGAAAGGAGATCAGCTGGGAGTATACTGAAGAGAGTGGAATCTATCCAATTGTCACTAATGACGGCAAGAAGACGGTTAGAAGCACCAGTGATGCTCTACAAGGGTTTTCTGAAAGTGAGCTATGGGATATGGTGAGGATTGGTGAAAGCAGAAAAAGACTGACTTTTAGGGAGAATATTCTTTCTCACAAGGCCAAAATTGCGGTACAAATGGGAAAGCTGCTGCTCCTTCTCCTATTGGTACTACCAAGAAAACAAAAGCACTAATTACAACTTGGGAGTACAATCTAGATGAGGAATTGTACTATGTGTACCGAATAGATGGATCCCACTCGACACATAAAAAATGATTCCAAGTGAATGGGATCTGTTAGAATAGAGTGTAATCAAACTCACTGTTCTTGAAATAAAGGATGGTGATTTGTTAAAGAAGGCACTACAGAAGAAGATTAGAACTAGAAAAAGAACTGAGTGTAATCAGGATGAAGAGTTAATCCAGATGAACTAGAGTTCTTTAGGATGAAGAGTTAGTCCGGATTGAAACAGAAATTTGGCATTTATATTTAGAAAAAAAAATCTATTTGCAACCGAATCGAAAGCCTTTAATTAATCATATTTAGAATAAATCAAGCAAACACAAAATTAAGATTTAAATAATTAATATCCTTACCCTATATATATATATATATATATATATATATATATATATATATATATATATATAAATCATATAACCAAAATTGATCATAGTTACAAAAATTGATTAGGATCCTATAAAAAAAAATAATTAGCTATACATAGAATACTAATACCTAGCATTAGACATGTAATCTTCATCTTCAGGGTCATAGTCGAAGCTGCTATTGCTGGTGGTGGTGTCTTCAGGAGGGTCGTGACGCTCACCTGGCATCGACCTCCTCCTAAACAGAGCATCGGAGGTGTAGGTGGAGTCCCTATTCAGGATTAAGTAGAATGACAGTTCTGTCTCTCCCTCTGGTTCCCGGAGATAAGAATTCATATCCTCGATAGCTTCGTCAGAAATGAAATCCATGTACTTTGTCCCATATCTGAGGGACAAAGGTGGGATCTTCCAATAAATCAGGAAATACCCAATTGATGTGTGGCCCGGGAATCTCACCATGAGATACAACTGATAGATATCAAAGGTGCGAATGTCGACATAGTCCACCTTGCCCTGCCACATATCTTCTTCGGCGGCATTTCGATGGATATCGCCATTGTGGTGGATCTTCAGTGTGAATCTCCAACCACCTGTAAAAAGCTCAAATGCAGAGGCAACCAATAATTAACAAACAGAACCCTAAAAACCAAATGCAGAGACGAAAATACACTTACAGGACGCGGGCCGTAGTAGGGTTTAGGGTCATTAGCGGCCCTAATTCTTCATTTTCGAGCAGCAGTAACCATTGTTGATGATCTTTTAGGAGAAGATAGAGAGTGACAATTCTTGATCAAGAGACGAAATTGAGTGAAGGAAATATAAGTGGCTGTATGTACTAGCTTTTAGCCACATATCTAATTAAAAACAGTGGCCGTTGCTCACATTTAGCCACGCATAATATATACTTAATAGTTTTATTTTTTTTAATTTACTAAGTATTAGAATCTACTCTTCCGTCACACAACATTGTATAAGCGTGGCCAAAGGTATCATATATATTCGTTTTTTGTCACATGAATAAAAAATCATTGAAATTGTGGCCGTTTGGTGCATTTTGCCACTCTTTTTTAAGTGTGCCAAATAAATGCCACATTTTTTTTGTAAAACAGTGGCTAAAGCCTCTACACCTGATTGTTGTTGTCACATAAACAAAAAGATATGTGGCTAAAAGGATTCAAAAACTATATATTTGGCCACGGGTACAAAATATATGTGGCTTAAACTAGTCTTTCTTACCTTTAGCCACGTTGTTTTTTAAACAGTGGCTACGTGGTTTCGAAAAAACAGTGGCTAAAGGTCGTTTTTAACGTAGTGAAATGATCCATATCCTATATAAGATCAAACTTCTAAATTTTAAAACCTAAACTAATAAGATAATACTTGGTATATATGTGGCTCAGTAATACGTGCGTGGTCCGTCCATGATTGGTAAAAACGGCCAGAAACACAACCCCTAGGCATTTTAAAACCTAAACTAATAAGATAAAACTTTAAAACCTATATATATCTCTTTTCAAACCTACATATATCTCTTTAAAAATAAAACATTTAAGTTTTAAAACCTAAACTAATAAGATAATACTTGTTATATGTGTGGCTCAGTAACACCTGTGTGGTCCGGCCGTGATTGGCAAAAACGCCCAGGAACACGACTCCCTAGGCATTTGGGGGGGGGGGGGGGGTTGCATGCTACCGTGAACCGTACAGCTGGCAAGAGGGAGGATGGGTGGGGCCTACTAACCTAACGACTAGTTGACCACTTTTTATAAAAATAATAAATAAATAAAAAAAACAATAGATATCCACCATCCCCAACATATTTTCTACCAATGTTTCTCTCAACTCCAACCCTTTTTTTTAAAACTCCAACATCTTCTGCAACCTCATTCATCCCTGGAAGAAGTTTCATCTTCATCTTCGTCATCCTGATCTTCTTCAAGTGATTTCGAACAAGATGGCATCGAGTTGTTTGTTTCTTCAGTTAGAGCCATTATGGAGTTCATTGTCATGTTTCAAGTACAAATATTATTACACGACGAGAACATGTTATGCGTGATCGTGCTACGGCGAACACCTAATTCTCGAAGATTACTTTAACAATGACGCGACATACAACAAAGATATGTTTAAGCGTCTATTTCGTACGAGTAAAAAGCTCTTTTCCGAATAGTAGAGATTTGTAAGTTCGTTATGAGTATTACCAACAAAGATACGACACGAGGGGTAGATTAGGTTTCACTTGTTTGTAAAAATACATGTCCGCGATTCGTTAACTTGGGTATGGAACTGCTAGTGATTCATGGGACGAATATTTAAAGATGGCGGAGAAGACATCCAGGCGCACTCTATTCGATTTTTGTTGACGTATAATTTTAGTTTTTTTTATTTTTAACCTATCATTCTATATTATTAGTGTTTATTTTTATTTTTTATTTCATACTATTTTTGGGTTAAGGTGTATTAAATTATACATGAAACGGTACAAGAGAAGACCTACATGGAGTGACATCAACAAATTTACGAATAGCACGAGAGAGTATATGGATACCTGGGATGCTCAATAGTACCGATCGTACACATTGGGAGTGAACAAACTGTCCCACAAAATGGTAATGTCAACACCAACGAGGTGGCCATCCACCTCCTACAATATGCTTGAAGCTGTTGCATCACACGACGTGAAAATGTCATTCTTTTTTTGGTGTTGCCGGTTCAAACAACAATATTAACGTCTTTGGTCAATCGCATGTGTTTGACCACATCATGGACGGATACACCACCTTCTTCGATTATTGCCAACGACACCGAGTATGACCAAAGATATTATCTTACTCATGAGATTTATCCAGAGTGGTCAAGATTTGTAAAGTCATTTACGTGCCCACATCCCGGTGATCATCAAAAGTTGTAATATAACAAACGTCATTAATCGGCTAGAAAGGATGTGGAACGAACATTTTCTAGGTTAAAAAATAAATGACATATGGTTGTCAATCTTGCTGTATGTAGACGAAGGATAAAATTTATGCCACCATGTACACGGTTTTGATTTTGCACAACATGATTTTGAAGGACAGAGGGAAAGCAATATGCCAAGGTTATGAAGAAGACAACATCTCACGTGTTCAACTAAGCAAGCAAGAAAAACAAATGACTCGTATGAATAAACGAAACAGGGATATGCACAACAATATTAAATCGATTTGGTTGAACATGTTTGGAAAACTCGTTCACAACCTTAGTATTTTATGTAATTTCTAAGACTTATGAATATTTATTTTTTATTTTTAATGTAATTTTTTTTATAAACTGTTCTATTTTCGAATATATTCATTATGAAAAATAATATATAAAATAGAGAATTAATAATTAAGTAATAATTCTAATTCTGCATACTATCACTAACCTACTATATCACTTTTTTACTTTCACACCACATCTTGTTTGGTAGTCAGCTTTAAACTTCCACACCACTACGAAGCATAAAATGAGATGTTTGTGGACAATTTGTATAAGGTGTCAATTTCTTTGCAAGCCAGATAACTCAAATCCGGAGCCTGAGCCTATCAAACCCCGGCCATCAATCATCAATGATCTCACAAATCTTCCATACAATTACCTGCAGATGATTAGACTCCCATGGCTAACAAAGAGAACCCCTCAAGATTTGTATAAGCAGATTAAAACATAAAGATTGTAAACAAACTAACGCCAACCGCCTTTTACCGAATCCCATCATAGCAGGGTAATGGATGGATCCAGTCAGTTTTCGTGTAAAAGTTCTCATGATTACACAAAAAAATAGCAAGAAACACATCCAAGACAAAACTAAGATTGAAGATTAACGTTTGATAATTTTGTCATCTAAACTTATTTCACTGCACACATACCATCTGTTCTACCTTGTTCACTATTATACATATAACATATGTACACAAGACTCAAAATTACTTCTAAATTGGAAATACAAAGTGACCATCACTTTTGGAACAATGGAAACTACAATGGATGGAATTAACTTACCTTTCTTCCATTTTTGCATGTCACTGAAGCCCATCTCCATGCAACACATAACCTTTGCAGTTTCCATTGCTACAAAATCAACCACTTGTCACTACTCATGAGCTCTCTTGGAAATTAAGAGACCTAGATAATGCTGCAGGGTTAGCTTGAAGTGCAGGAGACGCTTCTTTGATGGGGTTTTTATCTTCACTTTTAGGTCGGAACACCTTAAACATACCCCCTCCATTCCCACCAACACATATATCGTTTTTGATTCCCAATGTAGCCCATATCGAACTTTTTGCAGCTTCCTCCGGATCATCGATCCTCAATGTTTTTGGAACCCAAAGACTTTTTTCAGCTTCGTTTTCTTTTATCATTTCATCTTCTCCATTCTCAGCCCGTGAATGTTTCCCCAAAGTTGGGGATATAGGACTGGAAGGAGAGGTGGCATAGCTAACCGGAGGGGCAGGATGGTAATTAGATGGAGGAACCCACTGCATATTCCACGGGCCCAGAACTGGGCCAGAGCTAGGACCAGGTACGGGTATAGCACAACCCCAATATGGTGCTGGAGGGTAGAACGGCATTGGAAAGCTCGGTTGGCAGAAAGCAGGGCCTATCTGTGGGGTCCATGGGTATGGCCATGGTGCACCAGGAAAACAGGGCACATGAGGAGAGAACCCATGGCAACTTTGCATCTCAGTAGTGGCTGATGATTTGTTTGTGTTGTCATCATTACTTAAAGGAACTGGGATTATTAAATCTTCTGGCTTACGGAAACTATCTTGTCTCAATGTTTTATCTGCAATTTTCAGGACGGAAGCCATTGACTCACACAGAGGTGTGTCGGAACCAAATGTAAGGACAGTGCCGTTGGGTTTAAGGACTGCGTGGTTCACATCACCAGGAAGACCTTCTGTGACGGTTATTTGACGGTATAGAGAGGCAGAAGTCTTATTCTTACGGCGACCCGCACCCACGGGAACATTCCTCATTGTCCCACCAGCTGTCCAGTATCTTTGACAGTTCTTGCAAAAGTGACGAGGTTGATTAACATTGTAATTGTTGTAGTAACAAAACTTTGTATCAATGCTATTACATCGAGGACATGGAAGTATTTTGTCAGGTTTTTTTAAGGTTCTTTCCTGTTCACTTTGTTCTTCCTCTGCTTTTGCAGTAGCAGATCCGTTTTCAGCTGAAAGTGTTGTAGGGTCATCGTTTAATACTGAAGTTGCATTTGGCTCTGTAACATCTTCCGAGTTTGTAGAAGTTCTTTCCTCTTCTTTGTCAATGGATTTTCCTTCAGGTTGGCCCTACGTTTACCACAAGTTACAATTAAAAATGTGATCTTGCAGCAGATAAGATCTCACACAGACACACATACTTCCACCTACCTTATCTTGCCAATTATATATGCATAACAGAAAACTGACAATACTATTCCAAAATTTAACCGTATGTCCTGCTTTGCTTTCATCCATGAACTCGACTATTTTTTTCCTGCTGCAACTAGGCTAGTCAAATGTCTATATAAAGATGGCAAGCAGATAAAACTCAAATTTTATCACCAAAATATGACAGTTTTGAATTCTTTCTCTTGTTCTACTGCCAGTCCATAAACAACTGACATATAGAACTCAAAATCTATACACGTGTCTCCTGTGTAACAAGCAAGTTAGGTCAAGTGTCATGAAGTTCAAGCTTTATCATAGTAAATCAGTTCACATATCAAGCCATAACCACTTTTTGAATTATGTTCAACAATTTTCAGCTTTGAAATATACTATCCTTTAATCAGAAGACACTCATCAGAGTACCATTAAACCCCGGAAAGATAAAAGAAAAAAGAAAAAAAAACATAACTTCAATTACATAAAAATCAGACAAAAAATCATGGTTGAATAGATAGATAAAACTTCTTTGAACCGGTGAAGTACAATACTAAATCATGGTTGGTTCACGGAATCGGCACACACAATCCCAATAGAAACGAAGAAAGATAAACCCTAAAAAGTTTTGTCAAATCAATCCAAAGAACTCCATAAACATTTGATCAGTCCATTGATATGCGATGGTATCAATGACATATAAATCCCTAAATCACAATACGATTGGGGAAATACACTCCACTCCTCTGGGGTACTTGCCATAATCAAACACGATCTGCCAAATTATTAACAATATTAATTAATCAGTTACCTTGTTATTAGCATCCGATTCAAGTTCTTCCTCAGCTTCTTTCGAATCATCCTCCGACGAAGAACTAAAGGAAGACGACCGATCTTCTCTCTTCACACAGTCAGCGTCACCGTCGCCCGATACAGCATCTTGAGTAAGCACCCCGTCTGTCAACATCTCCGGCGGCTGAATCGTCTTCCCAAACAGCTTAATAGCAGGATCCTTTCCTTCCGACATCTCCGGCAGAACAGGGCAGTTGAATTTGGCTGGAAAAAGTGAACAGATCTAGCGTCTGTCTAACAAACAAGGTGTGGATCTTGTGTGTGTAGGATTGGTTAGGTTTTGATCGTACCGCCACGTAAGCAAGGGAGGAAGAAATGAGAGCCACAAGTTGGGTATGTGGCTATTCAGATCTTCTCTCTCCTCAAACTTTCGCTCTTTTTGATTCTCATTTATTTGCTGACTCGGCAATTTTACATATCTGTCCCTGTTTATTCACTTTATTTTGAATTTTACTACCCAAGTTACTATTTTTGAGTTACGATTTCCGTCCCTCATTGATAGCAATAAATATGTGGAGTTATCACAGAAGTTAGTTCTTGGTAATTTTTATGAAAATGGGTCAATAATCTCTGATGATACATTGGGTAATAGGGTGTTTCATGATGTGGGGTAAATAAGACTTATGCATGCACGTTCACATCTCCCACACGTCACATCTCTGCCAGTTTTGTAACCTACCCATGTTCTTTTCAGTTTCCTTATTATGCTTTATATAGTTGTACTTTTTGTTTTTTTAGTTGTAACTAGTTTTCATTTCCTATAGTTTAGGAACCGTACCCAGAGATAGACTCCTATATGTATTCTCTTTTGGTTTATGAATGAGATGGTGAATTTGTGTTGAAAAATATTTCCTGTGATTTTCTTAAGCTTCGAGAGATCACGTTCATTGCTAATCCAAGTTTGGTCACTTGGGTGGTGTTCTTTGGAATCTACTTTTGAAATTCGGCGGTGTTTCTGTATCCGAGTTCCATTCGTAGGCAGCCCTTCGTTTCGAGGAGTGGTGAATTTGCTGTATCTCTTCGATCCGTCGTCGTTTATAGTTACCGTTGAAGTTCCGATTCTCGTCGTTAATCTAACCGGATATACAACACTCATTTTGTGTAATTACTCGGTTTCCGTGCAAGTTGAACTTTGTGACGTCATCTAGGGTTTTAAATCCGGTCTAACTAATGAGCGGTAAGATCGTCGACTTGATGCCTGATTTGATTCTGAAGGCATAACAAGTCTTCATTTCAACTTTTATTTTTGGTTTTGGTTTCGACTTGTTGTAGAATGGCCCTATCCAATTCAGAATACATATTGGTTAACAAATTTCTTGTAGCTAAGGAGGAAATACTTTTTTAAAGTTAAAACTTAATTAATTAGAGTCCTTAGATCGAAATCGATCAATGAATAGGAAGTTTACCCTTATATTGATGTTTTTTTTTATAAAATAATAATATTTTATTTAAGGGGTAAAATATGTTAGATAAATACTAGCCGTGTGTCCGCGCGTTGCGGCGACAGTTTATAAAATAATAATATTTTATTTAAGGGGTAAAATATGTTAGAATGGCCCTATCCAATTTAGAATACATATTTTATTTAAGGAGTATACAATAATTGCGTAGTAACGAAATCAGCCACCCTAGAAGTGTGGTGCCTACAACTGATATCCGTGTCCCTTGAAGTGCATGCATCTGCATGGGATTGATTTTGACCCTTGATGCGGTCTGTGTGCTTTCCAAGAACCCATGAGAAGGCATGAGACCTCCTTTACCCTTTCCATCTTATTTTCAAAAGCATTTGTGACCCAGTAGCAATTTAGGCATAAAGATTGTACCTGCACGACATCCTTCCAAAGAGCAAGGTAAGGAGAATGTATTCCATCTATCCCACTATAAAAATTCCAATTTCCCCCCGTTTTTTAGCCATCCAAACAACGACTCAATATAATCAATTTCTTTTGAACATCAACAAAACACATATTAAACTTATTTGCATAAATCAATATATCTTAAAACTCACAACCAAGCCATCGAATTTAGTGAATCCATAATTAGAATTCAGAACTGAGAATTCAATCTTGTTGAATCCATCCATAAATTAGGTTATCTAAGTTATAAAACCATCCGCCAATGCATAAAAGAATCAAGATTACACGGAACATATCATAAGTTTTTTACATACATTCAAGAGTTCTTGAAGAGAAATCAAGTTTTTTTTTTCAAACACCAACAATCACCTCATATTTGATGCTACACATGAAGTTGCAACAGCCACCACCATCTTTCTTCTTTCTATCCTTTTTGTCCTTTCAGTGACCTTCAGGTAGAGGATGATCCCTTGTGCCAAATTGAAACTTTCTCATCAAACTTGGTAAAGATGCTAGCAATCAATTGAATCGAACTCAAAATCGAACATACATGATGATATACGGTGAAAAAGCAAATTATCCCCGAGCACAATTGCTGCCAAATTAGAAATACAAGTAATGGAAAGATAAGAAGATTGGAGTAAGAAAGAATGACTTTATTGAATTTTGGAGAGTGAGAGTTACAGACGCATGTGTAACTGAATTATTACAAATAATATCAGATCCCTAAACTATACTATTCTTCGGGTATTTATAGGCCTCCACTTCGATCTTCCAGCTTCGCATCTGCGAGACCGCATCTACATGTGTCCTGCAAAGACACTTCCGCAAAGCATCATGTCCGAAGGACTTGGAAGTAAGCGATCAGATGTGTAAAACACATCCGAGTCATCGTTTACTTCATCAAGTCTCCCAAGTCTATTAAGTGAGTAAATGAGGTTAATAGACTTACTTTTGAATATAAAGGGTCGCTTGCACATCCTATGATTGCATCTGTACACTCTGACATGTATAACTAATGTTACAGTTTTCAAGTACCCATCAATGTCGCGTGTTAAAACCCGTACCTATTCTATTTCCTGTCACATCAAGAGTTATGACAAAAAAATTTGAAAATCTTACCTTCCGTTTTTACCCTCCGTAAAACCCGCTTTCGCAAAACCGCCCCATATAAACCGCTTTCCTATACCGCTTGTCAGACAGCCTATATATAAACCACTCCTTCTTCCCCCAATTTTTTACCGAAAATTTCTTGCAAATTTCACCATCGTTCTCTGCACTGTCTTCATCAATCCTACCTTTTTCAAGGTCAGTTCTTCCTTCCGATTCTTTGCTTTTAACACATTCGTTTTCATTATACGCTCATGGCTACCACCACAAAACTCCCCTCTAAGCATAACCTTTCCATTTCCTACCCCCAAATTACTCAAGAAGAACTAGATGAATTCATAAAAGAATTCCGCATTCGTAGAAACTTAAATCCAGTACTTGCAAATGAAGGCAAACCCATCTATCCCTTTCCTGATAAGAAATTTGGTTTGTATTTAGACTCCATCCGCCTTGCCAATTACAGAATCCCATTTACCCCCTCTCTTCTTCAAGCCCTAGCGTATTTCGAGATTCACTTGTTGCAATGCAACCCACCTACTTCCGGAAGAGATGTTGGTAATTGTAAAAATAAGCAACAACAAGTTTTTTCCCCATATGCGACCTGTCATTTTCTTCGGATTAGAGAGTGCGTATAATCGCAAATCAATCAGTTTAATTTTTTCACCTTTTTAAGATATTATGACCTTCTTCTCTTTTTTTTTCCTTTCCTTTTGTTGCAGCCATGGATCTGTCAAGCGCTCTCTAATTGAAAGATTTCAATCAACTCAAGTTCAGCAAGACCGAAGTCGCAAAGGGTACATCTACTTCCGCAGTTCCTACCTCACCTAATGTTGAAGCAACCACCAATGAAACCACAGTTTCAATAGAAACAACACATCCAACAAGTGTATCTCAACTGAAAGAACCACATCCTACCTCCCCAGTTATTCAGAAGAGAAAGAAAAGGGTTGCAAAACCTAACAAAAATGCCCCTGAAACAGAAGTAGAAGAAGAAGAACCTGCCCAAAAGAAAACCCGAAAATCTCCAGTCACTCGATCCAAAGCAAAGTATTCCTCAACTGTTGAAGCCTTATCCGACAATCTCGAAGGCGAATTTTATCAAGGAACACCTTCTCCTACTTCTGAAGACGGAAATGCATATGTTCAGTCTCCACCAAATTTGGCACACCTGGTAAACACTTCTTTTACTGATTTTATTCAGTCCCCCTGTCAAACTATCGATCTTACTAGCACCCCTTCTCCGGTGATTACTTCTTCTGATAATGAACTTCCTCAATCTGCTTCCCAAACCATGATCCTTTCTCCTGTTACCTCTCCAAAACCATTAGCAACACACTTCTATTCCAGCAACTCCACAAGTCATGTATCCACTTCCAACCCTGTCAGCTTTACAGATGCTCTTTGGATCAGAAACGAAGCCAAACTGGTTGCCTCTCGCAACAACTCTTCATTCGATCTTGATGAACTTTTCATCCCTACTTGGAACATTACCAATAGGGACAGCATTTCTGATCCTGCATGTGCAAAAGACTTTTTCCTGAAGGTAATTGGCCCTAGTGATGTGAGGCAATCCTAAGAGATGCCTGCTCCTGAATTTGCTTCAAAGGTTATTTCCACCTACGCAAACAGCAACACCATCATTCCTAAGCTTTATAGTCGCTGGATCAAAGCGGAGTTCCAACTTCAAACTCTTAATGAAAAGCTGATCGCAGTTGCAAAGCCAGAACTTCAAGAGAAAACCCAGGCCCTTCAAAGGGAAAATCATGATCTTAATCAATCCAATGCTGCCCTTTCTTCTAGACTTGCTGATGTTGAAAAGTCACTAAGTAGCTCAATAACCCTGGTAGAGAGTCTCGAGAAGCAAAAGCAGGACCAATTCTCTGATTATGTCAGAACCTTAAAAGAAAAGGATGATCAACTTGAATCATTGCAGTTCCGACTCCAACAAGCCACTTCTGGTATCTTGTATTTCATAATATATTTTCGGATATGTTATTATATTTTAAACAATTCCACCCTTTCTTTATACCTTATTTTTTTATCCTTAGAACTTCACACCACCAAGACTGCATTTAACGATGAAAAACGCATGATGGAGACAGATAGGAAGACACTGGAGGATGAAAGAAAATGGTTGATCACCAAGGGAATCCTTGCGACGGTAGAGAAGGTTCTTAAAAGCCCAAACCTAACTTCAGCAATTGTAAACATGACCAATGCCATGAACGCTTGCGGATTCAACGAAGGCGTCCAAGCAGGTCTTTTCTATGCCCATGATCCGAGCGCTACTGTTGAAACTTGTACTGGGTTTGATTGTGAGGTGCCCCGGAAGCTTAAGGACGCTAGAGAAGTATTTCCCACGCTTGCTTTCACATTGCTGACACTTACAAAGAACTCCCTGATGCCCCTCTCAGTCAAATCAAAGAAGTACTTGCTCCCGAACCAACTCCCAACACTGTCCGTCACCCATGAAGCTCTCAGGTATGACCTATCTTTGCTACTTTTGAACAAACAATGTTAACTTTGCTCCACCAGCGAGTGGACTTACCTTTAATTCCCGTATGTGTAGGGCTTAACTTTTGAACAATTTACTTTATGCTCCGTCTTACTCTATGCTTATATTTTGAATGATTATGACTTTATCATATTATCATGTTCTCAATGCTTTGGTAGACCCTTATTCGCATGTGTATAAATTATATTATCAACCTAAATGGTCACATGCGTCCATGTTACCAGTTTAAGCTTCCAATATAACCATACTCATAGAACAAGTTTCCTAACAACACATGTTCAATCATATTAAATATTTCTTTCCTTTCATCAACTCTCTTTTTCCTTTTTTTTAACAATTGTAACACATAGTTACCTTAATCGGCCATTTAGACCACATCCGGAATTAAGAGCAACCTTAGCCTCTTTATAAATTACTTCCGGGAACATGGATAGTGCATAACTACCTCTTATGACCCCGTAGGTCGCATCTGTAAGGATGCTAAATTAATTGATCAATTTATTTGGTTTATCAAAATCGAATCTTTCATAAGACGCATGGTGGCCAACCATTTCAATGATCTCTTGGATCAAATTTATCATGTACGTATGTTTTTTTAACAAGTGTTTGTTCGCAACAACCACAAAAAGAAAACATTATTAACAAAATGGAACATATCCACATGTAATATCTTTTGATTTCGCATACTTTCCATTTTTTCAAGGATTACAAGTAATACTTCTTTAAATGCACTCCATTCCAAGGTCTTGATAACAAGTTTTCATTCCCATCTTCCAAAAGATAAGATCCCTTTCTTAGCACTTCCAAAATTTTGTAGGGCCCTTCCCATTGCACCGCTAACTTTGCCTTGGACTTAACCCTACTAACGTCGTTGTGACATCCGAGAATTCCAAGGTTAACTTCCGTTAGACAATCTCCGTTAGTTACGTTATAAGTGTTAACTTAGTAGCTAATGCTTAACTAGGCCGAATACGTCCACGACCTTTGGTTGATCACCGAACCCGTCCTCATGTGTTATGTGTTCGTTTATTTATTTATTTATTGTTATTATGTGCAACGTGATGTAAACGCATGATTTATTGTTATTATTAATAGCACGACAAATTGTTAATTACTGATTATGTGATAAATTGTTTAAATTGCCTAGTTTAATGTTTAATCAAGTAATTAGGGTGTATGCATACATGTTAATCATGGGCTAATGATGGACTAATCATTGGGGCCCAAATCCCAATGAAAAGCCCACCAAAAGCTTTAGTATATAAGCACATAATTAAAAACCCTAATTCTTTCATTTACTTACATCACACAAAACACACACACACTCCCATTCTCCCTCTCTCTAAACCGCCACCACCTAGCCACCAAGATCAGCTGTGAACCACCGGATCTCAGCCTCGAACCATCATCCATCGAGCTTGAAGATCAAACCGTGAGTCCCATGAACCTCTTTTATGCATATTCTATGTGTTTTCTTAAAAAGCATGACCAAACCTTTATGAAATCGTTTGATCTTCTGATATGATGCTTAGGAATGTTAGATCTAACCTAAAGTCTGCAACTTTACGTGTAAAATCATCCCATAATGAAGATCCATGCTAGTTAGGTCATTTTATGCTTAAAAGGTGTTCTTGGTGATTTGATGGTGAAAATCCATGTTTAAGGTGTTAAATCTTACTGTTTAATGTTGGTAAATGTTTATGCATGCTAGATACTGAATTATATGAAGTATGGAAGCGGTTAGGTTGATTTTTGGGCTGATTTACGAGTTTTCTGCGACCAGCGAAACTGTGCGTTCGCTGGGCGACACTATTCAGCGAAACCGGGTTAATATTCATCCAGCGACACTATATGGCGAAACTATAGTGTCGCCGTGAAAACTAAGTATGCTTGTTCGAACGAAACTACCGAGCGAAACAACCATAGACTCCTGAACGAAAGTTCAAATCAGTTTCGAGCGAAACTAGATAGCGAAACTGTGTCATCAGTTTCGAGCGAACCTATCTAGCGAAACTGTGCCAGTTTCGAGCGAAGCTATGCTAGCGAAACTGTGTCATCAGTTTCGAGCGAATCTAGCTAGCGAAACTGTGCCAAGACCAAAACCCAAACTTGTGCAACTTATTTGAATGTTATGCCATGACTTACATGATTATGCAATAATGAAACATGCTTTGATTTCTGAGTTATGTGAACCCTCGTTTATGATCAACCATCGGTGTCGTGTGTCGGTATGTCGAGTCGTAGTTCCAACGTGCTATGTTATGGGCCATAGTGACGTGAGTTAAAGATTAGACACAAAACTAATACTTAAGACCTAAACGTGTTCTTAGGTCTTCATTAAGCAAACAATACTGGGATTATTTAGCAAGTGTAGCAGTGCAACCAAAGGTGAGTGTCACTAACCCGTTTACTGTGAGCCCGTTTGGGACACACTGAATAACTTAATGAAAAACAATGCTGACAACCTTATGAGTGCTATGCACCTCTTTTATGAACTTGAAACCTTATGAGTTCCACGCACCTCTTTGATAAACTTGAAGTGTTTTATGGGAAACACTTGTGGAACTTAAACAAACTATTTCTGAAACGAAACTGAAAACATTTTTGAGATTCATGAGAATCCGGTAAACCGTTTTAATATGGCTAGTGTAGGTTAAAGTCTAAACCACATGATATCACATGATTTCTAAGGATTGCCTTTTTACTGAAAAAGTCCTCAACTTAAATGTGCCATTAATTGTAAAAGCGAGGGGATGTTGGGTAGATCTACTGGAGTTTGACAAACTCCGCCTCGTGATACTGGAGGTGCACGGAGGTGCAATATCAGCCTATCTGACCGTGATCCCGAGAGGACACGGGGGAGGCAAAGCCGCGATGATATATGTCCGCAAAACAAAATAGATGATGGCGATGCCACTACAATACTTATTAGTCAGCTTTGGTACAAACTTCCTTAGTGCATGGAACAACAGATTAGCTACCCGCGATATCGGTTGAGCACTTTAATTTTACAAAACTAGTACATACCCGATAACGCATGTTATGGACATTACTTTTACTAAATCACTCCACTATGATTATGGACTGATGTATATCACTGAGCATTGCGTTTTTCACAAATAAATATTTCATAAGTATATGTTGACATGATTATGATTATGAGACCGGGCCACTGCGTGACAAGCCCACTGTGAACTCACCAACCGTTAGGTTGACACTTGCGTGGTTTAAACTTGCAGATCGCTGAGGAGTATCCGGAGCGGGTTGGCATGGCACATGAAGACATTTTACTTTTGTTTAAACCAAATTGGGAATTTAAAACAATGATTTTGTAAAGCACGTGGTTAGTGCTAAGACAATATTTTCCGCTGCGTATTTGAGACTTTAATTTATGACATATATTTGGACTAACTCTGATTCGTTTAGTATTTGTAACTAATGGTTGTGGTCCTGGTTTGCTCGCACCCCTTAACGGTATAAACTCCGTTAGTGGTTAATTGGGGGTGTGACAGTCGTTGTTTCTTAACAACAAATCCCCTTCCTTAAATTGATATACCTTAGCATGTGCATTGTAATACTTTTCCATTTCGTATTTGTACCGGCTTTCTCTAATGGCAGCCATTTCCCTTCGTTCTTCTAGCAAAACCAAATTCTTTCTTAACTCTTTATCATTGTCTCTAACTTCAACCATCCTTTGTGTGGGCAAACCAACTTCCGCCGGTATAACAACCTCTGTTTCAAATGTTAAACTAAACAGGGTTTCGCGATTACTTGTTTTTGGCATGGTCCGATGCGCCCACAACACATGCGAAAGCTCATCGACCCAACCTCCACCTGCCTTTTCCAAACACATCTTAATCCCTTCCACCAAACTTCTATTAACACGCTCAACTTGACCATTCGCTTGAGGATAAGCCACAGATGCAAAAATTTGTACGATACCCAATTCTTCGCACCATCCTCTGAAAGGAACATCTACAAATTGCTTACCATTATCCGATATTATATGTAGAGGCAATCCGAAACGACATATAATATACTCCCACAAAAACTTCTTTACATGTTGCCCAGTGATACTCGCCACCGCCTTCGCTTGGACCCACTTTGTAAAGTAATCAACTGCAACAATGAGAAATTTGACACGTCCCGCGGGTTCCAGAAATGGTCCTACAATATCAATCCCCCATTTTTGAAATGGCCACGCAGTTGTGACCGGTACAAGCTAATGCTTCGCCTTCAAACTTACCGGGGCATGTCTTTGGCAACTGTCGCATTTCCGAAGCTCCTCCGCAACCAACTTATGCATCCCCGGCCAATAATACCCTAATATTATTAACTTGTTAACTACCATGCGAGGCCCCATATGATTTTCGAAAATGCCTTCATGCACTTTCTGTACCGCTCTCTTTGCCTCATCTTTTGTCAAACATCTTAACAATGGACCGAGATATGTCTTCCTATATAAAGTTTCATTCTGCAACTGATACTGCAAAGAATTCACCCGAATCTTTCTTGCCTCTTCTCTATCTTCTGGCAAATGTCCCTCTTTCAAATATTTCAGAATAGGCCCAAACCATGCTTCCTCATCCACCAATATAGCTACCACCTACTTTGCCATTACCAATGGTTCCTCTAACACTTCCACCCTTATATCCTTAGCCAAATGTTGAAATGAAGTTGATGCCAACTTACTCAATACATCCGCCTTTTTATTTTTTCCCCTTGGCACATGCTACACCTCGCAAGTAGCAAATGTATTCATCAAATTTTTCACTTGCGACAAGTAGAGTGCAATAACAGCACTTTTAGCCTCATATTCTCCTTTAATGTGATTAGCTACCAGTATGAATCCACATGCGCTTTCACATCTACTTCTCTCATTTTCTTAGCTAACCTTAACCCCGCACTCAAAAATATACCACATACATGCTTAGCTTACCCAATTCCCATTCCTGACATATCCTCCCTTTTTTTAATCATTTATCTTTGAAAAAGACAACCTTCCAAAATTGTTAACCAAAATGAACTTTAACAACCTGCTAATAGTGCCTCATATTCAGCCTCATTATTAGATACGTTGAAATCAAATTTTAGAGCATATGTCAAGTCATCCCTTTCTGGACTTATTAATAACAACCCTGCCAAATAAGAAAAAAACATGCACCTTCATTATCAAAAACCTATAAAGGGAACATATTTATTAATGTGATAAACAAAAACCTTAACAAACCTGCCCTTGCTCCATCATCACTTGAGGATCCATCTGTAAACAACTTCCAACCTCCTTTTACTGAACTTTGTTGTATATCATAACTGTCACCATTTGCACCCTGTAACACACATCCAACTGGCACCTCTGCTAAAAAATCAGCAATAACCTGGCCTTTAACAGCCACCCTTGGTTTAAACTGAATATCATACTGGCCCAATTTAACCGCCCACTTTACCATTCTCCCTGACACTTCCGGTTTACGTAATACTTGGTTCATAGAAGATGTTGTTAAAACCTCAACTGTATGTGCCTGGAAATACCTTCGCAAACGCCTCGCCGCTAACACAAGCGATAACACCAGCTTTTCCATTGGCGAATACCGAATATCATAGTCTTTTAAAACCTTACTAACATAGTATATGGGCATCTGCCTTTGTCCCCTTTCTGCCATTAACACTGAACTAGCTGCCCCCACCGAAACAGCCAAGTACATCTGTAAAGTCTCTCCCGCTACCGGAGTAGTTAATGTCGGAAGTGTTATAAAAAATTCTTTCAGCTTCTTAAATGCCGCCTCAGCTTCTACCGACTAACAAAACCCTGATTTTTCAACACTGGTCTTTAACACTTGCATGAACAGTAAAGACCTCTCCGCAGCCTTATAAACAAACCTCTGTAATTCAACCAGCCTTCCATTTAAACCTGCACATCCTTTACTGTAGATGGTGACCCCATTTGCAGAATCGCAGCTACCTTGTCTGGACAAGGCCGAATTACTTCATTATCTATCATCATTCCCAAGAATTTCCCTGCATCCATACCAAAGGAACACTTTTTGGGATTCATTCGCATGTTAATTTCCCCAAGCTTCGCAAATCTCTCCTCTATATCCCTAAGCATATCCTCCTCGCTTTTGCTTTTTAATAACAATGTCATCAACATAAGCTTCCACATTTCTCCCTACTTGCTTTTGAAAGGCCCAATCCATAAGACGCTGGTAAGTTGCTCCTGCGTTCTTAAGACCAAAAGGCATCTTTTTGTAACATACATTCATTTTCTTGTAATAAATGAAGTTTTATCTTCATCTTCTACTGCCATCTGTATTTGATGATATCCCTTGTACGCGTCGAAAAAACATTTCCACCGAAAACCGACAATAGAATCAACTTTAAAATCAATTTCCGGTAGCGGATAACAATCCTTTGGGCAAGCATTGTTCACATCCTTAAAGTCTATACACATCCTCCATGAACCATCAGGTTTCTTTACCAGCACTAGATTTGACACCCAATCCGTGTATTGTATTTCCCTTAAAATCCCAGCTTCTACCAACTTCTTTACTTCTTCATTCACCACCTCTGCCCGTTCACTGTCCATCCCTCGTTGCCTTTGTTGAGCTGGCTTGCTGCCGGGATACAATGATAACTTATGCTCGGCCAATGACCTTGGTACACCCGTCATATCCGAAGGCTCCCAAGAGAACACGTCCACATTCTTTTTTAACAAAACATACAACTTTCCCCGTCCTTCAATCGAAAAACCGTTTCCAACCTGCAATTTTTGATCGGGAAATTTCAAATTAATTGCCCATTTATCACTTTTTACTTCCCTCTGATCAATCACATCTGCCCCCACTCGCATATCCACACCATGCACCTGCACACCCGGATCCGTAACCAGAGTTGCAATACCCACTGGTGTTGGAAACCTAATCATCCCATTCATTACCGATACCACAGCCCCTAACCTTTTCAAAACCGGTCTCCGCAAAATAACATTGTGCACAGATGTTGCCGAGACCACCAAGAATGTTACATCCAGTTGACGCACTTGCAGCCCATTACCCATGGTCATAGGTAAAGTTATTTCTCCTATTGGCCTAACCACTTCTCCTGCGAAACCTATCAGAGGAATAGAAGTTGATCGCAACTGTGAACATACAATAGGTTCCATCTGTCGAAAACATTGCTCATACATAATTTCAGTTACGCTGCCACAATCTACATATACTCTTTTTATCAAACCCCCCCAATTCTTGCAGACACTATGACCGGTTCCTCTGTCGCCATTTGCTCCAATATTGGAGGAAAAGTTATCTCATGATATTTCCAATCCACGTGCTTATTACTATTTCCCCGAACATTTCTACACTGATCCGACCCTCGCATCTGTATCATATAAATCACAGGTGCATCCCCCTGTACATTATTTCTGATTATTTTTACCAAATGTCCCAACTTCCCCGATCATACAATCTTATCAATTTCTCTTTTCAAGGTCCAACATGTATTCGTGATATGCCCCCTATCTTTGTGGTATTCATAATACTTGTCAAAATTTCTTGTGGGTGCATTTCTCATTTTTGGTGGCATAGGCAGATCCACTTTCTCAGTTGCCAAGATCTGTGTTGGTGTTTTAATCAGCTCCACAAACTTTGCACCTCGATAATCCGCATATGCATTTCTCGAAGTTCCCCCAAAATTCTTACCCCTAGACGGAGGGACCCTTAACCACTTATTTTGCGGAACCGAACCTACACCTCGTACTGGACCCCCATTTCCACGCCCAAAAGGCATAAAACCTTGTCGCATTTGACCAAACCTACCATCACTTCCGATTAAGTCAGCACATGCATTTTTGCCTCTCACAAAAGCTCTTGCCTTATCCATCAGAACATCCATCGACCTAGGCAAGTCCTCATGTAGTTTTTCCACTAATTGTGCACACCTTTGTTAGGACCTGATTTGAGCACAATGTTCTCATTCGATTCATCACACAGGTGCGGAAAACAAGTTTGATGATCAATCTTGGTTGATTTCACCCCATAGATCTTTGAAACTCAAGAACACACACTAAATACACCAAGAACACACACACAAAGGCTCTCTTGTAGAAATAACCTGGAGGAACGCGTATTAGGGTTTTCACTTTAGTATTTATACTACAAGAGAGCCTGGGACAAATAGAATGTTTGACACAAACCAATCATTGCCTAGAATTCATATTCTAACAGAATATGAAGTACGCTAAGACTATAAAGAAGTACGCTAAGAACAATAACAAGTTCGCTAGAACTTGATGAAGTACGCTAAGCATTAACATGTTCGCTAACAAGTTCGCTAGGCACAAACAAGTCCGCTAACAAGTACGCTAAGCACAGATTAAGTACGCTAGGATCAAGTCAAGTTCGCTAGGAACAAATCAAGTTCGCTAGTAGCAAAACAAGTTCGCTAGGACTAATATCAGGCAAGTACGCAAAGTATAACAAGTACGCTAAGAGATAAGTGACAAGTCCGCTAAGAGTTAATCAAGTCCGCTAAGTTCAATATACAAGAAGTTCGCTAAGGAGAAATACAAGTACGCTAACACTTAGTCAAAAACATCATATATAATCATAATCAAAGATAACAAAGTACATAATCAAAGTTAAGTACAAACCATAGTAAAATTACAAATAAACATCAAAAAGATAAATAGTTTGTGTTGCCAACATAAATAAGCTCTAACAATTTCCACCCATGTTGGCAATGCAAACCTCTCGAGCTTCAACCATCTTGACCGACCAACTTGAGTAGAAACCTCCAGTTTTCTCTAGCAGCTTCTCTGTGTCTGTCTGAATGGACATGAATTCCCAGATCATACAGCCTCCAGAGGTCTTGCCATACCAGTTTCTTCAGATCATTATAGTTGTCTAGCTCGACTAACCTTTTTGCCTTGTCAAGAACCACACTCGAACCATTTTCTTCCATCAACCAGCAGTTTGCAGTCCTCAACATCTCTTCGTCAAGCTTGAACCTACCAATACCAGCAAGCTGATTGCACCACCAGTTCAGAAACATCAAGAAGTAGTTGGCATCGCAGCACTCGTATGGTCTTAGCTGAGTAGGGATGGTCCGCATCTTCTGGTAATAGATGAGCTTGATGTATGATCTTGACAGCATTCTTAACTCAATAGCAGCAAACAATCTGATAGACTCAGCACCTTCCCTTTCGATTACCAACTCATGTGTCATCCCGTTGTAATACCAGCTGATTATTGGGAATTTCTTCTGATTCCCTGGGATCCATTTGACATTGACTTTATCACCGATGTTCTTGAAGATTCCTTTATGTGTTGCACGGAGTCGCTTCTTTTCTTCGGCTATCTGAGCTTTTTTTTCTTCTTCAGGATTCAGATTGAACCTTTTGTCATCATAGGCTGATTTGATCAGATGTTCAGCTCTAATACCTTTACTGTGTTTCGTATGATTCACCAAGTCCAGGTATTTGAGCTGCTTCAATTCCCATGAGAAGAGGCTTGTAAGAGCTTTGAAGTCAGCAAAGAATTGAACGTATCCATTCCACCTCTTCACAATAAAAGCATCGAAGGTTTCATCATATTTCCAACCCAGAATCTTCATTCCATGATTAACATTGGGGTTGGCTGGCATCTTCCTCAAGTTCTTGGCAGTAAATCTCAGCATCGCCTTAGAATTCGGAGCCATTCTCACCCAGTCATCATAAATGGGTGGATTTTTATTCCTGTTTATCGCTTCAGCTCTCTCCTGTTCCTTTAATCTGATCTGCTCCAACTTGGCGAGCCTCTCAGTCTTCCTATACTCAATAACAAATTTACCTAGGCCAGTCGTCTTCTTACGAATCCAAGACTTTCTCTCCACATTTTTGAATTTGAGATAATTACGGAGCTCTTCGAAGGTCATCCGGTTGGTGGTAGCAATGATGTACTCAACAGAGTCTGGATCAGGTAGATCATCAGCAGGATCTTCAGGAATGAAGGATTTACCCATGTCAAGAACAAGATCAGAAAGACGATCTCGGATCGGTGCAAAGTCAAATGTTTTGTCAGTATTAGCAAATGGATCTGACAGAGGATCAACCAGTGATTCAGGAATCTTCTCAGCTTCACCAGCACGAGGGAGATTAGAATTCAATCTCTCCTCGTCAGTATACAACTTAGTCAGCTCAAGATCGGTAAGTCTAAGAAGATATTCTAGAGGAATTCTGTCTTTCATAAGAGACCTCACCATCTGAGCAGTTTCTGACACATCATCCACATCAACGTCTGTTCCTTCAAGATTAGTGACGATGCGGATGGTTGGCTCATCGTCCTTGGATGGTGCAGATTTTTCAGGTAATGAACTTGAACCCTTTCCAAAAACAACAGCTGGAGGATGATCTGATTCATACCTCTTCAAAGCTTGCTCTCTTTCTCTGAGTAATCTGTTTCCTTCATCAAGTGTTTCTGCAATGAGAGCTCTACGTGATCGGTCTCTTTCAGCTTCCTTTCTTAACTCTTCGGCTTCGACTTCTTCTTGTGTAAGAATTCTTTTTCCTTTGTCTGTGGTTGAGGGACCAGGTTGTTCAGAAACAGCAGGTTCCTGAGTTACTGTAACCTCAGCATCACCAGTCACATTTTCATCAGGAAAAATAGGAAGGAAGGAAGGATGGAAAGGAGCTAAATGGATCCGAACATTTGGAGCTTGATCGGTAGAAACATCAGGATTAACTTGAGAAATGGTTGGAGTAGTAGCTTCTTCAAGATTGATAATTTCAGCATCTTCAGGAATAGAACCGGTAACATGTGGAGAAGAATCAAGAGCAGGAGTTTCATCAGTTGGCACACCAGTTGGCAGAGAGACATTCACAAACACTCCATCATCTACCTCCATTTTGACTTGAATTGGAGTAGGAATAGGAATTTCTTCTTCTTCATCTTCACTTTCAATCAAATCCAAATCAATGTAGTTCAGTGGGTTAGCTTGATTAACTAGAACATTTAGTCTTTGTTCCAGCTCATTCATATCTTCCACATCACTGAAATCTACCATGTAAGGATGCTCTTCATAGGTTGCTTCACTATCATCTTCAACAGTTTCAATGAGTATCCCACATGAATTTCTTCTTGTGTATATCTTTTCAGCATAATACTCACGAAAGTCTGCCATGGATAAGTCCAAGAAGGTCGAGTCGACGTAAAATCTACGGACACCTTCATTTGCAGGAACAATAGCAGATGATGGAAGAGTGGCAGTTTGACCAGAAGGGACGATTGCAAGTTGAAGAGAGTCATCTATCTCTGATTCTACTGGTTCCAAACTAGATGATTCTTCAATGGCCTTGAGTTCCGGTGCAAACCTTGGCAGCTTCAAGTTCTCTGGCAAAGGAGCCAGCTTCTTGAGTGAGTCCAGGATTTCATCAACTGGCTCATCATGAAATAGACTATTCACAAATGATTCTTCATCATCAGTCATGCTAGGCTCATCTCCTTCAATTACTGTATCAGCATCAACATCAAAGTCACTGTCGTTTAAGGAGCTTGAGGAGTCAAGATCTCCTTTAGATTCTTTACCAGATGGAAAATTAGCACTATCAGTTCCTTGATGAGTTGACAGCTGTTCTTCTGGGAGCTCAGAATCTTTATCACCTGCATCACCACTGTCTGGTTTGTCACCGAGCTGGGTTTCTTCATTTGATTTGGCCAGCAGCTCCTTAAGCCTTTGGATCTCAGCAGCCTGTTCAGCAATTACATGTGACTGCTCAGAGATTTTCTGGTTGGCCACTTGTAGAGAACAATTAAGATGGTCATTCTGACTCTGCAGATTTGACACTTCTGCTTGGAGTTCCAACACTCTTTCAGATTCGGAAGTTGTCGGGCTTGAAGAGACAGCACCAGTGGCTTCAAAGGTGGCAACAGCAGCTTCTGCAATAACTTCTAGAGGTCTTAGATCCAAATCAATCCTTTCAGTTTGAACCATAGGAGATGGAGAGACAGAAGTAGTTGCTAAGGTTGTTTCAGGTTGAGATCCAGATGAACCAACAATTTCATACTCATTAGTGGAGCCAGGCTTTCTTCTAACTTGAAGTTTTTCAGTGCAGAACTTGCTTCTCTTAGCTCTAATAGTAATTAATTCAGAGGATTGATTGCCTTCACTAGCAGTCCTTGATTGAAAACTCGAATCGTCCCGATCTAGTGATTTGTACACCGAATCTTAACCGAAAGTTCACCCGAACTCAAGAACACAAAAACGTAAATTAAACTCAGTTTATAGCTTGAATCGGATCAATGATTACATGAATAGACTCGTTTACAGCAGCTAATCATGATCCTAACATCAATTCTCTCTGAAATTGAAGATCAAAAACTCCTCCTCTTGTAATTGAACTCGGGAAAACGGTTAATCGAGGTGTCTCTCCACCTCCGAACTCCAAACTTGATATATATATGGATTCCTGTTCGGCTGCCATTCGGATGAAGTTCGGCTGGATCCGAACCTCCACTTCGGATCCCTTCCGGTCATGATTTTTGTGCTTGTATCCAAGCTTTCATATTTTTAAATGACAAATATTTATTTGTCATCCAAGTCCCTCAAATATGCTAACTTGACACTTTCTACCCTATACAAAATTTAGCTATTCTAACTCAACATCAACTAACAAAGCTAACATGACTAACGGATACACACACGACACACATATTTTGCACCAACAAACTCCCCCTTGACGTGTGCTGTATCAGATCTTCAAACTCTTTGAATCTGTTGTTAGTTGATGTAGGGTAGACATGGCTAGAACATGACTAAGTCAACTGAAGCATTTCTGAAAGTGATAAACTCTTTGACAGCTTTGCACCCATGCATGAAATCCATTCTGAGATCTTTATCTGAAAGACTTTGACGATTTCAACCTGCAACCTTCAGAAGACAAAAGTGCAGTTTTTCTTTTCCAAACATAACTTTAATCTTGGAAGCAAAACTCCTCCTTCGGAGAAACCAAGACATTTAGATTTGAAAATTTGTTGTATCCCGTGTCGATCAGATCAAAAACAAAGAAGAAATAAAATCTTTTTGGATTTTACAAAGTTTATATCAAAACACACTGAAAATCTTTTTGATTTTTCATAACTGAAACATAAATGCAATATAGAATTAAACTCTATTTTTGTTTTTGGTGAGAAAGATCACAACATGAGATCATATCAGACATAACGCATCATACACACTTCAATTTCAAAATACTAAGCATGCAAGCCAAGCTGACTGAGAATACAACCATTTGGTTTATTTCAGCTAAAGCAGGTCATTGTCTATAGCTTTCTGATATGAAATTAAGTGTATTTATCGAGCATTAATAACATGGTACCCACGCAATCAGGAATACTGGCAAACTGCTTATTTCCTATTTTTATATTTTTTTTTATTCAAGCTAAGTTACTCGCAACAGATCTCTCATACTGATATTGTAAACTTGCTTATACAGAATTAAATGCCACAGAGATATCAAGTTCATGGTGTTTCTTGCAAAAAGAAAGCAGAACCCTAAACAAACTTAACAATCAGGTCGGCCTTGTAGAGCACGCAGAGAATGTCCGATAAGTATTAGGAAAATAAATTAAAAGAAAATCAAAGCAAGTTGAAGTTGTATAATCCAACAACAATCAGGTCGGTACTCGCGTACACGCAGAGAAAGTCCGATGGATTATACGAAACACCAAAGAAAATAAAGCAGAACGTCAAACGAACAACGATCAGGTCGATCTTTCGATACGCAGAGAAAGTCCGATCGTTTGACAAAATAAAGAAAATCAAACAAGTTGAAATTTTTTCAAAATAAAGCAAGCGTACACCAGAACATCTCTTTATTCTGTTTTTGGTATTTTCTCATTTTATTTTGCCAGATATGCACAATACCCATCATGATTTGTAACCACAATTATCAAGCAAGCGTTATCTTTATATCATACTCGCATATATCAGACTACTCAGCACATTCAATCAAGTCAAGCAAGTACCTACAGCCTTTCTTTCTACTTTATTCATGGCAGATAACGTATGCTGATGTACCATCATTTCTCATATGGTTGGATCAATTTCTCTTTTTAATATTTTTCATTTTTTTAATTTTTCATTTTTTTTAGGAAACAAACATCACACTATTTTTGTGTTTTTCAAATATTCTCCCCCTAAAATTCAACAAACTCTATTTTTGAATTTTCCAAAATTTCTCCCCCTAAAAATACGAAAGAAAGTAAAAGGAAAGAAAATAAAATTGATCGACCAACACGGATACCTCGGATTTTTTAGATTTTGAAAAATCATTTTTCTCAAAAATGTTTATGAAATATCAACTCTATGAAGCGCTAACTTAAGCAAAATACTCCACTATCAGCAACTTTGCAATCACTAATAGGCCTTCTTGAAGCATCCTGCACACAACCTCAAACAACTTTTAGTTAGATACGGGAACCCAAACCGGCTTGGGTCGACCCGTATCCTCAACAAAATCGTTTCCCGCCGAGGTTGCCATTTTCTGTTTCCAAGAACGAAATGGTTTAGACGATTTCGCCCGATGCGAATCAGAACCATTGAAAAACTTTGATTTGTTGAAAACCATATTCAACAACTCTTCGACCAACATTTTCTCAGGTTTTGAGTGATGTTGTCGATGCCCATAATATGAAAACTCATTTGAATAAGGCATTTGAAAATCATTATTGAAAAATTGTTTTCTTTTTGAAAAATGTGTTGGTTTTGAAAACTGTGGTGACCAATCATCATAATTTGAAGTTCTACCAACAACCGGCTTCTGATGAGCTGGCTGTCGTTGGTTTTTCTGATTTTGTCTAATAGGTACCTCATTAAGAATCATTGAATCAGATGATGACGATCGATATGAACCACGTGAAAACCTTTTTCGAGTAGCACAATCACGAATCACATGTCCCGTCTTGTTGCAGTAAAAGCAAGCTCTCCTATCAACCGGCTTAGGTGATGACATGGATTCTGTTGACATTGTAGAATGTTGAGAAGAATCACTCTCTAGACTCTCTAACTTAGAATTTGTTGACAGAAAATCATCATCAGGTTCACACATGATATAATTCTCAATTGGAATATCCTTTTCTTTGTGAACCTTGATATCTTCTACAATTTCTTCTATCTCAACCATATCTTGGAAATCATTTCTAACATTCATGTTATCATCTTTGCTTTCATATCCCAGACCATCATTCTTTTTAGATTTATCTGGTACCGACTTAGGTTTCTCATGACCTTGTGAAGCAAGTCGAGAAAACTCATCCTTGATGGCATTTAAATCATCTTTATTGGAAAGCAAAGATTCATCAATCACAATCTCTGAAAATTTTTGAACTTTAACATGTCCTGGATTACCTACAAACACTTTTTCCTTATCGAGAAATGTAGACCTTGAGTCAAACTTTGGTGCTTTTCTTGGATCAAACTTTTCTTCATCCTTATTCTTCTGAAATTTCAACTTCTTCTTATTTTCGGACTTTGTATCAGCAAACTTTGAATAATCGTGAACTTCTTCTGTTGCTTTCAAAGTAGTGATAGAATTTTCAATAACCATAGGAGGTGGTACATTTTTCAGAATAACATCACCGAAAATCTGTTGAAAATTCTCCTTCTTGCACAAAAAGTTTGTGAAAGACGATGAATTATTGAGATTATGCAACTGTCTTTTGAAATCACAAACCTCAATCTTCATGTCTGCAATTTTCTTTTGCGCTTCAGCCAACTCTTTTTGTGTTGCAATAACTTCTTCTGTTGTTCTATTCAAAGTAAACTTTTCTCTCCTCAACTGATCATGAGCATCATATGTTTCTTGAACAACCTTTTCCCATTTTTGTTTATAAATCTCAACATTCTGCTTCAAAAGCTTGTTTTCACGGAGCAATTCAGCTTTAGCATCTAACAGCTTCGTGTTGTCCTCTTGATGACTTAATTCTTTAGCAGTAAGATCAACAACATCCTTTTCTAGACCTTCAAGTTTGATCTTTGATTTTGCAAATAAATTATCAAAAGCTACTGCCATATCACCTGCTTCTTTCTTCCATTTCTCAACTTCCTTCAGCAAATCATCATTTGTTTCAGTTTGCTTTGAAACTTTTGCAATCAACTCCACATTCTCGTGTTGAAGCTTCAATTCATTCTCAACAGCTTCACATTTTGAAGATTCATCTTTTTGAAATTTTTCCATAACTGATTCATTCAATTCGGCATATTTCTGAGCAAGAGAATCCCAAAACATTTTAGAATTCTTGCACGTTTTGAATTGAGACAGTAATTCTTTTGACAATGCCATTGTGAGAATATCATAAGCTTTTAATTCTCTTTCATAACATTCCCTTTCCTCAAATGAAAGATCTCTTTGAAATTTAGGAACACCATGCCAATCAGTCGGATATGAATACTTTTTATCAATCGCCTTCCAAAATTCATCAAAGTTAGCGTTGATAAAAACCTCAAAATCATTTTTCCATTCTTGATAAGCTTCACATTTTAATAACTTGGGAACCTCCGAACTTGATTGAAATTTACTCATTGTGATTCCACCAGAAAAATGACAATCTGAACCTTGTAACTTGAACTTTGAATTTTGTGAAATCACCGAACAGAACTCCCAAAGCCAAGTCTTCAAAACTATTTTTGTATTTTCGTAATATTGTTTTAGGAAAAACAAACGTTGAAAGGCAAAAAGTTTATAGTTTTTGTTTGATTAAAAAAGAAATAAAAAATAAACAACGAAAGAAAAGAAAAAAAAATAGCACGGTAAAAACAAAAACAAACAAATGGATTTATGTTTGTTAACCGATTCGACAAACACAAAATAATTTTGTGTTCACAAATCAATCCAACGAACACAAAAAATTTATGTAAAGTTTTTTTTTTTAAATGTGTTGTTTAAAACTTGTGAAATTTTTTTTTTTAAATTGGTTTTGTTGTTTTTATTAAAAAAACAAACTTTGAAAAACAAAAGGTTTAATTTTTTTTCTTTTAAAACTTGATAGTTTTTATTGTAGTATTAAAAACTAAAGGGTGTTTAATTTTTTCTTTTAAAACTTGATAGTTTTTATTGTAGTATTAAAAACTAAAGGGTGTTTAATTTTTTTCTTTTAAAACTTGATAGTTTTTATTGTAGTATTAAAAACTAAAGGGGCTAGAATGAAACTTCTATAATAAAACAATATAGTCGTGACTCCCCTCCCCACCCGTCTTTTTTTCCCATCGACGGCCAAAATTTCCGGCGATAACAATATTTTCCGGCGACCAAAACCCATATCAACCACAAACTTCAAAAATCCGTATCTTTCTCAAATCTTAACGAAATTCGAATCCGAAAGTTGCTACGGATTCGTGAGATCGAGAGGAATCAAACTAGCACCATTGTTGCTAGGTTTTGAGTTGGTTTAAGGCCTGAACGAATGAACTCCGGCGAATGACAAATTTGAGAATTTGTGATCTTCTCAAATCGACACCAAATCGAAAACGGATCGTTGCATTAGCTTTGTATGACCGAAAGGAACCAGTAGCAACCAAAATTACACGAAATGATCGAGTATTATGAAAGTTGCCATTGAAGAAGTTGAAGAACACGTTAAGCTTCCCTGTGAATTTCGAATTTTACTAAAACTTGACCAAAACCGATTTTGAAACTTGCGTTAGATGTGTAATAACCTTCTCAATCTAACTGTACCGATTAGCAACACCACAATACAAGAGATCAATCGAATTTGAAGGTCAAAGTTCAAGCAGTTTGACTTGAGAAAGTCAAAATCGATGAATTTGAACAATATAAGTACAGATTTCGATCAACAAAGGTGTAGAATCACGCCTGGAGTCGCTCTGATACCACTTGAAAACGCTGGAGCGTGTGGATCGGTTTAGTTCGACATCAATAACGTGAAAAACAATGAGAACAATCAATGTAAATAAAACGACTCAATCTCATTAACCAATTGAACGATTACAAGAGATTCAGAGTACAAAACACTAGTTCTCACATACACAAGCTCTCATGAACAACTAGTAAATTACAAGACAAAAGACCTATTTATAGATTTCTAAAACCTGACCTCCGAACCTGAAGATCGGCCAGGGATCGGAGCCGCCGAACCTTGGGTTCGGCCAAGGTTCGGCCAGTACAAAAACTAGGTCAAACATTGTCTTCAAAACTCTATTCGATCCAGCCCGTTGCCACATATAATGTACCAACAAATTCATCCATTCCCTTTTTTAAAATGAACAACAGTTGTAGCAGTTGCTATCTTCCATAACAGATCCTTATATTGTTGACCTTTGAATGTGCCTTTGAAATTCTCACTAATATGCCTAAGGCAGAATCTGTGCTCAGCTGAGGGAAACACCTTGGCCGTAGCAGGTATTAAACCCTATTTAAGCAACAAATTATTCAGCACTAACATTACTAAATAAAATATTGAATAAAACAAAGAAAATGCCAAGTGGCCATACCTTTTGCCTGTCACTAACAAAAGTAAAGTTGGACCTTTCTGTCAACTTTAAATCTTCACCCAAACACTCAAGGAACCATGTCCAGGAACTTAAATTTTCAGCCTCTACAATTGCATAGCAAACAGGATATATACTGTTGTTTGAATCAATGCCTACTGCACTTAAGATCTGCCCAGGAGAATGACCTTTCATGAAAGCTCTAACCAATCCTAAAAGCTCTCTTCCAATAGCCTTAAACCCATTTTTCAAAGCACCCAAACATATATATATCCTCTTGAACCTTCTTGTTGATATATCTGGATCTGCTGTTGGTTCAACCTCTATCTTTACTGTTGTTCCAGGATTTTTTGATTTAAGTTCATTGACTAATCCCTAAGTAGTGCATACTGTGCAATATAATACCCATTACACTTCTTTCTTAGCCAAAGCCTTTGCTCTAAATGCCTTCATCTTAGAAATCCGAAGTTGCAGCTCCCTTTGTAATTGTTCCTGTACAACCTTCACAGGAATATCTGGATTTTCTACTACTTGCTCAACTAGTTTTTTAGATAGGTAAGTAGATGTGCAAGAATAAGACTTTCTTACTGGTAGGCATTTATGTTCAAGTATTAAAGTCCTTACCATCCAAGATTCTCCTACTTTTGAAAGCAACAGGACCCAAGGACGTTGAAATTGATGTGGGTTTGTCTTTTTCCCTCTCCCACCAATATTCTTATCTTTGTTCAACATCACCCCTTTACCTTTATCTTTGTCCTTCATCAGCCCCTTACCTTTATCTTTGTCCAACACCACCCCCTTACCTTTATCTTTGTCACACTTAGCAGAATTTTCCTCCCCAAAACCTCCTTTACAAACAGCCCTAACCCTGTCATCCTCATCCTTAACTACTCTAATATTCCTTCTTGTTTCAACTGAATGTGCCCTGATCAAAGACTTACATTCTTCCTTTGTTCCAAACAGTTGACCAAGGTAAAACAGGTTCCTACCCTCATTGATATCCCTTTGTCTTTGTTGTAGAAAATTTTCATTATCCAACACCTCATCTTCATTATTATTATCAGAGTCAAACAGTTCCTCCACATCAGAATCAATATTTATCCTAAAATCCCTCATATCCACATCATAATCATCCATTCCATTGTCATCATCTTGAACATAATCACTATCATCAGAACCTCCATCATCCTCAACCTGATCATCAGAACCATCATCATTATCAACCTGATCATTAGCAACCTCATCATTAGAAATCTCAACATTAACAACATCTTCTGCTACCTGGTTCCTGCTACCTCATAGGATTGTGCATAATGCACAATTGCGTTACACTGCCCATCACCATCCAACTGTTTATCATATGAGAATAACTCATCAAACTCCATTTCCTCAATTCCAGCCTCTTTTTCTCCAACCACTTCTACGATCCTAACACTTGATGAGGTAATAATTGGCACACTAGAACGGCCATGTTCAGTGTATACACAAATCAGCATATGTGGGGGGACATATTTGTTCAATTTTAACACATCAGTATCACAAGATAGGGGCTGAAGCCCATAATCCAAATCCTTACCTGGTTCCAAGAAGTAATAGTAGATAGGTTTAGCTTCTTTGTATCCTAACCTCAACATTACTGTATCCAAGTCGTGCATAGAGAACTTGCCAATGTTAATCATATCCACATGGTCGATTTTGCCTCCTTGAGAGCAGCGGCCTGGGAATTTTGTAAAATTTCCACCATGGTGTAACTTGATCGTGAATAGGTTGTCATAACCAGAAGCTACAATTTAAAGAAAACTCTTCTTGAAACTCAACTAGTCAAATAAAAAGGAAGTGAAACGAACTGGTTCGACTAAGTGCTTACCGTAGATTTCTTCTACATCCTTTTTACTCAGTGCTCTGCGTACAAAAAGACCATCGTCATTGTTGCTCGTATCAGACATCGTCCCTGATGGTTCGAGGAGCTTTAGCATCGAGTTGAGAAACGAACGGGAAGAAAATTTGCGATTTTAAGAAAATTAGGGCTTTAAATGTTAATTCAATGAATGAGGGAGACAAACGGGGAGGGGAAATTACATTATTACCCTCACGTGATCTGCACACGTGAGGACTTAACAGACCAATTTAACGGGTGTTACCCAAAGGGACAAAATATGAGATTTAAATTTTTTTAAAGGATGTTCAATGATACTAGTAGAGTTAAAGGACAAAAGTTGCAAATTTTGTAAAGTTAAAGGACAAAAAATGTAATTTACTCTAAAAGTTATTTACATAAATAATCACACTTGTCTATTTAATAGATTTAAAGCATTAACCTTTTAATTGAAAAACCATCGTTTTAGAAACTTCGAATATATATAGGAACATTAGTAATATATCAAAATATAACATGAATGTAGAATAAAAATATGTTAACAAAGAGTTAAAAAGAGAAATATCGAGTTTAGAATTTAATAGCGTCACACCAAGTTAAATTTAGTGTAATTATATATGTTGCATCTTTTTACAAGTAAAACTAACCTTTATTTTAGTAAACTCATATTTTATATGTTATTCATTCTACATCATTTTATTAATTTATGATAGAAATTACAACTCCTACCCTTTGAAGTAACACCAATTAACCAATTAGGGGTGAACAAAAAACCGAAAAAAACCGAACCGAACCAAAAAAACCGACAAAACCGAACCGAAAAAAACCGAACCGAAAAAAAACCGAAAAAAACCGAACCGAAAAAAACCGAACCGAAAATAATGGTTCGGTTTCGGTTTCACGTCGATTAAAAACCGAACCGAACCGAAAAACCGAACCGTTTAAAAAACCGAACCGAACCGAGGGTATATGTGTAAATTAATGATTTATGAAGGGGCATTATGAAACTTAGAACATTATTATTTAATAATAATATTCTAAATTATATAAAATTACAAAAAAAAACACTTTAATGATCCGTCCGACTTCCCAGTTCCAACTTCCCACTTCTTCGGTTCTCTTCCACGACGCGTCCCCAACTCCCAAATCCTGTGTACGTTAATCTTTGAGGTCCGATTTCTAATTCGTATGCATATACTATGTACATGTACGCCTCTTAATGTCTTATAGGGGTTGCTCAAACTAATGTAAAGTGGTAACTTATATCATATCCTGTTGATTTTTATATATGCGTTTGGTTAATTAAGTGAGAAAAAAAAGAAAAAAAACCAAAAAAAAACCGAACCGAAAAAACCGAAAAAACCGAAAAAAACCGAAACCGAACCGAAACCGAAAAAAACCGAACCAAAAAAAACCGAACCGAAAAAAACCGAAACCGAATGGTTTTTTTTTTCTAGGAACCGAAATATTCGGTTTCGGTTCGGTTCGAGCCAAAAACCGAACCGAACCGAACCATGCTCACCCCTAACACCAATTTAAAATTTTGGAATTATCAGGCTACAAAATCACTATTAGGGTATATAAACACAGAAGCAACACACATAATCAACGAACACAAATATAGAAAATAACGAATACGGGAACACATAAGGATTTTCGTGACTCGATTGATGTGACATACGTCCACGGGTTGCAACAAAGATTCTATCATTGTTTTATGCCTCACAATTTTCATGATACACAATTAAAAGTACAATACCACTATAAATATAGATATAATTAGAGTTTCCAACTTAGCTAACAAGAAAACAATGAACAAACTAAAATATCCCAAACGAGTTTTTCTTTTGTCTCCACAAAATTGAGCTCAAACAAGAGTCCATGTTCATACCTCCAACAACAACTTAATACAAATAAAACTAAATAATGCAGAACAAAAAGTATGTTACAAGTGTTCTAATTGGTAGTTATAGTTGTTAACATAATTTTGTTTGATACGACCCATACAATACATATATTTATATATATACATATTAAGCAATTATTCTTGTTTTTTAATGAAAAAACTTGTGACTAGAATAAAATATTGTGCCACATACACAATAGTGACTAAATTAGTCAAAATTAAACAACGATTTAATTTGATTTTAACCAAAAAAATAGAAACCACAAGTAATGGAAAGTTGAGTATGACGACCACAAACAAAAAGTTAACAATAAAACAACAAAATCAGAAATTTGGTCTCCTCATTTAGGTATTTGATAATCATTAATTTATTGCTTTGGCTGTTTTGCTTAGGGGGTGTGGTAATGGATTTTACCGCCATATTAGTATTCGACTCGTACCCGTTTAATCCAACAAAGTGATCAATTCCTACCCGTATATTTATTTAAAGAGTTGTCTTGACCTATGGGTATATGGGTCATGACTCGTACCCATTAAATAAGGTGCATTTTGAGTGGATACATGTCAAGCAACACACATTAAATCAAACGAAATCAGATGAAAATCAAGAGTAAAAATTGAGTAAATATTATCTACAACATTGGAGACAAATTTCAAAGCATATACTAATACGACTATTTTCATTTTCAATCATATTTTTTGAAGTTCAAACCAAACAAACTTGGAGGTAGTGTTGTCAATATGACTAATAATATGATTCGGTCAATAACTATAAGTCCACACAGACTAAGAGTCTAAGATCAAGTAATGCACATGAAATATAATAAACTATGTTAGAGTCTATGGATGAACAAACAAATCACGCGATAAAAGCAACTTGAAATCCTAAACTATACCAAAAAACTGAACTAGGAACGAAAGTCATGACATAGCGATATGTCAGTAAATTACCGTGATATAATGATATATATAATACGTATATTGTCGACTCGTAACGCCACCGATTGCATATTTGAAATTTCCAATTCCAAATCATGAATTGTGTGACGCCCACTCCCAGACTTGGCTCTAGAAGGGGTCACGAATCGGATTTACTCATGAACACAAGGTATCAACAGAGATAACTAAGCAGCGGAAATTTTAAACTTTTATTTATTTGCCAAGTACTACAAAGTAAGAGATAATTTACATAAGGAAATACTATCTGTCACTACGTTTTATTGCTATAACTATGCCAGCTTGCCAAAACCCTCCTTCCGTCCGATAGCTTGCCCGTCTAATCCCTTATCACCAGGGCCTTCTCATAACTAGTCGAAGCCTCACCCTGACCTGACATACATACATTTTTGGAAAAGGTCAGCTTACGCTGGTGAGTTCTATATTTTAAAAGCTTTACCTCGGTGTGAGGTTTAAAACCCTTGGACCTGCAAGATCCCTTTTTCACAGACAATTATCAAGTATAATATATATCACAATTATACAACACGTAATATTCCTTAACAGGAAACACCCCCTATAAAACCATTTATCCCGCTATCCCTTCCTACAACCCCAACATTTATTACTAGTGTAAACCCTGCTAATGTATAAGCAGAGAAACCATCTTTGCCGACTGCCGAGTTTACCCCTCTAGGGTATTCCCTATAACGGTCAGTTGCCCCGCTTTCCCTTATTTGCTAACTGCCGAGTTTACCCTTCTAGGGCATTCCCTGTAACGGACAGTTGCCCCGTTTCCCCCTATTTGCTAACTGCCGAGTTTACCCTTCTAGAGTATTCCCTATAACGGACAGTAGCCTTTTTCCTCCTTTCTATTTGTAGTGGTCTCTAATCCCATTGAGCAACACTACCTCCTAACTCCCTTGTACTACTACCCGCCCTTAGTTAAATACCCAAGTGACTTAAGATTATTAGTAAACAGTGATAAGGTCTTCATATACTGCAACAAGTGGACATCCCCCAATTTACCGTTGGTGTATGTATACAGGGCGTATCCTCCACACTTCTGATATACTGGGTAACTAATATTATTATGTATATATATAGGAAGTACCAGCGGCGTATCCACCACATAATAATAAAGCAAATGCATCACCTGTTCTCATATAATCATACATATTCACTATAACGTTTACTAATAATTCCTTTATCACTTGACTATTTAATTTCAAAGCAATATAGCACATATCATATGTACAAAAGATTTAACATCATTTTCATAACATATCATATATATATATATATATATATATATATATATATATCTATATATATTATCCCAAAAGCCTTTTAACAGTTTATCTATTCAAGATATTTCACGTATATGCATTTCCATAACAGTCCACGATATATATATCAATTCAATAACAATTTAACAGTTCAATATATCCATTAACAATTAGCACCTTAGCAATCTGATATATATCTACTCAAAGGTAATTCAACAGTTTAATACTTCAATAGTTCAGATAGGCAACATTTCAGTTATAAATCATTTAGATGCATTTTATAACATTTGTATGTATATCAGCCCGAAAACATTTAAAACATTTAAAATATTTAAGAGTGGGCTCATAGAACTCACCTTATCTCTTTAACCGGTTACTTGGACAGAACTCCCGCTACGATTCCCGATTTAACCTAATTTGCGTATCGTATGGCGTTAACGCAAGGCTTTATACAATAAACACTTCTTATGTTTATTTTAATATCGTATTATCTTAATAATATTCAGTTATTAAGTTTATCCCTTATTAAAGGTCAAAATGACCAAAATGCCCTTTAGGCAGTTATCCTTTTCTTTTAACGATAATATGAAGACGCGCATTCCTATAAGTAAACGCTCACCCCGGGATCGCCCAGTGAGGTATGCCAGGTCCCAGTTGGAATTTATGCGACACCCCCGCTTTTGCCAGAAACCCCAGAGTACAGGCGCTTACCCTTCCGGTCCGCACGAACTTCTAAATATCCGATTAACTCGGTATCTTTAATACTTTATTATTTATCCATTTTAAACTCATATATGTTTATTATATATATAAACATGTTACCATACCAAAAATCAAGCCCCCATACCCTCCGGATTATTTTATATTAAATAATCATATTTCGAAACCCTAATTTCCCGTTTTTCTCGTTTCTATTATCAAAACTCATTTTTATTCAAAACCGACTTAGGGTATTATTCATTATAACATTTTATAATATCCTTTAAAATAGCAAAGCTTAATTCAACACCGTTTACTCAATTTGGGCAGAATAACGTTATGAAAACCCTAATTTTGACCCGTTTACAAAACCCTTACCAAACCTTTTCAAATTCTGAAAAAAACTTAGGGCTTTCTTAAAACACATTAAATTAGGATTGCCTACAAAAATTCAGACCCTAATTCCCACCCAATCACCCAATTTTGGCAAAACAAGCTTATGAACCCTAATTTTTGCATAGTTTTAGATCTCTAATCTAGACATGATATTAACTGAAATTAACATGGGGCTTATTGTAGAGCATACCTAGAAACGTAGGACTGCAGGAGATGGCCTTCTGATTCCTCACCGTTTGCTCGAATTTCACAGAAGAAGGTCTGGGTTCGTTCTAGGGTTTTTAGGAGGATTTTCGAGTGAATTGGTGCTCAAAATCGAAGTAATGGGGCTGCTATTTATAGCTACGAGGGTCGCAACCTGATATAGACACGTTACTAGCTGAGTATTCGATCAAAAATGACACCTGGATCAGTCAATTTCGTCAAAACGTGAAGAAGCAAGTCGAGGTCGTGGCCTTTTCTGGTCCAGACCTGCGTCGCGTATCGCGCAAGGGGAGGGAGAGGGCTGCGCGTACCGCCTGGCACTTTGGCAGAATGACAACTTTGGTCCCTGAACTTTTTATTTACATTTTCAGCCCCTAAACTTCTTATCTTTCTATCATTTTATGTACTAAAACATTATGGGACATATTTATAAAGGTTTCTAAGGCTCGGGACACTCTCGATGATATACGTATACATACGTATATATTTTTATATATATTTATATATATTTTATCGTTATTTACACCTTTGGCCCTCTAACTTTACAATACTTATTATTTTATGTACCGAATCACTTTAGGATATTTTTATAATACATTATAAGCCTCGGGGTACTTATAAAAGTTATAGATACGTATAATATCCGTAAGTATTCGTAACTTTAAATAAATTACACTTTTAGCCCTTTAACTTTTATCTTATGCATATTAAACCCTTAATCTTTTGATGTAACTATCATTTTACGTCTTACAACCTTCCTAAACATGTTTTTAACATTCTCGAAGGTTCGGGTCACATATAACAATATATATACACATATATATTTGTATATTTACATAAATTACACTTTCTACCCTTCTATTTTCTTGTTAACTATTTAAGCATGCATTTTCACATGTATAACTATTCTAAGTACGTATTTCTACATATATATTCATCAAATGAATATTTCACATGCATCCATGCTATTCAAACATATTTTTACACATGTATTTAATATAACATAATCACGTAAAGGCATTTTCTCCCGGTTATCATTTATTTCTATCATATAAACGTTTAGCTACGTTTTTCATGCCAATATCATATATATCAATTATCTTTGATATAAAACATGTATATACCTCATTTCCTTATCTCATTTATCAATCAACACGTATATTATCATTTTTATCAATTTATTACCCGGTAATGGGTAAATATACATTTTCTACCCGTTTTATCACGTTTAGCTATCTAACACATATATCATATGTATTTATCATATTAGCCACGTATTCTATCAAATTTTGGGATGTTACAAATTGATATGGTTGTCTCGCATTTTTATTTTTTATTATTATTGAAATACAAATAAAGCCCAACAAATAGGCCATAAAGGGTTAATTATGTCAGATTTACAGAATTTACAGGGTGAGACCCGTTTTATACTAATCCCTAGTTTTACTATATCTTCTTGCTAGTAATATTGCCACCTTTTTGGTTGGTTTAATATATTGCGGCCTTTTAAAAAGAATTGATATTCCGGGATTCGAGTTTATCATGGGAGTTCTTAATTTCCTATAAATGAAACACGAGAATATATTTAAATTCAAAAGTATATAAGTATAACCAATGATGGAGGCCACATTCATGTAAAAAGATTACATGTTTAATTAAAAAGTTCAACGAATTGATCTGCAATCAAATTGTAGGTGATTGGCACTAACGATTAATTAAATATATTTAATTCATCAAAATAAAATATAACATGGCCGGTGTAGTACAAATTTACATGTCAATATTATTACTTTTTACAAGAGCATCTATATATCTTTGATCTGCCCCCTTCAAAACTTTAATCGAAATTTGTTAGAGAGATGTTTTATAGAAAAGTCGAGATAAAAAATAAATAAATTAGAAGATACTTATTATTGTTTTTTATTAAGGGTATCCGGTATACCCTAATATATATTTGAACGAAAACGGAGTTGTTTTTTTATAATAGTTTTTGGTTCGTAAGCGGATTTTAATACGTGGCTAGTCTCGTAATCGGTTTATTATATTTTTAACTAATATAATTTAATTATATGCTTGAAATTAATTAATGAATTAATTTATTTAAAATAATAAAAAAATATTCACACTCATGATGATATGCCCTCTTTATGTGAGTGGTGTGAATGTAATGGTCAAAGTGAGGTAACGCCTATGTGGATACGACCGCGTATATCAACACTATCGTCTCACATCGGATGCAAACTTATTTTTAACGTACACACATAAACGAAAATTTAAATAAAGCTAGACTCATAAAAAAACATAACGTGAACAAATTAAAAGAAAAACCTATATACAAATAAAACAATAAAAAAAAACCTAAAATTAACTTACGAAAACTAAAACGAGATTTAAACTTAACATCATTGTTTCAAATGAAGGCGGTCCCGATTTCAACAAACCTCGTAACGATAATAAAAAAATAAAAGGAACAAAAGAATTGCTATTTTGTTCCTTTTTAATCTAATTTATGAAATTATAATACTTCAAGGCCTGAGTTTTGATTATTTTCCCAATTTTAGTCACTTTTTAAATTTTCATCCAAATTAACGGTTGAAATCAGTCAAATATGACATTAATGAAGGGTATTTTCATAATTTAACCATCCCCTTTTATTTATTTAAAACGATACAAAACGCAGTAATTGATTTCCCTTTTATTTATTTGAAAAATGGCTGAGTTACATAGTAGTTTTTTTGGGGGAAATCAATTACCGCGTTTTGTATCAAATAAATAAAAGGGGGTGGTTAAATTACAAAAATACTCCTCATTAATATCCTATTTGACTGATTTCAAACCGTTAATTTGGATGGAAATTTAAAAAGTGACCAAAATTGAGAAAATAATCAAACCTTAGGCCCTGAAATGTTATAATTTCAAAAACTGGACCAAAAGTGATGTAAAAATTATAAGGCTATGTATTTTCTATAATTAGTTTTTTTTTTCATAATAAATTTTTTAGAGTTTTCCGTATGATATATTAGAGGAGAAAGATTTCAATAAGAAGTTCGGTTTGGTTAATAAGAATAAGAAAAAATCTCAGCTATTGGATCTCGATCTAAGACTATGTGTAGTCATAGCCCACTCATAACCCCCCTCTAATTAATACCCAATTATTATATATTATTTAAAAAAAACTAAACCAAACCAATATATATAAAATAAAAAAAGACCAATGAGAAAGGAGGGGGGGTGGATGGGGGGGGGGGGAGGGGGTGAGATTCATAAAGCCCTTTGCCAAATTCTCTAATATGGCGTCCCTATGTAGTGGTGGTAGGGGCGTTATGCAGTGTTATGATCTCTATAACCCCCACTACATACAACCTAATAAAAAATAAAGAAGGAGCAATTTGGTATTAGCCATTTTTGTTAACTTTTGATTAAGTTCCCCCATTTTTTTTTAAACATTCATAACTTTCACATACGACATTATTTTAAAAAAAATTACACCATAAAAACGAGTGTTTTTAAATATTTAAAACGCGTATAATGTTGTTATATATTAAATTAATAAAAATCTACTCTTTAAATTTTTGACACAATATATGACACAATAATTTGAACATTTTGACATAATATGACACATCTGAACATTTTGACACAATATGACACGATGATATATCTGAACATTTTGATACAATCGAATTATTTATATATAACAACACTTTACGCGTTCAAAGATAAAAATGCTCGTTCTATGATGCATTTTTTTTTAAATTAACATCTTATCTAAGAGTTATGAATGTTTAAAAAATCGTATCTATACAGAAAAACTTTAAGCCATAGATCTTCATTTAATTGAAGATCTAATGTGTGACATCCGAGAATTTCAAGGTTTACTTCCGTTAGACAATCTCCGTTAGTTACGTTATAAGTGTTAACTTAGTAACTAATGCTTAACTAGGCCGAATACGCCCACGTCCTTTGGTTGATCACCGAACCCGTCCATATGTGCTATGTGTTCATTTGTTGTTGTCATTATGTGCAATGTGATTTAAATACATGAGTTAGTATTGTGAATAACATGACAATTTAGGAATCGTGTTTATCTTGCTTAGAATGTGAAATTGACCACTTTTGGAAACCAGCGAAACTACCGGGCGAAACTATAGTGTCGCCCGGCAGTCTGTTGGCTCACTCGTGATCAGAGCCAGTTTCGCCAGGCCAGCGAAACTGCCAGCGAAACTAGCCTCTGATATAAATAATCTTAATAAACCCTAGCTCTCCTATTTGCCTCATTTCATACAAAACACACACACACTCCATCTTTCTCCTGGAAATCTGGTCAGTCGAGATTCACACCGAGCCATCGAGATCTCAGCCCTGAACCATCATCCATCAAGCTTGGAGATCGAACCGTGAGTCCCAAAACCACCATTTTTATGTTTTCTATGTGTTTTCTTAAAAAGCATGCTTAGATCTTTATAGAATCACTTGATCTTCTGATATGTTGCTTAGGATTGCTAGATCTGTTATAAAGTTTATAACTTTACGTGTGAAATCCATCCATGTTAAAGATTTATGCTATTTAGGTCATTTTAGGGTTTTAAATGTATTTTGGTGATTTGATGATGAAAATGCATGTTTAAGGTGTTAAAGCTTACTGATTTATGTTGGTAAATGGTTATGTATGCTAGATAATGAATTGCATGTGATATGGAAGCTGTTAGATTGATTTTTAGGCTGATTTATGTGTTTTTCGCGACCAGCGAAACTGTCATGTTCTCTGGGCGAAACTGTCCAGCGAAATTATGCATATCTTCAACCAGCGACACTATGGAGCGAAACTGTAGTGTCGCCGGGTAAACCAACCAGACCTGTTCGGACGAAACTACCGAGCGAAATTACCTGAACGAAAGTTCAAACCAGTTTCGGGCGAAACTAGGCTAGCGAAACTGTGCCAACAGTTTCGAGCGAAACTAGCCTAGCGAAACTGTGTCATCGGGTATTGACTAGCGAAAGTGCTGCCCGTGCACACAGCGAAACTGCCTAGCGAAACTGCTAGCGAAATTGTGACCAGAATCCAAACTTGTG
>JBCNJP010000010.1:66055239-66114344 GCA_039602395.1 Deinandra increscens subsp. villosa | reverse complement strand
ACCCAGATTTTGCAGTCGTAAACACCGAAACACGATGAACACAGCAGCAGCGATGATCGTAAACACCCAGAAAACCTTCGAATCTTCAAAAACACAAACACCAACCCAGAAAAACACTTGAATCTATATCGTGAGAACCTCGAAACACTTGTTTCTTGGCTCTGATACCAATTGTAGGTCCGAATATAAACCAAACACACGATATTCTAGCTAATACGAGTGCGGAATCCTCGTATAAGCTTGAATCAAGAGAAATAGTAGATGAAAAGGTTAGATCTTGATAAACAAATGAAACCTTGAGTGAATAATGTCTACTAGAAGCAAATCAAACAAACCGTGAACACAAGAATACTTGAAGGAATCGTGAATGTATATTAGAAATGCTTGAAGCTTACGATTACAAAGAGAGGCTTATATAGCCTTGAACCAAAATCGTAAACCTACACTAGCCCAAACATAATCGGCCCACATGGCCTAATAAGAAACTAGACTAGTCCAAAACAACTAACTAACATGCCCAATAACAAATGTTCATGCCTCATATGAATATAGCCCAACAATTGTAGGTCCGAATATAAACCAAACACACGATATTCTAGCTAATACGAGTGCGGAATCCTCGTATAAGCTTGAATCAAGAGAAATAGTAGATGAAAAGGTTAGATCTTGATAAACAAATGAAACCTTGAGTGAATAATGTCTACTAGAAGCAAATCAAACAAACCGTGAACACAAGAATACTTGAAGGAATCGTGAATGTATATTAGAAATGCTTGAAGCTTACGATTACAAAGAGAGGCTTATATAGCCTTGAACCAAAATCGTAAACCTACACTAGCCCAAACATAATCGGCCCACATGGCCTAATAAGAAACTAGACTAGTCCAAAACAACTAACTAACATGCCCAATAACAAATGTTCATGCCTCATATGAATATAGCCCAACAATCTTCCCCTAGGCATGAACCATTTGACCACTTCACGGCAGCAGCAAGTCAAACCTGAATGAGGTTTGAACATTGTTGTTCCACCAGCCGTTCTCCACTATCTTCTTTGCAGCACCATCGAATATCCCAACCCTGATAGCATTCGCCATATCGTTTTCATCACCAAGGATGGGTTGGGTTGCTAGAAGCTTGATATCCCGTTCACCAAAACGAAGCAGATCCACCGGGTCATAGAATCGGAATTGACGCATCGGTTTACAGAGAACCACCACCTCATGAGTTGTTGGATCGTAATACCAGCAATCAAAGTTTCTTACTAGTGTTTCGTCCTCGATCTCATCCAACATGTTTATCACTCTTGTGCGTTTGGTAGGTGGCCTCCGTGCTTCCCCAACAGTTTCCCCTGTATCAGGGTTAGTACCAGTCTCTCTCCATCTCACTTCCTTCAGCTCAAAGTCCCTGAAATCATTCTGCATGTGCCCCAGCAGGTTATCTCTGATCTGATTTCCCTCTGGACCATTCCATCTGTTGATAAAAGGAGCTCTCAGAAGGCTCCTGATCTCAGGTTCAGTCCAGGAGTGAAATTGAGCACAAGAAGCGTAGTACTCAACTGGACTATAACCATCACGGATCACAGCAAAGATTTTCTTCTCTGAATCATAATGCCAGCAGAAAATCTTCAAATCAAATCAACAGCTTTCCAGAGTATGGGATAATAAGTATTATCCGAAGGGAACTCGAGGATGATACTTATTACCTAATGGAAAAGACTTCCTCCGTTGCTAGCTTCCGATATTTCTCAATGTCTAGTTTCTGAGCTTTTACCTTCTCCTCATTCTTTTGCCATCTACCCTTAAAAGAACTCCTCTCGCATTTTATCTCAAATAATTCTAACTGATAATTTTTACAAATTCGCCTAAGTCCAGGAATTATACGAGCACAAGTAGGATTGGGGCATATCTCAGTATTGTCAATTTCAGCTTCAAAATCATCCTTGTTCTCAACCGAACTCATTTTCTTTCTTTAGATATGCAGCTTCTTTAAATCTTGAAAAATCTGCAAAAACGGCAAAAGTGGCAAAAACGGCAAAAACACTATTCAAAAATAGTATCAAAAACTTAAAACTGAAAAACGGAGGCCTTCGGAGTGGAATTTGGGGGTCCAAATGAGCTCCCCTGGACGTTAGTCTGGGGTAATTCTGGGGCTTGATGTCACGAACGTCGTGTAAAAATTTGAGCTTCTAACTCCAAACGAGTCAAAAGTTACGCCCGTTTCCGTGAAAGTGTGAAATAGTGACTTTTTGCCGCAAAAGAAGAGTTTCCGATCAAAACCACCTGATTACGATCCAAGAAAACTGATTACGATCGTAATCACAGATTCCGATTACACGTCACACCCGTAAACACTAACCGCCTCAAGTAATCGTAAACACCGATTACGATTTCCGATTACGACTCCGGTAGTCGTAAATGCCTGTTTCCGATTCGAACTAGTCGTAAACACCCTTTTACGATTTTGCAAACTCGTAAACGCCAGTACACGAACAAGTACACTCGTAAACACCTTCTTCAGGGTCGTAAACAAGCAATCTTCAAGCCGAATCCAGAAATTGCAGTCGTAAACCCTCAAATCTCCAAGAACACAGCAGCAGAATCAGTCGTAAACCCCTGAAACCTTCAAATCTTCAACAGAAATCGAATACAAACCCAGCAAAACACTTGAATCTATATCGTGAGAGCCTCGAATCTAAGATTCTTGGCTCTGATACCAATTGTAGGTCCGGAAAATCTCCCAAACACACGATATAATAGATCTAACACGAGTGCGGAATCCTCGTGAGAGATTGATTCAAGAAGAATAGTAGAAGAAAAGACTAGATCTTTAAGAAAGATGAAGTCTTGAATGGAAATCGGCTACTATTGAAGCAAAGATAAGCTGATCGTAAACTCAGAGCACACTTGAAGAAATCGTGAACAACAATATCAAATGCTTACCTTGATCATAAACATGAGGTGGTATTTATACCACCTCTTACAACCTAATGGGCTAATCATAAACCCAATAAGCCCAATCATAAACCCAAGCCCATGCCCAATCTAATAGTAAACTAGCCTAAACATAATAAAACTAGCCTACTAATCTAATGAAACCCTCTAAGCCCAGCCCAACTTATTTAATATTACAAGCCTCATAATCTAGCCTCTACAGTAACATATTTAAATAAGATGCAATTTCTTGTTTAGAACTAATGTTACACTGGTGTAACTGGTTTTCCAGGTTTTCCAAAAGGTGGGGTTTTCCATTGAACCTCACTGTATATATATATATATATATATATATATATATATATATATATATATATATATATATATATATAATAGAGTGATGATCATTGGAAAACCTCTTAAATATTGGAAAACCCAGAAAACCTGGGTATTTTAGTAAAATACCTATATAATATTTTTTGGTTGTCTAACTTTGATTTGAATTTTATTATTTATCTCTCCATTTCATCTTTCTTTTACTTATAACACAAAAAACCCTAGTTATTATTGTTACATATATGTAACTATAACGATGATGGTTACAATAGTGTAACAAAAATGACTATGTTACACCTGGTGTAACATGTTTAAATAAGATGCAATTTCTTGTTTAGAACTGATGTTACACTGGTGTAACTGGTTTCCAGGTTTTCCATTGAACCTCAGCATATAATCATATATATATATATATATATATATATATATATATATATATATATATATATACCTGGGTATTTTAATAAAATACGCATATAATATTTCTTGGTTGTCTAACTTTGATTTGAATTTTATTATTTATCTCTCCATTTCATCTTTCTTTTACAATAAAACAAAAAAAACCTAGTTATTATTGTTACACATATGTAACTATAACGATGATGGTTACACTAGTATAACAAAAATGACTATGTTACACCTGGTGTAACATATTTAAATAAGATGCAATTTCTTGTTTAGAACTAATGTTACACTGGTGTAACTGGTTTCCAGGTTTTCCAATATATATATATATATATATATAATAGAGTGATGATCATTGGAAAACCTCTTAAATATTGGAAAACCCAGAAAACCTGGGTATTTTAGTAAAATACCTATATAATATTTTTTGGTTGTCTAACTTTGATTTGAATTTTATTATTTATCTCTCCATTTCATCTTTCTTTTACTTATAACACAAAAAACCCTAGTTATTATTGTTACATATATGTAACTATAACGATGATGGTTACAATAGTGTAACAAAAATGACTATGTTACACCTGGTGTAACATGTTTAAATAAGATGCAATTTCTTGTTTAGAACTGATGTTACACTGGTGTAACTGGTTTCCAGGTTTTCCATTGAACCTCAGCATATAATCATATATATATATATATACCTGGGTATTTTAATAAAATACCTATATAATATTTTTTGGTTGTCTAACTTTGATTTGAATTTTATTATTTATCTCTCCATTTCATCTTTCTTTTACAATAAAACAAAAAAAACCTAGTTATTATTGTTACACATATGTAACTATAACGATGATGGTTACACTAGTATAACAAAAATGACTATGTTACACCTGGTGTAACATATTTAAATAAGATGCAATTTCTTGTTTAGAACTAATGTTACACTGGTGTAACTGGTTTCCAGGTTTTCCAAAAGGTGGGGTTTTCCATTGAACCTCACTGTATATATATATATATATATATATATATATATATATAATAGAGTGATGATCATTGGAAGACCTCTTAAATATTGGAAAACCCAGAAAACCTGGGTATTTTAGTAAAATACCTATATAATATTTTTTGGTTGTCTAACTTTGATTTGAATTTTATTATTTATCTCTCCATTTCATCTTTCTTTTACTTATAACACAAAAAACCCTAGTTATTATTGTTACATATATGTAACTATAACGATGATGGTTACAATAGTGTAACAAAAATGACTATGTTACACCTGGTGTAACATGTTTAAATAAGATGCAATTTCTTGTTTAGAACTGATGTTACACTGGTGTAACTGGTTTCCAGGTTTTCCATTGAACCTCAGCATATAATCATATATATATATATATATACCTGGGTATTTTAATAAAATACCTATATAATATTTTTTGGTTGTCTAACTTTGATTTGAATTTTATTATTTATCTCTCCATTTCATCTTTCTTTTACAATAAAACAAAAAAAACCTAGTTATTATTGTTACACATATGTAACTATAACGATGATGGTTACACTAGTATAACAAAAATGACTATGTTACACCTGGTGTAACATATTTAAATAAGATGCAATTTCTTGTTTAGAACTAATGTTACACTGGTGTAACTGGTTTCCAGGTTTTCCAAAAGGTGGGGTTTTCCATTGAACCTCACTGTATATATATATATATATTATATATATATATATATATATATATATATATATATATATAATAGAGTGATGATCATTGGAAAACCTCTTAAATATTGGAAAACCCAGAAAACCTGGGTATTTTAGTAAAATACCTATATAATATTTTTTGGTTGTCTAACTTTGATTTGAATTTTATTATTTATCTCTCCATTTCATCTTTCTTTTACTTATAACACAAAAAACCCTAGTTATTATTGTTACATATATGTAACTATAACGATGATGGTTACAATAGTGTAACAAAAATGACTATGTTACACCTGGTGTAACATGTTTAAATAAGATGCAATTTCTTGTTTAGAACTGATGTTACACTGGTGTAACTGGTTTCCAGGTTTTCCATTGAACCTCAGCATATAATCATATATATATATATATATATATATATATATATATATATATATATATATATATATATATACTAAGGGGGTACCCGCGCGTTACGGCGACGACGGTTTATAGGGCGCTATTCGTCATTTGTTCGTTTGTTATGGCGGCACGAGTATTTACATCGACACATTTGTTTCTTTAGCGCGATGCGGTCCGACGACAATTCATACGGCGTTACTTGTTGCAACGTGGTTCAATATTCTCCCCATTTTTGTTTTTGATGTCAAGGACTTGCTCTCCATTCATAAAGATGCTGGATGTTATGGAAATTATGGAACGAAGCGATTTTCGAGAATAAACGGCCATGTCTAAATAGGATGATCAAAGACATTAAAAGCATTTCTTTCTTATGGGTTAAAAATAGAGGCAAAGGAAAAAATTGTACTTTGGGGTGGGATTATTGGTGTGATCATATGGTGTAAGTGGTCTCTCTGTTGATACATAGTCCTGATCGTCATGTGAAGTATCGAATACAAGATGGATCACACAAGATAGCTGAGGTCCGAACTCCCAGCGAACCTGGAGTTCGGACAGCTCCGAGCTTGTGGCCGAACCTGAGGTTCGGCCAGTCGTATTTCAGCTTGTATAAATAGTTGTGTCTTGTGTTGTATTCAAAAACAGTCTAAGCTTCCGTGTTATACATTTACTCTGTGTACTCTGTGGTCTCAGTGGTTAATACAAAGCTCATTTGTATTTACTCTTTGTGTTCATCTCAGTATTTCATTGATTTCATCACGACTAAGTAGAAGATCCGTACGCTCACGCACTTTCAAGTGGTATCAGAGCATTTAGGTTTGCTCTACTAGTCGGAAATCACTGTTTTTCGGAGTTTTGAGTTCAAATTCATGTTTTTGAGAAAATGAGTATCGTTTTTGAGTTCATTTGATCATCTCGAGTGTGCTTCTCATCATAATTTCATTCCTAATTCATTTCTATCGAGTTTACTTGAATTCCTGTCGAAAATTCCATCGAAAAACACTGAAAATCGAGAAAATGACGTCGAGTGAAATCTGTCTCGTTTGAGGTTCGGACTCGTTCGGTCTAACCGCTCCGAACTCAAGGTTCGGACGGAGTTCGGTGAGCATTCGGTGTGTCTTTGAGTTCGGTGAGAGATCGGTCAACGTTCGGACAACGTTCGGTCTCTGTTACTCCGAAGGTCAGGTTCAGTGAGAGCTCAGCGAGTTTGCGTTTCGGACTAGGTTCGGACTTGGATCGGTGAACGTTCGGAGGAGGTTCGGACGAGGTTCGGAGTGAACAGTAACCAGTTTTTTCGAAAATGTCCGATTTTCAAGCGTTCGCAGCTATTCAAAATTCGGTTCAAGCAACGATGCAAACAATGATGAATTATGATAATGAAATCGGAACAAGTCAGAAAGTTCCCAAATTACTTAAATTGGAAGATTATCATAGTTGGGTTAAACGGTTTGAAGCATTTGTCGATACAAATGACATTGATATGTGGTTAGCGTTCACTGAGCAATATGTTTATCCTAAAGATGAAACTGGTGAACCTATTCTTCAAAGGAAAATGTCGTCTGAACAAAAGAAAGCTTATCAAGCTGAGAAAAAGGCGTATGGTACGTTAACGATGGCATTGCCTAAAGAGTTACTTCATCAATTTGCTGGTAACTACACATCAAAAAGTCTATGGGATGCATTGGAAAAACGATGTGAAGGCAATGATCAGTACAAGAAAAGTCGCCAAAAGGTTTTGAAGAAAGAGTTTGATAGTTTTAAGCATTATCAGAATGAAACGATTCCTAATCTAATTGCAAGATTCGCTCATCTGATGAGTGAAATGCGTTTGGTGAATCTTACTAAAGAAGAGGTTGATATGAAAGAAAAGATTTTGGAAGCATTGCCTGAAAAATGGGAAAATTATGTGATGATGATTACTCATGATAAAGATTTTTCTGGATTGTCTTTCAATGATTTGGTTCAAAGACTTCAGGCTCGGGATATGGAATTAATGGTGAATAAATCACTTCCTACACAAATTCAGAATCCTGCAGTGTATCATGGTGAAAATGACTCTACAATGAATGCTGGGAAGTCTAATATTCTTAGTTCTGCTCCTCCTACAGCATTTCTAGCAGGTAAATCTGAAATTCCAAGTTATTCTTCTGCTGGTTGTACTGTGTCATTTCCAAGTTCTTCGACTCAAAGTGCATTGTCTGTTCAAACTGTCGATGATTATAATGCATTGATGTCTGCATTAGTATCTTCATACTTTGGTGTTATCACTGGTTCTGTGAGTAATGCTGAGTTAGCAAATGAAGATTATGATCAGATTGATTATGATCATTTGGAGGAAATGGATCTCAATTGGCAATATGCTATGTTGGTTCGTCGAACAAAGAAGTTTTTTAATAGAACTGGCAAGAAGAGACTTAATCAGGAAGGAAAGATTGGATTGGACAAATCTAAGGTGAAATGTTATAAGTGTTCAGTTTATGGTCACTTTGCTCGAGAATGTCCAAGTTCTACAGAAAGTAAATTGAAGACTGGTCAGCATGCACATTTAGTTTTTCATCCATCAAATGAAGCTGAGAAGGTTGAAAAGAAATCTGCTACTCTTGTTCATGATTGGACCAATACTTTTCCACATTCAAGTGAATTTGCATGGAATGCAGATACTGAAGCTAAGAAGAATCATACTCCAATTTCCATTGCTTTAACTGTCCGTCATGATGATGATGATAGTCTTCTGACTGATTCTGATTCTTATTCAAGTGCATCTTTGGTACAAGAAGAATTAACCTAACGTTTCTACATAGTTCAAAGGTTGAAGAGTTTAAATGTTTCAAATGTGAAGAAATTGATCCAGGAGATTGCAAGTTTTGAACAAAGTCGTCAAATTTCAACTGAAGAAATTGTGGTGTTAAAGAAAGAATTGGAGGATTTTCAAAAGAAATATTATGCAGTTGGTTCATATTCATGAAGATGTTTTAAAGGAAAAAGCTCAATTGGTTGAAGATTGTGAGAAAGCCAAAGCTGAAGCATTAGATGCCGCGCAAGATTTTGAGAACTTATTTGAGAAAAGTTATCCGGTTCAGCAAAAATATGAAGAAGCTACGGTTCTTATTGCTAAAACTGCTGTTACCGTTGAGAAGCTTCAAAATAAGATTTCTATGCTTCAAGATGAGAATGTTCTTGTACCGGGACAAGAATGAAGTCTTAACTAAAGATGTTGAGATCTATAAACAAAAGAGAGAGAGTGTTCTTCAAGAACTGTTTGCAGAATGTGAGATCAGAAAGTTACAGACTTATGAATATGATGATCTCAATGCAAAGTTCATCAAGTCACAACAAGAAGTGTTTGAAGGTCAACAGAAAATTAATGACTTGAAATTGGAGATTTTGGAATTGAAAAGACAAGTTAAGAATTGCAATTTGTCACCAACATTGCTTAACTTCTTATACAAGCAGGATCAGAGTTCTGAAAGTTCTAAGAAGGATGATGTTCACTTGGTTCCTCAACCAGTGGATTTAATTGAAGTTACTACTGCTCAGATTGATCCAAAAGATGTCTTGCATGATTATTCCAAGTTTGCTACTCCATCCAAGAAGAACAAGTCCAAGTCTAAAAAGAAGGAGAAGCCTTTGGGTGAAGCTCCTAAATTTGTTACTAAGTCTGTTCTGTTAGAGAATGAAAAGGTTTTTGATAAGGTTGCTTCAAGTTCTTCATCAGCAACCGAAGAAGAAAAAGTTTTAATTGAAAAGAACAAGCTGAAGGATATCAAGGCCAAATTTACTAGTGAAGCTAAGTCAAGAGAATGCTTCAGGTTCTTCGTCCATATTCTTCAAAGGTCTCAAGGTTCTAAACACAAAGGTTTGGGTTATAAAGTGTATGAAGGAACCAGTTCAAGCAAAGAAACCAGTGAAGGCTGACAAGGTTGTCTAAAGCAAAAGTTACAAAGAAATTACCATCTCCGAAAGAATTTTCTTGTTATTCTGGAAGATTATCGTCTTCAAGGAGTCCATCTCCTAGGTATGATTCTTCTGATGGTTTCTTTGATAACTTTGATTCTGAACATTCATCTGGTTTTTCAAAATCAACACAATTTTCAAACAATTTTAGAGAACGACTTTGTTATGTATGTCGTCAACCAGGACATCTAGCTACTGATTGTCCGACGACTGCATATATCCACAACACTGCAAAATATGTGGATAACAAAGGTCAGATTTTTGATGAACCATGGTCTCCTAAGCTTAAGTCAACTCGTAAATCGTCTTGGTCTAAATCAAGTTCATCGGTTGAATCTGATTCCGGTTCTGATAAAAAATTAATACGTTTACAAATCTGGAAACCAAAAGTTGTTTCCAAGGCTAACAAGGACTTTGTGGAAGACACCGGGCGACCCGACGATATTGAATCGGGTCGATCCCAGCACAACTAATGTTTTATTTGGTGTCAGGCAGGTGTTTCAGGAAGACCTTCGGTGATTGATAAATTGCTGATTGTGAAATATCTGTTATAATTATATTGAATTTCAAAATCATTTTTGTTTTTCAAAAGGCTAAACTGCTAGTATTCGTGTTGGTTGGTCAATTTTTCTTGTTTTTCACTCCGTCTCATTCTGAGGGGGAGTTTGCTTTTGCAAATATACAAAAATAGTGTGTTGTTTTTCAAATCGTAAAAATGAAAATCTATAAATAGAGTTGTCATTTTTAGGGGGAGAAATTTGGAAAAGACAAAAACAATGAAAAATGCAAAAATCCAAAAACATTGAAAAATGAGAAATTGTATCCGACATGTTTGGGAAATGATGGTACATTGGCTAACATTGTCTGACTCATGGATAAAGTAGATGAACAAGCCATAAGACCATTTGATCGATGTGTAAGGTAGGCTCGGCAAATCAGAAAGTATACAAATGTGATATACACTAAATCTGATGCTTGACCTAGTGGATAACATCTTGATGCATATCTCATGATATATCAAGAAAAAGATATGTGAAAAATAAAATGAGAAGTCACTATGTATACATGTGTTCATTTTGCAAAGATTTAAACTTGTTTGATTTTCTTTATTTTGTCAAACGATCGGACTTTCTCTGCGTGTCGAAAGACCGACCTAGTTGTTGTTCGTTTGACGTTCTGCTTTATTTTATTTAGTGTTTCGTATAACTCATCGGACTTTCTCTGCGTGTACGGGAGTACCGACCTGATTGTTGTTGAGTTATACAATTTCAACTTGTTTTATTTTCTTATTTTGTTAAATCCGAGGCCTTATCTGCGTATCGAAAGATCGACCTTAAGGTAGACGATTTAACGTTCTTATTTCTTTTTGCATGAAACACAGTTGACTATATCATGAATATAATCATTATGTGATTAATATCACAAGTGAAATCACAAAATGTGATAAGCAAAGCATATCTGAGTATGTCTGATAGTGTGGGGTACACTGGTCAATGCAAATTTAATCAACACCTTAACATATCCAGATGTTATGAATATGATTGTGCCAGAGTTTAAAGTTGGACAAATTATATCTGCCATCGGCATGGCTTATGTGCTTCAATAATCGAAATTGAAATGTAGCTCAGCATGTTATGACCGATATGATCCCAAGTTGTGATCTTTCTCACAAAAGACAAAAATAGTGTCTATTTCGGGATTGTTTTATTTTTCTTATCAGAAAATACCAAAAAGATTTTAGGTGTGTTTTGATATAAAGTTACTAAAAGCCAAAAAGATTTTGTTTCTGATTTGTTTTTGATTGATCAACACGAAATACGAAATCATTTTCAAAACTAAAATATCTTGGAGTCTCGAAGAGACATTTTGCACCAAGATTATTTATGTTGGCAGGTTTTTAAGTGGGAAGGGAACATCACAACTTCAAGTCTTCTGAAGTTCGTTGATAAAGAGTTTACACACGATGCAATATCAAGTATTCAAGATTGAGCTCATTGTCAAGATCGAGGAAGAGTTTGATTGAAGATACAAGATACAAAGTTTGAATAGAGAGAGATGATACTGCACATGCCGAGGGGGAGTTTTGTTTGATACATAGTCCTGATCGTCATGTGAAGTATCGAATACAAGATGGATCACACAAGATAGCTGAGGTCCGAACTCCCAGCGAACCTGGAGTTCGGACAGCTCCGAGCTTGTGGCCGAACCTGAGGTTCGGCCAGTCGTATTTCAGCTTGTATAAATAGTTGTGTCTTGTGTTGTATTCAAAAACAGTCTAAGCTTCCGTGTTATACATTTACTCTGTGTACTCTGTGGTCTCAGTGGTTAATACAAAGCTCATTTGTATTTACTCTTTGTGTTCATCCCGTATTTCATTGATTTCATCACGACTAAGTAGAAGATCCGTCCGCTCACGCACTTTCAGTCTCTTGTTTGCTTTGCATCTTATCTAGCTTCTAGCTAAAGCTCGAGCCGTTTTTATTGAAATCGCCATTCAAAAAATCTAATGAGTTTGTTATAGCTTGAATATGTAATATATGCATATCACTCATAATGTGAAGTATAAACCATCTGATGAACCAAAAACGTTATCAACAGAGCTACAAATAAACAGTAAACTTTGCGGCGGGGACAATTTATAGAACGTTATTCGTCATTTGTTGGCGCGTTATGACGGCGTGATAATTTACAACGTGATATTCAGCGATGCTGCGAGGATGATAATTAACCAATGCAATACTTGTTTTCAGTTATTTTAATTATTAATACAATAACCATATGCTCATTTTTTTTAATGTATTCGCAATGAAATAAATGAAACAAATTTGCTTAAATGTAGGTAGACTGGATAACGCAAGAAAATAATAAAGGAATGCTCCAGGAATATATGAGCGTCTCAGTCGCTTATAAACTAATGCTCGTATTTTCCTGTCTCAAATAGTTGTTTGATTGAACAAAGAAATTAGTTGCAGACCTAACATTTTTACAATTTCAAAAAGGGACAAGGGACAAATCAGCCCAACAGATTAAAGGTCGAGTTCAAACGTTCAGTCATGAACTAATGCTCGTATTAGCACTCAATAATGATTTTCTGATTGTAGGAAGCTTTCAAGGAGAGCATACTTGTAAGTCAGTGTATTTAGCTGAAATATTTGATAGATTATTTAGTCCACAAAGTTGTATCGGGGTTTAGAGTTATTTTTTTTTTATTTATTTTTTTTTTTGTCGTGATTTTGGATGACTACGAATGCAAGCTGATTTGGAATACCATCCTAACTTATCATTTTTTTCTTTTCAAATCTACATTAATCGGCAAAAAAATACGAAATAACAAATTATTTAATCTTTAATTAAGTTCTCTTCCTTTATAGGAATGCTAATTATATTAAACCAACAAACATATCAATAGAGGCTCGCCAACCAACTGTATTCAACATCTACAACTATACAAACATCTTTTCCATATGCATAGTTCATACCTTTATATCTAAATATAACATTAGTCAGGTGCAAAAGCATATATAAGAGATTATCAAACAACAATAGAAATATTAGTGAATATATCACAACAAAACTGCCTTTCTTAAAACTTGTATTTTCTGCTTTTTCATATCTTACAACACATAGATAATAGTCCTATTGTATGACCATTAATCAATTTACACACGCAGTGAAATATAAAACATCCCACAAACCAAAAAAACAAATTGAGTTTACGTCATAAGCATTAACTCCATGTAACCTGCATACCACCATAAATAAGTTTTCATCCCACACAAACAACATATAAATCACAAATCTTGATATGGCCTGTTTAAAAATCACCACATCCTGAATTGTATATATAAAATGACTTCAATCCAAATTGGCCTAAACATTATTTGAATTACTAACTGGCAAACAACAAAGAAATTCAGAAAGGTAGTCACCTAGGTATACGAACTGATTAGCATAATAGCATCTTTATAATAACATTAGTTGGCTGCTCACCTAGTCAAATTAAAGAAAAACCATGTTAAAAAATACCCGGTTGACCTGTTATTAAACTGCCTGGGCTGTGCTCATTCCAACCAACTTCAAGTGCTGCTTTACTATTCTAGATCGGTGTAAGCTTTGGTGAATGCTTGCAATTAGTGGGCCTCGAGATCCTTCACAAGGATGGCTTCATCAAACTGGATCCATGTTGCACCGGCTGCCTTCAATTCAGCAATCACTTCCCTTCAAGGCATATCTATCAACTTTATCCCACCTAGTTCAAACAAAGATGATGCATATGGCTCTAGTTGCAGCAGTAAAACCAGAAATATATGAATTAGGGGTGATTTTTTTATACTTATTTTATAATAAACTTTTAGAATGCATATATTGAAGTGTAGATTAGGCTTTTTTAACATTTTATTAGAATACTACCTAACCAACATACCAGCAACAGCAGCCTTTGTTCCTGAGGGAAATCCTCCCCATTCTTCCCTCCCGGGATCATCAAGATGTGCATGCCTGAGGTCAACAATATTTATTCAATTAAACTTTGTGTCACTTTGATCATTAAAGTTCATCTGTTTGATATTATATTCAATAATTCAGTATAGATCATTTAAATCAATAAAAAACAAGGTATTTTGAAGCAAGGTATGACTGAGGTCATCACATAGTATAAACAATAGCAATGTCAGTTGTAGCATTGAAGTAGGGGACGGAGTGATGGACATCAGCAAAAATCAAACGAAACGCGTACCACCGACCGCCTCCAACTAATCCTTTGAACATAGGGATACCTTGAATTTACTCTTACAACCTACAAAAACAAAACGATAAAATCGGAAAATATCAAAAATACATATTCCTACCTAACACAATAAAATCTGAAAATATGTGAAAAGGAAAAAGCAACCTGAAATATGCAGGGGGTATATCCATGCACACCTAAACATCAACAGTAAAGTAAAGTCAAAATAGGATAGTGACATTTCAGTCTCTCTTAAAAAAATCAAAGTAGGATGGTGAAAAAGGAAAAAAGCAAACTGTGTTGATTCTGAAATGGGGCAGCAGCTCCTCTTTTAAGCTTGCCCTTTTTATGAATAAATTGATTTTAGGCACCTAAATATGATAAAGAAGCAAGTTCAAACGGTAAATACATAAATTATACAACTACAATATGACATATGGATTTAAGATCATATGAATATATTCTCACCATCATTAATAGAAAAAACGTAAGTACCTCAACTCCATACACAAGTATTCGTCCACCAAAGACTCAATGTTTATTTTACCTGGACAGTCCCTGACCCGATCTGATATTTGACCAAAGACTCAAATTTAACAATGTATGTGTGTCTCTGTGCAGGCTACCTCAATCTCAAGGGATAAAAAGGTTGCTCCCAAGAGACCCCTGTAACACCCGTATACAATTTGATGTCAAACATAACATTTTATAACATTAAAGGTTGGTCCCAGAAAATTTCTTTACAAAACATGTGATTTGTAATCATAAGATGCCACCTAGTGGTTTTTCATTTACTTTGAGTACCCTGTTAGGCCTTGAAAAAAATTAAAGGGGACCCAAATCTGGTATAATATTGAAGAATACAAAATACTATAAAAGCCAAATTATTTCAATGAGATTTATGTCTTAATCTTATTACTTTCTAATTATTATAAGTCAGATGCTATAAGAGCAGCAAGCCTTGCGCGAACCATGTAATATTGAAACTAACAAATATCTTAGAAAATTGTGCCTTCCGGGTAATTAAATGTGACTTTGACTTTGTTGACCCGGAAGTTCAAGCGGAACCCATTTCTCCTTTATTTTAAAAACTAAATTTCTTCCGTCTGAACTTCAAGCGGATGATTTTTCCGCTTGGAAGAATTGTTTTCAAAAACATTTTTCACGTCATTTACAAAGCATTTTTCCGGTTGGAGTTCACCCGGTGAGTTTCAAAAGTTGTTTTACTCACAGGTTGAACCGGAACTTGAAGCTGAACACCAAAACACATGATTTTTTTTGTAAATTTGTGATAAATTTTCATAGTTTAACAGAGGTTACTGACTAAGAACTGAAATTATCACAAGAAATTTTCTTTTTCTTTTTCTTTTTGTATCAAGAGACGGGCTCTTAAGCACATGTCTCTCTTTTATTTGAAAATTGTGAAAAGTTTTTATTCAAAATTTATCATTCCAATGGCTGTGATGAGATAGAAAAATCTTGCCTCGTCAAAAGCTTTTGTAAACAAATCTGCCAACTGGTGATCAGTATGAACTTTGAATAGTTTGATCAAATTCTTTTCTGCACAATCTCTAATAAAATGATACCTTATGTCAATGTGTTTGGTTTTGGAGTGCTTTACTGGATTGTTGATGATGGAGATGGCGCTGTTATTGTCTGCAAGAATAGGAGTTTCCATGAATTTGATCCCGTAGTCAAGCATTTGATTCTGGATCCAAAGAACTTGACTGCAACAACTTGAGGCAGCAATATACTCAGCCTCTGCAGTTGAAGTGGAAACACAAGTTTGCTTCTTGCATTGCCAAGAGACAAGTCTTTCACCTAGGAATTGACATCCACCTGATGTTGACTTCTTATCAATGTCACAACCACCATAATCACTGTCTGTGAATGCTCTGAAAGAGAAGTCAGAGTTCTTGGGATACCACAAACCCAATTTTGGTTGTCCCTTTAGATACTTGAAGATTCTCTTAACAGCTAGCATATGTGACTCCTTTGGTGAGGACTGATGTCTAGCACATAAGCAAACACTGAACACGATGTCAGGTCTGCTAGCAGTGAGATACATCAGTGAGCCTATCATTGCTCTGTACAGGTGCACATCCACTGGCTTGCCACTTAAGTCATTGGTTAACTTGTGGGAAGTGGATATAGGAGTTTTTGCACTTCAGCAGGCTTTCATGTCAAATCTTTTCACCATGTCTTGGATGTACTTTGATTGATTCAAAAAGATTCCATCTGCAGTTTGCTTCACTTGTAGTCCTAAGAAGAATGTTAGTTCTCCCATAGAGCTAATCTCAAATTTGGACTGCATCAAAGTTTCAAACTCCTTGCACAAAACAGTGTTAGATGAACCAAAAATAATATCATCTACATAGATTTGTACCATCAACATATCCTTACCAACAATTTTAACAAAAAGTGTTTTGTCAATGGCTCCTCTCCTGTAGCCATTCTCTAGAAGATAGTTAGAAAGAGTTTCATACCAGGTTCTAGGTGCTTGTTTGAGACCATACAAAGCTTTGATTAGCTTGCACACCTTATTAGGATGGTGAGGGTCCTCAAAACCAGGAGGTTGGTTGACATATACTTCTTGTTCCAGTAGGCCATACAGGAAGGCACTTTTGACATCCATCTGAAATACTTGGAAGTCTTTGAAGGCAGCATAGGCTAAGAAGATTCTAATAGCTTCCAATCTAGCCACTGGTGCAAACACTTCATCATAATCAATGCCTTCTTCCTGTACATAGCCTTGCACTACCAGTCTTGCTTTGTTCTTGATAACAATTCCCCTATCATCTTTCTTATTTCTGAATACCCACTTTGTGCCAATTGGTTCTGCTCCATCAGGCAGATCTACCAATTCCTAAACTTTCTGCTCCATCAAACGTAATGAACACGGATGTAAATAAGAGAAATCTTATTGATCACTTGAAGATACAATGAAGTTCTCTCTAGTTTCTCTCTCTAGAAACACACACAGAAAGGTGTAGAATGACTGAACTGGTTTTCACTGGTTCCTTGCACATTCTAACACGAACCTATTTATACTAAGTGACTAATCACCCAGCGTATCAAACTGATACGCCAGACCACATGGTCCGCCGGACCATGTGGTACGCCCATAACCAAATAGTCACTACAACTATCACTTAGACACGCTCACATAGATACAATACACGAGACACTCATAGCATAGGAATATGCTCTAACAAACTCCCCCTTAACGTGTAGTGTATCTATTCTCTAACTAAACTTCAGTCTTTAATCTTCAACATTGCTGCATCCGAACTTTGACTTGAAATCTTGTCAGAAATAGAGCTTGCATGACTGGATCACTCTTTAATCAACTTTGAACTTCAAGATCCACTTGTGAAAGATACTTCATACTCCCCCTTTCACCATGCTTGAGTCTTGACACACAAACCTGCAATTTCAGAAAACAGAAACGCGGTTTCCTTTTCTTTTGAAAATTAATTTAATCTTGGCGCAAAACTTCTCTTCGAGAATCCAAGATATAGTTTTGAAATTTTGATTTTGTATCACATATCGATCGGTCGAAAACAAATAAGAAACAAAATCTTTTTGGCTTTTTGAAACTTTACATCAAAACACACCGAAAATCTTTTTGAACTTTTCAGATATGAAACATAAATGTAATACTGAAACAGACACTATTTTTGTCTTTTGCAAGAAAGATCACAACTTGGGATCATATTGGTCATAACATGCTGAACTACCCTTCAATTTCAATTACTTCAGCACACAAGTCATGTCGATTACCGGTATAATTTGTCCATATTAAACTCAGGCACAATCATACTCATAACATCTGGATATGTTATTGATTGATTTAGCTTGCTTTGACCAGTGTACCCCACACTATCAGACATGTTCAAATATGTTTTTGCTTTTTATATCACACTTTGTGATTTCATTTGTGATTTAATCACATAATGATTGTATTCATGATTCAGTCAACTGTGTTCCATGCAAAAAGAAATAAGAACGTTAAATCGTCTACCTTAAGGTCGATCTTTCGATACGCAGATAAGGCCTCGGATTTAACAAAATAAGAAAATAAAACAAGTTGAAATTGTATAACCCAACAACAATCAGGTCGGTACTTCCGTACACGCAGAGAAAGTCCGATGAGTTATACGAAACACCAAAGAAAATAAAGCAGAACGTCAAACGAACAACAATCAGGTCGATCTTTCGATACGCAAAGAAAGTCCGATCGTTTGACAAAATAAAGAAAATCAAACAAGTTAAAATCTTTGCAAAATGAACACATGTATACACAGTGACTTCTCATTTTTCTTTTTCACATATCTTTTCCCTGATATCATGAGACATGCATCAAGATGTTGTCCACTTGGTCAAGCATTAGTATTTAATGTGTTTATCACATCTGTATACTTTCTGATTTACTGCCAAGCCTACCAAGCACATCGAGCAATGATCTTATGGCCTTTTCATCTAATTTATCCACGAGTCAGACACGTAAGCCAATGTACCATCATTTCCCAATCATGTTGGATACAATTTCTCATTTTTCAATGTTTTTGTATTTTTCTATTTTTCAATGTTTTTGTATTTTCTGGTTTTCTCCCCCTTAAAATGAAAACTCTATTTTTTGGATTTTCATTTTAATACCAACAAAAAGACAAAGACGCTATTTTTGGTTTTCAATTGTCTCCCCCTAAACTACATACGAAATGTAAAAGAAAGAAAATTGACCTTTCGACATGGATACCTTTCAAGTTTAGCTTTCAGAAAAATTTCAGTGTTGAAATTTGATATCACATGTAATGTAAGTTAAATCAGCAGAATACTCCTCCATCAGCAACTTTTCAATCACCGATAGGTCTTCTAGAAGTACCTGCACACTGGTCAAACACATCAGTTTATAAATGACCCGAAGCGAATTGCTTCTGGTCGACCAGTATCTTGTTTTCCTTTCGAAACCACTTTAGGTTTCCAGATTGGTTGTTTTGGTAAATCGATATCTGATGAACCTGTCACAGTTGATTGTGATGAATAACCTACATATGGAACATTTTGAAAACATGGAACAAATCTTCCTTGAGTTTTGAAAAATGTAGGTTGTGGGTATTCATCAAATACTCTGCCATTTTCATCAATGAATCGTTGTTTGGCAGCTTTACCAACAAATGGAACCTTTCCTTTCCTTGAACTAGAAGCAGCAGAAACCGGACAATCTTGTGCCAGATGCCCTTTTTGTCGGCAATTGTAACACAAGCGATTGTGTACATTTCTTCGTTTTAGAACCTGCATAGCTTCACAAACATATTCATCTCCAAAATGATCATAAAAATTATCATATACCTGAAATCGATGATCATGAACCCATTTGGATGTCGGGCTCTTTGGAGTAGAATTGGAGCCTCTAGAAGAATATTTAGCACCGTGTTGCTTCTTGGTCTTTGAATCAACATTCGTCACAAAAACTTCAGCAACTTTCCGAGCATCTACAAAATGTAACAGGAATTCATTATCAGAGAATATTTGTTCCGAACCCTTGAGTTTGTAGAACCTCTCGGGTTGAACTTTGTCAGCTTTAAAAACTTCTTTCTTTACTTGCTTCAGATTAACTTTCTTCAAATGCTGTTGCTGTTGAATCTTTGAAACATTCACATCAACCTATTTCTTTTGAAATCCCAAACCTGTATATTTTCCAGAAACTTTCTCTTCTGAATCAGATGATTTATGCCCGTTCTTTGCAAGACGAGAAAATTCAGCTTTAACTTTCTGGATATCTTTTGGAGCATTGATAATTGTTTCATCAATGTCAGCTTTTGAAGATGAAGACCCAGACACAACCTTTTGAACTTCAGAAGCTTCAATACTTTTGCCTTTTTCCTTTTGCTTTTCTTCAGCAGATTTGGAACCAACAAACTCAGAATAATCACCAATCTCAGCCGTTTCTTTCAAATCATGAACGCCTTCTTTAAGACTTCCTGGTGGCGAGACTGTCCTGTTAAACATCTTCTCAAAATTTTCATCTTTGGCCAGAAAACTTGTAAAAGATTGTGAGTTAGTAACATTGTTCAAAAGACGTTTTGAATCAATGACTTCAATCTTTAATTCAGAAATTCTTTGATGAGCTTCAGCCAACTCTTTTTCTGTTGCAATGAGCTTCTTTGCCACTTTGTTAGTTTCATACTTTTGCAATCTTAACTCATTCTAATCCGGCCACCAATTCCTTCTCGATTTTGTCTTCATTTCTTTTCTGAATATCCAAATTTGCATTTTGTAACTTGTTCACTCTAACCAACTCCCTCTTCTCATCAAGTAACTTTTCCATATCAGTCTGATAAGATTGAATCTTAGTAGCTTGATCACCAGAAAGTTGAGTAAGATTATCAAGTCTGGACTTTGATTTATCAAAAAGATTTTGAAAATCTTTTGCTGCATCCTCAGCTTCATCTTTCCATTTCTTCACTTCTTGAACTAATTCATCCTTTTCTGCAGATAATTTTGTAAACTTCTTTTCAAATTCCTGCTCAACATCTTGAAACTGCAACTCTTTTTCAATTAACTCTGTCTGAACAACTGATAACTTTTCTTTTTGAGATTCTAACTCTTGGATCATATCTTCCAACTTTTCTCTATCAGCAACCAACTCTTCTTTCTCCTTAACTAAACCTTGAATCATTTTATCTTTTTGAGAACAAAACTCACAGACAGATTCATAACCACTATTTCCATAACTACTAACATCTGAATCAGAATCTGTTATCTCTTCTTCGTCATCACTGTGAACAATTTGAGCAACAAAACAAGACTCATCAGGAAAATCAGCCTCCCAATCATAACCTTCATTCGATGTTTGTTCTTTTGATGCAGAAGAAATAGCTGTCAAAGCAATTTGAGGTGAAGCAGTTTTATCAGCTGTCTGAACCACCTTCTCTTTTGCGGGACACTCACGAGCAAAATGCCCATATTTGGAACATTTGAAACATTTGATCTGTGACTTATTTAAACCAAGTTTGTCTCCTTGAAAAATAGATGTTGTTCCATGTTTCTTAATAAACCTTCTACCTCTTTCAGTTAGCATAGCAAACTGCCACTCCAAATCTAATTTGTTCAACTGATCTTCATCTATATGATCTAAATCCTCTCTATATAGACAAGAGTTACCAATTTGACTAAATATATCGCCAGAAGAAGATGATATGAACCCAGATAACAACGCAACTAAATCTTCAGCTGACTTCCCATTAATCGAACTGGCAGATGATCTATCAGGAGTAGTGAAACTGCACCTCCTTGATGAACTTTCATACTTTCCTGATCCATGATCAGCAACAAATGCTGTTTGAGGTGGATTTGATGTATCATAACCAGATGATTTAGATTTTGCATTGATACTTGCAGAATTTTGTCCATGATATAACTCAGGATTTTGTAATTGAGCAGTGGACTTGTTTGAATTCATCATTTCCATTTCTCGAGCATGAAGCTTTCCCGTCAAATCATGAAATGATAATGTGGAATAATCTTTATCATGAGTAAGCAACAACACATAATTTTCCCATTTCTCTGGTAATGCTTCCATCAATTTCTCTTTCAATTCTTCCTCGGTCTTTTCAATCTTGACTACTTTCATCTCACTAATAAGATGTGAAAATCTTGAAACAAGAGCAGAAATATTTTCTTTGTCGTATTGTTGAAAATTTTCAAATTCTTTGCTCAACACTTTCCTTCGACTCTTCTTATACTGATCATTGCCTTCACATCGAGCAGATAAAGCATCCCATAACTGTTTAGCCTTCTTGCAAGTACTGAATTGATGTAACAACTCCGTAGATAAAGCCATGGTAAGATAACCAAAAACTTTTTGTTCAAGTTCATAACTTCTTCGTTCATCCTTATCAAAATCTTGAATCTCTTTATATTCTCCATTGTCAGTTGGACGCACATACAGCGTTCGAATTGGAATCCACAAATCAATATCATTTGTGCTGATGTATGCAGAAAAACGTTGCTTCCAATTTTGATAATCTTCCAATTTTAACAACTTGGGAACTTTCTGACTTGTTCCTATTTCATTATCAAAATTAATCATAGCTTGCATCGTGGTTTGCATAGCCGCAAATGCATGAAAATCGGACATTTTTCAACGTAAAATGATACTTCAAAACTTCGAACTCAAAAACGAAGGTCTTCCAAGCGGATTTTGGGGGTCAAAACTGCTCGGTACACGTCCTAGATCTCGGAAAGACGAACGTTTTGGCTGGTATTGGGTTCTGTAACTCCAAACGGTTTGTAAGTTACGTCAGTTTTAGTGAAAGTCACTTTTCTGTCAGCGGACCAAAACAAAACAACGGACCAGTTCCGGACCAAAACAATCAGGCGGATCAAATTTGTACTAGCGGACCAGATACCGGATCAGATGTACTAGCGGATCAGAATTATACTAGCGGATCAGTTAGCGGATCAGATGCGGACCAGATATCTTCAGCGGATCAGATTTTGATACGGCGGACCAAATTTTGGTACGGCGGACCAAATGGTACGCTGTAACTGCCACGGACCAGGTTGATGAAGATTGCCTGCGTGGATCAACCGGCGGACCAGCTGATCTATCAGCGGACCAGACGCAGAAAACGCAAAAATCGACTGTTTTTCACAAATTTTGACAATTGAAACTGAAAACTGGATCAATATGATGCGAAAACCCTCCAGGAGCATACAGATATCATTTTTATCCTCGGAATCACTCAGAATTGGAAGAAATTGAAGAAAAACTTACCAAACCCAAGCTTTCTCTCTCTAAAACTCCGAAAATTGATCAACAACACAGCAGTAGAGCAACCAAAAGCTCTGATACCACTTGTAGAAACGAGAAACGATCTTACTACTGCATGCTTTGATCAAACGTAATGAACACGGATGTAAATAAGAGAAATCTTATTGATCACTTGAAGATACAATGAAGTTCTCTCTAGTTTCTCTCTCTAGAAACACACACAGAAAGGTGTAGAATGACTGAACTGGTTTTCACTGGTTCCTTGCACATTCTAACATGAACCTATTTATACTAAGTGACTAATCACCCAGCGTATCAAACTGATACGCCGGACCACATGGTCCGCCGGACCATGTGGTACGCCCATAACCAAATAGTCACTACAACTATCACTTAGACACGCTCACATAGATACAATACACGAGACACTCATAGCATAGGAATATGCTCTAACATTGAGCTTCAAAATGCTCAAACCCATCAGCAAAGTGTACATGTGGTCTCTGCTTTGGAGCAGTAGCTGGTCTGGGTTGAGTTTTGTTTTCGGGTTGAACATGAGTTCGAGCGGAAAAATGTTCCCCCTAAACTTCAGCCGGAAAACGATTTTGCCTTAAAACAGAGAAACTTCCATTTTTATCATTACCAATTAAGACCTTGTTGGCTTCAGATCCAAAATGCTTCATTGTGTGACTTTACACATGTGAAATTCTTCCTGTGAGTTTCTTTACTCGTTGGGTTAAACTAGCATACAGTAGCTAGGTCACCTTGTTCACCACAGCACGTGCATTCAACAACTTTGGTTTCAAATTTTCTAGGTGACTCAAGTTTGGTTACTTGGTTAAAATTTAGTTGACCAAGCCTTTGATTTTGACTTCCCTTTGGTTGCTCAGGTTTCTTTCCTCCAACTTTTGAATCCTTGGGTTCATAAACAGTTGGTGGAGGAACAGCAATTGATGGTCTCAAAATGTTTGATTGGTCAGCTGAAGCAGATGTGCTTGCAACAGTGACTTCAGTTTTCTTAGACTCAACAGTGTTTTCAGAACTGGACTGTGATGAAATGTCATCGACTATGAGAATAACTTTGCATTCAGATTTTAAAGCATCAATCGGTTTGATTATAGGTGAGTATTCAATTGGTGGTTCAACACAGTTATACCCAACACCTGCTTTAGCATACATCCCTCCCATCCATAGTTTCTCAGCCTTTTTGTTTGCTGCTTGGAATTTATCACAAGTAAACAGAGCATCTTTCAGCTTGATCTGAAGAACATCAACCTCAGCCTTAGCATCTTTGGTTTCATTTCTTGATTTCTCAAGCTTTGATAGCAAGTCATCAAGTTGTGTTTCAAGCACTGAGTTGGTTTGTTTTAACTGTTAAAATTTTCAATTTTTAAAATGTATGATGATTCAGTTTTCTTGAAACATTCCTTTAACTCATTTAGGTTTGAAACTTCATTAATCAAATCAGTGTTGTGATTTCGGTACTTTGCCACTTTTCTATGCAGGCAGGGCTGCATAGATTTTCTAGGACTTTCTCAGGGATGGAGTTTACCTGATCTGAGGTGGAGTCTTGTTTGGCCATCAAAGCATGGTTGATAGGCTCAAACTCATCAACGAAATCTTCCATTCAACACATGAGGTTTGATTTTCAACAACAACTACCACATTTTGGTGGTTTTGACTTCCGGTTGGCTTTGGTGGAGTAGTGTGAGAGCCTGAGTTGTTACCAGAATTGTTGTTGTTGGAGTTGCTTCCTCCTTGATTTTTCACTTAGACATGACTCTGATTCTGTCCTTCTCTTCTTGGTTGAGAGCACTCCCTTGCAAAGTGACCAAGTTGGTGACAGTTAGAGCACTTCACCTTGCTTTTGTCAAGGCCTATGTGAGCACCTTTTGCTCCCTTGTAGGTTTTACCAGTTCTTTTGTAAAACCTTTGAGCTCTGACAAAAACCATTGAAAGTTGAGTCATTATGTCCATATCCTCCAAATCATCAGCACCTATACACTCAAGATCTTCAGGTATAAAGCCTTGGTAGGAGTCAGTTGCTACATGAGCATTGTGAGAGTTTTCAAACGTGTTTGAAAAACTTTCTTGACACCTTGGTGTCTCAGGGAAACTGACAATAGGTGACTGATATGATGATGAGTTTGACAACCTTTGACTGTTAAAATCAGTAGTTACTAGTTCAGATGAAAACAGTTGAGTTGACTCAGAAGATGAGTTTTGTTTAAGATCTAGTTCCATTTCACAGGCACTGAGTATGCCATGAAGTTCAGTGAGTCTCATCTTTTTCAAGTTTTCGCATTCGCTGATGCTCACTGTATAAACTGTCCACACAGAAGGCAGGGAACGTAGGAACTTTCTGTTAACATCTACCTGGTCTAGTTTTACATCTACTTTTTGGAGTTCATCAAGCAAAGAAACAAATCTTAAGTATTGGTTTGTCATTGTTTCACTAGATTTGAAAGTAAAGTTTTCATACTTATGTTTTAAGACAACTTTCTTGTTTTCTTTTACTTCACTGGTTCCTTCATACATTTCACTTAAGGCATTTCACAGGTCAAATGTAGTTTTATATCCTTTAAACCCACTTAAAATGGAATTAGGAAGTGCAGCCTGTAGAGTCCAATATGCCTTATGGTCAAATTCGAGAGCAGTGTAGTCAGATTCAACATATTTATCTAGTGGTTTTGGTATCTTGACTTCTGCATCATCAGCAGATGAAACCATGGGTGAGTAGGGTCCTTCAGTGAAAGATTTCCAAATACGACGGTCCAAAATCCTAACAAAACCTTCCATCCTGAGTTTCCAGGTACCAAAGTCATCAGGAGTGAACATTGGTGGTTTGTTGGAAGAACTATTTGGACAACTTAGACTAAAATCACTCATTTTGAAAACCTTTTAAAATAAGAAATAGCAAAGCTTGTAAAGTAAGCAAGTAGAGTATCAACTTTGAAGCACTGAAAGTCTTCAAAGTGAGAACCAAAGCTCTGATACCACTTGTAGGATCGTTATTAGTTAGAGTTAAACTAAAACAAAAGCCCTTTACTTGCAAATATAACCCTGTGGAGATAAAGTTATATTTCACTTTACTTAAGTGATATTTAGTTCTTGTGTATAATGTAAATGCTTGATTTGCAGATAGATAGTAACAACAAAGTATCAAATACTCGGCACTATTTGCATTAACTCAAAGCTACACTATTACAAGTTGTTCAAGAACAGATGATGTGTAAACTGTGAGGTAACTAAGCTATATATAGTGCTGATGAGATCAATGACAGCCATTGATCTCATGCGATCTAATCTAGACCGTAAACAATAAAGTCAAATACAAGCTACCAAAAGAATAAACATCGGCAATTGGAATATCTTGCGTGTTTGCAGCAACATACTACTTTAGGAGAGCGGATTGAATCAGATATAGAAGCATACGAGAAGCTTTTGCAGGATTGGACTTCCTGAAAAGACATCTCAGGAAAAGTCCGGTTGAACTCATTATCTGGTGGATAATTGAGTTCACCCGGAATATTCGCTAAAAGACAAAACTGCTTCTTTCCGCTTGAACTGCCAGTTCAGCTTGAAGTGAGCATTCCGCTTCAACTTCAACTTCAGCCGGAACATAACAAAATTGGCGTTCAGCCGGAAATCTTCCAAGCACAATATTCCTTACAGAGACTATGGTCCATTATATTTGGTTAGTCTTTTGGTTGATTCTGGTTCGGTCATAGTGTAATCCTCAGATCTATTACTCAGTTTCTGATGGTCGCCCTATGTTGTTGTATCAAACGCGGTTGTTTGATATTGTTGTGTAGAATAGGATGTTCTCCGAAGCCAAACAATACTCACTAAAGGTATTAAAGATGCGGTGGGTTAGCTAAGATACAAACCTAACCCTTGCGGTCGGGTAGTGATTTGGTGCCGATATAATGATTCAGTAATCGAGAATATATTCCTATCCTTGATGAAATCTCTTATGGCGTGTCTATGATTGGTTTCAAAATGTCAAAATGTGTTGGTTACTGGTTAAACTCTTTTAACTACTATTTTCTCCAAAAATTTATAAGTCTCTTCTAATTTCGGGACGAAATTCCTTAAAGTAGGGGAGACTGTAACATTTGCAAATACCCGATTGAGAAAACCCGACCCATTTTGAACTTTCACAAATTACCAATTTGAAAATTGTTGAGAAGCGGAAGAATTCCCCGGGCATTTATACCCTAATTAATGGATGTAAATGATTTATAATCGATTTTGGAAACCGAATACTTAATTACCATCAATTGGAATCAAATTGGACTTCTCAAATTGAAAATAAAGCAATTTCGGGTTTTTACGCAATTTTGGTACATGATTCACTATTTATCGGGAATCTCATATTTGGTTATCGTATATCAAATTCAAAATTTTATGACTTTAATAATCAATTATCATGTCAAGAGTCATCGCACACTTGATCGAGTCGCGAAACGTTGGTGAATTTCCCAAAATCGATACGTACGTCAAAACCGACCAAAAATGTGTTATGCGACCTTATGTGTTCATTGTTATGAGTTATGTGGCATATTTATATTCATTGTTAATGGGTTAAATGTGTTTGATATTATGGAGAATGAGAAATGGTGAAAAACAAAAAAGAGAGGACTAAAAAACGACGAAAAACGAAGAAACTAGAGCGAAAACGGTGAATCAGCAAAATTCTGGTTCGGGAGACTTGTAGGCGTACCGCCTAGCACACTCAGGTGCCCTAGGCGATACGCTTGGGAGTGAAATTTCAGCAAAACCCTAAAATTCGGGTATTTAAGCAACCTTAGCCTCATTTCTCCTCATTTTCAGCCCCCATCACCTCTAAAACGGCCCTAAACCTCTGTATAAAACATTTTCAAACCCTAATCATCCTCTTGAAGATTGAAGCTTGAAGATCAAATCTTGGATCCTCCCTCTTTATCCTTTTTCTTCATCTTTTTGGTTTACCGGTAAGTGTTGATCATCACCCCATCTCATCAAGATCTGACTTTTATGGCTTCTTAGGGTTAGATTTATGTTCTATATCATCTCTTCATCTAGATCTATTGATTTATTGGTCCAAGATTTGAACTTTATTGTGATTTTGGCTTAGATCTATGTTCATGCATGATTATATGTTGTAAATCTAGGTTTTATTGAATCAAGACTTGATTTTTATGTTAGATTATGATGAGACCTGATCATGCATGCTCCTAAGAACTAGATTCATGATTATATACTTCAAGTTTGCATCTTTATGTTAGATCTAGGTTAGATCTATGTGATGATTGTTAAATATGGCCTAGATCTAGGATTTACTCATCAAGATTGTAACTTGGTGCCTTATATGATTAGATCTCCCTCATACATGTCATATTGTGTTAGATCTGCATGCTAGACCCATCAAGATTGAAACTTTTGACATTAGATGGCTAGATCTAAAATTGGTATAATGTTTAAGGTTAGATCCATGTATGATGGCCATTAAAGTTGGGTTTTTACAACTTAATATGACTAGATCTCTAAATTTCATGTTGAAATAGGGTAGATCTATTATATTACATGTCATTAGGACTAGATCTAAACTCGTTACCCTCAAATATGTGATGATTATGACTATATGAAACTAGATCCATGTTTAAGACAAATATTCACCATGTTTGATGATAGATAAAATTAGGGATTCATGTATGACCATGTTTAACCACATTGACTTATGTTTGACCATGATGACTCCTGTTTGACCATGTTGACTTATGTTTGACCATGTTTGACTTTCATATAAATAGTCAAATTAGGACTCTTTGACCTTACCCTTAGCTTAAGAATGACCTATCTACCATAACGTACGTATCACCTCACCAAATCACCATCGAGTCATCGAGTCGGTCATTTCGTGAAATTAAATTATTTATTCATTTCATTAATCATTTATTTATTTCTCTCTCTATCTCTTCTGGTCATCGAGTTTATCATCGGGTCTATCTTTCCTCATTTTGTGGTGTCATTCTTTCAAATTGTATCATCACATCAGGTGAGTATTCATAGCCCCTCTTTCATTTCAATGTTTTGGGGTGCAACATGTATTAGTATTCAAAACCCTAAACTCTTTATTATGCAAATTCTATGTGATTCTATGTGCTCTATGTATGATATTTTATTGTCTGATACTTATTGGATTCTATGTATGGATATTCGCTAGTCACTAATCGCTAATCGCATGTGTACCAATAACCATTGAGCTGTGGCAACAGTCATAGATCTATTGGTTGACGACCCACCTGGTCTGCCTTGGCTTGGGCGTCGGGTGATTGCTCCCTTACCGTCTAGGCTTGGTGCACATCACTTATATGACTTGTTGATCATAATTTGATATTATTGCGCGAATCATTGAATCGCAATGTTTTAATCTATGTAGTAATCTAAACCTATGTTTACTCACCAACTATTCGTAGTTGACCTTTATTTTATACATGTTGCAGGTTATGCAGTTTGATGATGTTTTGCCATGATTGATGACATCATAGTATCGCATGTGGACTTAGTGTGACCTAATTAATAAAGTTAATTTCTTTCATTGTTGTTGATCTATATCATGTTTTATATTGATTACTTATGTTATATGAAATGGGTTGATTAAGAATATCGTGTAACAACTCGTAAGTTTCCAAGGACTTAAACCGATAATATATACTTATGTGTTAACTGTGTTACCTAACTGTTTATTTGCAACGTGTCAATTATATCATATTTGCATTCATTTGCAATAGGAATATAGCCTTGACGTAGCCTTAAATCATGTTGAAAACAATACTTGGACATAATGATTTCCTTGCACGGAATGGTCGCTGGAACATCAATAATAATAAAGCGACTAACCGAATTCGTATACTAAATTTACCAAACTATGTGGTAGATGTCATGCATGATCCCGTCATCTTGGGATTAATCATTATTATCGTTATCATTTAACGTACATTTTAATTGTAACCTTTGATCAACCTTTATCATTTTATCATTCGCATGTTTCATAAATAACTTTAATAAACAATTTTATGATAAACAACAACGTGTTTAGACAACGATAACAAAATGAGACTTGTGATCCATTCTCTACGTAAACATCAATTTATTTTACGTCCAAAACATTTTATTAAACTTCATTAACATTCACGAAGAATATATTTCACATGCATGCAATATATATACATGCAACGTGATTTCTCAATGTTATTAACCCTCGAGTATTTTTGTTTCAAACCGAGTAATAGTGTTATTATTTTATGTTGTCGCGAATAAATATTTTATAAAACTTTCAAGCCCAACCCCGTTCCCTTTTCTTTTCTTTTGATCTCGATCGAACCGGTTCCCCATTTTCCTCGAGCTCGCGATTTTCGTCCTCTCCTTTCCCCTTGCTCGACCCAGGACCGAACCCGTCTCCCTCCTTTTCCGATCGGTTCCCAACCGAAATCAACCACCACCATTCCATTTGAATTGGCTATTTACTTGCTTGTACCTTGTTTTACCTCTTTTATACCATTCAAATCCATTCCCAACATCCTTACAACCTACAAAACTCTAGGCAAGACTTGTCTCCACAAAGTCCAAATCTATTATCCATTGGATAATAGTTTCCCTCTCTTTTGAACCTATGTTTCCCACTCAATATTTTCAGCCATGAAACATCATTTGGCACCCACATAACACAATATTACAAGCCTCTTGATTCCCTTGGTGAGCCCTTGAACTGGTCAAGCACAAGGCTCGAACCCGAGCCCCTCTTCTCCGCTTTTTGGCTCACAAACACAAACCACGCACATCACACTTAACCTCTCATTTAACCTCCTCATTCACTATATATTTATCCAACTCAACTCTCCCAAACACCCTCATTTTCTTTCCCTCTCCTCTCTAACTCGTGTCTCTCTCTCTTTCGGTCCATATACAAACCGAAGCGCACACACACATATCCAAACACTCCCTTTTTCTCATTTATCCCTCATATATAAACATCATAACCCTAGACTCATTTTTTACTCTCACTTCCAAGAACACAACACTCTCTTGCTCTCTCCTCTCCCCAAACCCATAAGACTCTCTCTCTCTACTCTCTCTCTCTAAAACTCTTAAGTAATCACTCATTCTCTTGATGTTCCATGGTGTTAGGAAGCTTTGGAAGTCAAGAACAACAATCATCATCATCATTTTTGGACCTCCTCTCCATCTAGTGAGTTTACATCTTCACTTTTCTTGATGAAATCATGATCTAGTTGTAGTTTCATGTTCCATTTCATAACTATAACACTCCATTAGCAAGTCTTGACCTACATTGTTGTCTAAACATCATTTTACCCCATAAAAGCTTACTTACTTGTATTTATCTTTATGTTTCACCATGTATTTACCTACTAGAAACTCATGATAGTATTTACTTGCAATATTATGTTCAAAACTTAGTTTGGTTGGACTTTACACAAGTATTTGTTTAGTTTGCATTTTTAGACATTAGTTTTGTATATATTATGTGTTATGTGTTGTTCTTGTAAATTTGGACTCCATGATGCCTATGACACGCTTTTAAACTCTTAATATAGTCATAATATGATATCTTGGACTTTAGAAAGATTACTAGTGTTAAACTCACCATAGCAAACTTTTACCTACAAAAGTACACTTTAAAAACCCTAGAAAATGCTTTTTACCATAGATCCGTTTTGACCAGAAATTTTAGGCTTTTAAACAGTATGTTGTGATGATTTAAATGACTTTAGAACATGGCGAAAATATCCCTTAACAAATTACTTGAATTTGGGCACAAACCGGAACTAAAACCGACACCCGATGGGCCCGAAAACACCATTTTTGTAATAGAACACCAATCTGGTTCAAATGAACTCGTAGGGTTGGTTTAATGGTAAAAACATGTTTACAAATACATATGGTGAATTTAGCGACCTAACGATGTCAATAAACGGGCAAACGGGACCAAAACGTCAAAACCGACACCAAGTACACCAAACCGGCAACCTGATGCAAACCGACCCTTGAAATAATTATCTACCCATTTTGGGACAGAAAATAATCATATTTTATTGTACTTGATTGATTTCCAACTTAAACGGATAAATATCGTGAAATCGGCGATTACCGCGAAATCGCCTGGTTTTCAACTAATTAGTCAAAATAATCAATTTCTTATATGAAAACCCTCATTTTGAATTAATATTTATTCCTATAAATAATTACTACCTTTAAATATTATTTGGGAATTTTGTATATTTTATTTAATTAAAAGTATATATTTTACATTATTTCCAAATAAATGCATAACCACTTTGACATTTCAAATCATTTAACTCAAAGGCTACCATGATGTCAAGACTTGACCTACTTAATTGGAGTGACATTAATTGTCAACCTAATTACTTATTGTATGTCTTATAAATATTTAGGGCTACACTTTCATTGAACGTGCTACCGAATTCCTGTTTCTGAATCATTTGAGTATTTCACGGCCCCTATTCCTTTAACTATTTTTATCTTTGGGGGAGAATTCATACATACATTTTTCCATGTTAGACAATTAGACCTTGTTATCGTAACTGCTTCATGTGCTTTTTCATTGTCCAAACTTGTTATCTCATGTTCATTCATGTTATAACCCAAACCCCACTATTAACTGAATCAGATTAATTATCATTTGCAAACGGTAACGTTTGAATAGATCTATTGGGTTAGCGCCCCTGCTCTGATTGGTAGCTCCAATTGTGACTCCGTCTTTTAATCAAAGAGTACAAATTGTTATGTCATATCTATGCGGTACCAACTGGAAAAAAGGTACCAAGAGTGGGTAAACAGTCAATTTCAGTATTCAAGGTACATGGTAACATTATCAACTAGACTTATCTGATATTGTCAATTATTAACATGAACTGTTTCATATTACTATTTTCATTTAACCTTTAACTACTAGCACTTAAACCCGTGAAACTCACCAACAATTATTTGTTGACCGTTTTCTCGTATGAGTTCTCAGGTACTTGAACTTAATTGTTGTGCATGCATCGTACCTGCTTGCTTGTTTCCTGTCATTGCATTTTAGGACTTTTCATTTGCTGTCTGGAGTATGGTTTAACCTTTGGAAATTTTCCTGACATAACACTTAACGGTGTCATGTCCTAAAAATCTTTTAAAAACTTATGTGTTGTAACTTAAACAATTTACTTTTCTCATTACAATTATTCCGCTGCGTAATGATATTGGAAAAACTCCTATTTACTCCAACGATTAAACAATTTCCAAAACGGCTCTAGTTGTTGAACCATCCAGAGTACGTTCGTAACCTTAACTGTGATAACCTTTTTCGCATCCCGACACAAATCTTACAGGGTGTGACATATCGCAACATTAATTAGTGTTCTTTGCATCTGAACAATTATCGCGCCCCGACATCTTCCACCGTCAGTCAAGGTGTGACAACAATTCCACATTGTATTTACTCTTTGTGTCTCATTTTCATACTTGAATTACAGGTTTGATCATTGATCGAGTAGATGATCCACAACTCACAAACTTATAATAAGCAACCAACGGCTCTGATACCAGTTGTAAAGCCATTTTGGGATCGTTTCCGAGTCTAACACACGACATGTTACGGATGGAAGTCTGTAGATATTATTAATACAGTCAAATGATTACAATATCGAAGGAGTTTACGTTGTTAAGGTCTGGGAGAGGTCGAGCATGACCCCTCCTCTCTAACAGATCAGAGAAAAAAACCGTCACCGAAACACTCCTCTCACAGAATGAACAAACTTACACAAATGAAGCTAATGAAATCTATTTATACTATAGCTGATTCGCTGAATGAACAGCCACCGAATGAACATCGGCACTCATTCGCCGACTCTCATTAGGTGATCATTCGCCCACACACCTAATGAACAATTAGCCTCTTCATTTGTTGCACACGATCCTCCGTCTGTTTGTCTATTCAACAATAACAGTCACACCAGAAATTTTTATTAACATATTGTTTTTAAAGAATCTGTCGCATGGACAATTATACGTTGTTGTAAGAGTGAAGAGATAAAAATTCTTAAAATCTTAATTTTAGTTGAAGAAGGTCTTCAAATAAATGTAACAAAGAACATTGTTTTTAAGTATCTTTTTTCAAACTTATAAGTTCACTTTTATTTATCCTCTGTTTCGTTTTTTTCTTCTTTATCTTCTTTTCTTTTTTATTTCATATGTAATTTTATGTAATCTCTTAATTTGTATTCAGTTTTATATTACAACCTTTGGTATCTACCTGGGTCATTGGCTAGTTTATAAATAGGAAAATTGGATTTAATAATCCCAAGTTTTGAGGGTTGGCCGGCAATAATCCCACTTTTAATAATAACTACCAATGGTCCCAATTTTCACTCTATTTACTTGTAATGGTCCCATCATTAAAAAAAATAACTCTGTTAACTTTCTTGATAACGTGGCATCTGGGAAATTAAAAAAGAAAGAAAGAAGAAATTAAAATCCGTACATACTGTCATTGGCATCTGGGAAATTGGATTCTGGTTCTTTTCTTCACTGCATCTTTCAGGATCTTCGATTTCTTGAAGCTTCAGCTGAAGCGTAAATTATAAAATAGAAAATTAACAAATAGACCGAGGAAGGAAAAATAGAAACTAAAGGAGGAAGGAAAAAAGAAAAGAGAGGGAGGTGATGCAGTTTCCCCATTGTTCTCCGGCCAACGGTCCCGTGACCTTCACCATCCGACTTCCGTCAACCAGTCGATGTCCGGCGACCCAGCCATGTTTCCCCTTTCTCCCTTTGTTTTCTGGTTGTGACAGCCTCACAAAGGGGTTCTGACGACTCGAGTAGTGGTGGTGGTTCCCCATTCAGGCGGTGGCACTGCTATTTATCCTCTTCTCGGTGGTGGTAGCGATGGGTCTAAGGGTTGGAACCACTGATCGGCAGTGGTGACGGGTAAACCAACCCTAGTCGAGATTCTGACGAATCTATTCACCGTTCAGGCGATAACAGTGGCGGCTACGAGTGGTGTTGGCTCACGGCACAGTCGCAACTCCAGCGACCTTCCTCGGTCGCATTTCTAGAGACTTCAGTTTCCGTTCAGTAGGTAGGGATAGACTGTTGATGAATTTCCAATTCTCGATTTCCATGGTTTATGAATTTAAAGAGGGTTCTCTTGTGAATGGGAGCAATGATTTGGATACATCGGATGGTCACCGACCATGCCGGTTTTCTCCTACTTTTGTTCCTCAGATGCGACATGGATTAAAAATAAAAGGGGAGTGTTTGGTGAAGAAGGGGAGTGTTTGGCTGAGTTAAAATGATGTGGCAGAGATTAAAAATAAAAAAGTAAATAAATATCCAACTCATATGCCACATCAGCAATAAACTTAACAGTATTAAGTTTGTAAGGACCGATTTTCACATCAAGAATCCCGATCGTGAGCTCGAACGAGGGTCGGATTAGAAAACCTAGAGAGACAATGAACGAGAAGAATCTACTAGGATAATCTATAACACAAGAAAGATGATGAACTAAGTCGATTGATTTCATTAGTCGAATGATTGCAACAACAAAATCATGACAACAACAATCTCTCTCTAGAATCCATGACTCTCTCTCTCTCTCTCTCTCTCTCTCTAGAATGGAAACTCACACCACTCTACAAGATTTCATCATCTCCACACTCAGAGACTCTTCTTGTAATGGGGAACCCTCACTATATATATAGTGAGGGTGACTAACAAGTGAAAAACATAATAACTGAACAAAATACAGATAAATGAAATAAACATAGATATCAATTAAATCAAAGTTGATTTAATTAATCCGAAGCTTGACTCGCTCGAACCGACCTTCCGTTGACTTTTATGTTGACCGTTGACCCGAACGGTTGACTTTTCCAGAAAACGTTCTTCGTTCCAATCTTGCAAGCCTCGAGCATCAAAACCCAGTCTCTGAATCAATTCACATGGATTCTTTAGTCGAATGCTTCGGTAAACAGATTTGATGACGTCAGTCACATAGATTTTAGTTCCAACATATTCCCCCTTGATTGATGCTTTCAAATCTGTTTAACTGCTGAAGAATCGCTCTGCCGTACATCTTCAATGAGAAACTGATAAATCGGAGACAATCTGTTATAAAATTCCCCCTCTGAATAAGCTTCTTCTGTTCTCGTTTCTCCAGTCGAGACCCAAGTGTTACGCTCACTTGGTTCACACGGTCGGGTACAATACTAAGAAAATGCTAAACATCAGAGTCAAAACCGCAACAAACTGAATCAGATAAACCAGTCAATCATCGAACATACTCTAACTCCGGATAATCGACCCGATATCCAAATCCATAATAATTCCTCCTATTTCTCTAAATCTCTCCAAAAACATCAAGTTGGAATCGTAAAATTAGATGCGGAGAGTCGAACCGTCGCGATCGGTTGCCTAGAGAAACCAGATAAACAATTTTGAAATCGGACAATTTTGGGGAAAACCGGAAGCGAGATGCTGAGAGTTATGAATAATCCGTTGACTGAGGTTGGATGTGAAAATAAAGATAAATGTCAAATCGGAGAAAATATGAGATCCCGAACGTAAAATAATCATAACTGGAGTCTTCGTAATTTTGGGCGAAGAAAAATGAGCTCGAAATAATAGTCCGTGAAGATTTCTGAGAAATTATAGTGAAAACGGCTCAATCTGAAAAATTCCATCATTTTTTATCAAGTGACGGCTTCTCGAGAGATTTAATCGGAGAAATTCCAATAATTTAACTGAGATTCCAGTTAATCCGGTTAGTTGACATCCGCGCTGCATCAGCTAAAAATAAAACCGTTAGACATAACGAGAAAGCTGCATAATTAACCGGCTATAGAAGCTAACCCGTTAGTGGTCGATAGCAAACGTGCGCGTGACGTCAATAAACGAGAACCCCAATAAATATACGGAATAAATCAATGACCAAAAAAAATTTCACAACTCCGTTGAGGCGTTATTTCTGTTAATCTTGTAAAAGATTGATTAGAAAACCCCGCATTTAACGAAAATGCTGAAAATAATTATTAGTGGAATTAAATCCCTCAAAAGAAGCACAATCCAAGTGAATTAATTCTGATCAATCAGAATTAAGGAAAGTATGGCATCCAACGGCTGAAAAAATCTGAGTTCATTGGTGGAGAATGCTGATCCGTGTGATGGTGGATGGCCAATTACAAATCAGCCTCAAATCTGATCCAACGGCAGAAAAAGAAATGACCAGATGGCCAGAATTGATAATCCGCGAGAGGCTGAACTGGGCAACCATAAGGCGACAACACTGGATAAAGCCAACGTTCCTTTAATTAAGTGGGACCTATGAGCTGTTCTCTGCGCCAATCAAGGCATGACAACGAAATGGGGTGAACGGCTGCTTTGAGCATGTGGGCCCACGGTCATGCATCCACAGCCAACTAGCATCAGACAACAATATTAGGTTGACCTAATTGCCGACAAGGAGAGAGAGAATTCATTCTCTACTAGCCAATAATAAACCAACACGTCGTCGTCTCCTACAATCAACCACCAAAACCCTAGCAATGTCGGAAATACCACCAGAAAAACGCTAACCCCACCGAAAAAACGTGTTTTTCATGTATCTTCCTCAAAACTCAACCAACATTTACGAATCTTATGTCGTTGAACTCGTATTTCAATTCCCTACAAACCCGAACAAACAGAATCCTCTGAAACGACCTCGAACAAAAACCCAGTTGTCAAGTTCGCTAACTTCGAGAAATCCGCTAAGCTTACCAGAAGTTCGCTAAAGTAACCGAGAAGTTCGCTAGGACGATTTTGAAGTCCGCTAAGGACTCAAGTTCGCTAAGCACAAAACAAGTCCGCTAAGCAAAACTTGAAATCCGCTAAGATCAGTCAAGTTCGCTAAGAACTGATACAAGTTAGCTAGGGCAATCTTCATAACTTCAAACACTTGAATAAATCTGGAAAACGTGATGAACAAGGAGAAACCTTACTTGGTGATCTTAAATATGCCCAGAACGATCGGAAATCTCGATATGATGCACGAGATGTGATAATAAACCATTCACGACATTGTTGTGGCCACCAACAACACATAAACAGCAGCAACTCGGATCAAATCAGCTCCCAAATCTAGAAATCCTCAAGAACACGAAGAACACCGCGAAACACGCACTAGTGTGTGTTTTTCCAAATCTACCCAAACGGTTAAGATTTAGACAAAATGGATGCTTCCAATGAATCCGAAACGCGTTTTCTACTGAAACTCATACCTTACTTCATCTAGATCCATGAAGAAAAACCTAGAAAACTTAGAATCAAACTAAAAAAATCTTCAAAAACCCCAAAAACGGGAAAAATACCCAAGTTACGAAAAACAGCTCCTGATCTCCATTTTTCTCACAGATTTGAAGATGTAAAAGATGAAAATGAATCAAGATTAACTCCCAAACATGAATCAAGCATCCATATCATCAGAATCCATCCAAAATGCAGAAAAAGTAGAAAAAGTCTCCAACGTGAGTTTTCTTATCTTCACTTAATTCAAGCTGAAAATCTAGATTCAAGTGACCAGATTCATCGTGAGATGAAATCTGATTGGTTACCTTGTATGATACCATTTAGAAGGACCGATTTTCTCATCAAGAATCCCGATCGTGAGCTCGAACGAGGGTCGGATTCGAAAACCCAGAGAGACGATGAACGAGAAGAATCTACTAGGATAATCTATAACACAAGAAAGATGATGAACTAAGTCGAATGATTTCATTAGTCGAATGATTACAACAACGAAATCATGACAACAACAATCTCTCTCTAGAATCCATGACTCACTCTCTCTCTCTCTAGAATGGAAGCTCACACCACACTACAAGATTTCATCATCTCCACACTCAGAAACTCTTCTTGTAATGGGGCACCCTCACTATATATATAGTGAGGGTGACTAACAAGTGAAAAACATAATAACTGAACAAAATACAGATAAATGAAATAAACATAGATATTAATTAAATCAAAGTTGATTTAATTAATCCGAAGCTTGACTCGCTCGAACCGATATTCCGTTGACTTTTACGTTGACCGTTGACCCGAACGGTTGACTTTTCCAGAAAACGGTCTTCGGTCCAATCTTGCAAGCCTCGAGCACCACAACCCAGTCTCTGAATCAATTCACATTGATTCGTTAGTCGAATGCTTTGGTAAAAAGATTTGATGGCGTCAGTCACATAGATTTTAGTTCCAACATATTCCCCCTTGACTGATGCTTTCAAATATGTTCAACTACTGAAGAATCGTTATGCCGTACATCTTTAATGAGAAACTGATAAATCGGAGACAATTTGTTGTAGAGATTCCCCCTCTGAATAAGCTTCTTCTGTTCTCGTTTCTCCAGTTGAGATCCAAGTGTTACGCTCACTTGGTTCACACGGTCGGGTACAATACTGAGAAGATGCTGAACATCGGAGTCAAAACCGCAACAAACTGACTCAGATAAACCAGTCAATCATCGAACATGCTCTAACTCCGGATAATCGACCCGCTATCCAAATCCATAATAATTCCTCCTATTTCTCTAAATCTCTCCAAAAACATTAAATCGGAAGCGTAAAATTAGATGCGGAGAGTCGAACCGTCGCGATCGGTTGCCTAGAGAAACCAGATAAACAATCTTGAAATCGGACAATTTTGCGAAAAACCGGAAGCTAGATGCTGACAGTTATGAATAATCCGCTAACTGACGTTGGATGCGAAAATAAAGATAAGTGTCAAATCGGAGAAAATCTGAGATGCCGAATGTAAAATAATCATAACTGGAGTCTTCGTAATTTTGGGCGAAGAAAAATGAGCTCGATATAATAATCCGTGAAGATTTCTGAGAAATTATGGTGAAAACAGCTCAATCTGAAAAATTCTATCATTTTTGATTAAGTGACGGCTTCTTGATAGATTTAATCAGAGAAATTCCAATAATTTAACTAAGATTCCAGTTAATCCGGTTAGTTGACATCCGCGCTGCATCAGCTAAAAATAAAACCGTTAGACATAACGAGAAAGTTGCATAATTAACCGACTATAGAAGCTAACCCGTTAGTGGTCGATAGAAAACGTGCGCGTGACGTCAATAAACGAGAACCCCAATAAATATATGGAATAAATCAATGACCTAAAAAATTTCACAACTCCGTTGAGGCGTTATTTCTGTTAATCTTGTAAAAGACTGATTAGAAAACCCCGCATTTAATGAAAATGCTGAAAATAATTATTAGTGGAACTAAATCCCTCAAAAGAAGCACAATCCAAGTGAATTAATTCAGACCAATCAGAATTAAGGAAAGTATGGCATCCAACGGCTGAAAAAATATGAGTTCAGTGGTGGAGATTGCTGATTCGTGTGATGGTGGATGGCCAATTAGAAATCAGCCTCAAATCTGATCCAACGGCAGAAAAAGAAATGATCAGATGGCCAGAATTGATAATTCGCGAGAGGCTGAACTGGCCAACCATAACGCGACAACACTGGATAGAGCCAACGTTTCTTTAATCAGGTGGGACCCATGAGTTGTTCTCTGCGCCAATCAAGGCGATACAACGAAATGGAGTTAACGGCTCCTTTGAGCATGTGGGCCCACGGTCTTTCATCCACAGCCAACCAGCATCAGACAACAATATTAGGTTGACCTAATTGCCGACAAGGAGAAAGAAAATTCATTCTCTACTGGCCAATAATAAACCAACACGTTGTCGTCTCCTACAATCAACCACCAAAACCCTAGCAATGTCAGAAATACCACCTGAAAAACGCTAACCCCACCGAAAAAACGTGTTTTTCATGTATCTTCCTCAAAACTCAACCAACATTTACGAATCTTATGTCCGTGAACTCGTATTTCAATTCCCTACAAAGCTAAAGAAACAGAATCCTCTGAAACGACCTCGAACAAAAACCCAGTTGTCAAGTTCGCTAACTTTGAGAAATCCGCTAAGCTTACCGGAAGTTCGCTAAAGTAACTGAGAAGTTCGCTAGGACGATTTTGAAGTCCGCTAAGGACTCAAGTTCGCTAAGCACAGAACAAGTCCGCTAAGATCAGTCAAGTTCGCTAAGAACTGATACAAGTTCGCTTTATTAACGTTCACGACAAATGTATTTTTTTACATGCATGCAATATATATATACATGCAACGTTGTATATTCAAGTTATTATCCCACAAACATTTTTATTCTAAAACAAGTCATTGTTTTTATTATTTGACGTCGTCGTGAATAAACATTTTATAAAACATCAATACCGATTCGAATTATTTTCTTTCCTTTCTCCTAGTCGCGACCCGTCACCTCACCTTTTCTCTCCTCCCTTTCTTCCTCACGAACCGGTCACGCATGGGACTCGAACCCGTGATCCCTTCCTCCTCTTCTAACTGGCCCCTCCCTCGTTCCCTTCCTCCTTGCCGGTTACGAGACCACAACCACCTTTATTTTTCTTTTCTAGTTACTTGTTGTGTACTATAAGTTGACCCCAAGAGATGCCTTTCCCATCACCTCCCAACATGAACTTAAACCCTAAAGATTGTAGGCAAATGTTGTCCCATAACCCTCTCTATTACCCAATGGTTCCTCATTTCCCTCCATTATGCACACTCTTTTCCCCCCTTGTGGCAGCCGAAAATCACACCCACACACCCACCTTGCACCACAAATTTGATCAAACATGAACCTTTCATGGGTGTGTGCATGAACCGGTTCACAAGGAACCGAACCCGTCCCCTCTTTTTCTTTTTTTGGCTCACAAACACAAACCACAAACATCACACTTAACCTTTCATTTAACCTCATCATTCACTAGATTTTTATCACTTTAAACATCTCCTAAACACCCTATACCCTTTCTCTCTTTCTCTCTCGGTTCTCTCTCTCCTTCTCGGTTTCATTTGAACCGAACCACCCACACCAACACTAACCAAACACTTCCTTTTTCATTAACACTCTCATACTTAAACAACTTTACACAACCCTAGCCCCCATTTGACATAAACACATTCAAGAAACACTTCTCTCATCTCTCTCTCCTTTCCAAATCCGTAAGTCCCCTCTCTCTCTTTACTCTCTCTCTAAATTTCTTACTCAAACATCTAAGTTCTTGGTGATTTATGATGCTAGGAAGCAAGAAAACTCAAGTTCCATCCTCATCATCTCCATTTTCGGACCACCTCTCCTTCTAGTAAGGTTTCACCTTCACTTTTCTTAGTTAAATCTTGTTCTAGCAAGAATACTTAGTCTCCTTTCATAACTAGAAAACTCCATTAGCAAGTCTTGACCTACATTGTTGTCTAAACATTATTTTACCCCATAAAAGCTTACTTACTTGTATTTATCTTCATGTTCCACCATGTATTTGTTGGATTCTATATTGTACTTTGACTTAGTTCTTCGCTGTCCTGAAACATGGCAGTACATAAGGCTAAGCTCAAGTGTAGTACTAGGTGATTGTGAGAGACGTATGTAGTCGAGATGGGATTTGTCCCTCTTATTCGTTGAGAGTTAGATGTCTAAGGCCTGTAATAAAGTTAAATCAGCGGAGAATGATCACTCTGTGTCTCCAGGATTTAACATGACATCTGTGACAAAAGGATAAATGATTAATTCACCTAAAACATTTTCAAGTAAGGGACTTGAGGGAGATGATGTTATTGAATGGCACTTCGTCATACGTATTAGGGGTAGTAAACCGTTGTTAGGCGGTATTTTCTACTTGCATCAATCTTCTATGAATCTTGTGCAAGTGGGAGATTGTTGGACTCTATATGCCCAAGACACATATTAGATTGATGTGGCTAGTACGTTATGATCCAAGTCGGGTCATACCCAATAACGAGCTAGGCAAACACCCATGATATTTATTTATGATATGATGAAATAAATAAATATTATCTCTTGAAAATATATTTAGAAAATGGGTTTCTAAATTATGGCACTTAAAAATAAATAACTCATATGGATGATTTATTTGGAGAGTATAATCATGAAGTTATTTAATGATTAAATAACTTAGTGGGTATTTTATATTTGAAGTAATGGTACTTCTTTTATAAAATAGATGAACATTTAATATGTTTTTCATAAATTAAATGAAGTAAGACATTGGGAGAAAGAAGTAATCATTACTTTGCATGTAGGAGACTTGTAAGACACAAAAGGTGTTTCTCTCTCCTATTCCCAAGGCCAAAAATTCGGCCCATGCATGTTTAAACCACCCACTTGATTAGTTTAAAAGAGACTATAAGTAACATACTCTCTCTTATGGAGTTCTCAAGCAAGAACTGAAACTTTAGAGTGCTTTATAGTGTTCTTCCTTGCTTGGATCGGTCCAAGAGGAAAGCAAGAACCTTCAAGAAAAATCCTAGCAACCAAGGTGTGTGTTGAAAGCTCGTAGGTATACAAGCCTGAGGCTTCGGTTTTCGGAGCTTGTCATTCAGCTTCCTCATGCTCTTCTTGTCTACTTACTTGAAGAAAGGTATACCTAAAACCCACTATGGTTGTGTTTTAGTTTGATAGCATACACTCTATATTTGGGTCCTCCTTTTGTCCGGATTTTATTTTGCATGTTACAATCGGTTTTAACACAACATAATTTCACGAACGAAAATTTATTCCGCTGCGTTTTACATATTAAGTGGTTAATATGACTTTGATAAACCCGTTCGAAACCCGTCAGTGGCATCTAGAGCCGCTTATATAGATGTATGCTTCAAAGAGTTAGTTGGTTAACTCCACAAACTTTCGGGTTTTTGGTTCCTCATACCACAAATCCGAATATTTGTATATGGTTATCCCTTTGTCTTTCAAGATACTTCACTTACATGCATGTGGTTATCTTGAAAGATTAGTGTATTTTAAGTCATTTGGATGATTTGTTGTTTGGACAACAAACCCACATTTCCGGTTTTGTGTTGGACCGAAAATGGAAGTGGGTTAAAAGGGAGCCATTTGAATTTCTTGAAGATATACATACTTGGATGTATATTTTGGTGCATAAGACCTAGCCTTGACCTTGTGATTATTTGTGGCGAATGGTTGTGTTTGTGTTATGTATTTAATTATTTCAAAGGGTTGTAATAGTTAAATAGGGTTTTCATGGTCATGTAATTTATTTATTTTTCATTCGGTATGTAAATTAAATAGATTAGGAGCATTTATTTTACTAGAAAAATGTAATAGGTTTTACTCTTGTAAAATGTAAAATGCATAAAGGTGGGTTTTTGGTTGGGCCAAGGTTACGGCCCAAAGGCTCTCGCGAGCCAATTTCGGATTCAAGCCCACTAACCAAAACCCACATATTGGAGACCCAATAACCATGGAGGACCGAAGGCAATAGAGGAACACAAACGAGGAAACAACACACTTGAAGCATTCGGATGCGGGATCAAGTGGGAGTTCACCGACACATCACATGTGTCATTATGTCCCCTAGGAGAGACCTTGACACACTTGTTTCGGCCAACAAGTGTTGTCAACAGTTGGCTAAGGCTATGCACCTACTTTATCATGCTTGTTTATTTTGTTTGGATGATATGTGGATATACATGCTTAAACAAACTAATAAACATTAAACAAGCTAAAACCGGTTCTAAAATTGTCATTAACAAGGAGCAAATAAAATGGGTTTTATTAAAGGTTAATGATTCAATAATAAAATTGGATTTTATTAAAAGAACCATGAAATATGGATCTCACAACACTAGGGTACCACGCATTTGAATGCATGCGAATTGCATGGTACATAGAGTTTTCTAAACTAGAATTTTGAAAACTAAAAGTCCCTTTTAAAACAAGTTTTAACGTCATCCTTTTATACGACACTCAATATACTTGTGAACTCTTTATGGGATAGAGGTCACCTAACCACATTGAGGGAACTTGTGTAGTTGAGGTGAGTTTACCATATTTGTGGGATAAAGGTCACCTAACCACTTGTATGAATAAACTCACACGTGCGTGTAAGTAGGACGAACTTGATTTGGAAACCATGTGATTAGGGTCACCGAAGCATGGCGGACCAAAGACGTTAATGGGATTAAACATGCCAACTAAACATATTATGTTTAACCGATCCCATACTTCTAGAAGTTGCAAAGGGGTTGCAATTGTCAAACGTTGACTACGTTGTTGTTTTAATAGTCGGGATAAAGGTCACCTAACCGATTATGTAAATGCAACGTTGGATTCTAGATTTCAAATTGTTAATTGTCTATGAGACATAAAAGGGCATTAATAAATTTAAAATTAATATTCATATCGAAAATACTAAGACTTGAACTTTGTTAAATTTTATAGATGGCCAATAATAATGACGCAAACCCCCCCCCCCCCCACCCGTCCACCACCTATCGTTAAGATCCATACTAGACAAAAATCGTCTCAACCAAGACAACTTTGTGGATTGGTACCGCAACTTGAGAATTGTTCACAAGCAAGAAAAGAAGTCTTATGTGTTGGACGATCCCATTCCCGATGAACCCGATGAGGAAGATGTTGAGGCCTACGCCGATTGGGTGAAATACATCGAGGACTCTGTGCAAGTTTCTTGCCTCATGCTAGCGAGCATGATCCCCGGACTCCAAAAGGACTTTGAGAATCATGGGGTATATGTCATGATAACCCAGTTGAAGGAAATGTTCCAACAAAAGGCAAGGATTGAGCGCTTCGAAACTTTTCGAGAACTTCAGGCATGTCGTATGGATGAGTCCCAATCGGTTTCATCCTATGTGCTTAAGATGAAGAGCCACATTGATCGTCTCGAGAGGCTTAACTGTCCCGTTTCACAAGAGTTGGCTACGGATTTGATCCTCAACTCTTTGTCAAAGAATTTGAGACTTTTGTATTAAACTACAACATGAATGGTTGGGACAAGACCATCCCCGAGCTTCATGGAATGCTCAAAACGGCCGAGCAAGGGATGGGCAAAACGGTTTTGCCCGTTCTAACGATCAATGAAGGTGGCAACAAGAAGAGGCCTCGCTCTAGCCCCAAGGCAAATGTTGCCAAAGGGAAGGGGCACGTCAAAGGGAAGGGAAAGGGAAAGAAAGAAACACCAAAAACAAAGGAAAAGAAGCAACAGGTTGCTACGAATGATCCATGCTTTGAGTGTGGTGAGGTAGGACATTGGAAGAGGAATTGTCCTACCTATCTCAAGGAGTTGAAGGCAAAGAGGGATGCCGGTCAAACCTCTGGTACGATCTTCATGATTAATATTGAGCTTAATGCTATTTCTTCAAACACATGGGTATTAGATACCGGATGTGGAACTCATATTTGTAATTTGTTGCGGGGGTTCAAAAGAAATAGGCAAGTGAAAACGAGAGACATTAGTCTCTTCATGGGCAACGGAGCTAAAGTTCATGTTGAGGCCCAAGGAGACTATCTTTTGAAGCTTCAAAATGATTTGGAAGTAATTTTGAATAATGTATTGTATGCTCCTAGTTTGACTAGGAACATAATTTCTGTTTTCCATTTAAGACATCTTGGATATGATTTTAAAGTTGTTAACAATGATATCCATGTTTCCTTGAATGATGTGTTTTATTTCAAAGCTATGCCTATAAATGGTATTTATGAATTAGTACTTGAAAACACATCATATGATAGCTCAATGTACCAAACTAGCACCAAGAAACTCAAAAGAGATTTGAGTAACACCTACATTTGGCATTGCCGCCTTGGCCATATAAATAAGAATCGCATACTAGCATTACAAAAGAATGGTCTTTTGGAAACAAACGAACATGATTCATTTGATATATGTGAATCTTGTTTACAAGGTAAAATGACTAAGGCCCCTTTTAGTGGGACCACCGAAAGGGCAAAAGATTTTCTAGGGATCATACATTCGGATGTATGTGGACCTTTTAAGCCAATGGCTAGGAATGGTGAAAGATACTTCATCACCTTTACCGATGACTATAGTCGCTATGGGTATGTGTACTTGTTGGCACACAAGTATGAAGCTTTTGAAATGTTCAAAATCTTTACAAATGAAGTTGAGAATCACTTCAAGAAAACAATAAAAATCATCGTTCGGATAGAGGAGGTGAATATCTAAGTGATGAATTTCAAAGTTATCTTAGGAGTTGTGGGATTGTCTCACAACTCACTCCACCTCGAACACCACAACATAATGGTGTGTCGGAAAGGAGGAATCGAACCCTATTGGATATGGTTCGATCTATGATGAGTAGAAGTTCACTACCTTTATCATTTTGGGGTTATGCCTTGCTCTCAGCGGCCCGTATTTTAAATATGGCCCCAACCAAGAAAGTGGAAAGGACACCCTTTGAATTATGGCCTGGAAGAGTTCCATCTTTATCATATCTAAGGGTATGGGGTTGTGAAGCATATGTAAAACATGATGCCTCAAACAAATTAGAACCCCGATCCACTAAGTGTATATTTGTAGGATATCCTAGGGATTCTATAGGATATTACTTCTACAATCCAACAGAGCAAAAAGTATTTATTGCTAGAAAGGCTGAATTCTTGGAAACTAAGCTCCTTATGGAAGAAACTAGTGTTAGAACGGTGGAACTTGGTGAGGATCAAGAACCACAAGCCGATACACGTTTGGTTGATACTATCCCACAACAAAAGGTTGTTGAAGATGATCAAATGGTTGATCAAAACACACGCAACGTTCGTAGATCTGGTAGAACTAGTAATCCATCTGAAAGATATGGATTTTTTGTGGAAGGATGCTATGTGGTAGATTCTGATGAACCAACCACATACCATGATGCAATGTTCGAATCTGATTCGGACAAATGGTTGGAAGCCATGAACGTTGAGATGCAATCCATGTATGACAACCAAGTTTGGGACTTGGTTGTGCCACCTCCTAATTCCAAAGTAGTTGGAAGTAAATGGGTTTTCAAAAGAAAGAACAACATGCATGGTAACTTGGACACTTATAAAGATCAACTTGTAGCAAAAGGTTTCACTCAAACTCAAGGGGTTGATTATGATGAAACTTTCTCCCTAGTGGCAATGCTAAAGTCGATTAGGATAATGTTTGCCATAGCCGCATACTATGACTATGAGATATGGAAAATGGATGTCAAAACGGCTTTCCTAAATGGGTATCTTGAGGAAGATGTCTACATGGCTCAGCCTGAAGGTTTTATGGATCCAAAACATCCTAATAAAGTGTGCAAGTTAAAGAAATCAATCTATGGATTGAAACAAGCATCAAGGAGTTGGAATCACCATTTTGATGAAGAAATTGAAAAATTTGGATTCATCAAGAACGCTGATGAAGCTTGTGTGTACAAGAAGGCTAGTGGGAGCATTATCACTTTTCTAGTGTTATATGTCGATGACATTCTATTATTTGGAAATGACATTCCAACCATGGAAGGTGTAAAAGCCTGGCTTGGAAGTTGCTTTTCCATCAAAGATCTAGGTGAAGCCGCCTATATTTTGGGAATAAAGATCTATAGGGATAGATCAAGGCGCTTGATAGGTTTGAGTCAAAGTGCATACATAGATAAGATCTTGAAAAGGTTCAAGATGGAAAACTCTAAGAGAGGTTTGGTACCTATTCAGATAGGGACTATATTGAGCACGTCCCAATGTCCAAGCTCAAGGGATGAGCAACGTAGAATGAGTGGAGTCCCATATGCATCCGCTATAGGATCCATCATGTATGCTATGATGTGCACTAGACTGGACATGTCATGTGCTTTAAGCATGACAAGCAGATACCAGCAAAATCCAGGTGATAGTCATTGGATGGTTGTCAAGAACATATTAAAGTATCTTAGGAGGACTAAAGATATGTTTCTAATATATGGATCTGGTGAGGAGGAACTCGTTGTAAAAGGTTACACGGATGCGAGTTTCCAAACGGATCGAGATGATTCTCGATCACAATCGGGGTACATCTTCATTATGAATGGAGGAGCCGTCTCTTGGAAGAGTTCAAAGCAAGAGGTGGTTGCATTTTCCACTACGGAATCAGAATACATCGCCGCTTCTTTGGCCGCCCAAGAAGCCGCTTGGTTGAAGAAATTTATTGCCGAGCTAGGGGTTGTTCCTACCATTCAAGAACCCCTAGAGATTCTTTGTGATAACACGGGTGTGATTGCTCAAATCAAGGAGCCCCGTGATCATCAAAAGACAAGGCACATTGAGCGGAAATTTAACTACATAAGGGATGAAATTAAAAAGGGAAAGATATGTATTCGCAAAGTTCACACCGATCAAAACATTGCGGATCCACTCACGAAGCTCCTAGAACGGCCAAAGCATGAGCGTCACACTTGTGCCATGGGACTTCGATATTCTAGTGATTGGAATTAGTCTAGTTTTGTATTTGGATATCGGAACGATTGTTATTTTGACACATTTATATGATTATGGTATTTTCATTTAAATTGTGTAATGTTCCAATTTTAGCATGTTTAAATCCATGAATAAGTTGATTATTCTAAACGTCCGTAGTCGGTCATATTTGTGGGAACAAATATGAAGGTAAGACTATTATGAACTGGGATTGGTGGATATTCATACGATATGAATATAGAGCGATTGGATGCTGCCAAAGTTCATAGATATTTGTGGGATACAAATATTGGACTAACCCGCTCTCAAGACTTACTACATGGAATCTTTATGATCGATCATAAGTAATCTTGAGTAAAGGCGAATATCATAGTATCCTCTGACCTGAGATACATATTGGGTCTTGATATTCACCGAATATTGTACTTTGACTTAGTTCTTCGCTGTCCTGAAACATGGCAGTACAAAAGGCTAAGCTCAAGTGTAGTACTAGGTGATTGTGAGAGATGTATGTAGTCGAGATGGGATTTGTCCCTCTTATTCGTTGAGAGTTAGATGTCTAAGGCCTGTAATAAAGTTAAATCAGCGGAGAATGATCACTCTGTGTCTCCAGGATTTAACATGACATCTGTGACAAAAGGATAAATGATTAATTCACCTAAAACGTTTTCATGTAAGGGACTTGAGGAAGATGATGTTATTGAATGGCACTTCGTCATACGTATTAGGGGTAGTAAACCGTTGTTAGGCGGTATTTGCTACTTGCATCAATCTTCTATGAATCTTGTGCAAGTGGGAGATTGTTGGACTCTATATGCCCAAGACACATATTAGATTGATGTGGCTAGTACGTTATGATCGAAGTCGGGTCATACCCAATAACGAGCTAGACAAACACCTATGATATTTATTTATGATATGATCAAATAAATAAATATTATCTCTTGAAAATCTATATATATATATAAAAGTTAAGCAAAGGCACTATTTTGCACCTTCATAAATGCTTAATCATAAATGCATTTTCATGAAAAGAATTACGGGTTTGGTTTGTTTTGCCGGATCATGATCACCATTAGTAAACATAATAAGCAATCAATAGAGGAAAACCATGGGTTTCTTGCAATTAATAAAGGAAAACCATGAGTTTCTTGCAATTCAAATGAATAAATAAATGTGATAAAGGACTCATGGCCTTCTTGCGACTTCAAATGAATAAATGTGATGTTAATAACATTATAATAAATAGGTTAATAACAATAAGCTTTTGGGTTTCTAGGCACTAATAGACAATAAACATGGCAATAAACATGACCCTTTCAACTTCTTTTAACCCCATTTCAATTAATTCATGATATTTCTATGAGCATATATAAAGGCATGGATGCTTCATTTGTTCACCCCCTACCCGCCATCTCCTACACCGTGTAAGTAATGAAAAGTTTTAATTTTGTGTCATCTTTGTCGACAACCCCCTCTTTTAGTCCGGCGGGAAGAAAATGTACCGCCGGAACGATTGACTTTTCTCTTTGAGTCCGTCGGGAAGAAAATGTACCGCCGGAACGATTGACTTTTGTTGCTTTCACCGGCGTGAATAAAATGTAACGTCGGCGGCAAACGGGTTGTTTTTTTTTAATTCGACTCTTTTGTTATTCTACTCTACTAAATGTTCTTCATTTTGCATTTGCAGGTTGTTAATTCGTACCTCATACCAATGGCGTTTGATGTCATTCGTTGCATGGTTGGAGAAGTGGAGTGCTGTGAACTGCACCAAGATCTGTTTATGATGAGTACCTAGCAATCATTGAGATACATGTAGTCATGTAGATGTTTGCAGCAGGTGGGTATATATACAAAATGTTTTTTGATATTATTTAACATTCGTATTCCAAAATAGATCATTGTTTAAAATATGCACACATGCATTTGTTACACAGGTTTTGTGGTCGCAGATATACAGTTCAGTAGTTCTACTATTTTGCTATACAAAATGTTCTTGATTAGCTACCTTATGTTAATTTAGGTTGCATATGTGGCAAGGAGCATATCTGCTCAATTACTCCTCCTTCTCCTTGGGCCTCTTTGGGTTTGGTTGTTTTTCATCTGCAAATTAGAAACGAAAACAAATAAGAAAACCATTAGTCTTACCATATCAGAAAAGAAAATGAATAAATGTGTTATAATTGCTTAATTTAACGTTTCTGATGAAGCTAATTGTGCCAAAGAACAAACATTTTTTTTATAATTAAGAAATGTTCCAAGGAACAAAATGGTAAGATCCTTTAGATAGGAGAAAGAGACCGTTAAAAACTACTACCAAACATTAATTGAAGTTTTTTTATTTTATTTTAATGTTTTAACATTAACCTATGTAATTTATCCACAGAAATAAAGTAATAAACTAAGTAGAATTAAAGTAAAACAAACACATGACTATTTGCAACAATCGCTCTTCCAAGTTTAGTGTGGTAACTCAAGTGGCCCAAATGGCACTTCTTTTACATAGTCTTCATTGACTCTTTTAGGTCAGTGTACTCAATCCAGAAGATTCACGTCTATTGTATGGGTTGATGTTCTAAAGCCATATTGTTTTACATGATTTTCAGATCTTTTTGTTAACCTGCCATGTGAAATTGTATACCCGTTCTAACATTGTACGTGAGTCGCTATATCACATTTGGTCTGAAGGCTTAGATAAGGTGATTCAGCCTGAGACGATGTTTAGAGAAACATATGTCTATAACACGTAGCCAAGTGCATGAGTGTGATGTGTGTAGCTGAACATGTAAATGTAGCGAATAGAAAATGTATGAATGTATACCAGACCTAAGACATAACATGTGGAGTCAATCTTACCATATGAGAGAAGAAAACAAATAAGTAAGTCACAAATTCAATAATTTTTTTGAGGCAAAATAACTGTTTCTAAAAACTTCAAAAGTGATGGGTGTGACTACCAAAAAAAGCTTTAATTATGAGCATCATGTTTCACTAAGGGAAGTAAACTATATTAACTCTATAAGACATAAATGAGTTGAAGAAATGACAAATAATAAAGTAAAAAACCAAAAACGACACAGACTATATACTACATCAACTATATGAAACAAAATTGAGGTCAAACAAAGTATGTCTCAATATGCAGCACATATGTAGCTTATACTATAAACTCATTTAAATACTTTAGTGAAGTGGAATGTGTTGCAAATACAAATAATGCAAATACATAAACAACTAATGTGCTCATCTTTCAATCAATAATATAACATCAATATTTACTTTATTATCACAGTTCGTCCTCAAGACATAGTAAACATACATATATTGAAACTAATATCTGATATTAAATCAAAAGCTACGAAGAATCATAATACTATACTCACAAACACCTACACTACAATTATTCAATGTGGAACTGGAGCAATCTAGCAATAATCCCCATTTCTCTGTTGTTGACTATCCAAATCGCATCACATAAAAGGATCTCTATACAAACACTCTTTACAGTAACAATCTTTGTAAAGTCAAACTCCACCCAATTAGTACATGTAAGGTAAGAAAGTAAAAGCCCCATGTCAAGGAAAGATCTCCAACTTTATGTCCCTTTCCGGTAAAAAAAGGTAACAAATACTCATACAGTTGTGCTCTAAATAGTTAGTCCAGCAAAACATAAAAATATATGTAAATTATCTACTTTTTTATTTAATTATTTGGTCCTTCGTCAATTAAATCAACCATAACCTCTTTAAAAACTCTATTAGTTTGAAACATGTTTTTCAGCCATAAAAATCAGTTTCTTAGGCTTAAGCAGAAGTAAACCTACAACTAAGAAGTTAAAAATTAGGTCACATTTTCAACCACATAAATCAGTTCATAGAATTGAGGAAAAGTAAACCTACAGTTAAGAATTGAAATTAGGTCACAAAAGAATATAACCAAATCGAAACATTATGCGAAAATTAGACACTAAAAGCTACATCAAATATCCCAGAGCACTTAATCGCAGCCAAAACATGCAATTAAAAAATATGTAAGACAAACACAGTTCAAAATGAAACAAAAATACCAATCACAAAAAATGCAAGAGTAAAGAAACGAACGGAAACATACCACGGACAGAGGGCAATCGCAACCCAGGATCTACGAAGACCAATATGCAAACAATGGATATGATTATTAAACCTAAGTAAACAAAAGCACCACAAACGAAATTGATAGTCAAATAGAAAGGGCCTGCGCAGATGTGAAGAAACGTACAGTTATAGAGCGAGATTAACAGAAGACAGAGAGAACCCAAAGAACACAAACTCTCACAACCAAATTCAACCATCGGAAACCACCGCAACAAAGCGATGACGACCGGTGGTGGAGATGGAGGCGGCGACGATCGGCGTTGTGCGTGGAGGAGGCGACGAGGGGAATGGTGGCTGGAGGCGATGATGGGGGGCGGGACTGGAAGAAAACACGATAGGAATGATAGCGACGATAGATCTGATGAATGTATTTTAGGGTTGGATATTTTGGTAATTAACCATGCCAAAAGTAAGGGTATATTAGTAAATAACCTATCTAAAAGTCATAAGGAGATTAGAAAAGCCAGATTGTAGTGACTTTTAGATTTTGACTTATTTGTGCTTAAAAGTGTTTTCTAAAAAGTCAAAATTCTAATTCATCCAAACACCAAAAATGACTAATAAGCCAACAAGTTAAAAAATTAAGCAATTCCAAACAAGCACCTAATGTAATGAATTAATTCTCTTTCTACGACCTTTACGATTTGTGTGGATCCGACGAGGCTTTACAATTTATGCAGATCCGACAAAGATAACACCTTTAATCTAAACATTCGCTCCATCTTCTTCACTGCGTGATTGTTCTGATCCGGTTAGGTAGAGGTCGGAGCTTCGCATGTTCGTCATCACAGGTTTGGCGTTCATTCTTGCGTTTATTATTGCTAATCAATTTTGTTGTTTCATAAATTTTATCTTCTTCAATGTGATGTAAACTGAAGGATAATGTTTGATCTGAACAACATCAACGTTTGTTGATGAAACTGAAGGATAAGGTTTGATAACATCAACAAAGTGAAGGATAAGGTTTGATCTGAAACTAATTTCTCAATTTCTAGGGTTTTTTTGGCATTTAATGTTGTAGACTTTATAGTAGCTACAGCAAGACTGTTTTGATTGTTGGATTAATTAAAGGTATATAAACCCTTAAATCCGGTATGTACACTACTTTTCCGGTATGTCATTGTTTTCATTTCGTTGTATGCTAATCACATAGCACTCAAAGTGGCGCAGCAACACACGTTTCTTCCATTTCTTCATCTCTATATCTCAGGTTCTGTTCTAGACCGTAATTTGCAAACTAATAATAATAATAATAATAATAATAATAATAATAATAATAATAATAATAATAATAATAATAATAATAATAATAATAATAATAATATGATGGGTTTCATGTTTGAATTAATTATTATTTTCAATTATTTTCTTTCTTTTTTAATATGAAACCTATTTTTTAATGTTGCCTGCACCTTCAGTTCTCTCCCTATACAGTACTTGAAGAAAAAAAATAAAAACCTAGAACACTCACCTTTAATCAAGAATTTTATAGTCTTCTTTTTTTCTTTCTGAAAATGACACAAAGAGGACAGGGTAGCATAAAAATGATGTCTGAAATTGCTTCAAATTATGTCACATATACAACCATACTGAACATGTTAGGGTCGGTTTAAATTCCCCCCGGCCGTGCATCGCACGGGACTGCACTCTAGTATATTTAGAAAATGGGTTTCTAAATTATGGCACTTAAAAATAAATAACTCATATGGATGATTTATTTGGAGAGTATAATCATGAAGTTATTTAATGGTTAAATAACTTAGTGGTTATTTTATATTTGAAGTAATGGTACTTCTTTTATAAAATAGATGAACATTTAATATGTTTTTCATATATTAAATGAAGTAAGACATTGGGAGAAAGAAGTAATCATTACTTTGCATGTAGGAGACTTGTAAGACACAAAAGGTGTTTCTCTCTCCTATTCCGAAGGCCAAAAATTCGGCCCATGCATGTTTAAACCACCCACTTGATTAGCTTAAAAGAGACTACAAGTAACATACTCTCTCTTAAGGAGTTCTCAAGCAAGAACTGAAACTTTAGAGTGCTTTCTAGTGTTCTTCCTTGCTTGGATCGGTCCAAGAGGAAAGCAAGAACCTTCAAGAAAAATCCTAGCAACCAAGGTGTGTGTTGGAAGCTCGTGGGTATACAAGCTTGAGGCTTTGGTTTTCGGAGCTTGTCATTCAACTTCCTCATCCTCTTCTTGTCCACTTTCTTGAAGAAAGGTATACCTAAAACCCACTATGGTTGTGTTTTAGTTTGATAGCATACACTCTGTATTTGGATCCTCCTTTTGTCCGGCTTTTATTTTGCATGTTACAATCGGTTTTAACATAACATAATTTCACGAACGAAAATTTATTCCGCTGCGTTTTACATATTAAGTGGTTAATATGACTTTGATAAACCCATACGAAACCCTTCAGTATTTACCTACTAGGAACTCATGATAGTCTTTCCCTTGAAATATTATGCTCAAAACTTAGCTTAGTTGGACTTTTACACAAGTATTGTTTAGTTTGCATTTTTAGACAATAACTTTGTATATATTGTGTATTATGTGTTTCTCTTGTATCTTTGGATCCCTTGATGCCTATGACACGTTTTTAAATTCTTATTATAGTCAAAATATGATATCTTGGACTTTAGAAAGAACACTAGTGCTTAAACTCATCATAACAAACTTTTACATACAAAAGTACACTTTAAAACCCCTAGAAATTGCTTTTCACTATAGATCCGTTTTGACCAGAAAGTTTAGACTTTTTACAGTAGGTTATGATGTTTTAAATGACTCTAGAACATGGCCAAAAGATCCCTTAACAAATTACTTAAATTTGGGCACAAACCGGGACTAAAACCGACACCCGACGGGCCCGGAAACACCATTTTTGTAAGGAAATCCAAATCTGGTCCAAATGAACTCATATGGTTATTTTAATGGTAAAAACATGTTTACAAATTCATATGGTGAAATTAGGAACCTAACAGTGTCATTTAACGGGCAAACGGGACCAAAACGGCAAAACCGACACAAAATCCACCAAACCGGCAAACTAATGCAAACCGAAACTTAAAATAGACAGAAAGTAATCATATTTTATTGAACTTGATTGATTTCTAACTTAAACGGATAAATATCGTGTAATCGACGGTTACCACGAAATCGCCCGGTTTTTTACTATCTAGCCAAAATAACCAATTTTCATATGAAAACCCTCATTTTGACTTAATATTTATTTCTATAAATATTTACCATCTTTAAATATTATTTGGGAATTTTTTATATTTTATTTAATTAAAAATATATATATTTTATATTATTTCCAAATAAACACATAACCGGATACATTCACTTTGACCTTTCAAATCACTTAACCCCAAGGCTACCATGACGTCAAGACTTGACCTACCTAATTAGAGTGACATTAATGTCAACCCAATTACTTATTATCATTGCATGTCTTATAATTATCTAGGCTTGCACTTTCCGTTGATCGTATTACCGACTACCGTTTCTGAATCATGTGAGTACTTCATGGCCCCTTTTTCCTTAACTGTTTTATCATTGACCAAGAATTCATACATGCAATTTTTCCATGTTAGACAATTAGACCTTGTTATCATAACTGTTTCATGTGCTTTTCCATTAACTGAATCCGGTTAATTATCATTTGCAAATGGTAACGTTTGAATAGATCTGTTGGGTTAACGCCCCTGCTCTGATTGGTAGCTCCAATCGTGACTCCGTCATTTGTCAAAGAGTACAAATTGTTATGTCATATCTATGCGGTACCAACCGGACAAAACGTACCAAGAGTGGGTAAACAGTCAGTTTCGGTATTCAGGGTACATGGTAACATTATCAACTAGTCTTATCAGATATTGTCAATTATTAACATGAACTGATTTCAATTACTAATTTCATTCAACCTTTAACTGCTAGCACTTTAAACCTGTGAAACTCACCAACAATTATTTGTTGACCGTTTTCTCGTATGAATTCTCAGGTACTTAAACTTGATTTGTTGTGCATGCATCGGACCTGCTTGCTTGTTTCCTGCCTTTGCATCTTAGGACTTTTCATTTGTTTCTGGAGTATGGTTTAGCCTTTGGAGATTTTCCTGACATAACACCTGAAGGTGTCATGTCTTAAAAATCTTTTGAAAACTTATGTGTTGTAAACTTCAAACTATTTACTTTCTCATTACAATTAATCCGCTACGTAATGATATTGGAGAAACTCCTTTTTACTCCAACAATTAAACAATTTCCAAAACGGCTCTAGTTGTTGAACCATCCAGAGTACATTCGTAACCTTGATTGTGATAACCTTTTTCGCATCCCGACACAAATCTTACAGGGTGTGACAATATGATGCACGAGATGTGATAATAAACCATTCACGACATTGTTGTGGCCACCAATAACACATAAACAGCAGCAACTCGGATCAAATCAGCTGTTGATGCATGAACCTTGTGTGGCCATTACTGTTCGAATTGTCAAATAGACTGATTTGTCGGAAACATGAACTGAGGTCCGAACCTCAGCCGAACTCCAGAAACTCCGATCTATCTCCGATCCTAGTCCGAACTCCCACCGAGACAGAATATCCTCCGAACTCTCTCCGATAGGACTCCGAACTCTCACCGAATTTGGAAAACTGACCGAACTTCACTCCGAACTTGGGCTTCGGAGCGGTTTCACCGAACTTGGAGTTCGGCCGAACGTAAATTCGGAAAAATTTTTGAATCTCAACAGAAATCACTCAGACCTGAACCTCTAACACTCAAAGGAACACTAGCACTCAGAAACAATGAATTTTGACGCAAAACATAGTGTTTTTCACGTAAAATTCCAGAGAGCAACACGAAAACGTACTTTGATTCAACGTTACGCAACAATTCGAACCAAACAGCACCAGAATTGCTCTGATACCACTTGAAAGTGACTGGATACGGATCGGTTTGGACGAATTGATCGAATGCAAACGTAATCAAGTGAGAATCAACACACAAGACGTAAATAAAACTCAATCTCTTATTGATAGAGAATCAGAGTTACAGAGAATTACACAGAGATAACTAACAGACAAAGTTCGCTCAAACTCTCTCAAAAACTTACAAATTACAAAGACACAAACATATATATAGACCTACGGACGTCCGAACTCCATAGCTTGTCCGAACCCCAGGTTCGGCCAAGGCTCGGCCAAGGTTCGGCCGGAGTTCGGCCAACAGACCAAAACCAAAACTTTGTGTCTTCGTTCGATCCAGCTCATTGCCATTTCGTGTATCAACTGGTGCTGTTTGGTTCGAATTGTTGCGTAACGTTGAACAACGGATCC
>JBCNJP010000010.1:65978203-66054739 GCA_039602395.1 Deinandra increscens subsp. villosa | reverse complement strand
TGGGGGTGTGACATCTGAAGTCCGCTAAGGACTCAAGTCCGCTAAGACTTAAACAAGTTCGCTAAGACTTAAACAAGTCCGCTAAAACGACATCAAGTCCGCTAGGAACAGTGGAAGTTCGCTAAGGAGAGGAGAAGTTCGCTAAGAATTCAACAAGTCCGCTAGGGCAATCTTCATATCTTCAAAACACTTCGAAAAATCTGGAAAACACGTTGAACATGAAGAACGCAGCGACTTGAACATCTTCCTGATGCGATTTCGATGTTCCAGAATGAGTATACATTACAGATTCGTGACGAATTTGAGAAGATAAACATGTGATAGTCCTGGCCACAAACGATCCATAAACAACAGCAACTTCGATCAAAACAGCCCTAAATCTGAAAATCTCTCAAGAACATGAAGAACACCGTGAAACACACACTAGTGTTTGTTTTTCCAGATCTGTCCAAACTGTTGAGATTCAGACGAAATGAATGCTTCCAATGGATCTGGAATGCGTTTTCCACTGAGAATCATACCTCACTTCATCCAAATCCATGAAGAAAACCTAGAAAACTCAGAATCAAACTCGAAAATCTTCAAAAACCGAAAAAACGGGAAAAACTCTAACAACATCAAAAATAAGCTCGGATCTTCATTTCTTCAACTGATTTCAACATATAGAAGATAAAAAATCATCTAGATGAACTCCCTAACACGAATCAATCATCCATATAATCAGAATCCATCCAGAATTGAAGAAAAAAAATAAGAAAAAGTCTTCAAAATGGGTTTTCATCATCTTCACCATATTCAAGCTCAAAATCCAGATTCGAGTGACCAGATTCATCGTGAGATGAAATCTGATCGGTTACCTCATACCATTTGTCCGGATCGATTTTCACGTCAAGAATCCTGACTTTGAGCGAGAACGAGGATCAGATTCGAAAACCCGTGAGACGATGATGATCGAGAAGTATCAAAGAAATCATAACAAGAAAGATGATAATCAAAGTCGAATGATTTCATTAGTCGAATGATTACAACAACGAAATCATGACAACACTCTAATCTCTCTCTCTAGAAATCCGTGACTCACTCTCTCTCTCTAAAATGGAAATCTCACACTCTACAAGAAATCATCATCTCCACATTTGGAGACTCCTTTACTTGTAATGGGCACCCTAACTATATATAGTGAGGGTGACTAAGAACAGAAAACATAAATAAATGAACGTAATTACAAGTAAATCAAATAACATGAAATATTAATTAGATCAAAGTTTATTTAATTAATCCGAAGCTTGACTCGTTCAAACCGATCTTCCGTTGACTTTTACGTTGACCGTTGACCCGAACGGTTGATTTTTCCAGAAAACGGTCTTCGGTCCAATCTCGCAAGCCTCAATCATCACAACCCAGTCTATAAATCGATTCACATGGATTCTTCAGTCGAATGCTTCTGTAAACAGATTTGATGGCGTCAGTCACATAGATTTTTGTTCCAACAATTTCTTTAGAGTATCCCAACTCAATCACATAGATTCACATAGATTCACATTGATCACCATAGAATAAACCAATCCAATACTGATAATAATGATACACACAAATTTGGAGCTTCAGACTTCTTATCCAAACAAAGCGTCTAGTTCTGGCGAACTAGATGGGTAGCGACCCACATCCGGTTTACCTTACAAGACACGATATCTGGAAAAAAATCTGAATCAGCCCTCACTAGAACCTAAGACCTATACCCCACAAATGATATCAATCTTATGCTAAGCTAGCATCACACACAATCGTCGGTAGCAACGCGTATGAGTCTCTGATTTAGGAAGAGTATAGTAATGATCAACACTCGAATTAACGATATGCAACCGAAAATTCAAAGTGATTAGCACAAAAAGCCTTAAAGTAAATCATACCAAAAGAAATTGAGTACCACGAACTAAACAAAAACAACACATTGGATGCCATGAGCAGATTAGCACTCGCTCAGGTGTCACAACTAGCGTGATCCAAACGGTACGTTTCAGAACAACATGACTCCCCTGACTTGGAGTAAACCGCATGGTTCATGGTGTATGAATTCGATGACATGATATTGAATTACATGTTCCGAGATGCATGAATTTGATAACGTGAATCAAACCGCATGTCTCGAAATACATGTATCGATAACGTGAACCGATCAGCATGTCTCGAAATACATGTACCGATAATATGAACCGAACAACATGCTTTGAAATACATGTACTTATAACACGAACCGAACATCATGACTCCAAATTTATGTACCCGATGATATAACCGGATAACATGGTTCGAAATACATGAGCCCGATAACGTGAATCGAATAGCATGACTCGAAATGCATGAGCCCGATATCATGAATCGAATAACATGACTCAAAATACATATGTCTGATAACATGAACCAAATAACATGACTTGAAGTGCATGAGCCCGATATCATGAATCGAATAGTATGACTCGAAATACATGTGCCCAATAATACGAACCTAATAACATGACTCGAAGTACATGGGTTTGGTAACGTAAATCGATTATAATGATTCGAAATACATGAACTCAATAAATGAACCGAAAACATAACTTTCCTGATAGCATAAATCGAATTCTATAACATAAAATGCGAGAAATCTGATAATATAAATACATCTTGAAATTAAGAATAACTCGATTAATAGTGATTGCCGGTCACATCCACCCATAGTACCCTTCAGATGAAACCACCGATTTAGAACTAAATGATATACCCAATGAAATAGATTAACGAACCCACAAACGGTTACATAATGATAGAGTGAAGAAAGACGGAACCACACTCGAAACAATCACCAAAATATGAAACAATTAGGAGTTGAAACAAAGGATCGAATCCATGAAATGATGGATATTGAGTCTAAAATTAGACTCATAAGTCAATGGTAAAGCAATGCCAGGAAAATCTGTGGATGAAATGGCACAGATCGATTCCACAAACCGGCTATTTAGTAAATTAAGAGTTGAATTCATGAACCTGGTTCCCTGCAATATGTATAAGATAAAGTGTCAACTATTAAAGTAGTTGGTGAGTAAACACAAGTTTAATATATAATATTAATATAAAGCATGCGATCTATGTGTTAAGTGAACATTCAAAGAATATGATAAATAAGTAATGAAATAGAGCAAATAAGAGCGTATCAAACCCTTGACAATTAGGTTTCCAATCACCCATTGAAAATACATTTCATCATATCGGGTGGGTTATCATACCAATAGATCTATTATTGTTACCCCGGCTCGATGTGTTAATGAGTACGCTTAGAGTTCGAGTTTGAGCACAACAACAACAATAATCCAAACAAGTTCAACATATCTAGAACACACATAACGAGCATAGGATTCGCATTGTTGATTTAGAGAAATAAATATAGAGTTGGAGTTTGAGATAGAGATACATGTTGCACCCCAAAGTAATAAAAGAGAAAGGGGCTTTGAATACTCACTTGATAAGGAGATAGGATATAAGAGATACGCCGAATTGAGAAAGATAAGTAACTTGAAGGTTATCCTAATAAATCAAATAGGGTATATGAATATAGGAAATCAAAATGAACCAAGTTCTAAGTATTTGATAAGTGCTATATTTGATTAGGTCAAATTACCATTTAACCCTTTTATAGGTAAATTAGGGTTTAGTGATAATATGAAGACGCACATTCCTATAAGTAAACACTCACCCCGGGATCGCCCAGTGAGGTATGCCAGTTCTCAGCTGGGATTTATACAACACCCCCGCTTTGCCAGAAACCCCAGAGTACAGGTGCCTACCATTCTGGTCCGCACGAACTTCTAAGTATCCGATTAACTCGGTATTTTTAATACTTTATTATTTATCACTTTTGGATTCATAAGCACTTATTATATATATAAATATGATCTAGTACACAAAATCAACTCCCAATATCTTCCGGATAGTTTATTATTAATTATTCATATTTCAAAACCCTAATTTCAACATAATTATCAAATAATTATCAAAATTCTATAGAATTTGAAATAAACTTAGGAATTTATTTATTATAGTATAGTATAATATTCCTCAAAATATCAAACCTATATTTAACATCATTTAACCAATTTTGGCAGAACAACGACGTGAAAACCCTCATTTTGATCAAATTTTTAGATCATACCTAATGATGAGGAGCTGCACAAGATGGGATTCAAAAGCTTTCTAGATCGATCGAATTTGGAGGAGAATGTTTCGGCCAAGAACAAGGGTTTTTGAGGTGAAGATTTGCGAAATTGGTGAGTTTTATTGATGATATGAACCCGTTTTTATACTGAACGGGAGCGCAAATGGATGATGCCACGATATGTGATGAGTACTCGAGCTAAAACAACACGTAGATGCATCAATCGTGAGGAACAAGTTCGAAAACGTGGCATGATAGCGACCTGATGGTGAAATTGGGCGGAGGTACGCAAAGGGGGGAAGCCAGAGGCTTCACGACCCACGAAGTTGTTTGGCCGTTTTGCAGTTTTGGTCCCTGAGGTTTATTAATTGCATTTTGACCCCCAAACTTATACGGAACTGTTATTTTTTGCACCAAAACATTATAAACCTTGTTTATAAAAGTTTCTAAGGCTCGGGACATGCTCGATGATATACGGATACGTGTGTTTTATAACTTTCAATAATTACAGTTTTAGTCCCTTAACTTTTGTTTTATGCGTTTTACCTTTGTATCCTTTGATGTAATCAATGTTTTAAGTTTAACATGATATTAGAATACTTTCTTAAGATTTATAAGGCTCGGGATACGCGTAACGAGGTATAAAATATCTAATATATATATATATATATATATATATAGGGTTAGGATCCTGCGAAAACACATCTTTTTGTGAAAACTGCGAAAACACATATTAAAACTCACGTAACTTTTTCATACGTTAACGATTTTTCATAAAATTTGCGCCAAAAGTCTTAGAATTACGTTATCTTTAAATCTGGAGCAAAATATTAAAAAAAAACTGAACGTTTTTTTTTCCCGTGTGATGCACATGTGCATCATATAATTAAAAAAAGTTATAAAATGCTATTTTTTTTCTTTAAATCTAAAGATAACACAACTATAAGATTTAGGGTGCAATTTCTTTTTAAACTATTAATGTATATCACATGTATGAGCGTTTTTTGTGGTATGATGCACATGTGCATCATTCAATAAAAACGCAAAAAAATGATGAAAATATATGACATATGGTGCGACTAAGAAAAAAAATATATTAACTCATACTAAAAGTATGAGTTTTTTTTGTGATGCACATGTGCACCACACAAAAAAATATTTAAAAAAATAAAAAAAGCGTTAAGTTTTTTAAAACTTTTATAGGATTAAAGATAATATAATTTTAAGACTTTTGGTGCAAATTTTTTAAAAAAATATTAACGTATGAAAAAGTTATGTAGGTTTTAAGATTTGTTTACGCGGATTCTCACAAAAAAGGGTGTTTTCGCAGGATCCTATCCCCTATATGATATAGAATTATTTAAATATAATGTTATGGAATAAGAAAATGCGAATTCCTAGAGTGTACGAACTCCTGGTTAATACCAAAATCGCACGAACAATCGTACTTTTGCTATTTTTGTTTTAATCCACGAAATTTTGCACAACCTCACATATATTTACTTGCGTGTATGACTAGTATTACCCACAAGTATTTATACATTTGGACTGCTCTAGTTTTCCGGTTTTACATAAATAACAAAATCGAGCGAGTTAGAGATCCGATTTGCAATATATTGAAATATCATATGTAATGAATATTGTGATTAAAGGATTTAATCATGAAGTACATGAGAACAATATAAAATGTGAAATGATTCTTTATTGATTATCAACCATGAGAAAACGGGTCGGGTATTTATAAATGGATTAACCGAAGTGTTACAAGGATGAGAAATGAGCAAATTCATAAACCGCCTATGAGGGCGATTACGAATTTGAACAAGGGTCACGAATCCAATACAAACAAAAGTTGAGACGCATGAAGGAACAAATTAAGGAGAGTTAACACAATTGATAAGAAAAAGCCCATAAGGAAGAAACGGTCGCATAGAGGCGAGCAGTTCCTCGATGGTTAGAGACGATAAGGTGACTTACAACTAAAGTCGTACGGGCATAAAGGCAATGTGAAAGTAGATTTGGTGAACGGGAGGAAGACCCGATGTATCTTCGGATGTCTCCGATTCACTTTTCATTATGATGAACTTACACAATTTTGGGTCTCAACTGCATTCGCTCCATACGCAAGTAATTGTGGGCATGAGCCCACAGACTGGTTTAGCGTCAAGGGTTGCCGGGACTTAAGGGTCCAGCAAGATACAAATGATTTCCTCAAAGCATACAGATTCATAATGATAACTGAAATAAAAACACGAAGGTACGCTGAGATTAGAGGGAAAGGATCTGAAGGTGCTAACGGTGAACAATGATGAAGAACAAACATCAACGAGTTAGGTCGCGAAGCAGACATAACTCAATGGTCATGAAGACCAAACTTTGAACGAATAGATACGATACCGGTACGTGTATACGGTTATCTACTCGAAAGGTCGTAAAGTCATAAACTCATACACATGTAATCCCGTAAACATGTGAACTTGTAAACTCATAAATTTCCAAACGGGTAGACTCCCTATCACACATACCTAGGGGATACACGAGACATACAAAATGAAAGCATTTAAAATGGTTAACTTGAAATTTTTAACAGTACAGAAGAGTCATGTGCGCCTAGGCTCATAACCCGCTTATGTGCCCGCTCGTTTGTATGTATGTGTGTAATCTCGTAACCACACAACCTGTAAACTCGCGAACCCATCAACGATAATTTACCAAGCTCACACACAACAAAAGGGCGGTACAAGAAACAAACGATTCAGATATCCAAACGAGACAACACATATCTGGATACATAAGCGCATAAAAGATATAGAGCAACAAGGTTTCAAACGACCTCACAATAAAGGAAATTACTTCATAGAAAGTCAACGATTTCAAACGATTACAAGGCATCAACAAAGAATCTTCAAACGAACAGCATTGTCGTTGACGGCAACATTAACAGTAGCTAACAGTGGATGCGTCGTAGGAGTATGACCAGGGGCACGATAGCAATAACAATGATACGTGGAGACAAAGGAAATTTAGTGAATAACAAAGGCTTGAGTAGGCATGGGCATGACAAGTTGAAACATTTGAGGCTGAGCTTGAGCTGGCTGGTGACTGGTGTTCCTAAGATAGCTGGATCGGCGGCAGATACCCACATGATGACCGAGAAAGCCACAGTTTATGCATTGCCAACATGGAAGGTAGGTAGGGTGATGATGGTTGCATCGATTACATAGAGGGTGAAGTCCCAAGTAGGGTTTCTTAGCTTTCGGCGCAAAGGGGACACTTTGAACAACAAGAGGTGCGGGGATAGCAGCATCAAATGGAGCAATAGGAGGTGTTGCCCTAGCAGCAATTTAGATATTCTCTTTCTTTTGCTGACTCTGGCAGAGGAAGACCCAACGCCCGAGTTTCCTTGTGCTAGATCGGGGCATTGGCATTGAGAGTTTTCTAAATTAGATCAGGGAGGACAGGTGTCACTTGACGTACAACTTCTTAAGCTACTTGATAGTTGCGGCGACAAACGCGACGATCCAAGCAGAGTAAAGAGAAAGAATCAATCATGAGACAATGGGTACGTCAGGGTGAGTTACCGATTTAAAATCATGAGATAACTAAATTGATAAATCATAGACTACCGAGAATCATAGGAGAAAACCGTAAATCCATCGACTTATAAAATGAGAAAATAGGTTGAAATCCATTTAGGATGTAAAAGGTTAAGTGTGTGATAGTGAGATGGTGGTTATTGAAAAATTTTCATACAACGCGTAAAACACGAAATCGAATGATTTTTTAAAAACATACAGAATGGCCCTCATTTCCCGAGTGGGAAACTACAACCGTGACTGATCAGAGTAAGATCCTAGTGTTTGACATGCTTTGGCCTAATAGGTTTTGGCACTCTCATCGCGGCATCCCAGGTGAGAGTCTGGGTCCGTTAATTCGAATTTGTACGCAACGTTCTTTAGTCAGAGACCCTGATTACCGGTGCTTCCACCCATCTAGTTACTACATGTCAATCACTAAGGCCCCGTGTCTGACGAGATCATAAAATCGAAAATCAACATCCTAAATAATACATAAGGCACCATTTCTAAGGAAAGAGGCTAGGAAGCCTCAAGTGATTTGTGTATAAGTGCATGCTAAACGATAAGGGCATCAATTGAAACATGCATAATTAAGAATCAATTATAGGACATTTAAATTATATTGGCATGCTATGCATGAGGCACTCATGCAGGACACCTAAGGCATAAGTCTAGGTCAAGCCGGTTCTATAAACTCCTTCAATATTGTAATCATTTGACTGTATTAATAACACCGACATACTTTCATCCGTAACATGTTATGTGTTAGACGCCGAAACGATCCCAGAATGGCTTTACAACTGGTATCAGAGCCGTTGGTTGCTTCTTGTAAGTTCATGAGCTGTGGATCATCTACTCGATCAATGATCAAACGTGTAATTCAAGTATGAAAATGAGATACAAAGAGTAAATACAATGTGGAATTGTTGTCACACCCCGATTGAAGGTGGAAGATGTCGGGGCGCGATGATTGTCCAGATGCACAGAACACTAATTAATTTTGCGATATTCTTAATTAACCCATTTCATATAACATAAGTAATCAATACAAAACATGATATAGATCAACAACAATGAAAGAAATTAAGTCCGCATGCGATCCTATGATGTCATCAATCATGGCAAAACATCATCAAACAGCATAACCTGCAACATGTATAAAATAAAGCTCAACTACGAATATTTGGTGAGTAAACATAGGTTTAGAGTACTACATAGATTAAAACATTACGATTCAATGAGTCACACGATAATATCCAATTATGATCAATAAGTCCTAAAAGTGATGTGCACCAAGCCTAGACGGTAAGGGAGCAATCACCCGACGCCCAAGCCAAGGCAGGCCAGGTGGGTCATCAACCAATAGATATATCACTGTTGCCACAACTCGATGGTTAATGATACACATGCGATTAACGATTAGCGAATATCCACACATAGAATCCAACAAGTATTAGACAATAAAATATCACACATAAACATAGAATCACATAGAATTTGCATAATAAAGTGTTTAGGGTTTTGAATACTGATACATGTTGCACCCCAAAACATTAAAATGAATGAGGGGCTATGAATACTCACCTGATGTGGAGATACAATTTGAAAGAATGAACCCACAAAATGAGGAAAGATAGACCCGATGATAAACTCAACGACTAGAAGAGATAGAGAGAAATAAATAAATGATTAATGAAATGAATAAATAATTTAATTTCACGAAACGACCGACTTGACGACTCGATGGTGATTTGGTGAGGTGATACGTACGTTATGGTAGATAGGTCCAATCCTAAGCTAAGGGTAAGGTCAATGAGTCCTAATTTGTCTATTTATAAGAAAGTCAAACATGGTTAAACATAAAGTCAACATGGTCAAACCTGAGTCAAACATTGTTAAACATAAGTCAACATGGTCAAACATGGTCAAACAGGTCATACATGAATCCCTTATTTCATCTATCATTAAACATGGTGAATATTTGTCCTAAACATGGATCTAGTTTCATATAGTCATAATTATCACATATTTGAGGGTAACGAGTTTAGATCTAGTCCTAATGACATGTAATATAGTAGATCTACCATATTTCAACATGCAAACATGAACTTGGTCAACAAGGATACTATATCTAACATTAAATTTAGATATCTAGTCATATTAAGTTGTAAAAACCCAACTTTCTTGGACATCATACATGGATCTAACCCTAAACATTATACCAATTTTAGATCTAGCCATCTAATGTCAAAAGTTTCAACCTTGATGTGTCTAGAATGTAGATCTAACACAATACGACATGTATGAGGGATATCTAATCATATAAGGCACCAAATTTACAATCTTGATTAGTAAACCCAAGATCTAGGACATATTTAACAATCATCACAATGATATAACCTAGATCTAACATAAAGATGCAAACTTGAAGTATATAATCATGAATCTAGTACTTAGGAGCATGCATGATCAGGTCTCATCATATTCTAACATAAAAATCAAGTCTTGATTCAATAAAACCTAGATCTACAACATATAATCATGCATGGACATAGATCCAAGCCAAAATCACAATAAAGTTCCAATCTTGGACCAAGAAATCAATAGATCTAGATGAAGAGATAATATAGAACATAAATCTAACCCTAAGAAGCCATAAAGGTCAGATCTTGATAAGATGGGGTGATGATCAACACTGACCGCTAAACCGAGAAGATAAAGAAAATGGATAAAGAGGGAGGATCCAAGATTTGATATTGAAGCTTCAATGTTCAAGAATATGATTAGGGTTTGAAAATGTGTTTTATAGAGGTTTAGGGCTGTTTGAGAGGTGATGGGGGCTGAAAATGAGGAGAATAGGTTTCTTAAATACCTGAATTTTAAGGTTTTGCTGAAATTTCTCTCCCAAGCGTATTGCCTAGGGCACCTGAGTGTGCCAGGCGGTACACCTACAAGTCTCCCGAACCAGAATTTCGCTGATTCATCGCTTTCGCTCCAGTTTCTTCGTTTTTTAGTCCCGTCTTTTTTGTTATTCACCATTTCTAATTCTCCATAATATCAAACACATTTAACCCATTAAAAATGAATATAAATATGCCACATAACTAATAACAATGAACACATAAGGTCGCATAATGCGTTTTTGGTCGGTTTTGACGTACGTATCGATTTTGGGCAATTCACCAACGTTTCGCGACTCGATCAAGTGTGCAATGACTCTTGACATGATAATTGATTACTAGATTCATAAAAATGTTTAATTTGATATATGATAACCAAATCTAAGATTCCCGGTAAATAGTTAATCATGTACGGAAATCACGTAATAACCCAAAATTGCTTTATTTTCAATTTGAGAAGTTCAATTTGATTCCAATTGATGGTAATAAAGTATTCAGTTTTGAAAATCGATTATAAATCATTTAGATCCATTAATTAGGGTATAAATGCCCGGGAATTCTTCTGGTTCTCAACAATTTTCAAATCGGTAATTAGCGAAAGTATAAACGGGTTCGGTTTCTCAATCGGGTATTTTGCAAATGTTACAATTGTATTGCTTAACAATCAGAGTACACACAAATAAGAATAGAACAGAAGCCATGAATTCTATACAAGAACGATCTATTTATACTTGCTCAAACTTGTCCGAACACGACCTCACATGAACTGCCACTTCGGGTCAATTCGTGTGCCCCCGAACTGGCAGTTCTGGTCACTTCGGACATAGCCTCTTTTGTAGCATTGTTCTTGTACTTGATTCTGCACACGACGACCAGAATAATGCTCTAACAAAATCACCATGGACGTGTGCAGTATCTGTGCCATTAATTTTTTTCACATAAACTTGTATCTTCAATCAAACTCTCCCTCAACTTGACGGTTAGTGTGATCTTGAATACTTGACATTGCAGCGCATGTAATCTCTTTATCAATAGCTGTAGAAGACTTGAAGTTGCGATATTCTCTTTTCACTTAGTACATGCCAACATAAATAATCTTGGCGCAAAACGTCTCTTTGAGACTCCAAGATATTCAGATTTTGAAATTTGATTCGTATCCCGTGTTGATCAATCGAAACAAATTAGAAATAAAATCTTTTTGATTTTTAGAATCTTTTTATCAAAACACACCTAAAATATTTTTGGTATTTTCTGATATGAAAAGTAAATGCAATACAGAATCAGACACTATTTTTGTCTTTTGTGAGAAAGATCATGACTTGGGATCATATTGGTCATAACGTGCTGAACTACACTTCAATTTTGATTATTGTAACTGTAGAGTCTAGAATTTTATAAGGCTTTTGCATTAGAAATACTTTTGGGCTAGTTAAATGTAGTTGGGCTATGATTATGTAAATGGGTTGTGTGGGTTGTAGGTTGGTCGAATTATGGGCCTTATAGGCCGATTTCTATTGCTTGTTCATCAAGCATAGGATTCCCTATATATAGATAGCTAGTTTATGTAATTAGGGTTGGTTGCTCTATTGGTGTTTTGCGATTATGGTGTTCACGAAATTCTCACAAGAGAATTTCGATCAGTGTGTAGCAATCAAGGTGATTAGTAAAGTGTGTTTCTTCCTCTGGTTTGTGTTCTTGCTCTTATTCCTATTGCTTATTCATATTATTTACAATTAATCTTGAATCACCTATAATCACCGGATTCCGCACGGTGGTTATAGACTTTGATATCACGTGAGGGTTGGATTTGATCCTTACAATTGGTATCAGAGCCAAGAAACGAAAGTTTCGAGGCTCTCGCGATATCCGATTCAAGTTTTTGACAACTAACGGTTTGAGTTTTGTGGTGATTTTCAGCATTAGCAAGGTTCGAAAGAACTTTTTACAGGTTTCAAATTGAGACATAAGTGTCCGTGACCAATTGTTCGTGAATTAGAGACTTTTCGACCCAGCAAGAGACTTTTCGATCAGCCTGATTGATCGAAAAACCTTTCCTGTCGCCTCCCTGTGATCGAGAAAGACCCTCTGTGTCTTTTCGATCAGGCAGTTTCAGTCGGAAAGTCCCCATCAGTGACTTTTCGACCAGTAGCTTTCAATCGAGAAGTCCCACTCTATGACTTCTCGATCAGGGTTCTCGATCGGAAAGTCCCCAGTGACTTTTTGATCATTCACCTCTCAATCGAGAAGTCCCTTTCGTGACTTCTCGATCCGTCATCTTGATCGGAAAGTCCCCTGTGACTCTTCGATCCACTGCTCTCCTCGATCGAAAAGTCCCCTCCGAGACTTTTCGATCCAGACCCTACTTTTCGGTCGCTACTACACTTTCGACCAGTGACTTTCCGATCAAAAAGTACTTTTCGATCAAGCCTTACTCGACCGAAAACCCCTGTTCGACCCTTTTTTTTTTGAAAATCCGTGTTTCTTGCCTCTCTGTGTTAGCAATGGCCTTTGATATGTCTAGCTTGTCAAGTGCCACTCTTGAAATGGATGCTAAAATCGGAACCAATGCCAGACCAACTCGTCTGATGTCTGGCAAAGATTTCATGAGTTGGAAGTACCGATTTGTGAATTACATAAACTACCATGATCCCAAGATCATGCGATCGGTCGAGGTGGGAGACTTTGTCCCATCGACAGCTGGAGAACAGGGTCAGCCACCCAAACCTAAAGAAAAATCTGAATGGCTTGATGACAACTGGGAAAAGGTGGAACGAGATAGAAAGGCACTAGCTGCTCTAACCATGGCCCTTATCTCCTAAAGTAGCTGAAGCTTTCAAGGAGTACACCTCCGCTAAGTCCCTTTGGGATGCTCTTGTGGCCGCTTACGAAGGAAATGATGATATGAAGTAATCTCGAAAAGAAAATCTAAGAGAACAGTTTAATGAGTTTAATTACATCCCTGGTGAAAATATTGAGACTCGGCTTCAACGGTTCATCAAAATAGTCACTGGAATGAATGATGCTGGAGTCACATATACACAGGTCGAGGTCAACAGAAAGCTGGTAAATTCTCTTCCGCTGAATTGGGACAGCACTATTGAGTTGATAGAAAAGACAGTGCAAATGTCCACCTCACCGCTAAGCGAGCTCATGTCTACCATTAGAGCATATGAAGAGAAAAAAAACAGAAGAGGGCCAGAAAACTGGGCAACGGAGCATTAATGAATCAACTGAATCAAGCATTCATCTCACAGCCAGCTGTTGCACCTAACAACCCACAGTCTACTCCAATGGGATTTATTGCTCAAGCCACTCGGTCGAGTACATCTGGAACATCAAATTTTGTCTCTTTAGATGTTAATTCTCTAACCAAAGATCCCAGTTTTTCTCTTGGGGTAGGGATTATGAGTTGCTACCAGGCACTCGTAGCAGGTTCACTGCTGCCCAGTGATTTAACTCCAGATGATGTGAATCAAGTCAACCCAGAAGACCTGGAGCATATGGATATCTCTTACCAGATGGGAATGTCAGCCCTGAGAGCTAGGCAGTTCATGGCGAAGACAGGAAAGAAGGATTGGAACGGTGGCAAAGGGATAAAGCTCAGCTTCAACAAAGCAAATCTGAGGTGCTACAATTGCAACGAGTATGGGCATTATGCAAGGGAATGCACCAAACCAAAGGTTGATAAATAAAGCAAGATTGAGAACAGAGGTGAAAGTATGAAGAAGGAGACAGGGAAGAATGATAGGGCACTGGTTGTTCAACATACACCAGGATATGACTGGACATCTCAGGTGGAAGACTTGAGTCTGACACTTGATCATGTAGCCCTTTTGGCTGAAGAAGAGACTCAGAAAGAAGCTGCTGAAGTCTTTCATCATGCATTCATGGCAGACATAACTTCAAGGTCCCCGGCCAGCAGTAATGAGGTATGTTCTAACCCTAAATGCCAAACTATATTTAATGAATCTCAAGACTGGCAACGTAAGTTCTTTAATGAAACATTAAATCGTGAACTATCTGATAGAGACTTGAGAGAATACAAAGGTAGGAGTAAATCATTAAGTGAGAAACTAGAAGCTGCCAAAGTCGATATAAAAAATCTTCAAAGGCAATTGAGTGATAAAACTACATATCTTAAAATTGCTAATGAAGAAATTAACACATTAAAATCTGAAGTTGAACAACTTAAAGGAAAATCAGAAACATCTCAAACCAAAGTTGAGCGAAATGATAAAATTGTGTCAGAAATGATGAAGGCTAGTTCTATATTCTATAATACAGATGCTCAAATGCGACATCTAAAAGCCAACTCTGGTTTGGGTCTCGGTACTGAGGTAAAATATGAAAAATCCACTCATACAGTACCGATGCCCTTGATGCATGAAATGATCTCAGACTATGAGTGCCCAAAGATCTCCTTAGAAGCTAAGGCTGAGATAGAAAAGAAACTTGCCACTTGTCCCATTAAAATCTCTGCTCCTGTTTCTAACATTACTAACACTTTTACTTCTTGTGCAGATAAAGGTAATAAAGAAGCAGGGGTAGTGAATTGCACGGAGTCCCCTAAAAGTCCCATGAAGTCTGACTTTGATTTTTTTTAAAAACTGTGATTTTGAGAAACCTGAAACTTCTGTTAAGTTTAAGTCAACAACGTCAGTGTCTGATTTGTGTGATAAACTTTCTGAATGTGGTGTGTTTAACTTTGGTAAATGTGATATTAAACCTGTGAAACCCCTAAGAACTGTTAAAATTTTAAGAAGGGGTAAGGGAACACAGGTTGATGGTCCCAAACGACCAGGAAATGTGAAAATTTCTGAGGATAAGGTTAATTATCCTATTCAAAATGTGCAGAAAGTACGGGACACAAGACCCCATGAGTTTGTCCCGTACCCAGAAGTTAACTCTGCATATGACCAATTCAAGCCGATACAACGGGAGTATATTCTGACCACAAAGCCCCATGGTAAGGCCCTGTGGAACCATAAAAATTATTCAAAGCCAACTTGGATTTCCACTGGGCGTAACCAACAACAGGCTCCCCTGTATCCAAAGAAACAATCCTGCCATGTGTGTGGTAGACCAGGACACATGGCAAGAAACTGCCTGCACCCCCCCCCCCTATGAGCCTTATTATCCTAAGAAGGTCCAGCAAACAAAGGTGCATCACAACCTCCACAAACAAAGGTGCATCCTAGACCAACAGTAAAGGTTGCACCTTCAAACCGAAAGGTGCAGCAGGCCACACCACAAAATTCAAAGGTGCACAAAGGGATTTCAAAAACCAAGTCAACCTAAGCAGGAACCAACATCAGTGAAAAGTAAAGTGAATCAAAATGCTAAGAAATCTCCAAAGCATTCAAAGCATTCAAAGTAGGACACTTTTTCAAAATCACTAGTGCATCCAAAACCTGTTTTAAAATCTACTTTCAAATGTTTTTCAAAAACACATTTCCATCCAAAACTTGCAGGACTCACTAAATCAACCAATTGGTGGAATGATGATAGGTGGAATGTCCCAAAAGTTGTGAATTTGTCCTTCAAGCCTACTGGAGTGTATAAAAAACACTCCATTCTTTTCAAGAGGTTAAAAGTTCAAAAATAAGTAAGAATGACCAACAGTGGTTTGGCAAGGAAAATCAATCCAGAGATGTCAACAAGAAAGACATTCTCAGTCCAAACAAGGACAGACCAACATCACCCAAACCAATTAAGGCCTGGGTACCAAAATCTAACTAATCTCCTTTGAATGCAGGAACAGCCAAGGAGGACTGTCAGCAACCTATGGTATGTTGACAGTGGTTGTTCCAGGTACATGACGGGCGACATATCTCTACTGCAAGATTTGGAGAAATTTGATGGAGGATATGTGTCGTTCGCTGGAGGAGTTGGAGGTTATATCAGTCAGAAAGGCACAGTACGCAATGGTTGTCTCAGCTTCCATGATGTCAATTATGTCGAGCAGTTAAAGCACAGTTTGTTAAGTGTTTCACAGATATGTGATCGGGAGTATCCAGTCCTTTTCAACAATAAAGAATGTCTCATTCTTAAACCTGGATACTCCATCCCTGATGATTGGGTGTTAATGAGAACACTAAGATATGGTAACTCCTATGTGCTCAACATGCAGAAACCCCCCACATCTGAGGTGGCCTGTCTCCTTTCTAAAACGGCTGAGAACCACGCTCAGTTGTGGCACAGACGATTAGGGCACATGAATCTGAAGAATTTGAATCAACTTGCTAGAGGAGGGCTTGTTAAAGACCTTCCAATCAAAGAATTTGTGCTCAAGGAGAAATGTGTGGCTTGTGCTAAGGGGAAGCAGCACAAACGTCCACATAAACCAAAGGTGTTCAACAGAATTTCATCTGCACTGGAGCTGCTTCACAAGAGCTTGATGAAAGCAATCAGTATACCTACAATATCGAAAACAAATTAAAGCTGAAAGTGAAGGCCATCAGGAGCGATAATGGAATGGAGTTTAAGAATCAAAGTATTGATAATTTCTGTGCTGAAAAAGGAATTGAACATCAATACAGTGCCCCCTACACCCCTCAGCAGAATGGCGTCGCAGAACGACGCAATAGGACCCTAATTGAAGCTGCTCATACTATGCTGTATGATTCAAAGCTACGAACCATGTTTTGGGCAGAGGCAGTTAACACTGCATGTTATGTCCAGAATCGGGTGCTCATCAATAAGCGGCAGCAGAAAACCCCATATGAGCTTCTTTACCATGACAAGCCCAGAATTGGGCACCTTCGGGCTTTTGGGTGTCTCTGTACAGTTTTTGTAAATTCTGAAGTACCTAAATTTGCTGCTAAATCGGATGAATGTTATTTTGTAGGTTACTCTGCCAGCTCTGCTTATAGGGTGTTCAACAAAACAACTGGTATTGTGATGGAGTCCACAAATGTGGATTGGCTAGAAGACAATCCATCAGATGGTGGAGTGGGTCCTCCTCAAGCTTTTGACTACAATCAATTCTTCCGCCCGTTGGGATTGGATCCAGTCATAGCTGAAGAACTTTTTGAAGATACAGTTTCAGGACCGTCATTAACACACTCCATTACCAAGGCTCCAGTCACTGCCTCGGAAACAGAAACGACACCTCAAACACAGGGAGCTGGTGCAGAAGATCCAGATGCTCCTGAGAATGATCATGAAGCAGACGTCAACCCCGGGTCATACACTCCTCAAACACAGGGAATTGAGGCAGAAGATGCAGCTGAAACAAGCGATGAACCCGATTAATCAAATCTACCTCCTGAAATCCCTGTTTAAGTTGTTTCCGGATCCAGGATCCATAAATACCACCCCTTGGACAACATCATTGGTCCATTAGTATCAGGGGTGGTAACACTAAGCCAGTCAGGGGACATCAATCATTGTATGTACTCCCGTTTCATCTCACAAATTGAGCCCCCCAACATTACTATGGCCTTGACAGACCCTAGTTGGGTAGAGGCCATGCATGAAGAACTAAATCAATTCTCACGGCTTCAAGTTTGGAGGTTAGTAGAAAGGCCTGCTGACAAAAAGGTCATCACTACTCGGTGGCTTTATAAGAATAAAAAAGGATGACAACGGCATCGTTGTCAGAAACAAGGCCAGGTTGGTGGTTCAAGGCCACAAACAGATTCAAGGATTGGATTATGATGAAGTGTATGCACCGGTTGCCCGTTTAGAGGCAATAAGAGTCTTTTTAGCCTATGCTTCCTACATGAACTTCACTGTCTACCAGTTGGACGTGAAAACAGCCTTTTTATATGCAGAAATGGATGAAGAGGTATATGTCACTCAACCTCTTGGCTTCATTGATGAGGAACACCCGTATCATGTGTTCAAGCTAGACAAGGCTTTGTATGGCTTACACCAGGCCCCTCGGTCTTGGTACAAGACTCCGACTGATCATCTTCTAGCACACGGGTACACAAGAGGCATAGTGGATCAGACACTTTTCGGAAAGGAGGTCGAGCATGACATAATCATGGTGCAAGTATATGTTGATGACATCATCTTCGGATCAACCAATGAAGATTTATGCAAAGAGTTTAAGAAGAAATTTTGGAAAAGTACAAAATGATGGATGCAAAGCCTGTCTCCACACCTATGGCGGCCAGACCTGCACTTACCAAGAATTCAGACGGTCAACTGGTGAGCGAGCACATGTACCGGTCTATGATCGGGTCTCTGATGTACTTAACCACCAGCCGTCCAGATATCATGCTAGCAGTGTGCCAATGCGCATGCTATCAGGCTAATCCTAAACTCTCTCATCTATCTGCTGTTAAACGTATTTTTAAATATTTGAAGGGTCGGCCTCGACTAGGCCTCTGGTACCCTAAAGTGTCAGGATTTAATCTGTATGCTTTTTCTGACAGTGATTATGGCGGTAATGAGCTTGACAGGAAATCCACATCTGTTGGAGCTCAATTTTTAGGTGACAGGCTGGTATCCTGGCAAAGCAAGAAGCAGCACACGGTGTCCCAGTCGACAGCTGAAGCAGAATATGTGGCTGCATCTGCGTGTTGCTCACAGGTGGTATGGTTGCAACATCAGCTGGTAGATTACGGGTTGAATTTCTGCGATACTCCCATTTTTTGTGATAATACTGCTGCATTGCAAATTGTGAAAAATCCTGTGCAGCACTCCCAAACCAAACACATCGATATAAAAGCGCACTTCATTCGGGATTGCTATGAACACAGGCTCATATACTTAGAACGGGTGGCGTCGGATGACAATGTGGCGGATATGTTCACAAAACCCCTGCCAAGTGCCAATTTTGAAATGTGTCTCAAAGGCCTCCGGATGATAGCCTTTGATGAGTAGTCTGGCAACTGTTTTCATGTTTTTCTTTATTAATTATTTTTTTTTTAAATAATAAAAATAGTGTTTTTATTGTAATTAAAAAAATCTAAAAGCAAGGGGAAGATATAAGATAAACATTTCCTCTAAAATTTGTGCTAAAATTTGTGCTTTTAAATTTTTTTACTGGTTTTGGTTGACCAGGATGGGAAGTGATATAAATTTCCAGGTGTTTGCTGACTGACACTTGTAAGGTGGAAGTGAAAAGCAGTGATTCATGCTCGATATGCTTGGTAGGCTCTGCTGACAATCAATCAAAAGGTATGTTTTATCACAACACTTGAAGATAATGTATGATGCTTGAAAGGGAGCACACACTTAGGTTAGTACAATTCCTATTTGACTGTGCATTAGGAATCCCGAGACACACGCCCGGTTCTGAGTTTTGATGTCATGCTCAAAAACTCCCATTCCCTCTGCTTTGCGTAAGCAATGACCTGGGAATGTTGTACGTGAGTCAGGACTCCTCTATTCTGCGAAAGCGGAGACCTGGAACCTCCCTGATCCACGTACGTTTAAGATCACATTGTATATATATGATAAACCAAAAAGATGCCAATGTGCACAATCAAAAGAGACCCTCAAGCGTCCAAAACCCTTAGCCTTTGTCACTGATGAGAGCATTATTAAAAATGTTTCAAAAATTCAGTTGACTTTGTATATTACCAACAAAACCTCAGTGATCTATTCTTTCTTTTCTCAACCCAGTCTGGAGCATGATGTTGGGCTTAAGGAAAGGTGTCGTGAAAAATGTTGTACGGAAGCCAGATGTACTTGATAGGGTGTACAAACTATACCTAGGACTTATGTGTGTGACCAGGATAGATTTTCATAATTAATAAACCTAAAAATATAAATTAATGTGATGAAACTACCTGAGTAAACGAAAGCAGCATAAAGTTTAAAAAATGGACCAATAATACCGACAATCACCTAAACACGTGAAGTAACTGAAGCTGAAAAGGGTTCCTCAGTCACAACTATCTGGTATGATCCCTTATAATACCTCTTCACTCGAAACTCAGTCAGTTAAGATTTTTTTTATTTTTATTTTGTTTTTTTATTTCATCTTAATTTCTGATTTTGTGTGTTTTGTCTTATTTTTCATTTTAAGTTTCCAGATAATAAAACTCTCGGGCTTGAGTTCAGGGGAAGTATTCTGTATTTAACGGGGTTTGAGTTTAAATGTTTGGTGATGATGTTAGTAAAAGAGCATGTTTGTTTAAAATTATGGGTGGAAAATAAATTGCATTTGCAAGTTGAGGGGGCCAAAGTGAATTTTTTTTTTAAAAAAAATCTGAAACAAAAAGGAGGAGAGCCGGCTCACACCCGTCACTCTCCCCCGTCTCCCTCTCTTCCTCTCTAACCCTAACCACCCAACCACCACTTCCAATCACCACCACCACCCTCTTCCGTCACCATCGCGAGCCACCACTACCCTCGCCACTACCCTCCGACCACACCGCTGCCATTCCTGTTAAAAACCACCACCGAAACACCCCCAATCTCTCACAGCACCGCCGCCGCTGTCATTCCTCAATCCGCCGCCCTCCGCCACCGTCGCCACCATCCGACGCCTCCTCTCCAGTCGGAATCACCCTCAGAACACATCCCCGCCTTTGATTTTACACAATAGCTCCTCGTTTGAAGCGTGTTGCCCGACCCCCGAAGGATACGCTTGAGTATGTGTTGATATATTATGTTTTTGTGTCGGGACTGGCGGGAATAGGGTTTGGGAGTATAGCTTGAGTGAAATCGTGGTCAAAATACGCAAATGTGAACTGTTCGTTTGAGTTACAGGTTGAAAACGAAGAAGAAGAGGCTTTTCGATCAAGCTAGGGGCTTTTCAATCAGGCTTAAAAGCTTTTCGATCGGCCCCTGGTACTTTTCGATCACTAGTAACCATTGGCCAGAGGCTTTTCGATCAAAAGCTAGGGTTTCCGATTGGCTACTGGTACATTTGGATCAGAAGCTTAGGCTTCTCGATCGGACAGTACACTTTTCGATCGGTGGTCTCGGATACTTTGGCTTTTCGATCGAGGCTTCAGCTTTTTGATCCACTTTCCGATCAGACGGATGCTTTCCGATCGAAAACCCTGCTTTTCGATCGGAAAGGTACCAGATGATGTTTCAAATGGTTTTTTCAGTTAGTATTGAGCCGTTATGCTATCCGTGTGTCGAGAAATTCTTAAAAACTAATAAATTCTTGTTTGTTTTGGATGTTTATCTGTGTTTGTGAGTGCAGGGACTTAGAATTTGTCAATGATCACAATACAGTAGCATATTTGCTTGATCCACCTGCAAAGTATTGGGAGAAGTACCGCTCAATGATTGAAGGACTGAAGAGGTGCTGTTTACACTATGCTCTTACTACAAACCCTGTTATTTGCAAGCGTATGCATCAGGAATTTTGGAAGACAGCATTTGTGTCGGGTGATGGAAAGCAGATACTGGCTAAAATACAATCAACACTAGTGGTTTTAACAGAAGAAAATTTCAGACAGGCGCTCAAGCTCAAGGATGTTGCTGCTGATCCAATCCCCTTGTATAAAGAAATGGTCACTCAGTGCCTAAAAGAAATGGGATATCACACAATATCTCTACCTACAATGAAGGCTCTCCTTCCGCCGTACTGGAGAATGCCAGCCCATTACTTGCAAAAGTGTGTGATTGCAAAGAAAAGCTCAACAGATCAACTGATCCAAGTGCACACCCATGCTATGGTGTCACTAGTTAGAGGGGTTCGACTCAACTGGTCTAGGTTGATATTTGATGATGTGAAGGCTGTGGTGACCAGGGATAAAAAGTTTGTTGCTGTTCCAAGGTTCATCTAATTAGCTCTGGATTCTAGATATCTAGCCCTGAGGAAGACCAATGACACTCATGATACTAAGCCGATGGGCATTGAGGTTTTCCCGATGATTAATCCAAAGAAGAAACTGATGGATAAGGTGCCGTTTGGTGACAAGTTTGGTGAATTTGCTGAGATAACAAGAGAGGAGGTCCCTGTACAAAGAAATGCAGTTATTGAAGAAGAACACAATGTGCCTGCCTCTAAGAAGCCAGTTACTGAACTCACAGATAGTTCAGATTGGGTAGATTTTGATTTAGAAGATGTACAGATTGGTGCACTGAATTTTGAAGGTGAAGAGAGTATCAATTATGACACATATCTTGATGACATTGATATTGAGGAAGTTGAGACCGAGACTGCTGAGACCCCACTGATTAGAAAACGGAAAGCCACGGAGGATCCACCCCTCGGTGCTTCTGTTATAGAAGAAATGACTGAGATTGAGAAGATTGTTACACAACACAATGAAGAAGGCCCAAGTGACCCTAGAAGAAGAAGATTGGACCCTCGTGTGCCACCAGTCACTAGTACTAATGCTGGTCAATCATCTTCACAACCCACTACCCAAGATAAAGGGAAAGCGGTGGAAACACTTGAATACAGATTGGAAAAGGAACTTAGAGAAGAAATTGAAAGTCTGAAAGCCCAGAATGCAGCCCAAAGTGAGATAATCAGAGACTTGATTGATATCCAAAAGATCCACAACACAGAGTTGGAGAATCAGAAAAAGATAAACCGAGAGTTTACCAGACAATTCGAAGATTTACATAAGCTGTCAGGCAGCTTAACTCTGATAAATCAAGCAGGTGAAACCCTAGCCAAGATGATAAGGGTGATCCACGAAACAAAGAAGGAGGTTCAGGTGCAGGTGATTCCTCACAATCACCAGCATTTGACTTTGAAGCAGATATTCCTGAGGAATCTCACACAGTGTTACCCGAAGCCTCCATTGAAGATAAAGATACCAGGGATAGAGACTACATGACAGTACCAGCTTCTGAGTTTGACAGAGGTTGGGAGGCTCGGACATTTTCTTATCCCCCTGAAAGGTACCTAATCCAGCTGGGAGAGCATTATCATGATAAGAGGGGAATCAATGCAGATATTAAAGCCTGGATGTTTGATGGAGAGAAAAATATATTCGTTGTGTGGAGAAAGGGTCAATATCCGTTAGAATACTACAAGAGCTGGACCCAGTTTTAATCATGGACAAATGTGGATCTGACTATGCTTTACAAGGCACCATTTACAAATCCATCAAACAATGAGCAAGCTATGTACTTTTACAAGAAATTAGAAAATGCAGTGCGCAGCAAGTTCAAGAGATTTGAAGATTTTCCTCATAAGAAGTCATATGTTAAGAAATACAGAGGTGTGTTCAAATGGGATGGAAAGAAGAGTATCCCTGGAAAGGAGGATGTCAAGGACAAGAAGAGTGTTACTGGGAAGAAGTTCACAAATGTTCTGTATCCGCCAACTGAAAAGACGAAGACAATACCCCTGCCAATAAGACATCCTGAAGATTGTCTTCATGACTTCCAAACTTGGGGATATAGTGATTACTCTGGTGAAGCAAAAATTCTCTGCAAATCAAAAACAATGAGTGTCATGGAAGTTCATGATTTGATGAGGTTTCATAAGAAGGATATAATGGTACTGGCCAAGCATCAAATTGATTGTAATCAAGAAACTGAAGAATATGCCAAGTGCTATACTAAAGCTGTGGCTGAGATTGTGGCAAAGGAACTGTGGTATGATCCAGCAACAGTGAATCTGTCAAAGAAGTTCAGAATGTGAATGCTGTCTAATGCTAAAGCCTAGGGGAAGATTGTAGAGTCTAGAATTTTATAAGCCTTTTGCATTAGAAATACTTTTGGGCTAGTTAAATGTAATTGGGCTATGATTATCTAAATGGGTTGTGTGGGTTGTAGGTTGGTCGAATTATGGGCCCTATAGGCCGATTTCTATTGCTTGTTCATCAAGCATAGGATTCCCTATATATAGATAGCTAGTTTATGTAATTAGGGTTGGTTGCTCTATTGGTGTTTTATGATTTTGGTGTTCACGAAATTTTCACAAGAGAATTTCGATCAGTGTGTAGCAATCAAGGTGATTAGTAAAGTGTGTTTCTTCCTCTGGTTTGTGTTTTTGCTCTTATTCCTATTGCTTATTCATATTATTTACAATTAATTTTGAATCACCTATAATCACCGGATTTCACACGATGGTTATAGACTTTGATATCGCGTGAGGGTTTAATTTGATCCTTACAGTAACACATAAGGCACGTAGATTGCAGATATAATTTGTTTAACATTAAACTCAGGCACAACCATACTCATAACATCTGAATATGTTAAGTTATTGATAAGATTTGCTTTGACCAGTACACTATCAAACATTCTCAGATATGCATTATTAATCACACTTTGTGATTTCACTTTTGATTTAACACATAGTGATTAAATTCATGATATAGTCAACTGTGTTCCATGCAAAAGGAAAGAAGAATGTTAAATCGTCTACCTTAAGGTCGATCTTTCGATACATAGATAAGGCCTCAAATTTAACAAAATAAGAAGATAAAAAGAAGTTGAAATTATATAATTTAACAACAATCAGGTCGGTCTTGTGGACACGGAGAGAAAATCCGATTAATTATACGAAACACCAAAGAAAATAAAGTAGAACCTCAAACGAACAACAATCAGGTCGATCTTTCGATACGCAAAGAAAGTCCGATCGTTAATAAAATAAAGAAATTCAAACAATTTTAAATCTTTGCAAAAAGAACACATTTTTACACAGTGACTTCTCATTTTTCTTTTCACATATCTTTTCTTGATATATCTTGAGATACACATTAAGATGTTGTCCACTAGATCAAGCATCAGATTTAGTGTATATCACATTTGTATACTTTATGATTTGCCATGCCTACCTAGCACATCGAACAATGGTCTTATGACTTTCTCACTTACTTTATCCATGACTCAGACAACATTAGCCAATGTACCATCATTTCCCAATCATGCCGGATATAATTTCTCATTTTTCAATGTTTTTGTCGTTTCAAATTTTCTCCCCCTAAAAATGACAAACTCTATATTTTTAGATTTTCATTTTTACCATTTGAAAAACAACACACTATTTTGGTATTTTCAAATAAAACAAACCCCCCCTCAAACTGAGAAGAAGTGAAAAGCAAGAAAACTTGATCAACCAACACGAATACTAGTAGTTTAGCATATTGAAAACATGGGTTTTTAAAAATGATTTGGAAATGCATTTTAAGTTAAACACAAATATTGCACCACTAGCAACCTTTCAATTACCGATAGATCTTCCTGAAATACCCGCTAACGCCATACAAAACATTATTCGCTTTGGGATCGACCCAATTCAACAGTATCGGGCCGCCCGGTGTCTTCCTCGTAGTCCTTGTTGGCCTTGGAAACAATTTTTGGTTTCCATATCAATGTTGATGAAAATTTTGAATCAGAACCTGAAAATTTTTCAACCGACGCCTTTGGTTTGGACCAAAATGGCTTACTAGTTGATTTGACCTTTGGGGACCAAGGTTCATAAAAAATTTGACCATTATTATCAACATATTTGGCATTTTTGTGGATATATGCAGTCGTCGGACAATTTGCAGCCATATGTTCAGGTCAACGACATGCATAACAAACTCTTTCACGAAGCTTAATATCATTTGTAAAATTTCTTATTTTTTTTTAGAAAATGATGAATGATCTGAACTAAAGGTTTCAAATAAATCATTAAAAGAATCATACCTCGGAGATTGACTCCATGATGAAACTTTGTAATCTGATGACGAACCTCCAGAATAATAAAAATCATTCTTTGAATAAAAACCAGCCGTTTGAGTCTTCTGAGGTTGAGAATTCTTTTAATTCTAACCCTTCTTGACATTTTCCTTCTTCTTTGAAACTTGATCTTGAATAGTCTTATATTTGAAAACAAATCCTAGTCCTTTGTGCTTAGAACCAGAAGATTTGGACGATGCAGCTTGAGAAGTACCAGCAGCACTTGTTTGATGTGCGCGTTGAGTAAAAGTGACCTTAACCTCTGGTATTTTTTTTTACCAAAATCTTTGAAGTTTCAACTTCAGATGATGTAATAGTAGAAGTACTAGTTACACTTTTATCAAACACCACTTCATTCTCCAGCAATGATGAATCAGACGTAAACTTTGGAGCTTCACCAACTTTCTCCTTCGTCTTCTTGGCAGGAGTAGCAAATTTAGAATAATCAAGCAATTCAGCTTTTGGATCAACAGGAGCAGATGAAAACTTAGATAGATCCACCGGTGAAGGAACCTTATGGATATCATCTTCTGTTGCACTATTATCAATTTTGTCTTTCTTGTACAGAAAGTTTAACAATGTTGGTGATAAATTGCAATTCTTGACCTGTCTCTGAAGCTCTAAAGTCTCCAACTTTAATTCAGAATTCTTATGTTGAGCAGCAAACAAATCCTTTTGAGACTTAATGGATTCTTCATTTAATGATTGTACCCATATGTTTGCCATTTCCTGATTTCACATTCTGCCAAGACTTCTTCAGTGACCTTCTCCCACTTTTTCTTAAAAATATCCACATCTTTTGTCAAGACTTCATTTTTGTCTCAAAGAAGAACATTAGCATCACGAAGTGTAGAGAATTCTTCACGAAGATTCAGAATTTTATCAGCAGCTTCAACAGCAATTGCATTTGCTTTTTCATATTTTCGTTGAACTAGATAACTTTTTGGGAATAAAGCATCAAAGTCTTCAGCAGCTTCATTAGCTTCAACTTTAGCTTTTTAACAATCTTCAACCAAATCAACTTTCTCTTTCAGCAACTTTTCATTGATTGGAATCAATTCATAATAGTTCTTCTAAAAACTCTTCAAATCTTGCTTCAGCACAACAATCTCTTCAGTCAGCAACTTGAGATCTCTTTCCAAACTTGTATTTTTGTTGTGTAAACCAGCACATTATAACATTAAGATCTTCTTCTTTGGTTTTTCAGCCACATTTATCTGAACCTCTTCAACTGATGTTACCTTTGAACTTGTTCAGAATCAGACAGAAACTATCACTTAAATGACGAGCGGTCAAAGCAACAACTTCATTATCAGTATCATGTATCTCATTGATGTCAATATTTTGATACGCATTCCTTTTAAACTCAGAATCTGCATTCTAAGCATATTCATTTGGATGCCAAAATATTTCTGGCAATCTTTCATCAATGAAAACAAAAGCTTTTTGATCTTTACTAGTTGAAGCTTTAACCTAGTGAGCATGTTGACCAGACTTAAGCTTATTATCAGTAGTTGTTGGACATTCACGAGCAAAATGCCCATAAAGTGAACACTTGTAACATTTTACTTTAGACTTGTCTAATCCAATTTTACCCTCTTGATTCAATATCTTCTTCCCGGTTCTGTTAAAGAATTTATTGGTTCTTCTAACCACCATAGCATACTGCCAATTCAAATCCATCTCCTCCAGATGATCATAATCAATTTGATCATAGTCTTCTTCAGTCAATTCTGCATTACTTACTGAACCAGTAATAACACCGAAGTAAAATGAAACCAAAGCAGACATCAATGCCATGTAATCTTTAGTTGTTTTAACAGATAAGGCATTATGTGTGGATGAACTTGGAACTGAAACAATACATCCAGAAGAATATCCAGAATTATCAGCTTTTCCGGCAAAAAATGCTGTAGGAGGTGCAGAATTTAAAACATTTGACTTCACAGCATGAAGAGTAGAATTATTTTTGATACACAACAGGATTTTAAATTCGTGCAGGAAGTGACTTATTCATAGTCAACTCCATATCTCTTTCTTGTATTCTTTGAACCAAATCATTGAAAGATAAACCTGGATACTCTTTATCATGAGTAATCATCATGACATAGTTTTCCCATTTTTCTGGTAGTGCCTCTAATAATTTCTCTTTCAAATCAGCATCTTCTTTTATAATACTCGCCAAAACCATTTCACTCATCAAGTGTGCAAATATTGCAATAAGATTCGGAATTGATTCATTCTGATAATGTTTCAAACTATCAAATTTCTTCTTAAAAACTTTCTGTCGGCTTTTCTTATATTGATCATTACGTTCATATCTCTTCTGCAAAGCATCCCATAAACCTTTCGATGTACCATAAGCAGAAAACTGATGTAACAAATCTTTAGGTAATGCCATCGTCAAAGTACCATAAGCTTTCTTTTCAGCTTGATTTATTAATGCAAGTTTTTGGTGTGGCTGTTAATATTGAATAGACAAACAAACGGAGGATCACATGCAACAAATGAAGAAGCTGATTTATCATTAGGTCTGTGGGCGAATGCCCACCTAATGAGAGCTGGCGAATGCCGAATGAACTCATTCGGAGTTCATTCGGTGGCTGTTCTTTCGGCGAATCAGCTATAATATAAATAGATTTTGTTAGCTTCATTTGTGTAAGTTTGTTCATTCTGTGAAAGGAGTGATTCGTGGAAGGTCTGTTGTGTCTGATCTGTTAGAGAGGAGAGGTCATGCTCGACCTCTCCCAGAGCTTAACAATGTAAACTCCTTCGGTATTGTAATCATTTGACTGTATTATTAATACCGACGGATTTCCATCCGTAACAAGTTATGTTTTAGACCTAGAAACGATCCCAAAATGGCTTTACAACTGGTATCAGAGGTGTTGGTTGCTTCTGGCTCATTCTTTTGGTTGTGGACATTAAACAGAATAGACTAATGCAGGAAGTTTGACAAGATACTGAATATGGACAAAGTTATGCATTAAAATGTCTCATTCGATGAGCCATCGAATGAACATGCTGCCAACCGAAGGGGGAATTTGTTAATGCAAGTTTCTGGTGTGGCTGTTACTCTTTGAATAGACACACAGACAAAGGATCATGTGCAACAAATGAAGAGGCTGGTTGTTCATTAGGTGTGTGGGCGAATGACCACCTATTGAGAGCCGGATAATGAGTGCCAAATGAACTCATTTGGAGTTTATTCGGTGGCTGTTCATTCGACGAATCAGCTATAGTATAAATAGATTTCGTTAGCTTATTTTGTGTAAGTTTGTTCATTATGTGAGATGAGTGATTTGGTGAGGGTCTATTGTCTCTAATCTGTTAGAATGAAGAGGTCATGCTAGACCTCAGCCAGAGCTTCACGATATAAACTTCTTCGGTATTGTAATCATTCTACTGTATTAATAATACCGACAGACTTCCATCCGTAACATGTTGTGTGTTTGACCCAGAAACGATCCCAAAATAGCTTTACAACTGGTATCAGAGGTGTTCGTTGATTATGGCTCATACTTTTGGTTGTGGACATTAAACAGAATAGAATAATGCTGGAAGTTCGACAAGATACTGAATCTGGAAAAAGTTATGCATTAAAATGTCTCATTCGATGAACCACCGAATGAACATTCTACCCACCAAATGTGAAAACTGACTCATTCGTCAGGCAATCTTCATCCAGCCGAATGAAGTTATGCATTAAAATGTCTCATTCGTGGCCGACGTCCTTGTACTCCCGGTCACCACCACCGCCTCCGGTCGGTGACGAGATCGTCGTGGGGACGATTCCTGTTGTGATCCCGGTTGATCACGTTTTGTCGTCGTCGCCTCCCATGGAAAGTCTGCCACCACCGCCGCCGTTTCCGCCGCCGCCACCCATGGCCGCCGCCACCGTAGATGATCTGCCCCGCCGGTTCGAGTCAGATGTCTCAGTTGGTACTAGCGACAGTCCATTGTATCTGGGTGTCTTGAGCGGTTGCTCGGAACCCGCCAAGGTATATCTAATTTATTTAGATATTAATTTTAATTATTTATTTTAAATAAATACTTTTCTGTGTTTGTTGCGATCGATGACTGATCCTGTTTACGGTTCGTATTCGCGATGTTTTAAATCGTTTCCGCTGCTAAATTAATCTTGTATTAATTTATATAATTAAATCGGTTTTTTGTAACCGGTGATTTGCAATTTCGAAAGAAATATCCAAATTGCGAATTATAATAAATTTATTTTGTATAATTTTAATTCTACAAAATATATTATATTGTGTGTTACGACCGACCCCTATTTTAAATTACATGATTGTATGTGATGTGGCGTGTTTGTTTTTCCCTGGATGGCCCAAATGTTTTGGCCAATATAATCTTTTCGTTTTTGGTTTGGATGGACCCGAGTTTAGGGTTTCAAAGTTGTATAAAAGTTAGATCTAGATTACTACTAGTTTAGTAATTGTAAATTTTGTAAAAACAAAGACTCGAAGAATGGACGCACGCTTAAAGGGATGTCGAAGCAAGTGGGAGCTGAACCGGATCCAAGAACGCACTGTTTTGCCTCCTTCGTTGTTCACCATGTATTGTATTTTATTTTATTTAAATAAGCCCCTTATGATCTCGCTTATGTGGCTCAAGCGAGGTTATGACCAAAAGCCGTTTAACACACAATATATGCCATTTACGACTACTTAGTAATTTTAATTAGGTTAAATTAATTTACTAGTCCCTAGTGGTGATAGGGTTTATCGTTCGTGTCTGACGATATATAAATATTAAAAGTAATGAATATCCCTATATGGTATTTATTAAAACGGATAGTTCGTGCCATCCTATCACAAGTCGAACTTAGAACGTACTAACTGGAGTATCAGTGTTGGAGTATTTCAACACCGCACTTCGTGACTAGGGTACCTTCTGAGGTGAGGACATTGGAGTATTTAAACACCGTGTCCATCACATCGACCATTTAGGATTACTATCGCTTTAGACGTATATGTTCGTGTGTTGGAGTATTTCAACACCGCGCTACGGGTGTGTATTGCTGAAGTGGGCACGGATGAGGCTAAACGTATCGCAAAATACACTAGTATGTATATAGCGTCCTCATACCGAGAGTTGTGACTTGAGTCTCACAATTGACAAGTGTTGTCAGTTTGTTTACACGGCTTTGCTCCTGAAGCTCAATTTGGAGGTCTCAAGCAATGTCGCCTAAACGAATTCTCGATTTCTTAAAAATAAACTTTACCAACTTATTTTTAAAGAAAAATAAAAAATCGAAAATACTAATTTAAATCTACTTTGGTTATTTCAGAAGGCTAATAAAAACTCACCTCCATTAAGTTCAATGGTATAACTCGACCCCTTCACTAAGACTGGCTTTCTCGCAAGGCAGACTACCATGAGAAACCTTTTAAGGCTCTTTGGGAAACTCTATGTTACTAACCAACCTATATCGAGCATTCCATCTTACTTGTTAAATGAGAACTCGCGAGCTGAGCTCTAAAAGCACACTGACGATGATAAGGACGTCACTGACCTGATGTTATCTAGCATGACTCAGGATTATCGGTATAATTTCATAGGGATGACTGCTTATGAAATCATACGTAAATTCAAAGATTTGTTTGAGTTGGGTCAAAGGACTGAGCGAGCCGAGGCATTTTCACAATTTGTGAACTGCTCTATGGCGAGCGAGTCCTCACCATATGATCATGTCATGCTGATGAAAGCGTATCGCGACAGGCTGATTCACCTCGGGTACTCCATCTCTGATGGGATGGCTCTTGATGTAGTGCTCAGATAACTGCCGGAACATTATCGCATTCTTGCGATTAATTGTTCGGCCTAGTCGATCGAGGAGTTTATTTTGTTGATACCCAATGTTAAGATCAGGACCACGCCTGACGTGCTCAGAGATGCTAATACAAATATCTCTAAGGCCAAGAAGGTTAAAGAAGACAAAGGCAAGAAACCACAGGTGTCGCTTCCCGAGGAACGCCTATGAGTGTAACAAGACGGGACACTGGTGTTGTAACTGTCCCGTTTATCGAAGCTGGAGATCACCAAGAACCCTAATAAGGGTTGCTCATCAGGTATGTCAATACATGTTATTGAACTTTTCACTGTTTCCTCCAATTCATGGGTATTTGACACTGGATGTGGTTATCTCATCGTTAATGTTTTGCAGGAACCTAAGAAGTAGAAGAAGACAGATCAAGGCATCATGGACCTCATCGTTGGTGACGGGAAAAGAGTCCCAGTACTTGCTACCGGCACATATTCCTTTTCATGCCAGACTGGCCTTGTAGTTACATTAGTTAACTGTTTATATGCACCTGGTTTATCCAGAAACATTATATCCGTCTCTTCATTGTTTGAACAAGGTTTTCGGTATAAATTCAATGGCAATTCAATTAATACTTACCTTAATGATATCTTTCATTTCAAGGCTAAACCTCGACATGGAATATATGGGATAGAAGTTCAAACAAATGATCAACTCTATCATGTTTCTAAAAGAAGCAAAGCTGATAGTAACGAGTCCTCGTTATGGCACCATAGACTTGGTCACATAAGCAAGACTCGCATTAAGAAGCTACAAACTGCCGGGATTCTCGAGTCCCAAGATGTAGATTCCTTCAATCATTGCGAAGCGTGCTTATCTGGTAAATTAACCAAGTCACCCTTCACCACCCATACAGGTGAATGGGTCCAAGGATTGTTAGGAATTATTCACACTGATGTGTGTGGCCCCTTTCGAACCGAAACGAGAAATCGTGAACGGTACTTCGTGACTTTTATCTATAACTACAGCAGATATGCTTATGTCTATCTAATGAAACACAAACATGAAACTTTTGAAAAGTTCAAAGACTTTCAATACGAAGTACAAAATCAGCTGAGTCGAACTATTAAAATACTTCGGTCTGATAGAGGTGGCGAATACCTAAGCGCTGAATTTGTAGCTACATAGTTCCTGATCGTCATGTGAAGAATCAATTACAAGACTAGAGACTACAAGATTGCTGTGATCTGAACCTAGGGCGAACTCAGAATTCGGACACAGTCGAACCTTCGGGTTTTGGGTTGTCTAGTTCAACTATAAATAGTTAAGTCTTGTATAGAATTACTTTTTGGTCATATCTTCTATGTGTGTTTCTATGTAACCTCTCAGTGGTCTAATACAAATCCTTTGTATTTACTCCTTGTGTTCATTCGTTTTACATTGATTTCGATACGACCGAGCAGACGATCCACCACTCACGTACTTCCAAGTGGTATCAGAGCAAGGTTTAATCTACTGGTCGGAAATCTCTGCTTTTCATCAGTTTGAGTCAAAATTTTGGGTTTTTTTTTCATAAAATTCCATCGTTTTTGTACTCGTTTGAACATCTCCAGTGAGCTTTCGGTGAAAAATCTTCTTCTAAACTGTTTCTATTGTGTTTACCTGAGTCACTGTTGAAAATCTCCCTCGAAAACAGTGAAAATCATGAAATTTGAGTCGGTCTCGTTCCAGTTCGCCTAAGGTTTGGCTGAAGATCTGAAAAACTTCAAAATAACCGCTCCGAACTCTAGGTCCAGATCACATTCGGCTATCTTCTGGGTTCGGATACTGTTCGGGTATAGTTCGGATAAGGTTCGGCTTGTTTTCTGGTTCGTTCGTCCGAAGTTAAGGTTCGGATAAGGTTCGGCTACAATTTCGGTTCGGATTAGGTTCGGACGAAGTTCGGCAAAACAAATTGAGTTTGGCTGAGGTTCGGGTAAAATAGTAATCGGGATTTTTGGAAGGTTTCACGAAAACTGACCTAACTTGAGAACCATGAAGAGTTACGGGGGCTAATACCAGCCAAAACGACCGTCTCGAAATGATATACTCTTTTATTTTCCTAATAGCTAGTACCCTCTGTTTTGGTACCCAAAATCTAATTCTAAGACCCTCGTTTTTGGGTTTGAAGTTTTTGGAGTGTTTGTTTTCGGTTTTGGTAAAGAGTGATTTAAGCATGAATGGAAAGTTGATTTTGAGATATACATCAACAAACATTTCGAAGATTTTTGGAAGATAATCGATAAGCAATTAAAATGGCCTACTGATGCAAGAGGAGATGTAATAGTTCATCGACATCTTTCTCTAGAAGAAAGGGATTATAAAAATAATGAAGAAAAAGCCAGAGACATTATTAAAACTGCTCTTTGAAGAGAGTTATGTCTTGAAATCACAATATATTATACTGCTAAAGATAAATGGAATGCACTGAAAGAAAAAGGTGAGGTATGTGCACACAATCAGATCATGAAGGTTGGCTCAGATTCTTCTAATTCAAAATCATATGATTCAGCATCTAGTGGTTTAGGATCTGAAAGTAATGAGTTGTCAGACAAAAAGGATTGTTTTATTGTTTTCAAGACTGAACAAATTGAAGAGTCTTCTCCTTGACCTACTTGTCAACAGACTTAATGCCAACATTCACATCTTGAGAAAGCACCTTCATGTTTGTCATTGTAACTTTTACGTGCTTGAGATCTTCCCAATCCTGTTCACTCCACTAATCTTAAACATTGATTGCTTCATGAGTGGTATATGTGTTATCTGCCATGTGCACATAGAATAGCTTTTCTTCTTCTTCCCAAATAACAAACTTTATATGATTGACCGGCTCTTCTTCTTTTTCATCAGCTTCATCTTGAGATACATAAGGCATCCCATGCTCGAGTACTTTGGTTTCTATGCTCATTCTTAGCAGATGCTCGGCTCTGGTTGGGCTCATAATTTCTCTTAGTTTGACATAGATGTAGGTCAGTTGGAAGATATCAAGCATTCTAGTGGCAAGATGAGCATTTACCACTCTGGAAGTGCCATTCAGAAATTGGAATTTGAAGTCAAAGTTGTCTTCACTGGCTGTCCACCCAACAATTTTATTCTGTCTGGGTGGGCCTTTCTTCCTTGGCTTTTTCTCTTTCTTTCTCTTGGCATGCATCAGTCTCTTCTTTCTCTTATTCTTTTCCTCATTTGAATCATCAGTTGATTCATTTTCAATTGGGGCTTTACCCTTTGATGAGGGAGAAGAGGGACCAGGTTGGGCATCAGTTGGTGGGGTAGGAGAAATGGTGATTGAGGGTTCCCTTATGGTAAGGGGTGGCAAGGATGTTTGAGGAGGTGGTCTACTAGCTTCAGGTGTAGGGCTAGTAGGAGGAGTTGGTGGGAAGATATCTGAAAAATTTATGGTAGGGGGAGTTTTCTTCTTGAAGGGTATGATTGGAGTGAAATTGTCGGTTCTGTATTTTGGGTTTGAGAGTTTGGTTGCAACTTTCTTGGTTATTGAGGGTGGCTTGTAATGTATGATGGCAAGTGACTGAAATGCTGATGGAACAGCTGTAGGTGTAGGGTTTGGGTTATAGATGAAGGAGGGTGGAGGTAAGATATATGCATCATCAGCAAATTCTGGTTTAATATTTATGTTAGATGCCATACCTGAAGTGAATTCGGAAGGTGGAGGCATCACCAGCTTTGGATTTACAGCAACTTCATCTCCTCTGAGCTCTTGAAAAATTGAGTCAATTAGTTACACAACTCCCTAACCTTCATTTGATTAACTTCATCCTCTGATTTCCAATTTCTGATAATCATGACACTTTTAACCTTTTTTAGCAACAAGTAGTTCTCATCATTCTTCACCAGCTTGGTGGGAATCTTGGAGGCAATGGCAATCAATCTTTGCCTTTCTGCATCAGTCATAGCATCCAAATTGTATTCCCTCAGTCTCCAGTCAAATGACCTTTTCTTTGCTTCTTCAAGCAAACTCTAAACTACCCAATTTTGAGAAACAAATCCAATTCTTCTTGAAGCTCTTTTGCTAATCTCTCATCTTCAACTGCCATCCTGGCATCTTGCACCAATTTGTTCACAGCTTCTAATTCAGGAGTTTGAACAACCTGCTGAATAGTTATGACATTTGCCAGTTGAATTGGCTCTTCAGCTTGAATATACTTATCAGCTTGAACTTGCTCAGTGCTCCTCATAGCTATTAATGTTTCAGCTATATCCTCAGCTTCATCACTTGGTTGTTCTTCCAGTTGAACGACATGGAATTGATCAGATCCAAATATTGACTGGTTAGGGCCATATACTGGATCAGGAGCATTTTCATCTATCAAAACAACTTCAACCTGTGTTTCTAGTTGAACTTCCGGTTAAACTACTGCTTCATCTTCATGTAGAACTTCAGCCACCACCTGAGGTTGGGTGACTTCAGGTTCTTTGTCAGTCAGTTCTAGCACCTCAGTTCCTTCACCTTCTCCTAACATACTTTCATCACCTCCTTTAGTCATGGTTCCCAATGCTGCATTTTTAGTACTACCTTCAAAATTTTCAGCAGTTGCTTTGCTGGTGGAAGCAATGTTCTTCTCCGCTTGATCACTGGCTCTTTCAGCCAGAAAAATAACATCCTTCAGCAACCTAGTGATCATGTTGATATGCTCCGAGAGAGCACAAGCAATAAGCATTGAGGATTGAACCAGTTCGGTGAGATTTAGGTCTTTAAATGGTGAGATAGAAATTAATTGGCTACTCTTCACATTCACCCAACTATCTTCGACTTAGAAGGGTTAAACACCAGCTTCCCTACAGGTTGTGGCACTTACTTCAGCCGGAACTCTCTCAGTTTCTTCAATTTCAACCATAGCAGGTGTTGAAGTCATCTTCTCCCCCAATTCGACAGTATCAGGTTTATCTGCAGCTCTGTTTGGGTTTGAAGGACCTGCTTCAGCCTGAACAGGAACGCCTTGACTAAGGTAGCAACAGTTGCATTTAATGAATCAATATGTTGTTAGAGAGAAAGGTACAAGTTCGTCAATTCAGGTAGTGTATAATTGTCCTCAACTGGCTTTTTACCAGTATCCCTGGATGAAACCAAGTTATCAATCTGAGATTGATCAATCCTGGTACCCATGGCTTCTTGGCACCTGGGATACTCCTTAACTGTTTCAGCAACCCTTGGTTCCAATAAAGGACCCGTGGGTGCTGATTCAGAGAAGATTGCCACAGATTGGGTCTTATTGATGTTACTACAGAGACCAAGATCCAGTGGGGATACTTGGGCAACAGCAACCCTTTCTGTATGAGTCTCTTCATCACTCCTAAGACTCACCTCCGGTGAAGAGTGGGAGTTCAGTGCAAGAGGGTCCTGATCCATCAGTATGGTCTCATGTAATGAGGTTGGTGAGTTAATAACACCCTCACTTTGATCAAGAATGGGTGCACTGTCACTCCTGGGTAATAGGGGATGTAGGGGTGAAAACCTTTCGGATGGGGATTGTACATCCTTGTCTATTGACTCTCCCTCAAAAGAAGGTTCATCTCTAAGAGAAAATCCCAATTTAGCTAGCTTCCGCTTGGGCTTTTTGCCTTTAGCGGGGCTTGAAGCTTCAGGTTGGTTGGTGGAAGTAGGTGGAGGAGACCTATTGACCACATTTCTCTGTCTTTTGAAAACGACAGGAGGGGATTCAGATGAGGAGGTGGCAGTGGTGGTAGTTTGAGCAGGAGCTTTACTCTTTTTGGAATAGTAAGTTTTTAGAGTAGAGGAAGCTTGGACAGATGTGGGATCAGGAACTGTTGGGCTTGTAGTCCTGTCATCTTGAGCAGGTTGCTTATGTGCAGCAATAGTTTCCGTTTGAACCTCACCCTGAGTAGGTTCATCAGGAAATTGCCTTGGAATTGGCAGGGGATGGTCAGTATCCCTTCCAAGAAAAACTGTCTTATTTATAGCTAAATTAGAAAAAGTATTCTCATTCAAGAGTTTTGGATGTAAAATTGAAACTCCCAGAACAATTTGAGGGTATTCCTCCCTAAGAATGCATTTAAAAAACATGGGATCTAGATAGACATATTCTGGTGCGATGTTTGTTTTTAGGCCTTTAAAAATTAGTTTTGAGAAATTAAAATTTTGACCTTTAACAACAGCAAAGAATGCCGAGGTTTGTTCAGCGGAAAGTTCATCAAAACCGCATTTCTTGGGAGTTAAACAAACCAAAAGTGTGTGGGCCAGAAACCTCCATTTATATGGTAGTTGCCCCTTCTTGATTGTCTTGCTTCCCATTGAACCACCGTAACCAATATCTTTGAATAAAGGTAGGTAGACCTTTGAGTCAACAAACACATAGCCATCTTCATCCCTTAGTTATAACACTTTTCTAATATTGGCTTCATCTATTTCCACTATCGTGCCCTGAACAATTGACACCATTTTCCCCCCACAATTGCTATCTTCGGCAACCCTAGAATGAGACCAGAATTCTTCCATAATTTCTTCAAAGATCACCACTTCAACTGTCAGCGCGTGATGAAGGTGATAGTTCTTTAAGAAGTCGATCATGCCATTGTAAATGTCTGTTTTACTGGGTGCTTCAAGATAAGCCACCAGATTGTGTTCCACAGGGAACCTCGAATCACTGGCAGGCTTCTTGCCACTTGAACTCGCCTTGGGAGCCATTGTTGATGTAGGATTTGAGAAAAATTCACGGTTTTTGGAAGTTATGGATAGATTTTGAGAGAAATTTAGGAGTGGGGTTTGTGAGAAATGGGGAAGTGACGATAATTTAGGGCTTTTTACCTTTTCCATCGCTGACGTGGAGGAGAGAGGTTTTAACACAACCGTTTAGTAACTGATGTGATGTGTGCTTTTTGAGTTATACGGTACAACACATTAAAGCATGTCATTATCTAAATGGATATTTACTGAAACCTTGGATATTAAAGCAAACCTGTGTTTCTACATCAACTGCTAAGGCTGAATACATTGCTGCCTCAAGTTAATCAGTGTGAACTTTGAACAGTTTAATCAGATTCTTTTCTGCACAATCTCTAATAAAATGATACCTTATATCAATGTGCTTTGTTTTGGAGTGCTTGACTTGATTGTTGACGATGGAGATAGCACTGTTGTTGTCTGCAAAGATTGGAGTTTCCAAGAAGGTGATTCCATAATCAAGCAGTTGATGTAGATACAAAGAACTTGACTGCAGCAACTTGAGGCAACAATGTATTCGGCCTCAGCAGTTGATGTAGAAACACAGGTTTGCTTCTTGCACTCCCAGGAAACAAGTCTTTCACAACAAAAATTGACATCCGCCTGATGTTGATTTCTTGTCTATGTCACAGCCTCCATAGTCACTATCGGTGAATGCTTTGAAAGAGAAGTCAGAATTTTTGGGATACCATAAACCCAGTTTTGGTTGACCTTTCAAGTATTTGAAAATTCTCTTGACAGCTAGCATGTGTGACTCCTTTGGTGATGACTAATATCTTGCACACAAGTAAACACTGAACATGATGTCAGGTCTACTAGCAGTGAGATACATCAGTGATCCTATCATTGCTCGGTACATGTATACATCCACTGGCTTGCCACTTAAGTCATTGGTTAACTTGTGGGAAGTGGAGATAGGAGTTTTAGCACTTAATCATGTCAGCATATCAAATCTGTTCAGCATATCTTGGAAATACTTTGACTGGTTCAGAAAGATCCCAGCTGGAGTTTGCTTCACTTGTAGTCCTAAGAAGAAGGTTAATTCTCCCATGGAGCTCATTTCAAATTTCGACTGCATCAAAGTTTCAAATTCCTTGCACAGCAAAGTATTAGATGAACAAAAAAATAATATCATATACATAAATTTGTACCATAAACATGTCTTTACCAACAGTTTTGACAAATAGTGTTTTATCAATAGCTCCTCTCCTGTAGCCATTCTCTAGAAGATAGTTTGAAAGAGTTTCATACCAGGTTCTAGGTGCTTCTTTGAGGCTATACAGGGCTTTGATTAGCTTGCATACCCTATTTGGATGATGAGGGTCCTCAAAGCCAGGAGGTTGTTTGACATACACTTCTTGTTCCAGTAGGCCATACAGGAAGACACTTTTGACATCCAATTCAAACACTTGGAAGTCTTTGAAGGCAGCATAGGCTAGAAAGATTCTGATTGCTTCCAATCTAGCTACTGGTGCAAACACTTAATCATAATCAATGCCTTCTTCCTATACATAGCCTTGAACTACCAGTCTTGCTTTGTTCTTAATGACAATGCCCCTGTCATCCTTTTTGTTTCTGAACACCCACTTGCTTTGTTCTTAATTCCCTAACTTTTTTGCTTGTTAATCTGAAATAACTCTTCTTGCATTGCCTCTACCCAACTGTTATCTTCCAAGGCATCAGTTACCTTCTTGGGTACTTGTTAGAGCATATTCCTATGCTACGTTGTGTCTCGTGTATTGTATCTAATCTAGAGCGTTTGTGTGAGTCAAGATAGTCAACTAGCCGAACCAGATGGTCAGCCTTACCAGATGGTACGGGCGTACCAAGTGATCCGTGGGTGGTACGCCGGTCAGAAGTAAGAGACTATAAATACTCTTAACTGTGTGTAACTGAGTGTGTTTCTCTCTCTAGCTTGTATCACTTTGTGAATCAATAAAGCAAAGCTTTATTTACTCGTTTGTGTTTATCCGATTACCGAATCATGCAGTAGTAAGATTGTCCAGTGGTTGTACAAGTGGTATCAAAGCATTTGGTTGCTCTACTACTGTGATTTTTGTAAATTTTTGAATTCTAGAGTGAGAAAGTGTGGGTTTTCTTCATTTTTCATCAAATTCTTCCAATTTCGAGTGTTTTCGAGGTAAAAATTGATTTCTGTGTGTTCCTCGTGAGTTTTTGCAACTTTCTGAAGCAAATTCCAGTCTAAATTGTCGAAATTCGCGAAAGTCCGTCGATTTCAGCGTGGTACGCCTCAAGAACATCTGGTACGCCACTGGTCTGCCGCTGGTCCGTGGTAGTTATTTTTGGTCCGCCGTACCAATTCTGGTCCGCTGAAATCTAGTTCGCTGAATTCTGGTCCGCAGAAATCTGGTCCACTGAATTCTGGTCCGCTGAAATTTGTTCCGCTTAATTCTGGTCCGCTGGCAGTTTCTTAAAAGTGTCATAACTTTTACGTCGTAAATCGCTACGAGAGCCGTAAGTACTCAAATCGATTGTCTCGACGAGCTCTATATTGTTCGTTCAAAGTTGAATTTCAAAATCAAATTCTAACATCTTCGTTTTCGAGTTTAAAGTTTTGACGTTCCATTTCAACGATTTCAAAATGAAAGAAACTGATGCATTCATTGCGGGTCATCGTCAGAATGTGCCAAAATTGAAAAAGTTTGAAGATTATCCGAGTTGGGTAGCGAAATTTGAAACATATCTTGATACCGTGGATAAAGATTTAAGGATTCCAATCAATACGCTATATGTCTATTAAACTAATTCTCATGGAGATCCCATATGGAAAATGGATCTTTCAAATGCAGAAAAGCAGCAGTATGAAAATGAAAAGAAGACATGCATTTTTAAAGTTAGCAATATCAACTGAGTTGTTTGTGTATTTTAAAGATTGTTGGAGAACAAAAGTATTGTGGGACAATCTGAAAACAATATGTGAATATCACAATATGCAACTTTATCGGAATTCAAGGTCAAACAAGAGTTCTAACGGTGAGATTGACGAGTTAGAAATGCTGAAAAATGGGAGCACGAAGCAAAAGATGCTATTGGAGATTTTGATGATTTGTTTAAGAAATCAACAGCAAGAGTAGAATCGCTTAAGCAATCTTATCATGAACTTAAGAAAGAGTTTGATAAAGTTACTGCTGCAAAAAAACATCATCAATTGGTACATTCTGAATTACAAGACAACGTCGTACGTTTGAAAAAGGAAAATCTGTTGTTGACAAGGAATATTGAAATTCATGAGGGAAGAGTGAAGAAAATTACACAAGAAGTGTATGATGCTCATAATAAAATGAGGAGAGAAAGATTCTTATCAAACAGAGCTTTAGAAAAGTTAATTGATTCAGAAAAAGCATTGGGTGAAGCTCAAAAGAAGATATCAGATTTAAATGTTGAGGTTTTGGATCCCAAAGACAGTTGAATAATCTGACGAATTCACATGCATTCACCAGTTACTTGTGCAATGATGAGAATTTCAAGAAAGTGTTTGGAGGCAAAGAATATAATCAAATTTCACATCCTGTTATTCAATCTGATCCTTTAGGTGATCCCAAGTCTTCTAATGAGATTGGCGATTATTCTGAATTTGCCACTGAGAAATCTGAAAAGAAGAAAACCCAGTCATTTAACAAGAAAGAAGAGACTAAGCCAAAAGGTGAGACTACACCTGTCAAATTTGTTCATTCTGTGAAAGGAGTGATTCGTGGAAGGTCTGTTGTGTTTGATCTGTTAGAGAGGAGAGGTCATGCTCGACCTCTCCCAGAGCTTAACAATGTAAACTCCTTTGGTATTGTAATCATTTGACTGTATTATTAATACCGATGGATTTCCATCCGTAACAAGTTATGTTTTAGACCTAGAAACGATCCCAAAATGGCTTTACAACTGGTATCAGAGGTGTTGGTTGCTTCTGGCTCATTCTTTTGGTTGTGGACATTAAACAGAATAGACTAATGCAAGAAGTTTGACAAGATACTGAATATGGACAAAGTTATGCATTAAAATGTCTCATTCGATGAGCCATCGAATGAACATGCTGCCAACCGAAGGGGGAATTTGTTAATGCAAGTTTCTGGTGTGGCTGTTACTCTTTGAATAGACACACAGACAAAGGATCACGTGCAACAAATGAAGAGGCTGGTTGTTCATTAGGTGTGTGGGCAAATGACCACCTATTGAGAGCCGGAGAATGAGTGCCAAATGAACTCATTTGGAGTTTATTCGGTGGCTGTTCATTCGACGAATCAGATATAGTATAAATAGATTTCATTAGCTTATTTTGTGTAAGTTTGTTCATTCTATGAGATGAGTGATTTGGTGAGGGTCTATTGTCTCTAATCTGTTAGAATGAAGAGGTCATGCTAGACCTCAGCCAGAGCTTCACGATATAAACTTCTTCGGTATTGTAATCATTCTACTGTATTAATAATACCGACAGACTTCCATCCGTAACATGTTGTGTGTTTGACCCAGAAACGATCCCATACAAGCTTTACAACTGGTATCAGAGGTGTTGGTTGATTATGGCTCATACTTTTGGTTGTGGACATTAAACAAAATAGAATAATGCAGGAAGTTCGACAAGATACTGAATCTGGAAAAAGTTATGCATTAAAATGTCTCATTCGATGAACCACCGAATGAGCATTCTACCCACCAAATGTGAAAACTGACTCATTCGTCAGGCAATCTTCATCCCGCCGAATGAAGTGAATGTTTATTCGGCAAACAATCTTCAAGCATATATTCACCGAATGAGTGTCAACCAATGATTGCCTATTTTCATTGGCCGAATGATTTCATTCACCGAATGAGTTCATTCGCCAGTTTATTCATTTGCTACCTCATTCGGTAGTTTAAATGTTCACCTAATGAGTTCATTTGGTGAAACTCATTAGTTGCTCATTAGGTGACTTTCTCATTGAGTGGTTCATTCGCATCAACATCAATCATTCGTTTGTATGATTCAGGGTGTTAATTACTAGTTAATTGAGATGATTTTGGGGATTTAAAGATTATAAATTAGTTATTGAATTTCCCTTGATTCAGTAACTGTGGGTGACCATTTTTAAAAAATAAAAGAATTAATATTATGTTTGAAGAATTCAGATTCCGATGCTGTTCATGAACTAAGTGTCAAACTTCAGAAAGATGATTGTGGGGTAATCATGGTTTTTTATGAGGAGCATTGATTCAAAAATAGAGGTGTGATGACCCGACAAAATTAACGAACCCGACCCGATATTGACCCGTAAGAGTTACACCCGGGTCAACGGACCATAAATCTAATTACCCGTTAATTAGTATTATAGCGAACAATATGATTAAATAAATAATTGTTTATTTATTTAATTAAACGATAAAAACGTTTTCGGTTAAAACGCTCGTGTTTTAATTAAACGGACTGATCAGTTGTTACTGGATTAACAGACTGACCAGATTGGTGGACTGGAGAGAATCGCGACCGGGCCCAGTCCGTCAGAGCCTCGGTCCACAATTTTTTCTAATAAAATAAGGAAAGGAGAGAATGGGGGAACAAGTCACTGGAATTCACAACCCTAATTCCCTCTCTCTCTCCCTTTGCGTCAAACTCAACCGGCGCCACCACCCTCACCGCCGCCAACCACTACTCGATGCCGCCATCGTTCGTCACCTTTTCGATGGATTCCCTTTTAGCCAGCGTCTGTTCAAGACTAGAGAAAGAAGCCAAACAAGCGCGATCCGCCGCCGCCAGCCGAAGCCGCAGCTGTAGCGGCCTGCCTACTGTCGCCGGTCGATCACCGGTCGGTGGTCCTCGCGCTGCTGGCGCAACCGAGGCCACCGCACCCCATCCTGTCATCGTGGTCGACGTCCTTGTACTCCCGGTCACCACCACCGCCTCCGGTCGGTGACGAGATCATCGTGGGGACGATTCCTGTTGTGATCCTGGTTGATCACGTTTTGTCGTCGTCGCCTCCCATGGAAAGTCTACCACCACCGCCGCCGTTTCCGCCGCCGCCACCCATGGCCGCCGCCACCGTAGATGATCTGCCCCGCCGGTTCGAGTCAGATATCTTAGTTGATACTAGCGACAATCCATTGTATCCGGGTGTCTTGAGCGGTTGCTCGGAACCCGCCAAGGTATATCTAATTTATTTAGATATTAATTTTAATTATTTATTTTAAATAAATACTTTTCTGTGTTTGTTGCGATCGATGACTGATCCTGTTTACAGTTCGTATTCGCGATGTTTTAAATCGTTTCCGCTGCTAAATTAATCTGGTATTAATTTATATAATTAAATCGGTTTTTTGTAACCGGTGATTTGCAATTTCGAAAGAAATATCCAAATTGCGAATTATAATAAATTTATTTTGTATAATTTTAATTCTATAAAATATATTATATTGTGTGTTACGACCGACCCCTATTTTAAATTACATGATTGTATGTGATGTGGCGTGTTTGTTTTTCCCTGGATGGCCCAAATGTTTTGGCCAATATAATCTTTTCGTTTTTGGTTTGGATGGACCCGAGTTTAGGGTTTCAAAGTTGTATAAAAGTTAGATCTAGATTACTACTAGTTTAGTAATTGTAAATTTTGTAAAAACAAAGACTCGAAGAATGGACGCACGCTTAAAGGGATGTCGAAGCAAGTGGGAGCTGAACCGGATCCAAGAACGCACTGTTTTGCCTCCTTCGTTGTTCACCATGTATTGTATTTTATTTTACTTAAATAAGCCCCTTATGATCTCGCTTATGTGGCTCAAGCGAGGTTATGACCAAAAGCCGTTTAACACACAATATATGCCATTTACGACTACTTAGTAATTTTAATTAGGTTAAATTAATTTACTAGTCCCTAGTGGTGATAGGGTTTATCGTTCGTGTCTGACGATAATTAAATATTAAAAGTAATGAATATCCCTATATGGTATTTATTAAAATGGATAGTTCGTGCCATCCTATCACAAGTCGAACTTAGAACGTACTAACTGGAGTATCAGTGTTGGAGTATTTCAACACCGCACTTCGTGACTAGGGTACCTTCTGAGGTGAGGACATTGGAGTATTTAAACACCGTGTCCATCACATCGACCATTTAGGATTACTATCGCTTTAGACGTATATGTTCGTGTGTTGGAGTATTTCAACACCGCGCTACGGGTGTGTATTGCTGAAGTGGGCACGGATGAGGCTAAACGTATCGCAAAATACACTAGTATGTATATAGCGTCCTCATACCGAGAGTTGTGACTTGAGTCTCACAATTGACAAGCGTTGTCAGTTTGTTTACACGGCTTTGCTCCTGAAGCTCAATTTGGAGGTCTCAAGCAATGTCGCCTAAACGAATTCTCAATTTCTTATAAATAAACTTTACCAACTTATTTTTAAAGAAAAATAAAACATCGAAAATACTAATTTAAATCTAATTTGGTTATTTCAGAAGGCTAATAAAAACTCACCTCCATTAAGTTCAATGGTATAACTCAACCCCTTCACTAAGACTGGCTTTCTCGCAAGGAAGACTACCATGAGAAACCTTTTAAGGCTCTTTGGGAAACTCTATGTTACTAACCAACCTATATCGAGCATTCCATCTTACTTGTTAAATGAGAACTCGCGAGCTGAGCTCTAAAAGCACATTGACGATGATAAGGACGTCACTGACCTGATGTTATCTAGCATGACTCAGGATTATCGGTATAATTTCATAGGGATGACTGCTTATGAAATCATGCGTAAATTCAAAGATTTGTTTGAGTTGGATCAAAGGACTGAGCGAGCCGAGGCATTTTCACAATTTGAGAACTGCTCTATGGCGAGCGAGTCCTCACCATACGATCATGTCATTCTGATGAAAGCGTATCGCGACAGGCTGATTCACCTTGGGTACTCCATCTCTGATGGGATGGCTCTTGATGTAGTGCTCAGATAACTGCTGGAACATTATCGCATTCTTGCGATTAATTGTTCGACCTAGTCGATCGAGGAGGTTATTTTGTTGATACCCAATGTTAAGATCAGGACCACGCCTGACGTGCTCAGAGATGCTAATACAAATATCTCTAACGCCACGAGGGTTAAAGAAGACAAAGGCAAGAAACCACAGGTGTCGCTTCCCGAGGAACGCCTATGAGTGTAACAAGACGGGACACTGGTGTTGTAACTGTCCCGTTTATCGAAGCTGGAGATCACCAAGAACCCTAATAAGGGTTGCTCATCAGGTATGTCAATACATGTTATTGAACTTTTCACTGTTTCCTCCAATTCATGGGTATTTGACACTGGATGTGGTTATCTCATCGTTAATGTTTTGCAGGAACCTAAGAAGTAGAAGAAGACAGATCAAGGCATCATGGACCTCATCGTTGGTGACGGGAAAAGAGTCCCAGTACTTGCTACCGGCACATATTCCTTTTCATGCCAGACTGGCCTTGTAGTTACATTAGTTAACTGTTTATATGCACCTGGTTTATCCAGAAACATTATATCCGTCTCTTCGTTGTTTGAACAAGGTTTTCGGTATAAATTCAATGGCAATTCAATTAATACTTACCTTAATGATATCTTTCATTTCAAGGCTAAACCTCGACATGGAATATATGGGATAGAAGTTCAAACAAATGATCAACTCTATCATGTTTCTAAAAGAAGCAAAGCTGATAGTAACGAGTCCTCGTTATGGCACCATAGACTTGGTCACATAAGCAAGACTCGCATTAAGAAGCTACAAACTACCGGGATTCTCGAGTCCCAAGATGTAGATTCCTTCAATCATTGCGAAGCGTGCTTATCTGGTAAATTAACCAAGTCACCCTTCACCCATACAGGTGAATGGGCCCAAGGATTGTTAGGCATTATTCACACCGATGTGTGTGGCCCCTTTCGAACCGAAACGAGAAATCGTGAACGGTACTTCGTGACTTTTATCTATAACTACAGCAGATATGCTTATGTCTATCTAATGAAACACAAACATGAAACTTTTGAAAAGTTCAAAGAGTTTCAATACGAAGTACAAAATCAGCTGAGTCGAACTATTAAAATACGTCGGTCTGATAGAGGTGGCGAATACCTAAGCGCTGAATTTATTGCTACATAGTTCCTGATCGTCAAGTGAAGAATCAATTACAAGACTAGAGACTACAAGATTGCTGTGATCCGAACCTAGGGCGAACTCAGAATTCGGACACAGACGAACCTTCGGGTTTTGGGTTGTCTGGTTCAACTATAAATAGTTAAGTCTTGTATAGAATTACTTCTTGGTCATATCTTCTATGTGTGTTTCTATGTAACCTCTCAGTGGTCTAATACAAATCCTTTGTATTTACTCCTTGTGTTCATTCGTTTTACATTGATTTCGATACGACCGAGCAGACGATCCACCACTCACGTACTTTCAAGTGGTATCAGAGCAAGGTTTAATCTACTGGTCGGAAATCTCTGCTTTTCATCGGTTTGAGTCAAAATTTTAGGTTTTTTTTTTCACAAAATTTCATCGTTTTTGTACTCGTTTGAACATCTCCAGTGAGCTTTCGGTGAAAAATCTTCTTCTAAACTGTTTCTATTGTGTTTACCTGAGTCACTGTTGAAAATCTCGCTCGAAAATAGTGAAAATCATGAAATTTGAGTCGGTCTCGTTCCAGTTCGCCTAAGGTTTGGCTGAAGATCTGAAAAACTTCAAAATAACCGCTCCGAAATCTAGGTTCAGATCACATTCGGCTATCTTCTGGGTTCGGATACTGTTCAGGTATAGTTCGGATAAGGTTCGGCTTGTTTTCTGGTTCGTTCGTCCAAAGTTAAGGTTCGGATAAGGTTCGACTACAATTTCGGTTCAGATTAGGTTCGGACGAAGTTCGGCAAAACAAATTGAGTTTGGTTGAGGTTCGGGTAAAATAGTAATCGGGATTTTTGGAAGGTTTCACGAAAACTGACCTAACTTGAATTCTAGAGTGAGAAAGTGTGGGTTTTCTTCATTTTTCATCAAATTCTTCCAATTTCGAGTGTTTTCGAGGTAAAAATTGATTTCTGTGTGTTCCTCGTGAGTTTTCGCAACTTTCTGAAGCAAATTCCAGTCTAAATTGTCGAAATTCGCGAAAGTCCGTCGATTTCAGCGTGGTACGCCTCAAGAACATCTGGTACGCCACTGGTCTGCCGCTGGTCCGTGGTAGTTATTGTTGGTCCGCCGTACTAATTCTGGTCCGCTGAAATCTGGTCCGCTGAATTCTGGTCCGCTGAATTCTGGTCCGCTGAATTCTAGTCCGCTGAAATTTGTTCCGCTTAATTCTGGTCCGCTGGCAGTTTCTTAAAAGTGTCATAACTTTTGCATCGTAAATCGCTACGAGTGCCGTAAGTACTCAAATCGATTGTCTCGACGAGCTCTATATTGTTCGTTCAAAGTTGAATTTCAAAATCAAATTCTAACATCTTCGTTTTCGAGTTTAAAGTTTTGACGTTCCATTTCACCGATTTCAAAATGAAAGAAACTGATGCATTCATTGCGGGTCATCGTCAGAATGTGCCAAAATTGATAAAGTTTGAAGATTATCCGAGTTGGGTAGCGAAATTTGAAACATATCTTGATACCGTGGATAAAGATTTGTGGATTCCGATCAATACACTATATGTCTATCAAACTAATTCTCATGGAGATCCCACATGGAAAATGGATCTTTCAAATGCAGAAAAGCAGCAGTATGAAAATGAAAAAAGACATATGCATTTGTAAAGTTAGCAATATCAACTGAGTTGTTTGTGTATTTTAAAGATTGTTGGAGAACAAAAGTATTGTGGGACAATCTGAAAACAATATGTGAATATCACAATATGCAACTTTATCGGAATTCAAGGTCAAACAAGAGTTCTAACGGTGAGATTGACGAGTTAGAAATATTGAAAAATGGGAGCACGAAGCAAAAGATGCTATTGGAGATTTTGATGATTTGTTTAAGAAATCAACAGCAAGAGTAGAATCGCTTAAGCAATCTTATCATGAACTTAAGAAAGAGTTTGATAAAGTTTCTGCTGCAAAAAAACATCATCAATTGGTACATTCTGAATTACAAGACAACGTCATACGTTTGAAAAAGGAAAATCTGTTGTTGACAAGGAATATTGAAATTTATGAGGGAAGAGTGAAGAAAATTACACAAGAAGTGTATGATGCTCATAATAAAATGAGGAGAGAAAAATTCTTATCAAACAGAGCTTCAGAAAAGTTAATTGATTCAGAAAAAGCATTGGGTGAAGCTCAAAAGAAGATATCAGATTTAAATGTTGAGGTTTTGGATCCCAAAGACAGTTGAATAATCTGACGAATTCACATGCATTCACCAGTTACTTGTGCAATGATGAGAATTTCAAGAAAGTGTTTGGAGGCAAAGAATATAATCAAATTCCACATCCTGTTATTCAATCTGATCCTTTAGGTGATCCCAAGTCTTCTGATGAGATTGGCGATTATTCTGAATTTGCCACTGAGAAATCTGAAAAGAAGAAAACCCAGTCATTTAACAAGAAAGAAGAGACTAAGCCAAAAGGTGAGACTACACCTGTCAAATTTGTGTATGGTGGTCCTAGATTAGATGATGGATCAATTCCTGTTGGTAAAATGGCTGAGCAAGATGAAAATAAGTTTTCTGAAGAAAAGGTTGTTGTAGACTTGGTTAAGACTAACAATTTAAAGGGGATTAAAGCTTCGTTTAATCAAGCTGCTAAATCTGGCCATGTTAGTTCTCAAGTTGATTTATCAAAGAGACCAGGTTACAAACAGTCTGGTTTGGGTAGTGGGAACAAGAAATTTGAGAAGAAAGACAAGAAGAACATGCCCAAGAAAGCTCCAAAAGAAAAAGAAAGATACAAATCTAGATCAAATTTATCATTTGGCGCAGGTTTTCATATCAACAATGGAGAACGAATTCAGGAGTCAACAATCAAAGAAAGATTTGACGAAAAATATTTTCTCAAATCCGTCTCAAGCTGGTCATAGACATCCTGGTTGGTCTTCTTCAGGCTCAAATCTTACTCCTCAATGTCCAATATCCAAATGGGTGCACAAGTATCGGTTTCAACCATTTGATGATTTTTATGATTCTTTTGATTCTGATGATATGTGTCACACAGTTCAGGACAAACGAACAACGAAACGATCATATCGTTTGTGCTATCAATGTCGCCGACCAGGCCACATGGCACACCATTGTCCTGAAACTGCAAAAAGAACTTTTTCTAACAAATCTGCCACATTCATTGATGAATCAGGCAGAGTTTATACTGAGTCCACATCCACATCTTATAAATCTCCAAAGAAACAATTTTTACATATGATTCCAGTGTGGATAGTTCATCCACTGGAAGTGACTCATTAAAAACAGAAAAACTAACAATGTAGTGGCGACCTAAGTTGGTCACCAAGGCTGCAAATGATTTTGAGGAAGACACTGGTCAACCAGAAGTTGTGTGCTTCGGGTCATTTGAATACTAATCATTTAAATCAGTGTGCAGGTTTCTTCAAGAAGACCTGTCGGTGATTGTGAAGTTCAAGCTTCAAGCAGTTACTGATAGTGGAGTTTCCTGTTTAACTTAAATTGAATGCTTCATATTTCAAAAACTGAAAGTTTTTTTTGAAAGTTAAAAACTGAAAAATATCAGTATCGATTGGTCAATTTCTTTTCTTTTCTTTTACATTTCGTATGAAGTTTGGGGGGGAGAAAATTGAAAAATCAAAAAATAGTGTCTTTGTGTTTTTGTTAAAATGAAAATCCAAAAATAGAGTTTTCATTTTAAGGGGGAGAAAATGGAAAAATACAAAAACATTGAAAAACAGAAAAATACAAAATCATTGAAAAATGAGAAATTGATCCGACATATTCGGGAAATGATGGTACATTGACTTACATGTCTGGCTCATGAATAAACTAGATGAAAAAGCCATAAGATCATTGCTCGATGTGCTTGGTACGCTCGGCATTAAACCAGAAAGTATTCAGATGTGATAAACCCACTAAATATTAATGCTTGACCAAGTGGACAACATCTTGATGGGTATCTCATGATATCAAAGATTTGTGAAAAAGAGAAAAATGAGAAGTCACTGTGTATACACGTGTTCATTTTGCAAAGATTTAAACTTGTTTGATTTTCTTTATTTTGTCAAACGATCGGACTTTCTCTGCGTGTCCACAAGACCGACCTGATCGTTGTCCGTTTGATATTCTACTTTATTGTCTTTGATGTTTCGTATAACTCATCGGACTTTCTCTGGGTGTACGGGAGTACCGACCTCATTGTTGTTGGGTTATACAATTTCAGCTTGTTTTATTTTCTTATTTTGTTAAATCCGAGGCCTTATCTGCGTATTGAAAGATCGATCTTAAGGTAGACGATTTAACATTTTTATTTCTTTTTGCATGGAACACAGTTGACTATATCATGAATAAAATCATTATGTGATTAAATCACAAATGAAATCATAGAGTGTGATATAGAAAATACATATCTGAGTATGTCTGATAGTGTGGGGTACACTGGTCAAAGCAATTTAAATCAATACAATAACATATCCCGATGTTATGAGTATGATTGTGCCTGAGTTTAAGATGAACAAATTATACCAGTAATCGACATGACTTGTGTGCTGAAGTAATTGAAATTTAAGTGTAGTTCAGCATGTCATGTCCAATATGATCCCAAGTTGTGATCTTTCTCGCAAAAGACAAAAATAGTATCTAATTCAATATTTCATTTATGCATTGCATTTATGTTTCATATTTGAAAAATCCAAAAAGGTTTTCGGTGTGTTTTAATATAAAGTTTCAAAAAGCCAAAAAGATTTTGTTTCTTATTTGTTTTCGACCGATCGATAGACGATACAAAATAAAATTTCAAAACTATATCTTGAATTCTCAAAGAGAAGTTTTGCGCCAAGATTAATTTAATTTTTCATAAAAGAAAAAGAAAAGCCGCGTTTCTTTCTTCTGAAATTGCAGGTTATCTATGTGAAAAGACTCAAGCATGGTGAAAGGGGGAGTATGTGTAATATCTTTCACAAATGGATCTTGATGTTCAAAGATTGTTCAAGATTGATCCAGCCATGCAAGCTCTTTTTCTGACAAGATTTCAAGTTGAAGATCGAGCGTAGCGATGCTAAAGATTGAAGATTGAAGTTTTGTTAGATAGATCGATAGTTAGTTACAATAAACGTTAAGGGGGAGTTTGTTAGAGCATATTCCTATGCTACGTTGTGTCTCGTGTATTGTATCTAATCTAGAGCGTTTGTGTGAGTCAAGATAGTCAACTAGCCGAACCAGATGGTCAGCCGTACCTGATGGTACGGACGTACCAAGTGATCCGTGGGTGGTACACCGGTCAGAAGTAAGAGACTATAAATAGTTCGTGTTAGAGAGAGTCTAACTAGTTCTGTCATTTCAAATACTCTTAACTGTGTGTAACTGAGTGTGTTTCTCTCTCTAGCTTGTATCTCTTTGTGAATCAATAAAGCAAAGCTTTATTTATTCGTTTGTGTTTCTCCAATTACCGAATCATGCAGTAGTAAGATCGTCCAGTGGTATTACAGTACTTCTTGAGACAGAAATGCAGCATGCAAACAAATATTTGAATCAGCAGATTTACTTCTTGTTAACATAGGTGCTGACATATCTCTAATGACATTATCCAATGGATGATTCTTGTTGATTCTTCTGTCTATGAGCATAGGGAACTCATGGCTTCTTCCATTTGATGGTTTGTTGAGCTTAGGTAGTATGTGTTCAAGCTCAATATTACCAAAGTGTGACATAGGATCTGAAACTTCAACTTCTTCATGAGAACTGGTTTCTGAATTGTGGGTCAGATGTTGAAAACTAAACTCATTAGATGCAGCATCATTTGAATTTTCGGCTTCACATGACCCGGAATCAGTGTTCTCCACAGTTTCTGAAATTGAGTTTTCTGGTTGAACTTTAACCAGAGAAGCGAGTTTTGCTTGGACTTCAACCGAAAATGCTTCAGTGTCGATTTGAATTATTTCAGCTTGTTTCTTTTCATTGTCGGGTAAGATAGGTTTGGTGCTCATTGAAGAGAAGAAGATTGGCTTCTATGTGGTTCCATCAAAGTTACTATTCCAATGTTCATCAGCTGACCTGTAAAGATTCTGTTCCTGCACTAGAGAACTCATAGGCTTCTCAACAGTTATGTTGAAAGCAGTGGTTAGTGCATCAATATCAAATAACCAGGTGGGCTGAGACTCAAAGTTGTTGGGAGATTTTTCATTGAAAGACACGTTTATAGTTTATTCAACAATCTTGGTTCTCTTGTTGTATATTCTGTATGCCTTAGACACACCAAAATATCCAACAAAATATTCGTCATCTGCCTTTTCTGCAAATTTAGGCAATAGCTCTTTGGTTCTCAATATTGTAACTGGACACCAAATGGCTTAAAGAAATAAATGTTTGGCTTTCTTTTTCTCCAAAGCTTATATGGTGTATTGTTCTTGCCTTTGACAATCAAGATCCTTTTTTGGACATAACAGGCAGTGTTTACTACTTCTGCCCAAAATACCACAGGGAGTTTAGAGTCTACTAACATTGACCTAGCAACTTCAATCAGTGTCATATTTCTCCTTTCAGCAACACCATTTTGTTATGGAGTTCTAGGAGAACTGAATTGCCTAACAATTCACTTTTCTTCAGAAAATGAATTTAAGACATGATTTTTAAATTCAGTTCCATTGTCACATCTGATTGTTTTCACTTTGAAATTGGATTGATTTTATAAATTTATCACAAGAGTTTTTAACAATTCAGCAGTTTCATCTTTTGTTTTAAGAAAGAAAACCCATGTGTATCTAGAGAAATCATCAATAATGACAAAACAGGTTGACCTTTTTCCCAAACTCATTACTCTAGTTGGACCAAAAAGATCCATGTGCAACAGCTCTAGAGGTTGTGATATAGAAGATTCAACTTTTGGCTTGAAGGAGGTTTTGTGTTGCTTGTGTTAAACACAATACGGATCTTGCTAGTGCATTATTACATTCGGATTCGGACACACAAGGTAAATAATCTTCCGTATATTGATCACAGCTTGTAAACAGAGAGAAACACAGAGTATTCAGGTTACACTTTGTAAAACACACACTTAAGAAAGCTCAAACCTCACTCACACTCTCTGAATCAAACTGAAACCTATATATAGAGACTGGGCCAGCGGACCAACTTACCAGCGTATCAGGTGGTCCGGCGGATCACCTGATCCGCCACTGATCCGCTGGATACATAAAATACAAACTTATAGATTACATATTCAAAACATCAAGATCTAGCACTAGACAACACAAAATGCTCTAACAAACTCCCCCTTGTCTTGTGCTAGTCTTTAGAAGCTTTTGATTCTGTCTTCTTCCAATCACGCCTTCTGTTATTCCCAGCATGAATCCCACCACCAAAACAAACATTTATCACCTTTTGAAACTGCATTGCTTGATCACGACATTCAGGTTTGTAGAGAATCTTGCTAGAATGCAGCTTTTCAATATCATCCTTTGACAAGTTTATCAACGACATCGGGTCATAGATTCTTACAACCTTGTTGTCTTCTTGAATCACAATAACAGCTTCACCAGTCACTTCATCATAATACCACCACCTCAAAGTCTTGATGAAATCTTGTTCAAGCCTTTTGAGAGGTATTTTCTTAAGCTGAATCGGCTTCTTATACTTCAAAACCACTACTGGTCTGCCTGTGATATGATGGATATCTGTTGGATGCTCAGAATAAGTTGGTCTTTGTGGAGTCAAAAACCTGAATCTTCCTTGACATTCTTCGATTAACTTCTCCTTAAACACAGCAGCCAACATATTTCCTCCAGGATTCAAAAATTGACTTCTAGCCAAGTCTCTCACATCACAAATAGGTAATGTATTGAACCTTGAAGCATTCTTCAGATACACAATCCCGAACTCCCTCTTGATAGCATAGCATTTGAGTTCTGAATCATACATCCAGCTGATAATCTTTCCAGTAGCTTGTCTTCCTTTTCTATCAAAAAATCTTTTCTGATCAACAGATTTTGAAGACTTTTCATCTTGGACTGGAACTGGAAGTTTCTTAGCCCTCTGATCTTTTAACCAAGCTTCAAATAACAGCTTCTTTTCTTCTTCTTCAGACATATTAACAGATTCAGATACTTCAGGCTGTTCTGATGATTTCTCTGTTTCAACCTTATCCTCACTGTCTTTTCCAAAGAAATTAAAACCTTCAGAATAGTCACTATCAGAAAAATTTCCATACATTGTTGGATCATCAGGATATTCTTCTGCTGTCATGTCTTCCACTTCCACATGTTCATCTTCAAATACCACCTCTTCTTCTGAATTGTCTTCCTGGTATGGCTCAGCAACTGGCACATTTTCAACATCATCCACATTTAGAGCAAAAATAGCTGCCAGCTGCTCTTTTGTGAAGGGATTAACCAACTCTCCCTCTTTCATTTCAACCCTCGATATCGGAGTTACATCATATATTTCTTTGTCTGTAGACTCCCCCTGAGATGTCGTACCAGCAGCAGCAGCCGACGATGTTCCTGCTGTATCAGTACCAGCACCAGCACCACTAGCACCACCATCAGGATTATCAGGATCATCGTTTAAAAACTTCATCACATCCTCTTCTTCCCTGCACGTTTCTTCAGGATTTGGCCTCTTCTCCCCCTGAGCAGCTAAAGCTGTAAGCACTTGCTTAAGCTGCTCACCCATAGACAGAGACAATTGCTTTAACTGAGCAATTTCCCGATCTTTGGCCTCATCCTGAGCTTTTAACCGAGCAAGTTCCTTTGTATGTGAATGATCTCTAGCAACCAATTCTTTACACAAATTTTTCAGTCCAGAGATCTCTTCAGCCTGTACTTTGTTTGTATGTTCTACTCTCTTAAATCGAGCTTGAAACAATGCAAGCTTCAAATCAACAGAAGAAATTGTGGAAGTAGTTGAAGATGTGGAAGCAGAACCAGTAGTCGACAGTCTTTTGATAGTTAACTTTCTGATTGGAGGTTGTTGAGAACTCTGAACATCAGCTGTTTTGGTGGTTGGTTGAATTGGAATAGAAGACGACGAAGTCACTTTCTGCTTCTTGCTAGGAGGACTTTGCCCAGATTTTCTGGCATCAGCAAGAAACGAACCAGGCTTCACTCCTTTATATCCGACAGCCACACTTTTCATACGTTTGCCAAAAGCAACTGCAGGAGCTTTGCCTTTATCAACCGGCTTTGACTTAGCCACAGGCTCCTCCATACTCGGAGTATAAGATGGATCATTATCAGTATCTTCAGCCTGTTTGGTTCTACTCTCAAAAACAGAGGTATCTTGATTGTGAGCTTTTAGATAAGCAATATGAGCCTTAGACCCTCTCCGTACATGAACTTCTCTTGTATTGTGCAAGATGGTAACATATTCACCAGAATCTGATTCAGTTTCTGACGAACTACCAATTACATCATCACCCTCATCTGAAATATTCACCCGGTCAGATTCTTTGACAGCTTCAGTAGTTACGGGCTCTGGATTTTGTTCTTGAACTACAGGTTGTTGTACTACAGGTTCTTGTACAACAGGTTCTTGTACTACCGGCTCTTGATTTACAGGTTGCTCACCATCATCATCTTCTGCAACTTCAGTTGGAAATCCATGATCATTGTAATGTAGTTCATCATCAGAACTGTCATCATGTTTTGCAGCACCATTAGCTGGAGCCACATAAGCCGGATTAGCAAGATGACCAATCAACCTCTTATTTGGTGGAGGAATTGCATTTCCCTTTCTCTTGTAGTACACAGGGATCTTGCCAACAGCTACTCTATTCATATGCTTCATATCTATGATAGCAGCAGCGTTCTTTGGAAGGTTTGGATGCATATCATTCAAAATCATCTGTAGAAATCTTGGATACATGATACTGCGCACTTGTTTCACTAAGATATTTTCCCTCATGTAGTTAAAGACCCAACCAGAAAAATTGAATTCTCTGTTTAATACCAAAGCACTAAAGAAAGACAACACCTTCAAATCAAACTCTTCTTGGCCTCTTGTTCGATTTCCAAAACATTTAATGATCACATGCATCAAGTACTTATAAGGAGGACTCAGATTCGCCTTAAGATACCATGGAACATATAGTTGTCCATCATACTTGATCCTTTTCAATAACGCCACCAAATCTTCTTCAGGAAATTCAGTCGGATAAGTATCTTGATCATTGAATCTTAGAACTCTTCTCACATCAGTTTAGATATCACCACATCAGTTTCTAGAATCTTTGCACGAATAACAGATGGAGTCACCGAACAGTCTACTTGTGCTGAATTCCAGAACATGACTAACAAGTCTTTATACGGCGGACATTCATGAGTTGCAGCATAAAATATTCTTGAACGCCTGACGAACTCAAAAATATTTAGAAAATGCGGCCTCCACTTTTCTGCAACATCAAGAAAGGCACAAACGTTTTGTTCTCCAATTGATTTAAAATCAGCCATTTCTGTTCATGTCAACAAAACAAACTGTCATTAGAATCAATTAATATAATCAAAACGCTCAATGACAATCGCTGATATTAGATAAATCGCTCAAACGACTAACTTTTGAAAATTTTTCTGAGCGGATCAACCCACGGATCAAATTTATATATCCGGATCATCTGGTCCGGCGGACCAGTTGCGGATCATATTATTCAGCAGACCATTGGATCCGGCGGATCACTTGATCCGGCGGATCACAATCGTTGACCGCGGATCAGATTAGTCAACCGGATCAGCTCCGTATCAATTTGAAAATCTGGTCCGGCGGATCAGTTGATCCGGCGGACGATCAGTTATCGAACAGTCACTTTGGATTTTTTGCAACATTCAAGTGTTTGTTTTGGAATCACAGAACAAGAATTCAATTTAGAGTATATTACGACTCTGACCATGTGCTTTGCAACCATTTACATTGATTAAACTAGGGTAAACAAGCATAAAGTCGGGTTTTTAAAAAAAACCGAGACTTTAAATCACAATTTTAACCCTAATTAAACAACCATTACAGAAATTAAGCCCATCAACCTGTGCGCAATCAAACAACCTACCTGTAGCATCAAAAATTTCGGTCAGAGCTTCGGTAACGATTGAGATATCAAGAAAATTGTGAAAATGGGGGTTCGAGGGTTTTTCTGAGATGAAAGTACTTGATCCGCGAGTAATGAACTCTCGCGGATCAAATTGGTATTTATACCCAACATTTGATCCGCCGGCGGATCAGCTGATCCGCCGGATCAAAGAAAGACCAAATTGCCCTTTTTCATTAAAATTTCATTTTTTCATCAAAAATGTTCAATGTTTTTCAATCTCAAATACTTTATAAACTGATTTTTGCATCGATTGTGGTTCATCAAACAACAGATTGTCGATTCTGAAATTCAGTTGATCCAAAATAAAGCAGAAAGAAAATCTTTTTGAATTTTGACAACTTTATATCAAAACACACTAAAATCTTTTTGATTTTTCGAACTTATGCTAAAACACACCTAAAATATTTTTGATTTTTCTAAAATAAGCAGAAAAAATAAATCAACAGAAAACAAGAAATAAAAGGACGGAAGATGCAAGCTTCAGAAGCCTTCAAAAATAACCTGCCCTTCAGTTTTCATTGGAAATGTGCCATAAGGACGGAAGATGTAAGCTTCAGAAGCCTTCAAAAAAAAAGAACGACAAACTCAGTTCGATAAGTAGTAAATCAACCTGGTTATCACAGATGCCATATAATAGAAGCCTTCAAAATACACAAGTTTCAATGTACTTGATTTGTGTTGTTGTGTTGCCCCGAATAATAGCTGCATGATGTTCCATGGATTCTTCAACCTTGACTTATGTGACAAGAGAGAGATTTTAATATTATGCTTGATATAATCATTTATCACATGGCTGCTGCAGTGTATCATGTACAGACATAATAGCAAGGATAGAGACAACAGAAGCTTCAGATCTAGCAATCTAAAAGAGCAAAAGCCAGAAATCGATAGATAAAGATCATCGTAATGATTATTATCAAACATAATTTATCTTCTGGTTCCCCACCATTCATCATCATCACTGTCTATTGCTAACAATTGTGATCTGTTCTGATTAATCGCACGTCTTCGGTAGATAAAAAACCTTGAAATAATAACTTACCAATTTGTGAACCCAGAAACTGATTTCTAAAAGATTAGGGTTTTTTTCTAGTTTTAGGTTTCTATCTTTTTTTTCCCATTTAGTGGACTAATTTCAGATAGATTCATCTCAACCACGACCAATTAAGAAATCTATAAACCAGAAACTGATAAACGCAGATCCGATTCAACTAACAGAGTCACGAAATTCAAACAACAATCGAACAAATAAAGTAGAAAACAGGAAGTAAAATTGAAGAGATAGAAGAATGAAAAACGGTACCTTCGTGTTGAACGGATCGGCGTAGAGACGGAGGTGTACCAATATGCTTGAACAATAGCTAGGGTTCTCTGGTTTCTCTTCGAAAAGGACGATGTGAAGCGAAGCCATAGAAGCGAATATCTGGTATGTGAAAAAAGGACGACGTGAAGATCAGCTTGAAGAGGAGCTAGGGTTCTCTTTCGCCTCAGAATTGTTTCCTGCTCCGGCAATGCAAAGGCAAGCTCCCGAAATCATTAGGAAATATGAAATTTAGGGGAAAAGGTTTCTATGGCCGATTAATAGCGGGATTGAAAAATTAGGGCAAGAGTTGGAGCGGGAATGAAAATTAAGCGGGAGGTGTGAAAAATATAAAACGACGCAACGGGCAAGACGCGCATTTTATAAATGTGTCCTCCGTGTTTTTCCATTTTACTTTATGACAGAATTTTAATGACGCGCAAATTGTGCGTCATCGTTCGCGCGTCAAGAAAGGCCCTTTTTCTAGTAGTGAAAGTAACAATAAATTATATTTTTGTGAGAAAGATCGCAACATGAGATCATACCAGTGAGATGCACTTAACACACTTCAATTTCGACCTAATAAGCATGCAAATCAAGTTGTCCACGAATACAACACATAATGTTTATTTCAGCCAATTCAAATCAATTTTTACAGCTTTCTGATATGCATTAAGTATGTTTATCAAGTACAGAAATCATGGCACCCACAGACTCAAGTAATTGATAATCTGATTTATTCTATTTTTGATTTTTCACTGATTCATCACAGAATCTATTTACAGAGACAATCGGTTCATAGTGTTTCATGCAAAAAGAAAGCAGGACCCTAAACAAACAACAATCAGGTCGGCTGGCAAGCACGCAGAGAAAGTCCGATTGTTTAGGAAAATAAGAAATAGAAAATAAAGCAGAAAGCGTATAATCCAACAACAATCAGGTCGATCTTTCGATACGCAGAGAAAGTCCGATGGATTATACTAAACACCAAGAAAATAAAGCAGAACGTCAAACGAACAACAATCAGGTCGATCTTTCGATACGCAGAGAAAGTCCGATCGTTTGACAAAATAAAGAAAATAAAACAAGTTTAAATCTTTGCAAAATAACGCATGCATACACTAAGACCATCTCTTATTCTCTTTTTGGATTTTTCCACATAAGCTCAGCATTAAACAAAAACAAGAATCATGGTTCGCCACAGATTTCAGACAGGCATTATCTTTATATCATACTAGCATGTATCAGATATGAATGGCACATTCAATGAAACAAACAAGTATCTACAGCCTTTCAATCTAGTCTATCCATGGTCAGTAGCATTCACTGATGTACTATCATTTCTCACGAGGTTGGATCACATTTCTCAGATTTTTAATTTTCCAATTTTTTTATACTTTTGCATTTTTCAATTTTGTTTTTATGCTTTTTCATTTCTAGAACACAAAACAACACACTATTTTTGTATTTTTCATATATCTCCCCCTAAAAAGCAAAAATAATAGCAGAAAAATAAAACGAAAAGCAAAAACGATCAACTGAATCGAATCATGTGACATTTAACTTAGTAATTCCATTGATTTTCAACAAAAATTGGAATCGAGTTTTATCAATAGCTTTTGTAAACAAATCAGCTCGCTGAAAATCCGTGTGAATTTTCTGCAAATCAATTAGTTTCTTTTCAAAACAATCACGGATAAAGTGATATCGAATCTCAATGTGTTTAGTTTTCGAATGCTGAACTGGGTTTTTAGTAATGGATATGGCAGCCGAGTTATCAATAAAGATCGGAGTAGTAAGAAAATTCAAACCATAGTCGCGTAACTGCTGTTGTATCCACAAGACTTGTGAACAGCAACTAGAAGCAGCCACATATTCCGCCTCTGCTGTAGACGTTGCAACTGAAGTTTGCTTTTTACATTGCCACGACACCAGTCGTTCTCCCAAAAACTGACATCCTGCGGTTGTAGATTTGAAATTGATTTTACATCCACCGTAGTCGGAGTCAGAATATGCTGATAACTCGAACTTATTATCATTAGGATACCAGATCCCCAGATCCGGATTACCCTTCAAATAAGCAAAAATCCTCTTTACCGCCATCAAGTGAGAAGCCTTTGGAGTAGCCTGATACCTAGCACACATGCACACAGCAAACATTATATCAGGACGAGATGCAGTTAAGTACATAAGCGAACCAATCATAGCCCTAAACAATGTGGGATCAATAGATTCACCAGTCTCATCTGGTGCTAAACCATGTGAAACCTGGATTGGTGTACTAGGAACCCGAACATCGCCAATCTTGAACCTTGCCAAAATATCAGACACATATTTGGTTTGGTGTAAGAATATTCCTTTGGCCGATTGATGAACTTGAAGACCTAGAAAAACCCCCATCTCGCCCATAGAACTCATTTCAAACTTAGTTTGCATCACACGTTCAAAATCCTTGCATAACGCGTCATTTGTGCTTCCAAAAATGATATCGTCCACATAGACTTGGACAAGCAACAAATCCTTTCCAAACTTCTTCGAAAATAGTGTACAATCCACCTTTCCACGCCGAAAACCATTTTCCAGCAGGTGCGTAGATAAAGTTTCATACCAAGTTCTCGGGGCTTGATGCAATCCATATAACGCCTTGTCTAACTTGTACACTTTGTTTGGATAATCGGGATCATAAAAACCAGGCGGCTGCTTCACATACACTTCCTCACGAATCAACCCATTAAGAAATGCACTCTTGATATCCATTTGATACACTTTGAATCCATGATATGCCGCGAAAGCTAAAAAGATTCTGATAGCCTCGATCCTTGCAACAGGAGCATAAACTTCATTGAAATCAACACCTTCAATCTGTGAGAAACCCTGAACCACCAATCGAGCCTTGTTACGAACAATTATGCCTCTATCATCTTTCTTGCATTTAAATACCCATTTAGTACCACATGGTTCTTTGGAATTAGCGGGTAAGTCCACGAGATGCCATACACCCAATTTCTGAAATTGTTGCAACTCTTCTTGCATAGCCTCAACCCAAGAAGCATCTTCCAACGCCTGATTGACATTGGTTGGTTCAACTTGAGACAGAAAACAAGAATGAAACACGTCATTCTGAACTCCTGAATCCCTGATTTCAGCAATCAAAGCATCAACGGAATCTGCTAGTTGATTATGTGTGCGAACTCCAGAACTCGGATCACCAATGATATTCTCTTGAGGATGAATAGTGTGTATCCTCAAAGTAGTTGAATCAGCAACAGGAATATCATCCGCCAAATGATTAGGTAAACTTGCATCTGCTTCTTCTGTTCCTGACATATCATCTAACGGTAAAGAAACTGGTACCGAAGAACTTGTACTTGGTAACGATATTGGATCGTCAACAGGTGTTGACTCAGCTTCATGATACGAACTTTCATCATCATCGTCAGACGAACTCATCGTTTCCAAACTAGAAACACCCTGACTAGACGAAGAAGTAACCGATGAAGTAGGAAGCTTAGGAATCCATGAACCGGAACCAGGAGTAGACAATGTATACATGATAGCAGCAGATAAGATTTCAGACTCATCTTCTTTAGCAGAACTCTTTTTTGCAGCCGAGAACGAATCAACAAAAGAATTATAATCAAAAGCTCGAGAATCAACCGATTTAGGTTGTCGAAAGGTATGACGATGACAATCCACATTCATATGATTCTCAATGGTTTTGGAAGATGAAAAATAAACTCTTTTCATTGGATGATGATATCCAACAAAAATGCCTTCAACAGCTTTAGCATCAAACTTCCCACCTGCCTTGAGAACCGTGCATGAACACCCAAATGGTTCTAAGAAATTCAAATTCGACTTTCGACCACGGAGCAATTCATAACTCGTCTTGTTAAATCTTTTAACAATCAGAACACGATTGAGTACATAACATGCAGTATGAACAGCTTCAGACCAAAACGTAATTGGTAACTGTGCATCCGCTAGCATCGTTCGAGCAGTTTCAATCAATGTTCTATTCTTTCGCTCAGCAACCCCATTTTGTTGTGGAGTATACGGCGCACTGAATTCATGATAAATTCCCAACGAACCACAAAAATCCTTCATTTTGGCATTGTTGAATTCAGAACCATTGTCAGTACGAATTCGACAAACTTTATGCTTGTACAATGATTCAAACTTAGACAACATGTTCCGAATGGAATCTGGAGTATCAGCCTTGGACGCCAAAGAAGCCACCCATGAAAATCTTGAGAAATCATCCGTAATCACTAAGCAGTAATAACTACCCTCAATACTACGAACATTCATAGGACCAAACAGATCCATATGAAGCAGTTCCAAGGGAGTGAAAATGGAATTCAAACGCTTAGAAGGATGAGACTTCTTTTTCTGTTTACCTTTCTTACATGAGACACACACATCATTTATAGAAAATCTATTATTGGAAACACCTTCTACCAACGAATGATTGACCAAGTAATTCATCTTTCGGTAATTGATGTGACCCATGCGCCTATGCCACAGAATTGATTCCTTTTCAGTAGCTTTGGAGATAAAACACGTAGCAGATACAGCAGATGAAGTCTGATTCATATTTAACACATATAAGTCCCGAAATCTTGGAGCTCGCATCACAATCCAGTCTTTAGGAATTCGAATGCCAGGTTTCAAAATCAAGCATTCTGAACTTGTAAAAGCAGCTGTGTACTGCTTATCACAAATTTGAGATACGCTTAACAAGTTGTGCTGCAACTCTTGCACAAATTGGACTTTTTCAAAAGTAATCTTCTCGTTCCCCATCTTTCCTTCACCGGTTATTTTCCCACCTTTATTGCCAGCAAAAGTAACATTTCCTCCTTGAATTGGTTTGACTTCAGACAGCAAGGAAATATTACCCGTCATGTGCCTGGATGCTCCACTATCAACGACCCAAAAGTTGTTAACAGCTGGCTTTCGAGCACCCTGCACATAGTAGCAAGCAATTAGTGAGTATCTGGACCCAAGCATTCAGCTTTGGGTCGACCGGTATCTTCTGAAAAATCCTCAGTGGCTTTTGAAGTCATTTTAGGCAGCCACTTTTGCCTAACAGATGGAATAGATGAATCAGCAGTAGAATCTGAAGTAGAATTATTACCAAAAACTTTGTAAGATTTGTTGAAAAAGTTTTTCCTTTTAAAATGTTGTTTGGTAACAATCTTGTCATCATCCATCTTGGTCTTTGTATCAGATTTCGAATCTGAATTTGTTTGCATATATGCTGAAGCCCTCTTCCTAGCTAAAACAGGACACCGTTTACGAATATGTCCTATTTCAAAACAACAATAACACCTCCTGGGATCAACAACACCCTGAGAAACACCACCCTCACCTTGTTTAGAAACATTGGTTTTAAACCTTCTTCCTTTGGAGTTTGGTAAAGGTTTAAACAACGGACCAATGTATCCATGTTCATTATAAAACCCATAGTCATCAACACCACAACGATCAGCATATCCTTTAGGTTTAACTTTTGTGGTCTTGTTTTGTTCAAATTTACCAAAATCATCATAAAAATTGTAATCATCACAAAAACCAAACGCTTCATAATCAAAACTATTAGCTTCTGATGAATACTGACCATCAGAGTTGTAAAAACTCTTTGGTGAGTAAGATGATTGTTTTGATTTAGTTTTAAACTTTTGATCAGTTGATGACTTTGGTTTCTCAGAAAACCGTTGAGATTTGGAGGATGATGCTTGATCATTTGAACCAGACGACACATCAGACAACACAACAAACTGCTCATCTACAACATCTGACTTAACCACCTCAGAAGGTTCTACATACCACACTTTGGCAACTCGTGATGGATCAACACAAATTAAAGGAAAATCTAAATCAAAAAATACTGACTCACTTCCTTTCAAACTATACATTCTCAATTTCTGAGACATATCACCATCAACAGTTTTGCCTTTCGAAGTTTCATCAAACTTACCATTTGTGGCAAATTTCTTTTCACGTTTCTGAAATTTCTGAGGTTTCTTTTGATTGACCTTAGAATTTTCAGCAAACTGTCCAAACCCAATACCATTGAATTTTGCACTTCTTTCAGGTGCTTTTGGTATAGTATTGACATCAGGTGTACTTGTGTTACTTACAGAAACGGCATTTCTTTCAAAAAACAAATCTGGACCTTTAGCAAATTGTGAATTTTCAAATGTTTTCATTGTTTTTGCTGTTTCAAGTATTTTCTGAGCAGCCTCTAATGGTGTCAGTTTGACACTTTGAGGCGTAACCTCAGTTACAGGTTTTTCAACCTTAGAATCACTGGACTCAGCCTGTTTTGACACGTCAACCTTAGGTTTGGACACATGTTTGCCTGATTTCTTCTTATCAGTGCTTTTTGATTTATCAGATGATCCCTCAGTAAACATTGAGTAATCAAACACAACTTTGGTCTCAGGTTCCTTTGGACCTAAACCATGAACAATGGGTGGAGGAACTGAGTTACACCCGGATTCTTTGAGCAAATCTTTTAGATTTTCATCTTTGCAAAGAAAACTTGCAAAGGAAGATGAATTTTTGAAATTTTCAAGTTGCCTGTTAAGATCCAAAATTTCAATGTTTAATTCGGAAATTTTAGCATTTGCTTCAGCAAGCTTCTTTTCACAAAAAATATAATCTTCTGTTTTGTTATTAAGCTCAATTTTTGTGTTCAGAACCACAGCATGTTCACTTTTCAGTTCAGCTTTAACAGCTTCCCACCGTTGTTTGTAAATTTTGACATTCTCCTCTGCTAATGAGTATTTGTCAAAATACATGGTTTTCTCAGCAGAAATTTCTTTCAACTGATTAGCAGAGTTAAGACAAAGTTCACAAGAAGTAGAATCAACCTGAACATCGGCCATAAATGCATGTTGACCTTTAGCAAAAAAATCTTCCCCAGGAAGATCAGGATCATCTTCAATCTTTACACTCTTCTCCTCAGTACACAGAAAAGCAGATTCATCTGGAAAATCATCAGCCCAATCATATCCTTCTCCAGTTTGTGAAACCAACGCTTTATTGTCTGAATTTGAGCTACTAGCATTTGCATTTGAACTTGAAGGATTAGTATTGCTCCCTGATGGCTTGTTACTCTGTGCAGCATACTTTTGATACAACTTTGAAGTTTCTTGCTGCTTTCCCTTGGTACACTCCTTGGCAAAATGCCCATAATTCTGACAATTGTAGCAACGAACCTTGGACTTATCAAATCCAAGTTTTCCTTCAGGATTTAAATCCTTCCGACCTGTTCTTTGCATATACTTTTTGCCTCTGCGAACAAGCATCGCCATGGACCAGTTAATATCCATCAATTCTAAGTCATCAGGATCAATTTGTTCATAGTCTTCATCAGTTAACTCAGCACTAGTTAACTTTCCTGCAACAACTCCATCATAAGACGAAACCATTGCTGAAAATAAAGCCATGAAGTCATTTGTAGTCTTTGCTGAAAAAGCACTCTGATTGTGACTTGAAGCAGGAGATGACTGATGTGAATACACAGGATATGTTACAGCAGCTTTACTAGCATAGCTTCCACTTGAAGAACCTCTAGACATGTTTGCATGACCACTTGACGTATTTTCTACATAAAAAGCAGTAGATGGTGGGTTTGTGCTAGCTTTTGCTTTAGCATGCATGGTAGAAGCATTTTCACCAAAATAGACATCGGGATTCTGAACTTGAGATGGTAACGTTTTCACACGCATCATATCCAGTTCCCTTGCTAGTAAATTCCTTGTAAGTTCATCATAGGTAAGATCATCAAAGCTTTTATCATGAGTCAGCAACAAAATGTAACCTTCCCATTTCTCAGGCAAAGCATCTAATAGCTTTTCTTTCAATTCTCCAGCTTCAATTTTTACTCCAACAATATCAAGTTCACTAACCAAATGAGATAACCTTGAAATGAGATCATTAATGGTTTCATTCTGAACATGAGCAAAATTATCATACTCTCGTAACAACACTTTCTTCTTGCTCTTCTTATATTGTGCATTACCTTCACATCGTTGACATAAAGCATCCCACAATTTCTTGGATGTATTATGCATTTTAAACTGATGCAAAATATCCTTAGGTAACGCCATTGATAAATTGGAATACGCTTTTCTTTCAAGTTTGAAAGCTTCTTTCTCAGCATCGTTCATCTTGTTAAACGGCTTCTCTTGACCAATAAACTCCCCAGTAGTGAATTTTGGAATCTCATACCCATCAAGCATAGGAGTCCAAACACTAACATCGTTCACACCGATATACGACTCATACCGTGTTTTCCAATTATGGAAATCCTCAAATCTCATCAGTTTAGGAACTTTATTCGTCGTTCCTATTTCATTATCGTAGTTCAGCAACGCTTGAACAGTCGTAGACATAGCAGCAAATGCTTGAAACAAATCCATGATTAACCAAACTTCAATTCTGTAGTCAGCGGATCAGAATTTGCCTACCGGATCAGAATTTGATCCGCCGGATCAAAACCACCTAGCGGATTAACTGATACGCCGGATCAACTAATACGCTGCTACCTGATACGCTGGAACTGCCGCGTATCAAACAATAACTGCCACGGATCAAGTGTTGAAGATTGCTTAGCGGATCAAATTCAGCGGATCACTGAATTTATGAATTTACACGGGCGGATCAGAATCTTCGAGCAGCGGATCACCAGCGGACCACCCGCGGACCAGTAACAATACGCATAATTTTTGATATTTTTGATTTTTAATGCATGAATTCAACGTACAACTAAGCGAAAATGAACTAGAAGCAATCTGAACGAAGAAAACTTCCTGAATTGATGAGAAACTGAGAAGAATTGATCAAAATCTTACCAAAATTGAACTTTCTCTCTCTAAAACCCAAAACCGAACTGTAACTCGCAGCAACTGAGCAATCCTGCTCTGATACCACTTGTTAAACACAATACGGATCTTGCTAGTGCATTATTACATTCGGATTCGGACACACAAGGTAAATAATCTTCCGTATATTGATCACAGCTTGTAAACAGAGAGAAACACAGAGTATTCAGGTTACACTTTGTAAAACACACACTTAAGAAAGCTCAAACCTCACTCACACTCTCTGAATCAAACTGAAACCTATATATAGAGACTGGGCCAGCGGACCAACTTACCAGCGTATCAGGTGGTCCGGCGGATCACCTGATCTGCCTCTGATCCGCTGGATACATAAAATACAAACTTATAGATTACATATTCAAAACATCAAGATCTAGCACTAGACAACACAAAATGCTCTAACAGCTTGCCCTTGAGACATGGCACACAATGTTCAGATATGGCCTTTAGTGATGAGATATGGCCTTTAGTGCTACCAAAGGCAACTGGTCCTCCATTGATTCTTTTTGTGTTTTCCAGTATATGCTTATTCCTTGTCATGTGGCAAGTGCATCCACTATCTACTACACATAGGTTATGTTCGCCTTTATTTTGCACCTGCACATATCAGATTTGATTAGTTTCTATAGGGGACCCAATCCTGAGTGGTCTTGGGTCTGCCATAAGCATTGTTATTCTTGTACTCCTTGAGTACTAAAGTATTCACAATTGGAGCATCAGTGAGCAGATCATCATTATCAAGGTTCAAGCTCTCATAGGGAGTGCTTTTTTGACTTAATCTCTCACTCTTGTTGTTTTTCCTCTCAGCAATGTTTCTTTCACGGTATTCTCGGAATTTTATCTGTTTATTGGTCACTTTCTTTTGTATTTCACTGGATGATTAGTGAGCTTGATTGACCAATTTAGTTCTTTCATTTGATTGTGGAAACCTTTGAGAAAAGTTTTCAACCTGAAGTGGAACACAGTAACTTCCACTTGAACTAGCAAGGAGTTCCGGTTGGTTAGCCTTTTGAAAAATTTTCCCTTGAGGTGGTATTTCCTCTTGAGGGGTTTCTTCTACCTTGGCTTTCAAAAAGTTCAAACCATTCAGCAAAGTATACTCTCGGTCTCTGCTTAGGAGCAGTAGTTGATCTGGGTTGTTTTTGGGTTTCCGGTTGAACTAAAGTTCGAGCGGAAAGTTGTTTCGGTTGAACTTCAGCCGGAAAATGATTTTGCTTTAAAACAGAAAAACTTCCATTTCTATCATTTCCAACCAAAATCCTGTTCGACTCAGATCCAAAATACTTCATTGTATGACTTTTCATAGGTGAGATTTTACCTATGAGCTTTCTTTGAAAATTAGTTTTTGGTTTTTGACAAGTTTTGGTTTCGAAAGATGTTGGACTTTACTCAATGGGTTGAACAGACACATAGCAGCAAGGTGCCCTTTTTCATCGCAGAAAACACAGTCAATGACTTCTAGCTTCATAAAACTCATTTTTCCTGGGAGACTCTTTTTGGTAATTTGCTTGTAATTTAATTGACCAAGTCTTTGAGTTTAACTTCCCTTTGGTTTTCAGGTTTTTTTCCTTCCAACTTTTAAATCCTTTGATTCATAGACAGTTAGGGGTGGGACAACAATTGATAGTTTCAAAATTTTGTATTGGTCAACTAATGCAGATGTGCTTGCATTATGAAATTCAGGCTTCTTTGTTTTAACAGATTTTTTAATGTTTGATTGTGACGAGGTGTAATCAACAGTGAGATTAACTTTGCATTCTATTGTCAGGGCTTTGATTGGTTCAATTGCAGGTGAGTATTCAATTGGTGGCTAAACACTGTTATAGCCAACACCAGTTTTCCCATACATCCTTGCCATCCATAGTTTCTCAGCCTTCTTATTTGCAGTTTGAAACTTATCACAGGTGAACAAAGCATCTTTCAGTTTTATTTCAAGAACATCAACCTCATCCTTAGCTTCTTTGGTTTCTTTTCTTGATTTTTCAAGTTTTGACAACAAATCATCCAGTTGTGTTTCAAGAATGTAGTTGGTTTGCTTTAACTGTTCAAATTCTTTATTTAAGTTGTCAATTTTAGTAATGTAAGATGACTCAGTTTTATTAAAGCATTCATTTAACTCATTTAAGTTTGAAACTTCATCAATCAGATCTGTGTTGTGATTTCTGTACTTTGTCACTTGTTTAATACAGGCAGGGCTGCATAAGTTTTCTAGAACTTTTTCAGGAATTGAATTTACCTGATCAGAAGGAGAATCTTGTTTGGCCATCAAAGCATGGTTGATAGGCTCGAACTCTGCTAGAAAGTCTCCCCATTCGACACATTTAGTTTGGTTTGCCATAGTAGCAACCACATTCTGATGGTTTTGACTTCCGGCTGGTTTTGGTTGGGTGGGTTGTTGCCCTGAACTATGATCAGAGTTGTTGCTTGCATTGTTGTGGTTGTTTACACCATGATTCTTCATCTGAGTTTGACCTTGATTTTGTCCTTCCCTTCTTGGTTGTGGACACTCTCTTGCAAAGTGACCAAGTTGGTAACAGTTGTAGCATTTCACCTTGCTTTTTTCTAGGCCAATGTGAGCACCTTTTGCTCCTTTGTAAGTTCTACCAGTTCTTTTGTAGAATCTTTGGGCTCTAACAGACACCATAGCAAGTTAGGTCAAAATATCCATTTCTTCTAAGTCATCAGCACCTATACATTCTAAGTCTTCATGAATGAAGCCTTGGTATAAGTTAGTTGCTACATAAGAATTGTGAGAGTTATCAAAGGAATTAGAAAAACTCTCTTGACACCTTGGTGTTTAAGAGAAACTGACTATAGGTGACTGGTAAGAAGATGAATTTGAAGATCTTTGGTTTTGAAAATCAATAGTTACTAGAGCAGTTGAAAACAGCTGAGTTGATTCAAAAGATGAGTTTTGCTTAAGATTTAATTGCATTTCATAAGCACTAAGTATGCCATGAAGTTCACTAAGCCTCATCTTTTTCAAAATTTTACATTCTCTGATGCTTACAATGTAAACTATCCACATAAAAGGCAGAGAACATAAAAACTTTCTGTGTACATCGACCTGATCTAGTTTTACATCTATCAAAGATTTTTGCAGGATTGGACGACTGAAAAGACTTCTCAGGAAAAGTCCAGTTGAACTCATTATCTGGTGGATAATCGAGTTCACCCGAAATATTCGCTATAGGACAAAATGGCTTCTTCCAATTGAACTGCCAGTTGCGCTTGAACTTGAGACTTCCGCTCGAACTTCAACTTCAGCCGGAACTGCTCAAAATTGGCTTTCAGCCGGAAATATTCAAAGCGATATTCCTTACAGATAATCTGAATAAATAAATAATATTAAGATAATAAAAGATAGAGATAAACATAGGAAATGTTTATTTTATAAAACCTTGCGTTAACACCATACGATACGCAAATTAGGTTAAATAGGAAATCGTAGCGGGAGTTCCGTCCGAGTAAACGAGTTAAAGAGATAAGGTGAGTTCTATGAGCCCACTCTTAAATGTTTTAAATATTTTCGGGCTGATATAAATACAAAAGTTATAAAATGCATTCAAATGATGCATAACTGAAATGTTGGATGTATTAAAAAGTTAAAGTATTAACTTTTAAACTGCCTTTGAGTGAATATATTAAATTGTTAAGGTGTTAATTGTTAAATAGATATATATATATTTAACTATTAAATTATTGTTCGATTCATATATATAAGTGAACTGTTATGGAAATGCATTAAATGCATATACATGAAATATCTTGAATTGATAAACTGTTAAAAAGGCTTTTGGGCTAATATATATGGACATATATATATATGATATGTTATGAAAATGATGTAAATCTTGTATACGTGTTATTACATAATTATAATGACTATGATATGATATGTGCTATATTTTCTTTGAAATTAAATAGTCAAGTGATAGATGAATTATTAGTAGACACTATAGTGAATATGTATGATTATATGAGAACAGGTGATGCATTCGCTTTATTATTATGTGGTGGATACGCCACTGGTACTTCCTATATATATATATATATATATATATATATATATATATACATAATAATATTAGTTACCCGGTATATAAAATCTGCTTAGAAGCGATGATTTAGCCACTTGTGACTACATGGATCTCATTGACAAAGTCAGAGGCTATGTAATTGCAGCTATTGAAAGAGATGGAAATTCACTCATGGGGAAAGTTACAAATAAGAGTTCCTCTCAGATTGCCCCAAATGCTGCTTTCATTACTCCTAATGAGACTGACTTGGAATTTCCTTACTTTGTCGGTGGGTTGTGTTCCTCCGTTCAAGCTGCTCCAGTTCCTACTCAACAACCTGTTTGTCAAGCTGCCTTCGTTTCTCAACAACCCATCTCACCAGTGATTTGGACACCTGCTACATACCAATCAAGAACGTTAGCTGTAGGATTAATTGACAAATATCAAGAGTTGTGTAATACTCTTGTGGCATTCCTTGCTTCCCAAATGTCTGGAAGTATTAAAAGTATGACTTTGTGCCAAGAAGACTTAGACCAAATTCCTGCTGATGACCTTGAAGAAATGGATATCAAGTGGCAACTTGGTATGATTGATGCCTACAAGAAAGGTTTTCAAGAAAACTGAGAGAGTACACGTCAGTAATAGGCGGCAATACATGGCCATGGCGCTGCCCCTGCCGTGCTCGCTCAGTCTCCATATCTTCTCCAGTCCGACGCCGACAGCAACCCCGCCGCCACCCCCTTGTTCCTCCGACGATCCGATCACGAGAACCCTAATCCTCAGATCACCGTCGCTGCCCCATCGTCCCGCCGACCGACCGCTGCTCACCGAGCCGCCGCCGCGCGTCCTCCTCCCTCGCCGCACCGCCGCCGTCTGCCACCGAGCCGCCGCAGCAGGCCGCGGACCGAGCCACCGCCGCCGCAGCAGCCCGGAGAAGCCGAGCCGCCGCCGTCCGCAGCCCAGCCGCAGCCGAACGCCGCACACCACCGCCGTCACCGTCGCTCGCCGCCGCCGCCCGAGTCGGCCGCCGCGACCCTCGCCGTCGCCGGTCTCACCGCCGACAAACCCTAACCGCGAACCGCGTCTCCCGCGTGTTCCGTCGTCGTCCGCAAACCCTAGTTCGCGCCCGATCCGACGTACGAGATTTTTATCGGTGCCCGATTCACCGCGTAGTAAATCCGTATCCGCGAGGAAAGTCAGATTCGTTAGACGAATCACATTCTGCGAAACCCTAGCGTCACCCGTTGACTTCCGGTGTCTCGAACGTCTGTTTGAATCACCGCTCAGGTATATCTAAACTTGTTATTAGTTTAGATTTAACTGTTTATTTATTTTATGAAATGTCGCGTTTTTATATAAATGCGTTTTGGTGTTTGCGCGTATGGTGATTGTCGAATCCTGTTGTTTTGGCTTACGCTAATTATCTGGTTTTTCGTGTTAGTAAATTAGAACGTTTTCCGCTGCCTGTTAAATTAATTGTTAATTTAATTATCTGATTTAAATTACTTCGGTAATCGATTAAATAATTATTTATTGTAAATAATTATTTTCATATAAAAAAAATTGCTATTACCGAGACCCGAATGCCACTGTCGTAACCCAACAGTGGTATCAGAGCCTTGATCACCACACGCAAACCCAAACCGGTCGTTTTAAACCGGTGTGCTTTCGCGAACTGGGGTTCTGAACCCGGAAGTCGCGAAATTGAATGAATCGCCTTTTGATATGTTTAGTCGATTTGGATCCACTAAACATAACCCGATTCAATATAATTGATTGAATTATCTTTCGTGCATATTCGGCCCAACCCCATTTAATTTTGTCATGGATTCGTTATGGTTTGGCCCATTAGGCCCATGTTGTTTTGTTTTGGATTGGCCCAATTTTACTGGGTTCAAAGTTGTAATTATTTAAAATAGAATAGTTTTATTTTAATTTGTTATCGCTCGCCTTTTTCGCCTGGACGAACAAGACGAGCTTGATACAAGGACCCATTTGAGATTAGCCGTTATCCCTTTATGGGATTTTCGAAAATGGCTAGAAGTCAAAACGAAAACTGACGTCTCCCGATGACGCGCAGGAGCTTGTTGAAGCCAGTGGGAGCAACTAAGTCGATCAGGGAGTTTTTCTGTTCTCGTGGTTGATTTACTTTTGTGTCCCTTGCCCTTATTCGATATTGTCATAGGCTCTGACAATATCGAAGACCCCTTGCATGGCCGGATATGTACATGTGTGTTTGCTTGTTTTGGTTGCTTGTCTTAATTTGATTAACGCGCCAACTAAAACCCGAACTTAGTTTTATCGATATAAAACTAATTTTTCAATCGATTAATGATAAAAGTTCCTAATTTTATTAGGACTTCATAAAATTTATTAACCAATTTAATTCGACATTAAATTCGAATTTTTCGATAAAGTAATCGAACATTAATAAAATTGGTTATCGTCTCGCGACACATAGATCATTAATACTTAGGTTATTTAAATGATCGTCCCGAGTGGAGATAGGATTCATTAAATCTGCTCATCACGCTTCAAGTATTAAAATATGACAGCAATACATAACTAAATATTATGTTATTTCCTTGGTTCAGTTACGTATTGCTTATGATTAAAAAGCATTTAAGTAAAGGAGTTATGATATAAAAATCATACAAAAGTAAATGATGTTGCAACCTAGCAATTAATACATAAAGCAAGTATTTAATTTAACTAGTAGTTAATAGATGTAAAGAAATTACATTTAAAATTTTCGAAAATTATAAATATGTCAAGAACATATTCTAAAGCATATAAATATGTGTATTCTTATACATATAAAAGATATAAAAAGACTCATGATTTTAGAAAAACCAAAAATGATAAATTAAGGGTTTAACTTGCAAAAATGAGCTAAAATATGTAAAAATCAACAAGAAATTTAGGATTTGATATGTTTTGGTTATAAGACTCATTTTGGGCAGAAACTAATTCACCCATAGTGAAAAATCAAAAATATGATAAATCTAACCTATGACAAAGATTTATGCAAAACTATGTCATAAAAATGACGTTTTTGGGCCAAAAATGTAAATTTAAATTAGGTATCTTAAAATCAGTAGAAAAAGCATTTATATCAGGAGAAATATGATATATTTATACAATAAAAGTATTTAGAATAATTAAGTAGTGCATAAGTGCAAACTATGTGGAAAACCGCCTCCGAACACGCAATATAACATGGTAAAATGACAAAATTTGAAAGAAATGTTAAAATCATTTAAAAAGCTTAAATAAAATAAAAACCAGTATTTTGGGGTGAAAAATGAAGAATTATGGTGAATAATAAAGTAATCATAAGGCCATAATCCGACCCCTCACCGATTGGAACAAACAATAATGAACCATACATGAAATTGTTGTAAGAAAAGATGAAAGAGTACTTG
>JBCNJP010000010.1:65949489-65977703 GCA_039602395.1 Deinandra increscens subsp. villosa | reverse complement strand
CTCAACCACCAGCAAATGTTGACTATGCACTAATGTTCAACTCATCTGATGAGTCCAAGATTGAGGAAGACTCATTCTTTGATCCAGTTTATCTCACCGACTTTGCACTGATGGCTGATGTGGATGAAATCTCTGAAGATGCTACTTTTGTGTCCAACACTGCTGATGTTACTTCAAAAGGTGAATCTGATGCTGAGCAAAAGTCAAAAAATCCTCAGAAGGAACTCATTCCCGATACGGTAAAATCCAAATTATGCTTAGAATCCTGTGTAGAGGAAGTTGCTCGGTATCGCCTTTACAACGAAGAGTTGGTTGAAAAGGTGATAGCGAATGAGTGTCTTGTCAAGTCTATGCAAGCTAAGGAACTGGATTTCCTGGCTAAAAAAAAGTCCTTGCAGGATGATATTGAGGTCATGAAACATGCTGAAGTGGCTCTTCTCACTTAGTTAGAGGATTTAGTGACTCGTTACTCATCCCTGAGCAAGACAATTGTGACAATCCGTCTTTTCCGTTCCTTTCCTGATTTAACCTAAACCTAAACTGCTATAAATGTTGTGTGAACATTTATGTGATTCACTTATGTTGACCATAGTAACTAGGGTCTGTGTAACTAGCACTACGAGTATACACTTGGGTCTAGATGTTTTATATTTTATGATTTAATGTAAATCATACCCTATAATTTAATGTGAAAACTTTGTCATTTTATGTGACAATTACACTTATGATTTTATAAGATATATATATATATATATATATATATATATATATATATATAGCCACATTATATTCTATTATTTATGTGACAATTTGTCACGTAGTTACACGTAAAGTTTTATAATTTTATGTGAGTTTTATACGTATCGTTATAATTTCAGGTTTATCATTTTATGTGAACTCAATATATATTTATGAGTTTATATCTATGATTTTATGTGAGCAAACCAATGTTTATATTTTATAAACGTTATACATTGATTATATTTTAAAAAACGCACGTATATATACCGTTAAAGTTATTCTACGTTAACCTTGTTAGGATTAGTAACGTCTGTCACCTGCGAGGGGTTACTATTGCCATTTCCTAAACCTAAACTCCATTTCACAAACCATGAGGGACTAACTCTGTAATAATGGAAACCTAAACTCATATTATGTAAAAAAAACACAAGGACTAAAGCCGTCATTTGTACTAAGTGGATTTGAAGAACATTAAAAGAAAAAAAAGATCCGCTTTGGTTCGAGATCATCGATATCGTTTGCGTTGTGATTTCATCTACAATATTAAGGTAATCCTAAAAATCATCCTTTTATTCGTTTGTAGCATTTTAGCCGTCTCGATTCGTCCTTAAAAGCCATCTGAAGCTTTAAAACATTCGTCAATGGAGTCGGGTGCAATAGGGTTTTTGGGTAAGGGTGATGGCACCCGACACACACATATTAAATATTTTCTTTACAGAATTGAAATCAAACTCGGTGATGTCCGGGTGGTTTTGCGCTAGAGTTAAAACATAAAGGTCTGGAGTTCGAGACAAGACAGTTTCATTATTTTCCTGATTTTTTTTTGTTGAACTCAATTTCCATATACTGTTAAAACAAAATCAGTTTCTGAGGAATATAAACCAATATTAGATTTTGTCCCAATGGTTAGGGTTGTTGTATTATAACTCAGAGGTCACTAGTTCAATTCTAGCAAACTCCAAATCTTTTTAACTTACTTTTTACACGTTATTTTAGACTCCTATTCTCATGCAATTGCTACCCGAGCCGTTCTAAATGTGTTCCAAGCCCCGTAACTGTCAAATACGTCGTTTTTGGATTAAGCCTTGTATCATGGGTTTCTAAAAATTAGATTTAGTGTTTTAATCCATTTACTTGTGCTTTAAAAGTTTGTTTACAAACCATTTACATGCATATATGTTTGTTAATATATGCATTGATTTGGCCAAATGGTTAATTTTAATTTTTACTTGTCAAATTTAACTTATCAAGACTTTTATATCAACTTGAGAAAAATACAAATATATGAATATATTTTGGAATGTGCCAAACATATATGTACTATATATTTAACCATGTGTGTTGTTGGGATTTACCAACGTATAATAAATCGATTCTTTCGATAATCCGAACGTAATTGAAATAATCAATATTGATGGTTAGTTCGGGTTAATCGTCAATATCACCATTCGACTATGAAAATGACACACACATCGAGTCATGGGAATAATGGTCAAACACCGTCGTCTAGGTTGCGTTTTTAGTACTATAGACACACACTTACGTATTTATACTCGTTAGGTGCTTGGTAGGATACAAGACTCATTTGCTATTTGTTGGTTGCAGCGCACCCTAAGGTGAGTTTCACAGCCCCATTTTACTGTTTTAAATCCTGTTGGGGGAGATTAACATGCAAACACTTGAACTGTAGATAATTATATCACCTGAATGATAGTGGCACACTTATGATAAGGTCCTCACTTTTAGAGTTACTGTTAATGAGACATCAGCGGGAACATATTTAGTAGATCTACTGGGTTTGACAGCCCCACCCGGGCCAGTCGCGCTGACTTGATTGGATATCGAACGGGTGTTATAAACTTCTTAGTCTTAACGAGGCACAATTGAACTTGTCGAGCTTCAGTAACTGGATAGCTAGTTTATCTAGTCAAACGTGCACTGATTTCCTGAAAATAGTCAAACTGTTGTTGAGCATGAACTCGAACTGTTGTTGAACAGTCAACTTTAAACTTAAACATGAACTGTCGATGAACAGTTGTTTTACGCTGAACTGGGACTGTTGCTATACATTCGATTTGCATTAAACTGGAATTGTTTATGAAGTGATAAACCTGTGAACTCACCAACCTTTGTGTTGACACTTTTTAGAATGTTATTTCTAAGGTTGGGGATGTTTGAGTATCACGAGTACGTATGCATGAGTCTTGAAACACTTTTAGTGTCTTTGGTCAAGTCACGTCACCTTGGGTGACGATGTTTTTACTTGAATACTTTTATTGTACTTACGCTTCCATATTTCTAAAACTCTGTAATTATATTCTAATGAAATATAAAGTCTTTTTATTAACTACTGGTCGTTTGGTGTAACTAATGGACGGCGATCCTGGTTTGTCACGCTCCATGCGGTAGTATTCCGCGCGGGGATTTTTTTTGGGTGTGATAGATTGGTATCAGAGCTATTGGTTACAACGAACTAAGACTCGTCATAGACTGTAACTGTTTTACATTAGGTGGGTCTTAGTTCGTTGTAACCAAGTTTCGAAAGTAAAATGTTCGCTTTATTTGGAATGACCCACGTGAAGCGAGTCAGCCAGAAATTTTGCTCAATATGATCAAGTCGGTATGATTGATAAACCCTATTCTGATCCTATTGAGCAAAATTTTTGGCTGACTCGCTTCAGGTGGGTCATTCCAAATAAAGCGAACATTTTACTTTCGAAACTTGTCTCTTTAACAAATTCTGGTTAAGATAACCATGGGTTAGTGACCACACCGTACTTAGTAGCTGAAGTAAGAGGAACTAGGATGAACATATAAAGTAAATCACAGTTACGAGTGCACACGTAAATGTAATTTGTAGTATATGAAAATCCTGGAGAATCCTACTAGGCAAGCCAATGGTCGTATTGGGATCAAACTCCTGTAATTTTTGTTTCTTTCTTTCTTCCTTGTGGCACTGAGTATTGAACATGTTGAAATTCGATTGGATGATTGAAGTCATCCATCTTGTAAACGCTATCACGCATGATCCCATCTCTTATATGTAGGATTCTAAATCATTCGTGAACCCTTTGACACCTATTACGAATGTTAGTCCTAATGGGACATCGTTTCACTCGTGTATTACAATGACACGTTTTCCTTATCTACGGGTACTCTCGACGAAACCTTTGACTGGTTTGAGCCCATCTTGAGTCATAATTCTATGTTCACGACCTTACCGACAATATCAAACCCTGGAACTTTACGAACCCGAGACAACTTGGATAATCCTTAACCAGACGAATACCTATACAACATTGGATAAACGAGTTATATGAAATCATATATCGCGAGCACCGAAACATAATTCTTGGCTGAAACTCTTGTGAAGTTACCTTCCGGAGATTCATACTCTCTGGTTTTCTTGTACAAACCAAAACTTATTGCCAGGAACATCGTCACGATTATACAAACTGCTTACTTCACCATAAGCATATTTTCTTTCTCTAATGGGGGTAATGTTAGTGAAAAATCTTCACGATTTTCCAACTGATGACTTCTAATTTTATGTAATGACTATTCCAATTGACCTTTTGAACCTGTGTGATTGATTTTTGTTTGCATGATTCGAACCTTTTATGATTTAACACCTGGAAGTTTCTGGTTCTCACACTTTTGTAATACTTTATGTGCTGGAAAGGCTTCTAAGCTTTGAACCGAAAGGTGTTACACTTTTGGTTAGCTTTTCTACTAGTCAACACCGTCGATGACGACACTGCGTACCTTGTGCCACAATTGCAGTAACAATACAAAGCTTTTTATGGGATCCCTATTTACACCCATCGAGCATGACCTTCTTGTTATCTATAACTAATTGTACCATCGACCTGCATTTTCCCTTCTTACGCATTGAGTACACCCAAATATTCATACATTTGTATATTTATTGATGTTCATGTCATAACAACTATCAACAAAATTCTGATACACGGATCCTCATCATCCTTTTCGGAAATATTTCATTGATGAACTCCCAGCTTGAACATAAACCTTGTGGCTTGATTTAAATTTTGATCATCTTGAAATTCAAAGCTTTATGATATTCACATTGTGCGTGCCAACCTCTCGACGACCTTCACTAGAATAGCAAACCTTACCCATCTTTCTGGTATTGTGGATGAAAACTCTTACATATTTTGTTTACACAACGTATTGAGTTTTTATCTCTCACCTCCCTTTACAATCAAGCATATGGGAGAAACTTGACGACCTCTATTTTCGATAAAATTATCCAATGTGGTTTGACTAATATCTAGTAATGGTAGGTAGCTAGTACGCCTTCAAGGTGCTTGTAGTGTGGTGGGTTAGCTGCGGTACACCCTATATATAAACATTGGTGGCACATTGAATGTGGGACCAGTACTGGACCAAGGATTGACTTTAGAGTCATACACAAGAGCCCCATCTTGAGAAACTCCATCTAACATAACTATGTCCTCGACAAAACTGCTTAATGCTACTTCCTCCGATATTACAAACATCTCTTACGTATTTCTACCAAAAGGGACATACCCGAAATAATTAAACTCTATGCTTTCAATTGTCCGAGTCTAAAAGAAAATCTCCTAAAGCAAATTTCCTCAGACGTGAGTTCTGACTCAGATGAACATTAACAATTTAAAAACCAGAGATTTTCCCTTATGAATGAAAAACTGCATGATCAAATGGATAACTCCAATTTTTAGAAGCATGTGTCATGAAAGTAGATCGACTTTTGTTTAAGGGACACTACTTTTGTGTCTACTGTTTTATTTTTTTAAACTCTCCGGCATTAACTGAGGTGATATCCCTGATCCTTTTCTATAATACCCGATTTGATCTTTTGGAAAGCGGCACTGAACCCTAGCAAAACACATATATACAGGCACCCTAAGCCAAAGCCAGTTTTGAACACCTTGATGTTTTGTGTTTCACAGACACTCTTTTATAACACCTTCATACTTTATCTTACTTTTGAAGACCATTTGAACCGATGTTTTAACAAGAAAGGAAGCATGACACATTAAGTGCAAGAACACCAAGAAGACTGGGCACACTGGTGAGCTTAAAAAAGAAGATTTCCCTAATGAGACATTTACCCTGTTGGATTTTATAATCCTTGAAACGTTCATTTTGATATCTATTACGCGAATTCCTTGTCAAATTCTGCCAAGCACGATATATATTTCTCTCTGAATTTTATACTATCCATTACGTTATTTGCATCCTCCCTGCTGGTATCATAACGAGTGCCTGATTAAACTCACATGTCATCCTTGAAAAGTGTAGTTGCAACTATCATAAGCATGTTATTCCATCGCTTACTCGAATTCATGAAATAGGTCGTTGGCGCTTTTCCTCTATTTGCTATTCTCATGCTTGATGCCATGCGTAATCCTGCATATCACTTTTCGAGATATTCGGTACCTTATAGTTACACTTTAATTTTGTTGGATCTTCACACAATATTTCTGGATTCTGTAGCAAGGTAGTGTGCATGATGATATGTTGTATAATACTAAACTCCAACTTAAATTTGAACCTAATTGTCTATGTGATTTCTTGAATAATTCTTAACAAAATTGAGTAATTCTTTTTCTTAAGAAAACTGCTACGTGTTACCTTTTAAATGGAAGTGGGCTCTTGATTGGATTTCTCTTTAGACCTCAGTCCTTTTGACACAAAATCAGTAAACTGCCTGCTATGTTTTAGTATGTGAGAAACTGTTGAACCATTTTAACCATGATATATAGTTTTGGTTGCTTCTGAACTTCTCATGAGAAATGTTTACAAAACATATGTGTTTATGCATGCTAAATTTGAGAATCTAATCCTATGTTGTGTGTATGTAATGTGTTAGGAACCAGAAAGTGACATGTTGTGAATGTATTAACTTGATTGAGTATGAAAACCATACACCATACAAGGTCCTAAGTCTCCTACCCTGGTGGGAATGACAAGACTGTGTGAAGTTGCCCCGTCAAGTTTACACCGTATGGGTTGTGTTGGTTGGTGTATGAACTTATATGCTAGAGACATGCCATGTTAGGGTCGTATGCTAGTATATAGGATGTTGGGACAATTGTATGCGTGGTATGGTAAAACCCACATGATAGACAACATGCTAACATGTGTTGAACATATCAACCCGCGTTATCTTAATCATTATTGCGTGAAAGGTGATTTTGAATGTTATTGCGAATTACGTGAACTTAATTGGTCGTAACTCTATAGGGTACTAAATCAATTAATGGGTCCTAATGTTAACTTGATCAGTCATGTGTAATTCTATGCTATTTGCTAGTTGGTAGGCAAAATCCAGACATTGTGTTTTCATTAGATGATGGGTCTATCAAACAAACACTGATTGACCTGATGCACAAACAATCTTCTCATACACAAATTTATTTCTCTTCGATTCACCTGGGTTATTGGTGAATGCGAATTCCTTAACTGAAAACGAGACACGATGTGGGAACCTCACTCCCAGCATTGGGTACAATAGCTGGAAACTACTCGAATGTATTATGATTGTTCTTCGTATTGAAATTTTGATTTTAGATACTTATGTTATCGTGTCACTCTGTTCGCCCTAGTCACGCAACACGATTCCTGTATTATATTTGTTCAACTCTTCTCGTAAGAGAACACCTGATAAGAAAATCATTTCCTATACTTTCGATTTTAATTTCTTACGAAAACCTCTAAAAATTTGACATCTCCTCAACAACGGGTACACATTCTTCTTGATCATAACGTCAATCACTGGAATAGGAAACTTGAGTTCTTTCGATATGTTACTGTCAATTCGTCTCTTCGAACAATTATCATCGATTTAAATTTCGGGACGAAATTCTTTCAACATGGGGATGATATGACGACTGATAAAAATTTTCTTTATTTTGTGACCAGCTTATTAACAACGTGATCCAATTTTCGGGACGGAAATTCTTCAACAAGGGAATACTGTGACAATCCGTCTTTTCAGTTCCTTTCCTGATTTAACCTAAACCTAATCTGTTATAAATGTTGTGTGAACATTTATGTGATTCACTTATGTTGACCATAGTAACTAGGGTCTGTTTAACTAGCACTACGAGTATACACTTGGGTCTAGACGTTTTATATTTTATGATTTAATGTAAATCATATCCTATATTTCAATGTGAACACTTTGTCATTTTATGTGACAATTATACTTCTGATTTATAAGATATATATATATATATATATATATATATATATATATATATATATATAGCCACATTATATTCTATGATTTATGTGACAAATTGTCACGTAGTTACACGTAAAGTTTTATAATTTTACGTGAGTTTTGTACGTAACGTTATGATTTCAGGTTTATCATTTTATGTGAACTCAATATATATTTATGAGTTTATATCTATGATTTTATGTGAGAAAACCAATGTTTATATTTTATAAAAGTTATACGTTGATTATACCGTTCAAGTTATTCTACATTAACCTTGTTAGGATTAGCAACTACTGTCAACTTCGAGGGGTTACTATTGCCATTTCCTAAACCTAAACTCCATTTCACAAACCATGAGGGACTAACTCTGTAATTATGGAAACCTAAACTCATATTATGTATAAAAAAACACAAGGACTAAATCCGTCATTTGTACTAAGTGGATTTGAAGAACATTAAAAGAAAAAAGAAAAAAGAAACCGACGATCTTTCCCGTTTCCACAACTGTCGTATTAACTTCGATTAACTCCCAAGTTATGCCTATGATTAAGAGTATGGATCACTTCCCATTCCAAGCATTTGCACCACCAAAGCAACCCATTCGATCTCTGCTACTCCCGTGCACCACCATCGAGAATCTCCGATGAACCACCGTGAAGAAAACCCACCTCCGCCTCCGGTCATGTTTTTATACCATCGCTACCACGACTATAACCGTACTCTGACCATCAGACACACTGGTTAACCACCATCATATGCTCTTCAACCACTCATTGATGCTACAACGGCGCACCGAAAAACACCTCGAGGAAAAAGACTTGCTTCGGTTCGAGATCATCGATGTCATTTGCGTTGTGATTTCATCTACAATATTAAGGTAATCCTAAAAATCATCCTTTTATTCGTTTGTAGCGTTTTAGCCGTCTCGATTCATCTTTAAAAGCCATTTGAAGCTTTAAAACATTCATCAATGGAGTCGGGTGCAATAGGGTTTTTGGGTAAGGGTGATGGCACCCGACACACACATATTAAATATTTTTTCTTTAAGGAATTGAAATCAAACGCGGTGGTGTCTTGGTGGTTTTGCGCTGGATTTAAAACATAAAGGTCTCATTATTTTCCTTTTTTTTTTGTTGAACTCAATTTCCATGTACTGTTAGAACAAAACCAGTTTCTGAGGAATATAAACCAATATTAGATTTTGTCCCAATAGTTAGGGTTGTTGTATTATAACTAAGAGGTCACTAGTTCAATTCTAGCAAACAACAAATCTTTTTAATTTACTTTTTACACGTTATTTTAGACGCATATTCTCATGCAATTGCTACCCGAGCCTTTCTAAATGTAATCCAAGCCCTGTAACTGTCAAATACGTCGTTTATGGATTAAGCCTCGTATCATGGGTTTCTAAAGATTAGATTTAGTTTTTTAATCCATTTACTTGTTCTTTAAAAGTTTGTTTACAAACCATTTACATGCATATATGTCTGTTAATGTTGATGCATGAACCTTGTGTGGCCATTACTGTTCGAATTGTCAAAGAGACTGATTTATCGGAGACATGAACTGAGGTCCGAAACCCAGCCGAACTTAACTTATCAAGACTTTTATATCAACTTGAGAAAAATACAAATATATGAATATATTTTGGAATGTGCCAAACATATATGTACTATATATTTAACCATGTGTGTTGTTGGGATTTACCAACGTATAATAAATCGATTCTTTTGATAATCCGAACGTAATTGAAATAATCAATATTGCTGGTTAATTCGGGTTAATCATCAAAATCACCCTTCGACTATGAAAAATGACACACACATCGAGTCATGGGAATAATGGTCAAACACCCTCGTCTAGGTTGCGTTGTTAGTACTCTAGACACACACTTACGTATGTATACTCGTTAGGGGCTTGGTAGGATACGGCCCCATTTTACTGTTTTAAATCCTGTTGGGGGAGATTAACATGCAAACACTTGAACTGTAGATAATTATATCACCTGAATGATAGTGGCACACTTATGATAAAGTCCTCACTTTTAGAGTTACTGTTAATGAGACATCAGCGGGAACTTATTTAGTAGATCTACTGGGTTTGACAGCCCCACCTGGTTTAGTTGCGCTGACTCGATTGGATATCGAATGTGTGTATAAACTTCTTATTCTTAACGAGACACAATTGAACTTGTCGAGCTTCAGTAACTGGATAGCTAGTTTATCTAGTCAAACAGGCACTAATTTCCTGAAAATAGCCTAGCTAGCTATTGATATATTATCTGGATTTTTTAAACTGAACTTGAGCATGAACTCGAACTGTTGTTGAACAGTCAACTTTAAACTTAAACATGAACTGTCGATGAACAGTTGTTTTACACTGAACTGGGACTGTTGCTGAATAGTCGATTTGCATTAAACTGGAATTGTTTATGAACTGATAAACCTGTGAACTCACCAACCTTTGTGTTGACACTTTTTAGCATGTTATTTCTCAGGTTGCGGATGTTTGAGTATCACGAGTACGCATGCATGAGTCTTGAACCACTTTTAGTGTCTTTGGTCAAGTCACGTCAACTTGGGTGACGATGTTTTTACTTGAATACTTTTATTGTACTTACGCTTCCGTATTTCTAAAACTCTGTAATTATATTCTAATGAAATATAAAGTCTTTTTATTAATTACTAGTCGTTTGGTGTAACTAATGGACGGTGATCCTGGTTTGTCACGCTCCCTACGGTGGTATTCCGCGAGTGGATTTTTTTTGGGTGTGACAACCATGTTCAAGCTCGAGAAATTATTGATTTAATGAAACTTAATCCCTCTAACTTGGCAGGTGATGTGGCTAAGGACATTTTCAAACATGTTCAAAGTGGTTTAGGTTTAACTATGGAAATTGATGATGCTGCTGTTGAGCATCCTCTCAATCATAATTATTTTTCAATACCTGAACTTACTAAAATAAACTCCCGAAGCCACATCGGGTTTTTGAATAATGAGTCTGTTCCTAGCAAGTCAGAAATTCAGCAAATGGAAGACAAACTGTGTGGTTATGAGAGTGACTCGAGTCTTCCATCTGTTAAGAGTTCACTTAAAATAAATGATTTTGATTCCAGCTCATTTCAGTCAGTTGATACTGGCCTATCTGAGAATACGGTCAGACAAAAGGCGGAATCTGAGTTTTTGAAATTAATAACCAGTAATGAAATAACATCTCAATCATCAGTTTTTAGCGAATTACAATCTTCAGTCTTTAGTGAATCTCAAGTAATGTTTAAAGGAAAATCTGTTTCCAAGAGAACTAAAGCTACTAAGAAGCAAAAGCCCAAAGCTAAAATTGTTAACTCAGATACTGGCCACACTGATCTTTCAAGTGATCTGGTTTCTATCGCACTTGATAAACTGAACTTGGGTGATGGTAAACCCAAGGGTAATACAAAACACTTTGTCACAATCACTGATGGTAAGGTGATTTCCTCGGCTCCTTCACCTGTGATGATCCCACCTCAAGTCACACCGATGTCTTCAATAAAGATGTTCAACTCAAGCAATACCATACTATCAAACCCTCAAAATGTTGCGAGCACTTAAAAATCTGTCAAGAAGCTAACAAAGAGTACGAAGAATGATCTTTCAACTGAAAATGCTGCTGCTACTGAGAAGACTGTGGTAACTCAACCACATGTTGCTGAATCTGTTTCTGATGTACCCGTGAACTTGGGAGGAAATAAAAGTGATGGTCAAGTTGCTAAGCAGAAAAACAACAACAAAAGGCGAAATAAGAAAGTTGCTAAACAAAGGGAAGGAGAACCTGTTGCTAAAACAAAGGTCACTCCTATTCAAAAGGTGGTTCCATCTATCACCATGAATCCAAGTGGGTCTGCAAGCACTATTGGGTGTTTTGTATGCAAAGACCCAAGTCATGCTGCTCGGGGTTGTCCATTCAACTCGAAAAAAGAACACATGGGTACAATCCTCCAATGGTTGCTCCCTATGGACCAAGAATGATGAGGCCTCCCTTCACTCAACCATGGCCTCGGTTTTATGGTAAATACAGTGAAGAATATGACTACATGAATAATCAACAAATGTTCATGCCAAACTTCCAGAATCAACAGTTCTTTTGAGGAATGACCTCTCATGCTCCACGAGGTTTAGGTGCAAGTACCAGGTACTTTCAACTGGTGGACCCTGGAACGGCAAGCAGTCGAACTCCAATAACCTCACGTCCTCGTGTTCCATGGTCACCTCTGGCTGATCCTCAAAAACCTTTTGAACATGTTACCACTCCTGCTCGTCATCCACCTAAGAAGAAGAACACCAGGAAGAACCAAGGCCCTAAAGACCTGGGTTCATCTGCGAACTAATCTTTTTTTTTGTTTGTGCAGGAATAGCGCAAGAAATCAATAAATCTGTGGTACATGGATAGCGGCTGTTCTAGGCACATGACGGGTGATAAGGATCTCTTGCATGATGTCAAACTGATATCTGGAGGAGGTTCTGTTGCCTTGGGTGGAAATAAGAAAGGTGGTCAAATAATCGGAACCGGTCACCTAACAAATGGTGAAGTGACTTTTGAAAAAGTCAACATCGTGTCAAATCTGCAATTCAATCTGCTGAGCGTCTCTCAGATATGCGACAATAAAATGCCAATGTTCTTCGACGATCGAAAATGTTTCATTCTGAAACTAGGTCTTAAATTACTTGAAGATCAGATTTTATTACGGGCTAATCGTAGGGGGAACATGTACATGGTGGACATTAATGCTATAAAGTCGTCGAGCTCAATTGCATGCTTTTGTCTAAAGTTTCAGAGGAAGATTCAACCTTGTGGCATTGGTGGATGGGACATGGTAATTTCCGTAACATGAACCGCCTGGTTAGGGGGAAACATGTCTTTGGGCTACCTGACAAAGAATTCGTTCAAATCGATAACTGCGTTGCTTGCTCGAAGGGAAAGCAACATAAAGTGTCTCATAAGCCTAAGCCTCCTGGAAGAACAACAATAATCCTTCAACAGTTACACCTGGATCTATTTGGGCCTGTTAATATCAAGAGTTTAGGGGGACAGTCTTTCTGCCTAGTCATCACTGAAGATTACTCAAGATACTCCTGGGTATTTTTCTAAAGGGAGAAGTCTGAGACTCCGGTGATACTCAAGGATTTTGTTACACGCATCAAGAACGCAAGCAGAGAAAAAGTCTGAATAATCAGATCTGACAACGGGACGGAGTTTAGAAATCACGTCTTCGACTCGTTCTGCAACGAGAAGGGCATCACTCGCCAATTTAGCTCTCCCTATACTCCTCAACAGAATAGGATTGCTGAAAGAAAGAACCGCATAATAATCGAGTGTGCTCGGACGATGCTCCCTGATTCTAACCTTAAACTGTCTTTTTGGGCAGAAGCAGTCAATATTGCTTGCTATGTCCTGAACCGAACTCTTTTGGTCAAACATGCCAACAAGACATCCTTTGAGTTGTTTTCAAAACAAAAATCAGTGTTAAAGTGCTTAAAGCCCTTTGGATGTCCTTGTACTGTATTGATTCAGTCTGAGCAGTTAGGTAAGTTTGCCCCTCTAGCAGATGAAGGCTATTTTGTTGGATACTCGATGACATCCGCGGCGTATCGAGTGTACAACAAAAGAACTCAGGTAATTATGGAGTCGTGCAACGTTAATTTTAACGAGCATACCCATAATTCCAAAGAGCCTGATTCAGATGGCATGTATGACTTAGAGAATTTATCTTCTTCTTTTAACTTTGGTGATTCTGGTAACATGCAAGAAGGTGTCAATAATGTGGATGCGTCCGTACCCGTGAGTTCTGCTCCAATTACATCATCAATATTGGATTCAATCTACTCAGATGATCTACCTGATTTTACCTGGAGAAATGAATCAACGGACGTTCCCAACTCATCTGCTACTATTCCAGCTGTCACTATTGATGAAAGACAAATAACTGAAGAAGTCATTCAGGGAGTTGTGCCAAATCAAGAAAATCAACAAAATCAAGAAATTCCAGAAAATCAACCTCAGAATGAACCCTTCAATAATAATTCAGACTCAGAAGACACAACTGTGATTGAATCTGGTGATTCTCCAGACAATGATGTACAGATGGGTTCTTTAGACATAAATATTCCAGTTCCGGCTGTTGAAGAGACTGTAATACATAAGAAACATCCCGTCTCAAATATTATTGGTCCACTTGATAAGAGAGTAACCAGAAGTCAATCAGGAACAATAAACACTTGCTTGTTTTCATGCTTCATCTCTCAAGAAGAACCTACTTCTATAGATGCTGCTCATGAAAGACGACCACTGGATAGAGGCTATGCAGGCTGAGCTACTTCAATTCAAACTTCTGGATGTGTGGCAACTTGTATACACTCCTCCTGGCGTGAAGCCTATTCCAGTTAAGTGGATCTTCAGGAATAAAAAGGGTGACAGAGGAATAATAATAAGAAATAAAGCAATACTTGTGGTCAAGGGTTACATGCAGATAGATGGGCTGGACTATAATGAGGTCTATGCCCCGGTACCTCGTCTTGAAGCCATCAGGATTTTCTTGGCTTACGCCGCATCAAAGAACATAACGTTCTATCAACTTGACGTGAAAATTGCCTTTCTGTACGATGAACTAGACGAAGAGGTGTATGTTGATCAACCTCCAGGATTTGTCAATCCTTCCTTTCCAATTAAGGCATACAAACTCAAAAGAGCCCTCTATGGACTACATCAGGCACCAAGGAAGTGGTATGAAACACTGTCTACCTATCTGTTGGAAAATGGCTACAAGCGAGGGGTCATCGATCAGACACTATATATACGACATGTGGGTGAAGATATGCTACTAGTTCAAGTGTACGTGGATGACATCATCTTTGGTTCAACAAATAAAACTCTTTGTCACGAGTTCAAGTGTACGTGATGGAAAAACGCTTTGAAATGAGTTCAATGGAGGAACTCACATTTTTCCTAGGGATTGAGGTGAAACAGAATAATGAAGGCATTCTAATCAGTCAGGGAAAGTATGTGAAGGAAATGCTGAAGAAGTTTGGATTTCATGACTCTAAAGGCTATTCCACTCCTGTCGAGACCCGTGTCAAGCTCTATGAAGATCTTGAAGGTGAATATGTTGATGAACACTTGTATAGATCAATGATCGGGTCCATCATATACCTGAAAGCCATGCACCCCGACATAATGTTTGTCGTGTGTCTATGCTCGAGATTTCAATCCAAACCGAAACAATCACACTTGACGGCCGTGAAACGAATCTTCCGATACCTGAAGTCCAATCCAAAGAGAGGGTTGTGGTATCCCAAGGACGAGCTATTTGATCTAAAAGGTTTCTCGGATAGTGATTACGGGGGTTGCAACATGGATCGGAAGTCAACCACCGACGAAGCTCAATTCTTGGGGAATCGATTGGTTTCGTGGCAATGCAAGAAACAGTCAATGGTATCTACCTCGCCTGCCGAAGCGGAATACATTGCTGCTGCCTCTTGTTGTTCTCAAGTTCTCTGGATCCAGTATCAGCTTCTGGACTACGAGTTGAATTTCATGTCCACCCCTATTAACATTGATAATACTGCTGCCATGTTTATTGTTAAGAACCCTGTTCAGCACTATAAGACCAAACACATAGAGATTAGGCATCACTTTATTAGGGACTGTCATGGAAGAAGCTTTTTACCTTAGTTCATGTTTCTTCTGAAAATTAACTTGCAGATCTCTTCACCAAGGGATTTGATGTTTCTAGGTTTAACTTCCTAGTTCAATCAGTAGGAATGATTAACTTTGAGTAAGCTGATCTTTAGGTTCCTTTTAGAATAGTGCTTTAGTCTTAGGTCGTGTAGTTTTAAAGGTATTGTCTTTGTTAACCTTCTTTGCCTTGCAATAATTTTTAAATTGCAAAACCAAAATATTTTATTTCTTTTTCAATCATTCTGTTATAAAATGAAAAACCAAAAGGATTTTATTTCTTTTTCAATCTTTCTGTTATAAAATGAAAAACCAAAAGGATTTTATCTTTAAATTTATTTGAAAACACAAAAAGATTTTAACTCTTGTTTCTTTGAGTCCTGTTAAGTTTTTGGTCATCCTCTCTATACCATAAATAAAAATTCAATATAGTGTCAATCAAATCTCAGAAAACATCAAAAATATTTTATTTTATTTTTGAGTCCTTGTGTCAGTCGGTCAAGCCAAAACCGACTCACTGTTGAAAAATAAGAGAAAATCCCAAAAATTTGGGAAAAAATAATAAAAATAACTAAAAATAGAATCGGGTCATTTCAAACAACTTTTGTGAAGAAACTTTTTGAATACCTGATGGAAAGCCCAAATTTTTGAATTTTTAGTGATGCTGTAATTAATGATTGAAAAAGTGGAGAAAAATATAAAAAATTTGCAAAAATAAATAAAAATCATCTAAATTAAAATCGAGTGATTGCCTACAACCTTTGTAAAGGCACTTGATGGGTACTTGAGTCTATGCATAAAATCTTTGCAATTCTGCAATAATTAAATAAACTTTGAAATAGAAAACCAGAAAATTTTGGTTTTTGGTTGGGCAAACTATGTGGAATATGATATAATTCTGGTCTTGTGATCTGACCATAGGATATGATCCAATAGATCAGTAATTCTATCATTCGATGTCTCGGTAGGCTCAGCAAAATAAGAATTAGGCAAGTCCTGTTATTAAACACTTAAAACATTAAATTGTGGACTTTAAGTCAAAAAAATTGGTAAAATCCTTTAAATCTGCTTAAGTCTGTGCTAAGTAAGTCAACCAACACACTCGAGTATTTGCGGAAAGTGCTGATTTCAAAACAATTAAATAAGTGTGAAACATCACACATCCATCAATAAGTGAGAAATATCTCACATCCATCCATTGACCGTGACACATTTGCTGAGGAAACTCTGACCTTGTGTTCACGCGTCCCATCATTATCATTGAAAATATTCTGTGACACATCTGCTGAGGAAACTCTGACCTTGTGTTCACGCGAATCAAAAATATGCATTCACCGTGAAATCTGTACTTACCTCTAAAGAAATAGGGGGAAGAAATTCTATTTGTGTGTTGTGCATGTCTGAAGTGCTAAATAGACAAAGCTAGGATAACTGTTGACTTAGTGGAATAAAAGGTCAAACACAATTTTCATTAAACTGGACTAAAACATGATAAATGACATCACGGTGACTTTGCTGAAAATTACCTTGCTTGAGCTTAAGTGGATAACAGTACCGACAATCTGACTTAGGTTACTGAATCTGTGAGGTGATTTGATTTGTAAGTGTCTGTGATCATGTAATTAACCGGTTTGATTCCTAACATAGTCCAACCATTACGGAGCAAAATTATGCAAAATTAAGCAAATAAATGGAAACTGCCAGAAAATAAGGCTTTAATGGTGCAAATGAAAGCACTACGCTTTGAAATAACCAAATTTGTTATAAAATGTGAATTTGGGTGCTTTGTGCTTAAAACATCAAGTTTGTGAGAAATAAGTGAAATAAGTCAAATTTGAGCTCCTTTGCAGTTTTAAGTCAAAATCAACCGTTTTGGCAAGTTTGGGCTTGCCTGACTCAATTTAATCCGATTAAATAAGGTTTTGGTCAAGTGTGTGAAATTAAAAAATTTTATGAGTCAAAATGGTCTTTTTAACATGTTTTTGCACTTAGATAAATTCTATTTTTTCAAAATTTCCCATAAAGATTTCACTAAAGCTTTGCAATTCACTAAGCTTACAAATGAGTATTTTCAGAGTTTTTGCTATGGGTGTTCTCATTATTGGTTGAAAATTGATCATAAATCAGAAAATTCTTCAAAATTAACTTGATGTAAAAATTTTAAAAAAAATTTTTGTTTTTTTTTTTGTTTTTTTCTTGCTGTTGGCGATCTTGCCTAAAAACTTGGTATACTGAGATACTTCCCTTGGCGATCTCACAAAAACGAGTTTTTTAACTTGGCGACTTCGCCCAATAAATGTCCTTGGCGATCTCGCCTTACCCAGCCTTTCTCCTTGGCGATCTCGCCTAAATCAAACCTTCTATTTGGCGATCTCGGAGTACACTTAGGTGTTCTTTATAAAATAGACCGAGATTTTTCGCTTGGTGATCTCGCCTCACCCGGTTTTTTTCTCTTGGCGACTTCGCCTATTTTCACTCCTTGGCGATCTCGCCTTAACCTGATTTACCCTTGGCGATCTCGCCATAACTCGAAATACCTTTGGCGATCTCGCTGTTGGTAAGGATTTGTCTTGGCGACTTCGCCTTACTCAAACCGTTGGCGATCTCGTTTATGTCTCGAAAACCCTAAGTCTTACCGACCTCGCTATCTTAAATAAAAAGGGGAGGTTAAATTTTTTTTTCATTCTCATTGAAACACTCACAACTCGCTCCCCCCTCTCTCGGCGAACCACCAGCGGACCAAATCTCTCCCCTCCGACGACCGATTCCAACTTCATTTGACATCTCGAATCTGTGATTCTTGAAGCAAAGGTTGGCACGCACACCTTTCTCATACACACAGGTTCGATTTCACCATCTTATTAGAGTTGCTTGGTGGATATGGTTTCGCTCATTTTTCTTGAAAGCCGACGACTCACTGTATCTCTTTTAAGGTTCTTAATTTGAAATTGGTTAATGATTTTACAGATTAGGAACTGCTTCTTGCTTCTAATCTCTTCCAAACACCGATTTTAGGTAATTGACTCTAAAATTTGCAAGCTATTTGGTTGTTCTTGAACAGGGGTTGTCCCTTCAATAAAAATTTGAGAGTTAGGTTGTGATATCTTGTGTAGTTTGGTCTAAAAAACAGTTAGAGAATGATTACGGCGATACAAGCATGGTGATTAATTGCAAATTTCTTGTTTGATGATAGTTATTTAATATTGATCATTGCTATTGGTTTCAATAATTCACTATAATTCTCTTGATTTATGAAAACTCTACACTGTGAATGAGTTGGTTTGATTGTGGATGTTCTAAAACACCAATATGATGCATTGGAATGTCTCAAGATGCTTTCTGGGTCTTAAGAGCTTCAAAATTGAAGGCTGAACTAGACTCTTTCTTGGTTTGACCCGTTATGGAAATAAATTGAAATTCTAGAACAATACATGTCAAAATTTTATTATTTGAAAAGAAACAAAAAAATTAATCAGTTTAGTGGACAATTTAAGCCCTAAATGGGATAAAATTGGATTTAAATCTCATCTTTTGGTTTAAATGGTTAATTTTTCTCAAAAATGTCCGTTTGACTGAATTAGACCTTAAATGTCCTAAACTCATTCCAATAAGAGTCCTTTTACTAAAATAACCTGATGAAGGGAATAATTGACATGAAGTGGTAATATTTGTTGCTTTTGTGTTGATTTAAGAATAAATTTGACCAAATTGACAACACAGAGGCTACTGTTGACGGTTTTGTGAGATTTTTTTCCTTTAATTGAATTTCATTGGATATGCAGCTTAATTGATGAAAATAAGTCAAGTCTTGGACTTTAACTTGTCTAACATAGGTTTGAACTCAATATAGGTTAAATCTGCAATGTTTTACTAGTCTTTTGAAATTCACTCTTGTTTAATGAATCTGACCCTATTTATGTTGTGTGTGGCTTCCAATCAACTGTTTAACAAATTTTGCCTCATTTAATAACAGATTTTGTCCAGAAACACTACAAGATCTTCTTATCTCTTACATTGATCTTAGCACAAATTAGATCATTAAAGAGGTATGTTTCATGAACTCTTGGTAACTTCTGATATATACAATTGTTGAGCTACACTAGGGAAATTCATTAAACTCATTCAATTAGCTTGAATAAACTAAGTCAAATTTCTAATTTTTTCATGATTGATCACAAACAGGATCAAGCCTTGAACTTGTTGATTCCTACATATATCTGATTTAGATCTTGGCAAACAATAGATCTTCTTCAAGGTATGTTAATCTGATCTCAAATAAAGTATTGGATGTTTGACTTTTGTCTATTCAGGTGGATTGGTCAAGTTGATTATTATTCAATAATTTTATAAATCTCATGAAATATGTTTGCATGCTAAATTTCAAAAAATCGGAGTAAGGTTTACAACAATACTTGATTTAATGAAATGACATGCATATGAGTCATTGTCTTATGAGTCTTTATCTTTTATTATAAATAAATGGTTAGGTTAGAAAATATTGAAGCTCATATCACACTTATATGAAAATAAATACAAGAAAGGTTAAAATTAAGGGTTGATTGCTTCTATTAGTCTCTGGCCTTAACGTTGATATATGTGTTAGTAAGTGTCTTAATGTGCTCAAATCATGATTCAAGAATTCTGTTTGATCCCAAATAAATAACTTCAAACTGTGGAAAGCACAAGCTTAGGGGGGAATCAGTTCTTGATTCCTTCTTTAGGCCTTTGAGTCATTTGGGTCAAAGTGTTGACTTTTTAACTAAAGTCCACTCAATTAAGAATAACTTACCCAAATTACTTGAACTCTGTCACAATTTGACACCACTCAAAGTTTTGATAAAGCAATAACTCAAACATGTATTCTTGAGCCAAATTTCACCTAATTCTTCACCAAAGTCAATTTTTTTAATAAAATTACTATTTCAAGGGAAATTACTGGAATTTGAGTCGTGTTTGCTGACATCCTCTGTTTAACTGAATTGATTGATTTTGAAGAAATTTGAGCCTATGCCTTAAGCAAATTTCTTTTATATCTTTGTAAGCTAATTGAAAAGATCTGTCACTATCACGAATCTAGTATGACATGACATTCACTTGACTTGTCAAATTTGATGTAATCATGTAGTTTTTATGTGCAGATGGCTCCCAGACCGGAAAGAGCAGCCAATTCCCCTCTGGATTTCTCAAAAACACACAATCAATTCTGTGAAATCAACAAAAGATGGTCAGATGCCGGATTGTATGAATAGGCCTTCAGAATTCTAGAGAACTCAAATTGGGTCACTGGAATCCAAATGGAGCCTATTATTAGCTCGGGTATAATAAATGGTTTCTAGAACAATGCCTACACATTTGAGGCTGACAATGGTTCCATATCCATCAGATCAAGAATTCAAGGAGTATATGTTGAAGTAGATGAGGAAAGGGTCCGAGAAGTGCTACAGTTAGATGATGCACTATGCTCTGATTCTTTTCCAAAGGAAGAATGGCAAGACACAATCCTCATGATGGGATATTAAGGAAATCTCTCGGTAACCTCAAACGAGAAAATAAAGAAGACGTTATTCCTAGAAAATTGGAAGTGCATCTAACTTTCTTTATTTCTGCTTTTGGTCCAAGAAAGTCAGGAACAGACAACTTTGTGGAAGAAACAGCCTGGGCTCTACATGGTTTAGCTTTCGGTGCTTGTTTCAACCTCTCGAGGCAAATAATTAAGTGGATGGACTACAACCTGCATCCAACAAGAAAATCGGAGAAGTTCTTGATGTATCCTAAATTCATCCAAGCCATCCTTGATCATTACTACCCGAACTTGCAAAAGACAGAACCATACTTGGTTCCTAGGAGGATGATATCCGGTTCTTACACACGATACCGGTTGGGTCAGTATGATGAACCTGAAGTTCCATTTTCCCGAACATGATTGAGGGAATTGATGTCGATGATGACATGGATGAAAATCAAAGAAATGATGATACTGATGCTGAAATGGCAGATATCACTGCTGCTGATCCTGATAGTAATGCAGCAAATCTCGAAGATGATAATCCAATCAACCCCCCCATTCATGATGACCCAATGCCATCAGAACATGAAGATAGAGCTTCAAACAAAGATGTAACTGAATCAGACGAATCAGAAGATGAAGAAGAAGGGTCTGGTAGTAAAAATAATGCATCTGACAAAGATGCTGACAATAACTCAAATGCATCGGTATCCAAACCTGAATCAGGGTCAAGATTCCAACTTGGATTAGAATCAGGTTCTGACTCTACTAGTTCTGATGCAAGGGTTCCCGAAAAGAAGAAAATAAAAACAAGAGAAACAACCCATGTTAGTGAACCACCTAAGGCATCAAGTAATAAGAAACAGAAGAAAATAAAGTCAAGACAAACACAGGATGACATTACATCAAGCTCCTCAAAATCTGATTCACCTGAACCAGATTCAGCCTCATTTATGCTTGAGGGTCATGTTAATCCTAACTACAAAAGAGAGCAAGATCTAAGTACGCTCAAGAAAGAAAGAAGCTTGAAATAAGAAGAGGGCCTGTCTCTGGAACTCAAACTGCTACTGTTGTGTAATCACCAGTCGACCCTGTGCAACAAAGAGTTCTATCTTCTCCCATCACCACTGAGGCTGCAACCATTCAAGGTATTGATGCAACAACAGATATCAACATCACAAACTTAGATCCTGCAATCCAATCTGAGTCTCAGCCTATGTTAACTGTTCCTGCTCAATTAATTGCACCTGGGGCAGATACCTCCTTGGTCCATCAAGAGTTGACTTTGGATCAAAATCTTGAAATCTCCAACTCTTCAGTTGCTATTTAGCTTAAATAAGTAAATGACAAGATCAAAGCACAGGATCAAGAGCTTCTTAAAGCAAATGAGAAAATAAAAGAGCAAGCTGAAGAAATTGAAAGACACAAGAGGCTGTTGGTTGAAGCTCTTCGAAATAATCAAACTGCCAGAGCCAATGATGATGATGTGGGTGGAAGTGGAAATGGAAACCAAGGTGATGATCAGATAATAGAATGGCCTCCCTCTGCAGAAGACATTCAACAAAATAAAGAGCCAAGTCTAAGCCAAGCTGGCCAAGAATCTGGAGCTAAATCTTCTACCATTGTCACTGAGCAAGATGTAGATGATACTCATCTTGCTGATTTTCCATCAGGCGATGATGAATCTACCGAATCTAACGTTGATATCTTTTATGGCAACACCTTTCTTAATGATGAACCAAATGATGAGGAGGAAGATGAAATATATCAATCAGTAATAAGCCTGGTGCCACTTCCTGAGAATATCAAACTTCCAAGATTCTCCAGAGCTGCACATGAAATAAATGAATCATCCTCAGGAGAAACCCTTGCCTTAACCATGGATGAACCAGATATACATCCTGTCAACCCTGAGATTTCCCTGCAACTTCAACTGGCTCCTCCAGTGCAACAGCCAATAAGCATTGTTATGCCTGCAAATGCTGAATCTGAAATCTCTGAACAACTGAAACACTTGCATGTTGATAGTGAGTTTCTAGATGTTGGGAGAAGTGCATTTCGGGAGTTTTATGACAACACCCTAGCCACTAAACCTGGCAGCCGAAGCGGTGTAGTTGTCACTGAAGAAAATGTAGAAGCCAGTGAAGCACTGCAGATTCAGCCTCTCAACATGATTCCAGATGAGATATTCAATGACATTAGTTTGGCTGAACGTCTGAATAATCTTATTTATGACTACAGTGCCACAAACTTCATAAATCCGGAATTCACAATTGATGATGAATATGACGAGGAGATCATCTATGACATCAAAGACGAACCAGTTGAGATTGCATCTCCAACTCCTCTGAGATCTGAGCCTGTGGTAAGTGAGCCTCAATTTGAGAATGAAGTTATTGCTTCTCCAATCTCTTCACCAGTTCATCATTTCGAAGAAAGGGAAGTCCATCAAGTAGGAGTTGTAACCCAAACCTCAATGCTTGAGTCTACTGAAACCATCACGAATGCTGCTCCTGAAACTGTTCAGACTCAACCAATAACAATTGCAAGTGGTGGTCAAGCTACAAATAATCCAGACCCTTCACAAGAAGCTGATCCTTCTGGTAGACCCGACAAAGGTAAAAGGATATTGACTCCTGAAGAGGTCTACGAGCACGAAATGAAAAAAATTAAAGAAGGAAAAAGCTCTAAGACTTGCTAAAGAAGAAATAATTTTTGAGAGGACGCTAGATGAGATTGCCAGACAAGAGGCTATTAGAGAATTGACAGAATCCAGTCGTCCTCAAACGAAAATTGGCCCTGGATCAGAACACTTTGAGCCGAATGATCAAAACACAGATGAGGGAGAACCTAGAATAAGAATAATCCCCAACTTAGCTGGAGACAATGTTGATCCGTCTGACACTTCAGAATTTGCAAAATATGTCAAAGAGCTCATTTCTCGTGGGATTCCCTTATCCTACTTGATGACTCTCACGGATGCACATCTAGTTGAACTATACACTGACGAGCAAGATATGGAGAAACATCTCTACAAATACAAACTTGCAGATAAGCTTACTGATCCTCGAGCAAATCCCTTTGCCGATACTGATAAGAAGTTTGAATATGTGCAATTCAATGACAACCTGCGGGAAAAGATCTGAGAAATGCATGCAAAGTATATGCCCCCCCCCCCTCCAGACATCTTTGATCATGTTTCACCTCTGCCAAGTCCCACTACAGCTACGATTGGCGTTAACTGAATGACCAAAAGAGAGTTGTAGGACTTTCTAGACCAGAGGGGATATGCACGCAAAAGCTATAGCGGAAAGCAACTACCTGGTCTACGAAAAATGGTCAAAAGCCACATAATTGAAGAGAATAAGAAGTTCAAGCGTCAGCAGGATGAACGAGAAGTAATAAGCGTAGAGGAACACCGAAGAAAAGAAGCCCCTACCTTGGTTGACGACTGGAAGGAAATGGTACCGTATCGGAAAGCCTTGCTGCAGTTCACTGCTAAAAAGCTCAAAGATATGCCTCCTAACGTCGAATCTGATGATGGGATTAAAATCCTTGGTTGGAAATATGATCACAAGTTTAAGGCATTTAATTTCAAACGTAGAAACGGATTTGTATAATTCTTTACCAAGATAAGAGACCTTCTAAATCTCTTCTCTTAGGAGCTGAATCAACTTAGGTGGAGACAGCTGATCAACCACTCAAATGATCCAGTGGGTAGAGATGCTGAAGAACAGATAAAAGCTATCTAAAACGTTAGTTTAACTCGCCCCCTAAAGAAAGAGAAGAAGAAGTACAGAACTTTCAGAAGGCAGAGAGCTGTGGTCCCACATAAGGTCATGTACAAGAGTATCGGCAAGGATTTGATTACAAAGAAAATAAAGGGAGATCAGAAAAGCAACCCAATAAGATGGTTGTATTACAGTGGAGACACTCATGAGTTAGTCATTGAAAGGGAAGACGGCGATACAATAAGGCTCATCGCTGCAATTGAACTGAGACTGTTGCATAGAAGTTAACTTAAATGGTTATTCTACAGTCGCCTGGACACCATCCCTCGAAGGCTTAGTCCATACGATATATTGGACGAAAACTACTTCTATTTGTTTCTAAGGTGGTGGTGCTGGGAGTGCATTGCTGCCAAGAAGATGACGATAGAAAGCCAGAGTACCTTGAAAGACTGGGTCATGGGTGGTCGCAGGATTTGCTACCTCTCCCGTGGTCGTGAAAGGATGTTAAAGATGTGGCACTATTCTGACTTGAAGAAGTGTGTGACAACTCGTACTTTCCAGGTATACATTAATATATTAATTATGTGCAATTAGCTGTAATTCTATGTGTATTAGGCTAATTTGTTTAAATTAGATGCCTTTACGTGCGAACATAGACAATCTAGGTCCGACAACAATTACCCGTAATGGAAGTCAAATAAAATTCTGTAACAATTCACGATGGAATTTTAATAATAAGAAATTCATAAACATAGTTTTGTGAAATCAAAAATATAAAATGACTATTTTATATTTTCTAAACTTTTGCGTTATGACAGACGTAATACAAACACGTCGTTAATTCAAACGACCATTCTAGTCCAACAATATTTTGGTTTTACTTCTAAAACTAATTCAATTTCAAACCAATTAACTTCCTTCAAACTATTAAATTCCGTCAAACAAATTTCGTTATACATTTAAACGAAACCCGCTCACGTCAAGCAAACATTTTAATTCAAATTTGAAGTACATCACCTATGCACAACAACATAAACATCAAATCATGAAAAGTGACAATTCCATCTATCCGTGAACGTCCGCGATAAACAATATTCTATCGTTGCGATTACCCGTTTCACGACGAAAATCCATTTTTCATTCCGGGTATCGTTTTCGCCCAAACAAAGTCTCATTGGACTCGTAGGACCAAACCGGACTCAACCCGACCCGACTCGAGACCCGGTTCGGCCCAGAAGGCCCAATCGGGCCTACGGCCCAATTTCTTTTTTCTTTCTTTCTTTCCCTCGTCCCAAACCCATTCGGCCCATTTCCTTTTTTCTTTCTTTCTTCGGGCCGAAGCCCGTTCTTTTTTTTCTTTTCTTTCGGGCCGAGCCCGCTTCATCTTTTTCTTTTTCATTTGGGCCGAAGCCCAATATCCTTCTCCTCTCTTTCCCTTAATCCCGATCGGCCCATTCCCCACTAACCAAACACTTAACAAGTTTTTCATGTAACCAAGTTTTCTCAACCTTAGTTGGATCCAATTCTCATGAACACATGACTAAACCACTTTGTCATCTTGATTTAACAACACATTTGTCCCCTTAAGTACATGACATCTTGGTTAACCATTGGATAAAGGCTTGAACCACTTACACACCCAACATGATTGTCCGTCATGAGCCACCCTACTCTTCTCCTTTGTCCCATCCTTGGCCGACCTAAGACATCCACAAACACACACTTTGCTTCAAGTTCCAACACACAATCACAAGAGAAACTTGCATGGTTCAACCTCCTCCTTTCTTTCTTGTTTACGGTTCAAACCAACCAAACCAAGCACCCATTTCGGTTTACATGTAACCGAATGCACACACCACCACCTAACCATCCTTTTTAAACATTTAGACACTTCATTTTATCCCACATAACTTCAAGAAACAAAACACACACTTTCTCTTTTCTCTCCTCTCCCTCTCGGCTCTCTAAATCACCACCGCCACCATCACTTTTCCACCATCAATCATCACTTATTCAAGTTACTAAACTCACCTCTAGTCAAGGTAAATCATCAACAACTTCTATTTCATCATCTTTCTTTCATTATTCCTTCTAATCCTTCATAAACAATCCTTTTAATCTTTGTTTTTCTTGTCAAAATCCATGTAAGTCCCGAAAACGGTCCTCACGCGATATGCTAATCCAATCAAGACCGTGCGGAATCCGGTTTGATTGGTGATTCAAGAACAATCGATTAATAAAGTAAATAAGCAATGAAAAACAATAATAAACACAAACCGATTGAGAATCACTTGAATAGACAACCTTGGATTGCAACACCTTAAACGAAATTCTCAAGGAGAATTTCGTGAAACACCAAGTACAAGAACACCCAAAATCAGCAACCCTAAACCCCTAGATTAGCTATCCTTATATAGGGGGAGATTAGCTTGGAAAACAAGCTAATCTATCTTTGGTAACCCTAATTACCCACTAATTCCCGTTTTTGACCTTCCAGACCCACTAAAACCCATCTAAACTTTTTTAAACTGAGCCCAAACCTATCTAAAATGGCCCAATGACCCAATACAATAATAAACCAACTATTTTTCACCTATTCTAACACATAGGCCTTCAAAATAGTCCGCCAATAGGTGATTTAATACACAAGCCACAAATTATTCCATTACAATCTTCCCCTTGGCTTGTGATATTAAATGTCTTCTACATTCAATCTTCAGACTTGCAGTCTTCTCCTTGGCTTGAGCATGGGTTGATGAAGATTCTTTTCTTTAACAATCTTCATTTGGCAGCATATGGGATGTTAGATGGCTTTCTCTCTTTATCAGCATCAGCTTGGACTTCAAATGATAAACAAGTAATGAAAGGAGGATTCTCATGTACTTGCTTCTTCTTGAAACATGGCGAGTCCTTGCTAAAGCATCAGTAACTGTCTTAACTTGCATGAGACTTCAGAGGATAAATTTTGAACAACCTCTGTCTTGGCATTCTTGAATTTCTTGTTGTGAGTGCTCTGCATCTTTTCTTCAATCAGCTTCCCCTAAACTTGAGAACGGTATCTTTTGAGTCCTAAGAAGCTTCACTTGAAAAACCAACAAACTTCCCCTGAGCATAGGGTAAGTCCTTTTCCGGCTGGTTCTTCAACACGAAAAGTAGCAGCACTTATTGACTTTTCTTCTCCATGACATCTCATTTAACCTGTCATGCACAACATGGAACAAACACTAACCAGACGATGACTGGTTATCGGGTTAGCATTATTTAACCAAAAGCACTTCCCCTGAACCC
>JBCNJP010000010.1:65535571-65948989 GCA_039602395.1 Deinandra increscens subsp. villosa | reverse complement strand
TAGCCTGTGGGTGGAGCATTGTGACACTGGGAATCAAACCTCTGGAAAACCATTACAAAAGAGATTGTTTAATAAATAAAGCTTCACATTAAATAGGGAAGAAAGTAAAAGACCGTGGACTATTGAACGGTATCCACGGCTGCTGCATCCTCAGCGCTTTCACCTCCTCCCTTAGCTGCTTCCTCCCCTGCATCCTTCTCTACCCCAGCATCCTTTGCCATCGACTGCTCCACTTCAGTCTAGATCTGGACACACCAACAGGAAGGGTCACCATGGCACCCTGGGCTATAGTAGCATCATACCCTTGGGGAATAGCACCTCCTAAGGCACGCAACTGTTTCAGCGACAGTTGCACATTCCAGTTGGTGTTAGCATGACCCACATCCTTTGCCTCCTTGGCTATCCTCAGCTTGGTCTGCAGCACCGAAATCATGGCTGATTTCTTGGATGTCTCCACACTCTCCTTCAGGGCTGTCTCGTGCTGGAGCCGGGCCTCGACTGCTTTCTTTTCATTCTTGAGCAATAGCTTCTGGGCTTTGTCATGCAGGGCTTTGGCCTTGGATGCCTCCTTGTTAGCTCAAGCGACCCTAGATTTCAGAGTCTCGGCATCAGCTGTGCGCCTCTCGGCGGCTTCGAGTAGCTCCAGGAGATGGGAGTTGGCCTACAAAAAGGTAAACATAGGTTAAAAATTTACTCCATATTAAACTATGAGATGCATGTAAAACAGGAACAACCAAGGGTAACCTGATGGACGACGACCTCAACATGTTACACAAGCTCCTAGGAGACAGCTCGGCCAGAGGATGTTGAGCAGTAGCAGTGCTGGACCCTCGGGTCTTTTTCTTCATCCCGGAGGCCCTAGATGTAGTGGCCTGGAATGCCAGGCTAGGCACAGCTTTGACGGAGCTCAAAATCATCAACTCCGGCTCATCACCTAACCCTAAGGAGAAGGCAGCTTCGAGGTAAACAACATCGTAGGCAGGGGTGGCTATGAAAAAAAAGGCAAAACCCAGGATGTCAGCAGTCAGGTATGAAAGAAATAAGCAACATGCAGGGTCACTTACAGCTCGACATGCTGACGGTAGGTTGGGAAAGGACTAGATGCTCAGCAGCTCTGAATGCACGCTCAAAGTCGGGGATACCCAAGAATTTCTGCAAGTTACTCTATGTTTCCTCCTCTTCAGGACCTTTCTCCTTCAAACTCTTCGCTGCAAAAGACAACATTCAAGGTTAGATTGTATGATTTCAAATAAAAACCCTAATATCTAATGCAGGTATGCCTACCCTCTATAACCCAAGCTTCTGAAAGCTGATGACCACCTGGTATACTGGAACGCTTGACGAAGAAAATTTTACCCTTCCATTCACCGTGTTGGGTAGCATTAGGGATGAGTTGCATGTCCTTCGAAAGGGACCTAAACAAGAAACGGCTAGAACTGTGGGACCTCAGCTCATAAGCCAGGGCTGTTTCCGGAAAGCCGATCAATTGTTCAAAGGAGTTGTTTAGGCGATCCAGGGTTCCCAGGTGCGCTACACAAAAGGAAGGGTTTTGGCGTATGAAAGGCCAGTGGCCTGAAAGAATTCGGCAACGAGGCCAGAAAAGGTGTAGGACAGACCCATACTGAACGGAGTAAACGGAAAGCAAACCTTGGTTGGAGAGACGAAACCAGACCTTAATCTAGGGTCGAAAGCCCTAATAACATCAGATGGGGGAAGAAGACCGGAATCCCTCACCAATGCAATCTCATTGTTTGTGAAATTGCATTTTTCTTGCTCGGGATGAAGAAGAAACTTCTGGTCAAGGAAATCCTCCACCCCGGTAAGAGAGACGGTGGGTTATCGACGAATACGTCGTTTAGTCATGGTTCGAAAAATTGAAAAGAGATCGGAGAGAAGAAATTACCTGGTCGGAATGAATTAAAAAGACGATGAATGCTCCTAATTCTTAACTCGGGTGAGGTAAAAGACTCGAGAGATGGTTGTATTTATGAGCGAAAGAAGTTACAGGGGTGATGGGATGTTAATGGATGAGATCGAAAGCAAGTTTTGCGGACAGGATAAATACGAAAATGTTGACTCATCTCAATTTGAAAATTCACAGCTGTAAAATCTTATCTAAAGCTGCGAATTTTGGGGGCAATTGTTATACTCTAGATTTTGCCCCTAAATTTTACTGATGTTCTTTGACAGGATGAGACCCATGGATGTCGAATATCCAAGGACTGCACATTCGGTTTATCGGTACCTAGGATTTCTATTTGTGTTAATGATACTCTTTATCCAAGGACTGCACATTCGGTTTATCGGTACCTAGGATTTCTATAATGCACATTCGGCATGTGAAGTATCAAATACAAGACAAGAGACACAAGTATGCTGTGATCCGGACTCTAGGCGAACTCCTAGTTCGGACCACATGAACCTGGTCCGAACTGGAGGTTCGGATGATCGGGTTCAAGCTTGTTCATGTTCAACTATAAATAGTAATGTCTTGTATAGGATTAGAACTGTTGGTCTCATTTTACGCCTTTTGTGTGTGTTTCTGTGTGGGTTTTCTCTCAAGCTTATTAATACAAATCTCATTTGTATTTACATTTTGATCTTCTTTCATCTCATAATCACTAGATTAGCAAACGATCCAATGTTCACGCAATTTCAATTGGTATCAGAGCACGTGGTTCCATTTGCTAATCAAATTGAAGTGATTTTTAAGTTTTTCTAGAAAAAGGAAATGGGCTTTTGCGAAATTTCATCAAGTTTTTCATGTTAAATTTGATTTCTGAACGTTCCTATTACATTTTCGTTCACTACTGCTGAAAATCTCATTCAAAAACATCCAAAATCGCAAATTTTAGAGAAATTACGATTTCGTTCGTCTGAGTTCGTCTCAAGAACACACAGTTCGGATAAATAACTGCTCCAAACACACAGTTCGGATAGATTTCGGACAGGGTTTGGACAAATTTCGGACAAGGTTTGGACAGAGTTCAGACAAGGTTTGGACAGAGTTCGAACAAGGTTTGGACAGAGTTCAGACAAGGTTTAGACACAGCTTGACCCCAGCCAGGGGATCTGCCCCTTGGATCCCGCCAGGGGCCGACGCCCCTTGGACCTCACTTCTCAGGGGTGCTGCCCCCAGACCCCTGTTACGTGGGGATTTCCAAGAAGCTTTTGGGTTTGATGTTTTTGGGGTGTAATTTTTCGGTTTTGGTGAATAGTGATTCAAGCATATTGAACTGATTTTTTGTAAATTGTTAAAAATGAGTGCATCACAAGTTAGTCTTATGATACCTACACTGATGAAATGGGAAGATTATCATAAATGGAAAGTTGATTTTAAGATTTACATCAACAAACATTTCAAAGATTTTTGCAAGATAATCAATAAGCATTTCAAATGGCCTACTGATTTAAGAGGAGATGTAATAATACATCGACATCTTTCTCTAGAATAAAGGGATTATATAGATAATAAAGACAAAGCCAGAGACATTATCAAAACAGCTCTTTTAAGAGAGTTATTTCTTGAAATCACAGTATATTGGACTGCGAAAAATAAATGGAATGCATTAAAAGAAAAAGGTGAGACATGTGCACACATTTAGACCACGAAGATTCTCAGACTCTGCCGATTCAAAATCATATGATTCAGGATCTAGTGGTTTAGATTTAGAAAGTAATGAGTTGTCAGACAAAAAAGGTTGTGATACTGTTTTCAAGACTGAACAAATTGATGAATGTGTAACTGATTCTGATTCTGAAACAAGTTCTTGTGTGATATACGATAAGGGGATGATAGAAACATAGAAGAAGTTCAGAATGAAGTTTCTTCAATGTGTCCAAAGTGTGTTGAACTTGCTAAGATTAATGCTGATTTGTTAAAAGAGAAGAAAGTTTTGAGTGAAGAATGTGAAAAATTTAAAGCTGAAGCTCAAGATGTAGCTCAAGACTTTGAGAATTTATTTAAGAAAAGCTACCCTATTCAGCAGAAGTATGAGAAAGCAAATGCCATTACTATTGAAGGTGCTGATAGAGTTTTAGGTCTTCAGGAAGAACTTTCTACACTTCGCGATGTGAATGTTCTTCTTCGAGATAAGAATGAAGTTCTAACAAAGGATGTTGGGATCCTTAAGAAGAAGTGGGAAACTGTAACTAAAGAAATTTTAGCTGAATGTGAGATCAGAAAGCGAAAACATTACGAATATAATGATTTGAATGAAAAGTTCATTAAGTCACATAAAGATTTGTTTGAAGCTCAGCATAAAATTTCAGAATTGAAGTTGGAGATTTCTCGAATTAGAAAGGCAAGTGAAGAATTGCAATCTATCGCCTACATTTTTGAATTTCTTGTACAAACAGGATCGAAGCAATGATAGTTCCAAGAAGGATGATATTCACAATGTCCCTAACCCAGTGGATTTATCTGAATTTTATTTGCTCCTCTGGATCCAAAGGCAGAATTGCATGATTACTCCAAGTTTCCCACTCCACCAAAGAAGAAAAAGTCTAAATCGAAGAAAAAGTCGAAGCCATTGGGTGAAGCTCCAAAATTTGATTCGAAGTCTACATTTTTGGAAAATGAAAATATTTGTGAAAAGGTTGCTTCGAATACTTCCTTTACAACAGAAGAAGAAAAAGCTTTGATTCAGAAGAATAAATTGAAAGACATTAAAGCCAAATTCACTAGAGAAGCTAAGGGAAGAGAAGCTTCTGGTTCTTCTTCAAGTTCAAACAAGGTTCCAGGATACAAAAACAAAGGTTTGGGTTTTGAGATCAAGGAAGTACCGGTTCAAGTCCAACAGCAAAAGAAGAAAGAAAAAGGTCCGAAAGAAAAGGTTCCAAAGAAATCATCTCCTCCAAAGCAACAATCTTATTATTTTGGAGGGTCATCATCGTCCAAGAGTCCATCTCCTAGGTATGATTCATTTGATAATTTCTTTGATTCATTTGCTTCTGATATGTTTTTTATTACTATGATTCTCCAGCAATGAATCATAGTTGGAAACCAAAGAATTTTTCAAAATTTATCCCATAACTTCGTGAACGAATTTGTTATGCATGTCGTCGACTAGGACATATAGCTGCCAATTGTCCGACGACTGCATACGTTCAGAAAAATGCAAAATATGTGGATAATAATGATAAAATTTTGATGAAACATGGTCCCCAACGTACAAACCAACCAGTAAGTCGTTTTGGACCAAACCACAGACGCCAGTTGAAAAATTTTCAGTTTTTGATTCAAAAATTTCATCATCAATGATCTAGAGACCAAAAGTTGTTTCCAAGTCCAACACAGACTATGTGGAAGACACCGGGCGACCCGACGTTAAATCGGGTCAATCCCAAAGCGTCTAATGTTTTATTTGGTGTCAGCAGGTATTTCAGGAAGACCTATCGGTAATTGAAAGGTTGCTGGTGGTGAAATATCTGTGATAACTTAAATTGAATTTCTAAATCATTTTTGTTTTCAAAATACTAAACTGCTAGTATTCGTGTTGGTTGATCAATTTCTGTTTGTTTTTCACTCCGTCTCATTTTGAGGAGGAGTTTGTTTTTGAAAAATACAAAAATAGTGTGTTGTTTTTTCAAATGTTAAAAATGAAAATCTAAAAATAGAGTTTTTCATTTTTAGTGGGAGAAAATTTGAAAAGACAAAAACACTGAAAAATTTATAAAATCAAAAACATTGAAAAATGAGAAATTGTATCTGACATGTTTGGGAAATGATGGTACATTGGTTTACATCGTCTGACTGATTGATAAAATAGATGAAAAAGCCATAAGACCATTTGATCGATGTATAAGGTAGGCTCGGCAAATCAGAAAGTTTACAAATGTGATATACACTAAATCTGATGCTTGACCTAGTGGACAACATCGTGATATGTATCTCAAGATATATCAAGAAAAAGATATGTGAAAAACAAAATGAGAAGTCACTGTGTATACATATGTTCATTTTGCAAAGATTTAAACTTGTTTGATTTTCTTTATTTTCTTAAATGATAGGACTATCTCTGCGTGTCCACAAGATCGACCTGATAGTTGTTCATACAAGGTTTTGCTTTATTTTCTTGGTGTTTCGTATAACTTATCGAACTTTCTTTGCGTGCCCACAAGACCGACTTGATTGTTATTGAGTTATACAATTTCAACTTGTTTTATTTTCTCATTTTGTTAAATCTGAGGCCTTATCTGCGTATCGAAAGATCGACCTTAAGGTAGACAATTTAACTTTCTTATTTCTTTTTGCATGGAACACAGTTGACTATATCATGAATTCAATCACTATGTGTTAAATCACAAGTGAAATCACAATGTGTGATAAGCAAAGCATATATGAGTATGTTTAATTGTGTGGGGTACACTGGTCAAAGCAAATCTAATCAATGCCTTAACATATCCAGATGTTATGAGTATGATTATGCCTGAGTTTAAAGTTGGTCAAATTATATCTGCAATCGACATGGCTTATGTGCTACAATAATCGACATTGAAGTGTAGTTCAGCATGTTATGTCCAATATGATCCCAAGTCGTGATCTTTCTCGCAAAAGACAAAAATAATGTCTGTTTTTGTAATGCATTTACTTTTCTTATCAGAAAATACCAAAAAGATTTTAGGTGTGTTTTAATATAAAGTTTCTAAAGGCCAAAAAGATTTTTTTTCTGATTTTTTTTCAATTGATCAACACGGAATACGAAATCATTTTCAAAATCATGATATCTTGGAGTCTCGAAGAGACGCTTGCGCCAAGATTAATTATGTTGGCAGGTTTCTATGTGGGAAAAGATTTTTATAACTTCAAGTCTTCTGAAGCTGTTGATAAAGAGTTTACACGCGCTGCAATGTCAAGTATTCGAGATCAGATTCATCGTCAAGTTAAGGAAGAGTTTACTTGAAGATACAAGCTTATGTGGAAGTTGATACTGCACATGTCGAGGGGGAGTTTGTTGATGCATAATTCTAGGTCTTCATTTGAAGTATCAAATACAAGACAAGAGACACAAGTATGCTGTGATATGAACCTGGTCCGAACTGGAGGTTCGGATGATCGGGTTCAAGCTTGTTCATGTTCAACTATAAATAGTAATGTCTTGTATAGGATTAGAACTGCTGGTCTCACTCTACACCTTTTGTGTGTGTTTCTGTGTGGATTTTCTCTCAAGCTTAATAATACAAATCTCATTTGTATTTATATTTTGATCTTCTTTCATCTCATAATCACTAGATTAGCAAACGATCTAACGTTCACGCAATTTCAGGATACCCTGCATGCTAGGGCGACGTTACTAATCTTTTCTTTGATTCTATGTGATCGAACCAGGCTCGAGAAGATGAATAATGGTCATATAGACTCAGTCAAAGTCATAGCACGTGTGGAAATGAAGACTCGCCACCAAATTCGGTCAAATAACAACTACAAGTCATTAAGAGGAAGATCCCAAAAATCACGGATAGTTAGTTAGGATCTGTTTGTATTTAAAGGCGGTATAGGATTCATTTTACACACTTACGTTCATTTGTACTCTCATTTACACACTTAGCTATTCCCGCAAACACTTGTAATCGACTTATTTTCAGTGGAATAAACGGGCAACTTGTGTTATCGTTGCCAATGGGTTTTTTATGCCGGTGGCTCTTGGAGACATCCAAGGGTTTAGGGCTTTTTCCACTAAAAAATCTTGGTGTTCTTAGTTGCATCCAGGGAAGTTGTTACTTGTCTTTCCATTTATTCTATTCAAACCTTGGATTTTAACTTGCAAATTTGATTTTATAAACTTAACATCCATGGCACTATACCTCACAAACTAATTTGGTTACTAAGTTGAGTTTAATAATTTTTAGCCAAAACAAGACGTAAGGGTTCAAAATGGACAATTTGAATAATTTGCTAAAACGGAGAATCATATACATGTAGGTTTACAGACTCGTTAACGTGCAAACTTGTCACTCATAAGCATGAAATCCCGTAACCGTGCAAACTTATCAACTTGTGATCCCATCATCAGGGACTTACCAACATGTAAATGAGTAAATTTGATATATGGATTTTTATTTATTTATTTATTTTGGGAAGTTGGAGCATAAAACATTTTGGGTCCTCTCATTTTGAAAATTGTTGGTCAAAAGAAACATAAGATGTCAAATGATAAAATTTTGAGAGGCTAAAATGAAAATTCATGGATTCTTGAAAATCGAAAGGCTAGATTTTTGAGATAAAATAAGATTTGAGGGAGTATTACATTGTGGTAGGTTTGGGATTGAGACATGACTAAGTGCATTTGGATTGATTGGTTTGACTAAAACGACAATTGTAAGACGAACTTAGGACTCTCATTGCATGAATCACCACGCGGAGCGTGTCATGTCATTGCTACAACAATTGGAGATATGATGTAGTGCAACGAGCTATTGAGTTTGGGTTGAAAACTTGTGTGTGTGTTGGATGTCGAAAGTGAGAAAAGTGTTTAATAATTGCAACTATCAGTATGAATTTTTTATGAAATCGCGAGGTGTTCATTTAAAATGGGTAGTACCAAATAGGGTAGTACCCTGATGGTACAATTGTGGTGATGAAAAGTGATAATCATTTGTAAGAATGAGCAGGTGTGAAAATTGATGTAGCTTCTTGTGATAATCCGTCTTTTCAGGTCTTTTCCTGATTTATATAAACTTAAACTGACATAAATGTCATGAGAAAATTTATGTTAACTGTTATAGATGTTGTGTGAACATTTATGGGATTGACTTGTGTTAACTCTATTATCTGGGGTTATGTAACCATCACTATACGAGCATGCACTTAAGTCTAGACGTTTGATATTATATGATTTTATGTAAATCATATGTTATGATTTCACATGAACAGTTTGTCATTTTATTTGACGATTATTCTTATGATTTTATGCAGTCTCTAATATATATACTCGTTATATTCTATAATTTGTGTGACAATACTCATTATATACATAAGATTTCTATTATTTTATGTGAGTATATATATACATATCGTTACGATTTCGGATTCTTATTTTATCCGAACTCAAAATATATATTTATGAATGGATATTCGTGATTTTATGTGAACGAAACAAGGTTTATATTTCATATACGTCACACGTAAAATATGTTGTGACACATGCACGCCTAGTCATCGTCTAAGTTACCTCTGTTAACCCCGTTAGTCACGTTAACCGCTTCTAAACTTTGAAGGACTAATCTTGGCATTTTTCCAAAAAAAATATTAATAGTTCTAGTTAGCCTAACCCCATGGGCCAATCTTGCTATTTCTAAAACATAGTAGCTTATCTTGTACTTGCATGAGGGGTTAGTTTTGCCAAAGATGGAAAGTCGGTTTGAGGCCATCGGTTACGGGAATTCTTTGCAACCCATCAATCATCCGAATTGAATTCTTTTAGTAAACCTTCAGTAACCATCACCAACTCTCATTCGATAAAAAAAATACACATCAATCTCTACCCTACATCCCGTTCCATCGCAACCCACCATAAGTAAGAGGAGACCGGCTAAAAACACCACCATGAACCACCTCGAGAAGAACCGCAAACCACCATCGTAATCATATCTCCACCACTGTTCACTGATTCTTATCACCTTTTGGTTACAATGAGTTACCGATCGTCATCACGTATCGCCCGGAAAGCAGCACATTGCTGTGACAGGTAGTGTAACAACCCGTAAGTTTCCAAGAACTTAAACCGATAATATATACTTATGTGTAACTGTGTTACGTAACTGTTTACTTGCAACATGTCAATTTTATCATAATTACATTCATTCACAAAAGGAATATAGCCTTGACGTAGCCTTAGTTCATGTTGAAAACAATACTTGAACATGATGACTTCTTTGCACGAAATGGTCGCCGGAACTTCAATATTTGAAAAGCGACTAACCAAATTCGTTTATCAGATTTACCAAACTATGTGGTAAAACATCATACATAATCCCATCACTTGGAACTAGTCATTATTATCATTATCATTTAACGTACATTTTAAACGTAACCTTTGATCAACCTTTATCATTTTATCATTCGCATATTTCATAAATAACATTTTTAAACGATTTCGTAATAAATTAAAATGTGTTTAGACAATGACAACAAAACGAGACTTGTGATTCAATCCCTACGTTAACATCTATTTATTTTACGTCCAAAACATTTTATCAAACTTCAATAACGTTCAAGAAGAATATATTTTCACATGCATGCAACATATATGAACATGTAACGTGATTTCTCAATGATATTAACCCTCGAGTATTTTCAATCCAAATCGAGTCATTTTTAATATTTTCTATCATCGTTGATAAATATTCTATAAACGTTCAAACCCGATTCGATTTATTTATTTTTCTTTTCATTTCTTTTCTCCTAGTCACCTTTTCCCCTTTCCCTCTCGTTTTCTCCTTGACCCGGTCGGCCACGGGTTCGAACCCGTGACCCCTTCCCTCTTCTCGGTCGATCCAAGCAACCAAACCACCACTTTGCCACTTAATTGTCTTGGTTAGATCTTGGTTGTCTAGTTGACCAAAGGAGATGCGAAACTTGTCATACTTACACCCCTAATCTCCTTTTGACGACATAGGGTGGCCATGTCTCCCCAAGTACACCTCCTTGATATCCAATGGGTAATGTGTTCCCTCCCTCTTGTCTTTCACTAACTCATGAGCATATTACTTGCACACACAAGGGTCATGTAACCATAGATGCTTATCCATGGATAAAGCTCAACACACTTGAGAGTATTAGTGTGTGAACCGACCCCAAGGGACTCGAACCCGTCCCTCTTTTCTTCTCCTTTCGGTGAGCAACCAAGTACACACACACACACACACACATAACACTTAACCTTTTATTACTCTCCCATTCCATACTAGATATTTATCACCCTAAACATATCCCAAACACTCTCTACCTCTCTCGGTCATCTATCTCTCTCTCGGTTTTGTGTAAACCTAAAACCCACACACACATATCCAAACACTCCTATTTTACTTACTCTCTCACATTTAAACACTTTAACTCAACCCTATCCTTCATTTATTACTTTCACACTCAAGAAAACTTTCTTACTCACCAAACCCGTAAGTCCCCCCTCTCTCTCTACTCTCTCTCTAAATTTCTTACTCAAACATCTAAGTTCTTGGAGATTTATGATACTAGGAAGCAAGAAAACTCAAGTTCCATCCTCATCATCTCCATTTTCGGACCACATCTCCTCCTAGTAAGGTTTCATCTTCACTTTTCTTAGTGAATCCTTGTTCTAGCAAGTATTCTTAGTTTCCTTTCATGACTAGAACACTCCATTAGCAAGTCTTGACTCGCATTGTTGTCTAAACATCATTTTACCCCATAAAAGCTTACTTACTTGTATTTATCTTCATGTTCCACCATGTATTTACCTAATAGGAACTCATGATAGTCCTCCCCTTGAAATATTATGCTCAAAACATAGATTGGTTAGACTTTTACACAAGTATTTGTTTAGTTTGCAATTTAGACAATAACTTTGTATTTATTGTGTATTATGTGTTGATCTTGTAACTTTGGACCCCTTGATTCCCATGACACGTTTTTAAACTCTTATTATAGTCAAAATATGTTGTCTTGGACTTTAGAAAGAACACTAGTGCTTAAACTCACCATAGCAAACTTTTACATACAAAAGTACACTTTGAAAACCCTAGAAATTGCTTTTCACTATAGATCCATTTTGAACAGAACGTTTAGACTTTTTAACAGTAGGTTATGATGTTTTAAATGATTTTAGAACATGGCCAAAAGATCCCTTAACAAATTACTTGAATTTGGGCACAAACCGGGACTAAAACCGACACTCGACGGGCCCGGAAACACCATTTTTGTAAGGAAACCCAAATCTGGTCCAAATGAACTCACAGGGTTATTTTAATGGTAAAAACATGTTTACAAATTCATATGGTGAATTTAGGAACCTAACAGTGTCATTTAACGGGCAAACTAATGAAAACCGACACATATAATAATTATCTACCTATTTTGGACAGAAAATAATCATATGTTATTTAACTTGATTTATTTCTAAGTTAAACGGATAAATATCGTGTAATCGGTGGTTACCGCAAAATTGCCCGGTTTTTTTACTAACTAGCCAAATAATCAATTTTCATATGAAAACCCTCATTTTGACTTAATATTTATTCCTATAAATATTTACCATCTTTAAATATTATTTGGGAATTTTTATATATTTTATTTAATATATAATTTACATTTTTCCAAATAAATACATAACCGGATACATTCACTTTGACTTTACAAATCACTTAACCCTAAGGCTACCATGACGTTAAGACTTGACCTACCTAATTGGAGTGACATTAATGTCAACCCAATTACTTATTATTATTGCATGTCTTATAATTATCTAGGCTTGCACTTTCAGTTGATCACATTACCGACTACAGTTTCTAAATCATGTGAGTTTTTCACGGCCCCTTTTTCCTTTAACCATTTTATCTTTGGGGGAAAATTCATACATAAATTTTTCCATGTTAGACAATTAGACCTATCATAACTGTTTCATGTGCTTTTCCATTGTCCAAACTTGTTATCTCATGTTCATTCATGCTATAACTCAAACCCCATTATTAACTGAATCCGATTAATTATCATTTGCAAACGGTAACGTTTGAATAGATCTATTGGGTTAACGCCCCTGCTTTGATTGGTAGCTCCAATCGTGACTCCGTCTTTATGTCAAAGAGTACAAATTGTTATGTCATATCTATGCGGTACCAACCAGACAAAAGGTACCAAGAGTGGGTAAACAGTCAGTTTCGTTATTCAGGGTACATGGTAACATTATCAACTAGTCTTATCAAATACTGTCAATTATTAACATGAACTGATTTCAATTACTATTTTCATTCAACCTTTAACTGCTAGCACTTTAAACCTATGAAACTCACCAACAATTATTTGTTGACCATTTTCTCGTATGAATTCTCAGGTACTTATACTTAATTGCTGTGCATGCATCGGACCTGCTTGCTTGTTTCCTGCCTTTGCATCTTAGGACTTTTCATTTGTTTCTGGAGTATGGTTTAGCCTTTGGAGATTTTCCTGACTTAACACCTAACGGTTTCATGTCCTAAAAATCTTTTGAAAACTTATGTGTTGTAAACTTAAAACTATTTACTTTTCTCATTACAATTAATTCGCTGCGTAGTGATATTGGAAAAACTCCTATTTACTCCAACAATTAAACAATTTCTTAAAACGGCTCTAGTTGTTGAACCATCCAGAGTACGTTCATAACCTTGACTGTGATAACCTTTTTCGCATCCCGACACAAATCTTACAGGGTGTGACAGAGTGGTATCAGAGCCAAGGTTATAGAACTAGATTGCATACATAGGATCTAGACTATAGCCTACGCTCTGTTAGTCATACTTGCATGCATCACAATCTGCCTATTTTACTGATTCACATATCATACGTAACATATATATATATATATATATATTATCATCATTACTTGGAAACTTTGTCGCAGCATGGCTTCTCACGGACCGATTGATTTGACTTCTAACTCTGAGACTGAGGCACACTTCGACTTGGAGCAGCCACCATCACCCGTCACTACAGAGGCTCCACCTCCTCGTTCACCGACCAGTGTTCTCGATGGTCCTTATGATGCCGACTCCGATCCGGAAGAGGATTCGACGATTGCTGAGGAACTGGAGGAGTACGCACCCTTCACAGTGGACATCACTGATGCAGATGAGGACGGAGATACTCTCACCGTTACCCTATCCGCTTCTAGCCCTGTCTCCCCTGATCGTGAGCCCTCATTCCGACCTTACCGCTCCACGCCTAACGGTCCCCTCCGTATGCTTACCCCCTAGGAAGTCAGTCAAGCGTAGTAGACAGCACGTTTCCGGTCCAGTTACCGAGTCTGAGCCATCCCGTAAACGTTCTTCCCCAGAGCCCAATGAGCTACATGCTAAACCGGAGACGATGCCACCCAAGAAACGAGTGAGATTTGCCGATAGCACTTTTGAGATCGGAGAGCCATCTGCCACTGCTGAGACCCATGACGTGCCATTTCCACCTCATGCCCCAGCCCCTTTTGATATACCTAGCCCTGTCCTTTCTGGTATCACTGTTGACTACCTCATATCATCCCTCTTTGCTTGCATCGCCCGTCGTGACGATGAGATCCGTCAGCTTCATGCTACCATCCGTAGCCTTCCTCCACCAGCCACTATCACTGACCTTGCCACCCGCCTTGCTGTCCTGTAGGCCTGTGTGACCTCTCAGGACAGGCCCTCGACACCCTGCACGTTCATTTGTCTGATACTTCTGGAGTTGCAGCTGAGGCCAGTCAGGTTATCCAAGCTCTCGCAGTTACTACCCCCTTGGCGGAGGATTTCGCCGGCATTATCCGTTTGTTGCTGACAGTGATTATCCAGATTCTTGACATACTCGATCTGATCGATCGAGCACCATTTCACAAGAGTTGTGATCTTATGGAGTGACAGTTACACTTTATGGTATTATTATGATGTACTCGAAACTTGTATTATTGGTGAATCTGTTTTTTTTTATCACCGGAAAAATGTTTTTGTTGGTCTGAACAATTATGGACAAGAATTGATTATGTTGTAGCATGTACCTTTATTATCAACTCTGGTGTACTTTGTAATGGATTTTGGCATGTCTTGATTTGATTGCATTCACTTATACTATGTATAATGTCTTACTTTATTTTTATCTGACACAATTTAAAGTAGAATGTCAAGATGCATTCACTTATACTATGTATAATGTCTTACTTTATTTTTATCTGACACAATTTAAAGTAGAATGTCAAGATGCGTGAACCGTAGTAGTGACCCTCTCGGAACCCCAACCTTGGATGCCGCAGCTATCGAAGCCCTGATTAACCAGCGTATAGCTGATGCACTTGCAACCGCCGAAGCAGATCGAGCTTCTGCCTCAAACGGAAGGAGATCAAGATCCCCTGGTGGTAAGACTAAAGACTTTTCTTCAACAACCGGAAGATTTATGACTACAATTGTACACATTGTATTCAAGGTTTTGAGTAACTTACAGGTGTCCGAGAATGCTCTTACAAGGATTTCATGAATTGCAATCCCTTACACTTCAAGGGTACTGAAAGAGCAGCTGGACTCATTCGTTGGTTCGAAAAGATGGAATCTGTGTTCCGTATGTGTAACTGTCCCGATGGTTACAAGGTCAAGTACGCCACAAGCGTTTTTGGAGAAGGAGTTCTGACTTGGTGGAACTCACATGTTAAAGCCCTCGGACAGGACCAGACTTACGCCATGGCTTGGAACGAACTGAAACTACTCATGCGTGATGAGTACTGTCCTCGTGAGGAACTCCAACGATTGGAAGTCGAATTCTGGAACTTTACCATGAATGGATCAGACATAGCTGCTTACACCCGCCGATTCCACGAATTGGCACACATCTGCCCTACAATGGTGACCCCTTTGCACAAGAAAATCGAGAGATACATTTGGGGTCTTGCTCTCGCTATTCAGGGAAGTGTTATGGCTTCTAACCCCACAACATTCCAAGCTGCTATCTGTTTGGCTCACAATCTGACCTACCAGGCAAACCACCAAGGCTTGTCTTTCTCTCGTAAGGTTGTGAATCCAAAGTTGCACCTGTTTCATCTGTTCCCTCTAACCAGCTGAAATCTGACCGCAAGCGCAAACGCGGCCATGATGGAAAGAGGAAGAAATCTTTTGACCTTCCTGAGAAAACCTCTGAAGCCGTAAAGGCTTATGCTGTAACAACTCCTGCACCTGATGCAAGAAAACCTGGATACATAGGAAACTAGCCCCTGTGTGGAAAATGTAACCTACACCATACCCTGGATTGCAGAAATGTCTACTGCAAAGGCTGCAAAGCAAAAGGTCACATTCAACGTGATTGCCCAAACCGTTCGAACAAGACGCACCACGTTGGAACCTGCTTCGAGTGTGGCAGCATTAGCCACTTCAGAAATGAATGCCCAAAGCTCAAACAAGAACCTGCCAAAGGAAGAGCCTTTGTGCTCAATGCCGCTGAAGCCCGTCAGGATCCCCACACCGTAACGGGTACGTTCTTACTGAATAATCATTTTGCTTCCGTTCTATTTGACACTGGTGCCGACAATATGTCTAGTGAGTTTAGAAACTATCTTAACGTCACGCCAACTAGGTTAGACACTAAGTATATAGTTGAACTAGCCGATGGTAAACAAATCGAAACAGAGGATTCTTTTCCAAACTGCTCTTTGAACTTATCCGGGCATCCCTTCTCGATCGATCTATTGCCGGTACAATTGGGAAGTTTCGACGTAGTCGTTGGAATGGATTGGTTCACTAAAAATTGTGCCGAAATCATTTGCCATGAGAAAAGAGTCAGGATACCCCTCCCCGACGACGAAATTCTAACAATTCAAGGAGATCGTAGTGGAACCAAGCTAGACATCATCTCGTGCATGAAAGCCCAGAAATTCATGCGCAAAGGCTACCCTGCCCTCTTAGCCCACATAACAGCTAGTCAATCCAAAGAAAAGACACTAAAGGACGTTCCCATCGCACGAGACTACCCTGAAGTCTTTCCCAATGACCTTCCAGGCTTGCCACCCGCCAGGCAAGTGGAATTCCATATTGATCTAGCACCCGGAGCTGCACCCATTGCAAAAGCCCCTTACCGTTTAGCCCCGTCTGAAATGAAAGAATTGTCGAATCAGTTGCAAGAACTACTTAACAAAGGTTTTACCAGACCCAGTTTCTCTCCTTAGGGCGCTCCTGTTCTCTTCGTGAAGAAGAAGGATGGATCTTTCCGGATGTGTATCGACTACCGCGAGTTGAACAAGCTTACCGTAAAGAACCGATATCCACTCCCTCGAATCGACGACCTGTTCGACCAATTGCAAGGTTCCAGTTACTATTTGAAAATTGATCTTCGTTCTGGATATCATCAACTGAGAGTTCGTGAAGAAGACGTTGCGAAAACTGCTTTTCGTACGCACTATGGACACTACGAAGTTCTCGTTATGCCCTTCGGACTAACCAACGCGCCTGCCGTCTTAATGGATTTGATGAATCACGTCTGCAAGCCGTACCTCGATAAATGCGTAATCGTTTTCATTGACGACATCTTGATCTATTCGCGTAGCAAGGACGAATACGAGAAGCACCTGAAGCTTATTCTGGAACTGTTAAAGAACGAGAAGTTGTACGCCAAGTTTTTTAAAATGCGAATTCTGGTTACGAGAAGTGCATTTCTTATGTCACGTAATCAACGCAGCTGGAATCCACGTGGATCCCACAAAGATTGAAGCTATCAAGGATTGGAGTCCGCTTACCAACCCCTCCGAGATACGATAATTTCTTGGACTCGTCGGTTATTACCGAAGATTTATCGAAAACTTCTCCAGAATAGCCCAGCCATTGACCGCCTTGACGCAAAAGGACAAGAAATTCGTTTCGGATCACAAAGCCAGACAAGCTTTTCAGACATTGAAGCAAAAGCTGTGTAACGCACCCATACTCTCCTTACCAGAATGATGTAAAGATTTATGTGTTTACTACGATGCCTCACACCAAGGCTTAGGCCGTGTGTTAATCCAACGAGAAAAAGTCATTGCTTACGCTTTGCGACAGCTAAAAGTTCACGAGAAGAACTATACTACTCACTATTTGGAACTTGGATCCGTCGTCTTCGCCCTTAAGATTTGGAGGCACTATCTCTATGGTACTGAATGCAAAGTTTATACCGACCACAAGAGTCTTCAACACATCTTAGACTAGATGGGGTTGAACATGAGACAGCGCCGACGGATTGAACTGCTCAGCGATTATGACTGTAAAATCCTGTACCATCCTGGAAAGGCTAACGTCGTTGCTGATGCCTTGAGCAGGAAGGAACGTGTCAAACCCCTTCGTGTCAAATCTCTTTCTATGACCATTGAAACCGGACTCGCCACTCAGGTTTTAGTAGTGCAAGCTGAAGCTTTGAAAGACGAAAACATCTGAGACGAAAGTCTCCGTGGCATGGATTAACACCTTGAAACTAAGCCTGATGGATTACGGTATTTCGTTACTCGTCCGTGGATACCCGTCTATGGAGATCTTAAGAGCCTAGTCCTTGATGAAGCTCATAAAACCCGATATTCCATTCACCCCGAAGCGGATAAGATGTACCACGACCTGCGTATGTTATATTGGTAGCCGAACATGAAAGCTGAAATCACTTTAACTTGCTCCAAGGTTAAGGCCGAGCACCAGAAACCTTCCGGTTTACTCATCCAACCCATCATCCCCGAGTGGAAGTGGGAATGCATTGCCATGGACTTTATCGCCAAGTTACCCAAGAGCCGCAAGGGTAACGATTCCATTTGGGTAATTGACGATCGTTTGACAAAATCTGCTCATTTCCTCGCCATGAAGGAGAAAGATTCCGTAGAACACTTAACAAGGATGTACATTAAGAAAATATTTTCTCGACATGGAGTCCCGATTTCCATCATCTCCGACAGAGATGGTCATTTCACCTCTCATTTATGGAAGTCTCTGAACAAGGCCATCGGTACTCGCCTCGATATGAGTACGGCCTATCATCCGCAAACTGACAGTCAAAGCGAGCGAACGATGTCAAATTCTCGAAGATATGTTGCATGCCTGCATCATTGATTTTGGTAACAACTGGGATGAACATCTGCCATTGTGCGAATTCTAGTACAATAACAGTTACAACACTAGCATCCAGTGTGCACCTTTCGAGGCACTGTACAGAAGAAAGTGCGGATCACCTATCTGTTGGTTCGAAGTTAGTGTCAGCCAACTAACAGGCCCAGAAGTTGTGATAGAAACCACCAAAAGAATCACACAAATTCGAGACCTCTTGAAAGCCGCCCGCGATCGCCAGAAGAGCTATGCCGATAACCGCCGTAATCCCTTATCCTTCGCAAAAGGTGACAAGGTATTACTGAAGGTATCCCCGTGGAAAGGCGTCATGCGTTTTGGCATACGTGGCAAGTTAAATCCTCGCTACATTGGTCCATTTGAGATCGTTGAAACAATAGGACCCGTCGCGTACCGACTACTTCTGCCACCCGAGCTAAGTAACGTTCACGATGTGTTTCATGTCAGTAATCTGAAGAAGTGCCTTGCCGAAGAAGACCATACCGTTCCCCTCGATGAGATACACTTGGATAAATCCTTACAATTCTTTGAAGAACAAGCCGAGATCGTCGACCGCGCAATCAAGAAATTAAAGCATAGATGTATACCCCTCATTAAAATTCGTTGGAACTCCTGCCATGGTTCTGAATTAACATGGGAACGCGAAGACCAGTTTCGCGCCAAGTATCCCCACCTATTTCCTATAGCAGCCGCTTAGCTATGATGACAAGCTGAATTTTGGGACAAAATTCTCCCAACTAGGGGGGGATGTAACAACCCAAAAGTTTCCAAGAATTTAAACCGATAATATATACTTATGTGTTAACTGTGTTACGTAACTGTTTACTTGCAACGTGTCAAGTTCTCACCGTTGATGTGCTTGAAGAAAGGGGGAATTTTGTTGATTATTGTGATTGTACAAGATTGCAAGCTGTTTCCTGCATACCTGATGATTCGGTCAAGGGGAGTTTGCTAAAGATAGAGGCGTCTGCAGCAAGCTGACTGAAGATTGCTAGAAGATCAATGTCTGGATTCGAAAGTAATGTCCAAGGGGGAATTTGTTGATGCATGAACCTTGTGTGGCCGTTACTATTCGAATTGTCAAACAGATTGAGTTGTCGGAAACATGAACTGTGGTCCGAACTCCAGCCGAACTCTGTGTTCGGCTGTGTCTGAAGGTGGTCCGAACTTCAGGTTCGAATGAAGTTCGGACAAGGTTCAGAGGTGCCGAGTTCGGACAGAATGAAGAGTATAAATAGTTTCATCTTTGTATTTCTTTGTAAGTTTCTGTCCAGTCTCTTTCCAGATCAATGTGTTGAGAGGGGAGGTTTTGTCCAACCTCCCCCAGAGATTAAACGTTTGTATACTCCTTCGGTTTATGTAATCACTCAACACGATATATGATAAAACTTCCGTCTCGATATTATCTACCATAAAATCGATCCATATATGCTTTTTCACCTCTCGTTTTCTCCTTGACTCGGACGGCCACGGGTTCGAACCCGTGACCCCTTCCCTCTTCTCGGCCGATCCAAGCAACCAAACCACCAACTTTTCCACTTAATTGTCTTGGTTAGATCTTGGTTGTCTAGTTGACCAAAGGAGATGCCAAACTTGTCATACTTACACCCCTAATCTCCTTTTGACAACATGGGGTGGCCATGTCTCCCCAAGTACACCTCCTTGATATCCAATGGGTAATGTGTTCCCTCCCTCTTGTCTTTCACTAACTCGTGAGCATATTACTTGCACACACAAGGGTCATGGAACCATAGATGCTTAGCCATGGATAAATCTCAACACACTTGAGAGTATTAGTGTGTGAACCGACCCCAAGGGACTCGAACCCGTCCCTCTTTTCTTCTCCTTTCGGTCCGCAACCAAGCACACACACACACATAACACTTAACCTTTTATTACTCACATTGTTGTCTAAACATCTTTTACCCCATAAAAGCTTACTTACTTGTATTTATCTTCATGTTCCACCATGTATTTTCCTACTAGGAACTCATGATAGTCCTCCCCTTGAAATATTATGCTCAAAACTTAGTTTGGTTGGACTTTTACACAAGTATTTGTTTAGTTTGCATTTTAGACAATAACTTTGTATTTATTGTGTATTATGTGTTGATCTTGAAACGTTTTTAAAATATGATATTTTGGACTTTAGAAAGAACACTAGTGCTTAAACTCACCATAGCAAACTTTTACATTCAAAGTACACTTTAAAAACCCTAGAAATTGCTTTTCACTATAGATCCGTTTTGACCAGAAAGTTTAGAATTTTTAACAGTAGGTTATGATGTTTTAAATGAGTTTAGAACATGGCCAAAAGATCCTTTAACAAATTACTTGAATTGGGGCACAAACCGGGACTAGAACCAACACCCGACGGGCCCGCAAACACCATTTTTGTAAGGAAACCTAAATCTGGTCCAAATGAACTCATAGGGTTATTTTAATGGTAAAAACATGTTTAAAAATGCATATGGTGAATTTAGGAACCTAACAGTGTCATTTAACGGGCAAACGGGACCAAAACGGCAAAACCAACACAAAATCCACCAAACCGGCAAACTAATGAAAATCGACACATAAATTAATTATCTACCTATTTTGGACAGAAAATAATCATATTTTATTTAACTTGATTGATTTTTAATTTAAACGGATAAATATCACATAATCGGCAATTACCCGCAAAATCGCCCGGTTATTGACTAACTAGCTAAATAATCAATTTTCATATGAAAACCCTTATTTTGACTTAATATTTTTTTGTATAAATATTTACCATATTTAAATATTATTTGGGAATTTTTATATATTTTATTTAATATATAATTTACATTTTTCCAAATAAATACATACCCGGATACATTCACTTTGACTTTACAAATCACTTAACCCTAAGGCTACCATGACGTCAAGACTTGACGTACCTAATTGGAGTGACATTAATGTCAACCCAATTAATTATTATTATTGCATGTCTTATAATTATCTAGGCTTGCACTTTCCGTTGATCACATTACCGACTACAGTTTCTGAATCATGTGAGTTTTTCACGGCCACTTTTTCCTTTAACCATTTTATCTTTGGGGGAGAATTCATACATACATTTTTCCATGTTAGACAATTAGACTTTTATTTCATAACTGTTTCATGTGCTTTTCCATTGTCCAAACTTGTTATCTCATGTTCATTTATGCTATAACTCAAACCCCATTATTAACTGAATCCAATTAATTATCATTTGCAAACGGTAACGTTTGAATAGATCTATTGGGTTAACACCCCTGCTCTGATTGGTAGCTCCAATCATGACTCCGTCTTTATGTCAAAGAGTACAAATTGTTATGTCATATCTATGCGGTACCAACCGGAAAAAAGGTACCAAGAGTGGGTAAACAGTCAGTTTCGGTATTCAGGGTACATGGTAACATTATCAACTAGTCTTATCAAATACTGTCAATTATTAACGTGAACTGATTTCAATTACTATTTTCACTCAACCTTTAACTACTAGCACTTTAAACCTGTGAAACTCACCAACAATTATTTGTTGACTGTTTTCTCGTATGAATTCTCAGGTACTTAAACTTAATTGTTGTGCATGCATCAGATCTGCTTGCTTGTTTCCTACCTTTGCATCTTAGGACTTTTCATTTGTTTCTGGAGTATGGTTTAGCCTTTGGAGATTTTCCTGACATAACAACTAACGGTGTCATGTCCTAAAAATCTTTTGAAAACCTATGTGTTGTAAACTTAAAACTATTTACTTTTCTCATTTCAATTAATTCGCTGCGTAATGATATTGGAAAAACTCCTATTTACTCCAATAATTAAACAATTTCCAAAACGGCTCTAGTTGTTGAACCATCCAGAGTACATTCGTAACCTTGACTGTGATAACCTTTTTCGCATCCCGACAGAAATCTTACAGAGTGTGACAGTTAGGATCATAAAGATCCATCCCGGTGTAGGTTTTTTGAGTTGTTCGAATTCCTCGTCATCGGCCATAAAGTTTGTTGTGAAGCAAGTTAGCCTAAATGAAAGCGGGTCACATGAGCAGAAGGAAACCGTGTTGACAGCTCAATCGATCAAAAAAAAAATGGAATGACTATAACAACCCGATTTTCAAACGACTAAAAATGTATATAATATATATATATATATATATATATATACGTAGAAGCATATATAGTTTTCTAGTGCTAGGTCTTGTATTTATAGTGTTTTGTATAATCTGGTCTCAGCGGACCAGGGGCGGACCAGATGGTACGCCCGGACCATCTGGTACGCTGGTTAGTTGGTCCGCTGGCCAGATCTAGTATAAAAAAGGTTTAGCTCGTTTAGAGGAGAGTAGTTGTGAGGTTTGAGCTGTAAACTGTGTGTTTTGTAAGGTGTAACCTGTTTACTTTCTCTCTCTAAAGGTTGAGCAATAAAAGAAGTGTTATTTACCTTGTTGTTTACCGAATTGAGATCGTTATGCACTAGCAAGATCGTTCATGTATTCTACAAGTGGTATCAGAGCAGGATTGCTCATTTGCTGTGATCTACAGTTCGGTTTTTGAGATTTGGAGAAAGTCACAACGTTTGGGGTAAGAATTTGACCATTTCTACTCGGTTTTACGTCGATTCTGCATATTTTTTACGTTCAAGTGCTCATGGAGTGTTTTGGTTGAGTTCTGGGTTGATTACACGTTCGAAACATCAATTTTTGTGAAGAATTGTTCGATTTATATTAGTCCGGATATGGTCCGCCGGATGAGTTTTATGGTCCGCCGGATGAGTTTTCTGGTCCGCTAGTATATCTTCATCAGTAATCTTGTCCGCTGCTTGTGGTCCGCTCAAGCAATTTTCTTATTCTGATCCGTAGCAGTTCCAGCGTACCATTTCGTCCGCGATAGTTATTTTAGCGGACCATCTGATCCGTTCATTATAATTCTGATCCGCTAGAAGAATTCTGGTCCGCTGATTCTAATCTGATCCGGTTCTCGTCCGCTAGTTGAGATTTGGTCCGGAGATTGAGTTTCTGGTCCGGTGACTTGCTTTCTGGTCCGCTAGCACAGTTTTAAGAAAAGTTATCATGGATCCGTTCCAGGCCTTTGCTGCGATGTCGTCAACTGTATAAGCGTTATTGAACTATGACAATGAAATAGGAACTACCAATAAGGTTCCTAAATTAATGAAGTTTGATGATTTTCACAATTGGAAAACCCGATATGAATCATACATCGGTGTCACGGATGTCACCGTTTGGACTCCGATGTTGGATGGCTATACAGTCCCAAAGTTTACCACGGGTGAATTTGCTGGTCAAGAAAAGCCGTACAACAAAATGAATGATGCTGAAAAGGAAGCTTTCAAACTGGAAAGAAAAGCTTACTCAAGTTTGTCGATGGCATTACCAAAGGATATATTACATCAATTTAAGATGCACACAACGTCTAAGGCTTTATGGGAAGCATTGTGCCATAGATGTGAAGGAAATGCACAATATAAGAAGAGTAAGAAAAAGGTGCTGTTGCGAGAGTACGATAACTTCTGTCATGTACCTAATGAAAGCATTAATGATCTAATTTCAAGATTATCTCATTTGGTGAGTGAGCTAGATATCGTTGGGGTGAAAAAGGATGCTGGAGAACTGAAAGAGAAACTTTTGGAAGCTTTGCCAGCAACTTGGGAAGGATATATACTGTTGTTAACTCATAACAAGGATTTTGATGATATCACATATGATGTTCTTACTTGAAATTTGCTAGCTCGAGAGTTGGATATGAGACGTGTAAAAAATTTACCAACTCAAGTTCAAAATCCAGATGTCTATTTTGGTGATAATGCGTCAACAATACATGCAAAGGCTAAAGCAAATTCTAATCCACCAACAATGGCATTTTATGTGGAAAACACTTCGAGTGGTCATGCAAGCATGTCAAGAGGTTCATCAAGTGAGGGATATTCTACCAAAGCTGCTGTTACATATCCGGTGTATTCTGATCAATCTTCACCTGCTCTAAATCATAATGTTTTTTCAGCAAAAACCACAAATGATTATATGGCGTTATTCTCGGCAATGATTTAGTCCTACGATGGAGTGATAGCTGGAAAGCTGACTAGTGCTGAACTGACTGAAGAAGATTATGAACAAATTGATCCAGATGATCTAGAGTTAATGGATATTAATTGGTCGATGGCAATGCTTGTTAGAAGAGGTAAGAGGTTTATGGAGAAGAATGGTCGTAAAGATCTTAATCCTGAAGGCAAATTGGGATTTGATAAATCTAAGGTCCGATGCTATAACTGTCAAAATTATGGACATTTTGCAAAAGAGTGTACCAAGGCAAAGAAATATGAGACTTCGAGGTTATTTCAGAAATATGCCTCTAAAAGTAACCAAGGGTCGGGAAGCAGTGCAAATCCATCAAGCTCAAATGCAGCTGCTAGTGGATCCAACACAGAATCTAAAGCTTTAGTCTCGCAAACCGGTGAGGGTTACGACTGGGCTGCAGATTTTCCTGACGAGTCTGCATTTCTATGCACTGAGGAGAGGAATGTAGCAACTGAAGATGATTCTGATCTTCCAGGAGAAGACTTCTTTGCTGAGGGTCATCAGGCATTTATGGCTGATGTTCAGGTTAATTCTAACATCTATGAATTTTGCACAACAACTGCCAATCAACTGAAAGAACTTTCTGATGAGAAAGTCATGTATCATGATAAATACATATTGGCAGAAGAAAATGTCACAATCTATAAACAAAGGTGGGAGGCTGTTAAGGCAGAACTAAAAATTGAGCATGCCTTGATTTTAAGCACAAAATTGAATTAAATAACAAAAATGAGGATTATATTTTTTGTGAGAAAAAGCTTGCAGAAGCTAATTCTAAAATTTCTGAATTAAACATTGAAATATTGGATCTTCAGAGGCAATTGGAAATTTCAAAAATTCATCTTCCTTTGCCAGTTTTCTGTGCAAAGATGAAAATTTAAAAGATGTGCTTAAAGAATTAGGGTGTACTTCAGTTCCACCACCGATTGTGCATGGGAAAGGCCCCAATGAATCGAATATCAAACCAGCATTATTCCATGTTTACTGAAGGAGTATCTGACAAATCCAAAGGCACTCATAAGAGGAAGCCTTTGAGAAATGTGTCCAAAACTGTCAATGTGGTTCTCGAACAGTCTGAGTCTCATGATTCTATGGTAAAATCATCTAAAAGTGTAAACCTTACACCTTTAGAAGCTGCTCAGAAAGTCAAAGAAACTGAAAAGAAAATGAAAGAATTTAAAAATTCAAAATTTGCAAAAGGTCGTAACTTGTTCTATGAACAAGAATCTGTAACTAAGAGCAACACAATCACACCAGATGTTCATTCAATACCGGTACATTTGTCAAAGTCAGAAAAATTCAATGGTATTGGTTTTAGACATCCTGATGAAATTTCTAAGGTCAATCAAAAGAAACCTGAGAAAGTTCAACAGCCTGAAAAGAAGAATGGTAAGTCTAGGAATGTAGATGTAAAACAGAAAGGTAAAGTTGAGATGGGTGAGTGCTCTAAGAAAGTGAAAATGTATTCTCTGAAAGGTAGTGATACCATATTTTCGGATGAAGCATTTCCACTATGTTGTGTTGACCCAACAAAAGTTTCCAAAGTGTTTTATGTTGATGAAGAAGAAAAATCTGTGTCTGATAAAAAATGGTTCTTTGTTGAAACTTAGAACTAGTCCTGATGATCAGACATTTTTCTCAAAGTCAAAAACGTCAAAGTACTCACCTAAGAATTTTTATAATTCTGATGGTAAATTTTCAGCTAAAACAAATCGTTTTGACTATGAAGCCTATAATTTTTGTGAGGATTATGATTTTTACGATGATTTTGGGTCGTATGAACAAAATTTTGGACAGTTTGAGAAAACCAAGAATGACCGTGTCAAACCCAAAGGGTATGCTGATCAGTGTGGCGTTGATGAGTTTGGTTTTTATAACCAATCTGGCTATATTAAACCTCTCCCCAAGCACAAATCGCAAGGATTTAATGCTAAGGCCCCGAGGAGAGAGGCACGACACATGTCTGATGATAACATTTCACCTGACTCAGGGTTTCATTTTCCTGTTCTGTTTGTTGATCGGAGGAGATGTTATCACTGTTATCAGAAAGGTCATATACGAAACCGTTGTCCTGTTTTGGCCGAGAAACGAGCTTCCGCTGTTGAATCAAAGAAATCTAACAATGTTTCTGAGCCAAAACACACAGATGGAAACGTGGTTACATAACATTTTTTCAAAAGAGAAAAATTTTACAAAACTAAAAAATCGGTTGATAGTTCATCTTCAGATAATGTCACCACAGATTCATATGTTCCGGTAATCAGGCAAAAGTGGCTGCCTAAAATGACTTCCAAAGCCACTGAAGTTTTTTTCAGAAGACACAAGTTGACCCAAAGCTGAATTCTTGGGTCCAGATTCTCACTAATTCATTGCTACTATGTGCAGGCTGCTCGAAAGCCAGCTGTCAACAACTTTTGGGTTATTGATAGTGGAGCATCCAGGCACATGACTGATAATCTCTCCCTGCTTACCGATATCAAACCAATCAATGGTGGGGGGGTTACCTTTGCTGGCAATAAAGGAGGTAGAATCACTGGAGAAGGAAAAATGGGAAATGACCAAATTACATTTGACAAAGTTCAATTTGTGGAAGAATTGCAGCACAATCTCTTGAGTGTCTCACAAATATGTGATAAGCAGTACACCACTGCGTTCACAAGTTCTTAATGTATCATTTTGAAGCCCGGAATTCAAATTCCTGATGATTGGATAGTGATGTGTGCACCTAGATTTCGAGATTTATATGTTTTGAATATGAATCAGACCTCGTCTGCGGTGTCGACTACATGTTTCTTATCCAAAGCCACTAAAAAAGAGTCGATTTTGTGGCATCGCCGTATGGGTCATCTTAACCACCGCAAGATGAATTATTTGGTTAATCACAATTTGGTTGAGGGGGTTTCTAAGAATCATTTTTCACTTAATGATATGTGCGTTTCATGCAAAAAGGGGAAGCAACAGAAAAAGTCTCATCCGTACAAACGTGTTAATTCAATTGTCACTCCATTGGAGCTACTTCATATGGATATTTTTGGTCCTATGAATGTAAGCAGTGTGGATGGAAGCTTTTACTGTTTGGTAATTACAGATGATTTGTCGCGTTTCTCTTGGGTAGCGTCATTACATTCAAAGGATGAAACTCCAGCAACTATTCAGCGTTTATTGTCCAAGTTTGAGAATTTGTACAAGCACAAGATTTGTCGCATTCGTATCGACAATGGTACTGAATTCAAGAACGCAACGATGAAAGCATGTTGTGATTCTTTTGGAATTTCACATGAATTTAGTGCACCATACACTCCACAACAAAATGGAGTGGCTGAGAGAAAGAATAGAACTTTAATAGAGACCGCACGAACTATGTTGGCTGATGCAAATCTACCAATCAAGTTCTGGTATGAGGCAGTTCATATTGCTTGTCATGTGCTTAATATAGTTCTTATTGTTAAGCGGTTCAACAAGACTTGTTACCAATTGCTCAAAGGTAGAAAGCCGAATTTAGATTTTCTAGAACCATTTGGGTGTCTATGCACCGTTCTCAAAGGTGGTGGTAAATTTGAAGCTAAGGCTATGGATGGCTGATGTTAGTCCAATGTGTCGTCATTATTGTTCTTAATTTGCTATATTTAGTTATAATAATGATTGGATTACGTTTCATTTTCACGGGTTTTTATGTTTTGAGGTACCGTGAGCTTAATGAGCTAAAAATGGAGTTTTTATGAAGAACTGGAAGCCGCTGGTACAGGGATCGAGAATCGAGCGGGAACGAGTGAAGACTTAGAAGAAATTGAAGAAAGTTCCTGAGATCCAGATCTGGGCGGTACGCCCAGAATTGAAGAAACCAGGGCGGTACGCCCTAAAGTTTAGAGAAGCGGCCGAATTTTACAATCCGGGCGGTACGCCCAGGATCCCACATTTTGGGGCGGTACGCCCAGAATTGGTTGTCAGAAGTTTTAGATTAGGGTTTAGTATTTAAACTTGTTTGTGAAGTTTAGTTGACATCATATTCATTCTTGTGCGACCAGAGGGCTGAGACTTACGAATTTTCAACCTTTTTGGGAGTTCTTTGGAGAATTCAATCATTCGGTAACTGTTTTTAATGCAATCTTTTAGTATAATCATGTTTGTTTCATTAGCCATGTCTGGCTAATCACCACTAACTGCTTTTGGTGATTGGTTGCCGGAATCGTTCTATGACTAATCAATTGCTAAACTAGTTGTTCCGGAATACTTGCTACCGTTGAACACCCGCATGTGAAATTGTTTAAGTTAACTAGTAACCTAGGGTTTTAGTGGTCCACTGTTTATTGATCTAGCACTTTCTTGCGGCAGGACTAATCAGCCCATTAGAAAATTAGGTTATTAGGTCAAGGAAGCAATTGGGGGACATGTCTATGTGTCACTAGTTAGTAATTAGGTTTGTTTAGATCGGTAGCCAACCAGGATCCAGAAGTGGTTAGATTTGTCTCATTTGAATTCAATCAATTGTCTAGGTTAAGGTTAGTTAATTTGTTAGTTAAATCACCCCAACAATTCAAAACAGCTAAGTGGCAAAATAGGTAATTTTAGGTTAATCAGTAATTTTAGTTAATTTAGTTAATCAGTTAATCAATTTCCACATATTCCCTTGGTTCGATAACCCTAGCTTCCACTACTACAAAATCAATCTAAGTTGGGGATTTGAAACGGCCTGACAAACCGTTATCAAATTGGCGCCGGGTTGGGTGACTAAAGGGGGTTGAATTGACACTTACAAATTAGGTGGTTGACATGGTTTGATGACAAAAATCTGTTTTGATCACTACTTTAACTAATTTCCAGAACTATGTCTATGTGGTTCCCAATTAATTAACTGAGTTTTGTGTTAACCTAGAACCTGAAACCTGGAGGGGCTGCCTTGTTTATATTTTATTTTTTATCAAATCAAGTTGAATTTCAATTTTAAGTTAAGTTTAGTATTAATAATCAAACAAACCTGCAAATCTAACCACATGCTCATCGTGGATTCGACACCCGACTTACCCTGTCTATAGGTAAAGTTAGGTTAATTTTTGCATGACCCCAACGACAGGTCATCAAATGGCACCGTTGCCGGGGAGCTAGTGCGCTTAGTATTGCATTGCTAGTTTGATTTTACTTTCTTGTTTTCTTTAAACCTTAAAAAAAATCTAAAAATACTTTTCTTTTTGTTTCTTTTTGTTTAAGTTCGATATTACGCGTGGTATTGGTTGTCTTTGCTTGTGCAGGTTCTCACTTTAAGGTTGGCAGCATACGCGTAGTCGGTTATGAGTTATTACGGTCGTCAAGGCCCATCGGGTGGCTCATCAAACTCATCATTCACACAACATTCTTCACACTTTGACCTACCACATCTGCAACGCCAAAACCAATCCGAATATGATGAAGTTGATTTTGATTTTTCACAACACAACCAACCAGTACGAAAGCCAATGATCCCTCAAAACAGACACTCACCACTTCTAAACCGATATGCCAGATATAGTGTAGATGAAGAGGATGGGTCGAATGGGTTACTTTCAAAGGAGAGCTGGTACAGTAAATGAGAGAGTTAGAAACTGGGATGGAGATTTCAATGAAAATGGGTATGATGACCAGTTTAGGTATGAAGAGCTTAACGACTATGGAAGTCAATTAGGTCAGTGTGGGTTGGATGATAACTCCATCAATGAAAAATTTGATATAATCATGGAGTTAATGAAGGATATTCAGAAAGGAAACAAGATCAGAGATAAAGAGATCAAAGCGTTGTCACAACAGGTTGGACAATTAGCTGAAGAAGTGGCAATCATCAGAAGAGATCAGGTTAAGCTTCTTAGTGATGCTCAGAGAATTCCAAGTCACATATCTTCTGACACAATGAGAGTCGACAAAGATGAGGTAAGTACTCGTCCTTTTTCTGAAATTTCTTTTGTTGATACTCATTCACCACAATTTGTGAAGGGTGAGAGTGAACATGAGCAAGAAGTTAAAAGTTTTAAAAAGTCTAAAAATGGTTCTAATGACATGTGTTCTGGAATAAGTAATTTAAATGTGAAGGTTCCATTTCCCATGGCTTTACTTGCACCTGAAAATTTAAGTAAAAACTAACCACAGAGGAATGAAAAGTGGGAGATTTTTGAAAAAGTAAAAATTAATAAACTATTTATTGATGAAATTAAAGAATGCCCTGATCATGTTCAATGTTTGAAAGAGTTAAGCACCACCAAACGTCGTTATAAATTTCCAGAACAACTTGATTTCAGTGCGAGTGTGAATTCCGTTTTGTTGGGTACCCTCCCCCCGAAACTCCAAGATCCAGGAGCGCCTATTATTTCTATAAAAATAGGTGATTTTGAAGTGGACAGGGCACTTCTTGATCTTGGAGCATCCATGAGCATTTTACCAGGAAGTCTATATGATCGATATGATTTTGGTCCTTTAAAAAAAACCAACACTAATGTGGTGTTGGCCGATCAGACTTCTTTGTGTCCAAGGGGGATCGTTAAGGATGTGATTGTTAAAGTATATGAGTTTTATTACCCAGTGGACTTTTTAGTGCTTGATTGTGTTAAGAATACACATCCGTCTGTCATATTGGGTAGACCGTTCTTTGCTACAACAAAGGCTATTATTAATTATGCTGAAGGAACGGTCAGAATGAGGTTTGGGAAAAAGAAAATGAGTTTGAAGGTATTTTCTAACATATCTAAGCATATAACTGATAAAAGTGGGTCTCCTGAGAAGGAGAATCCGAAAGAAGAAAAAGAATGCTTTATGATTGACAGGTTGAATGAGAAGAAGGAAAGTAGATCTCAAGATAAATAGAAGACGTCGAGGAAAAGAAGAAGGAAAAAAGTGAATAAATTGGTGGAATTTGATCTTGAAAAAGCAGCTGCCGCTTGGTATGATCAAGTATGGGAGGAGGTGTATGATAGAAGAACAAGTCTAGGAGCAGAAGGATACTACCACCCTACACGTCCACCATGAGCGTCATATGCGGTAACGGGTCTGGCTGAAGACCTTAAAACTTAGCGCTTCCGGGAGGCAACCCGAGAACTTTGTGGGTGTGTTCACTAGAAACCCTCACGAGACTTCACTCGTCCACTCGGGCTACCGAGGGGTTTAAAAGGCTTGTTGCATACGCTAAATGCAACCGTGATTCCTACGAAAGTGAGTTTTAGGATTTGTATTATTTGCATTTAATTTGTTCTTTTAGTGTGTTTGTAGTTTTGGAATTTGCTTGGCAGAGTTCAAGTGTGGGGAGGAGTTACAGGAGCGTCTGCTATTCAAAGAAGTTTCCACTACAATCAGGTCGATGTACTCTTTCCATACTCTTGTAGCTTTATTTTTGCAAATTGTTTATTTTTAGTCTTCTTTATTTTGGTTGTTTCTTTGTCCACATTGAGGGCAATGTGTATCTCAAGTGTGGGGAGGGGGATAACACTTTAGTTTGTTATTTTTTGTGTGTGTTTAAGAAAAAAAAACCAAAAAAAAATTGGAAAAAAAACAAAAAAAAAGAAGTCTTTGGATTAACTTGCAAAAAGATGGAAAATGATAGAAAAATTGGGAGTCGGTTTTCGAAAATAAAAATAAAGAAAGAAAAGGGAAAAGTGATAGAAAAAGGAGAGAATGGAAAACATGACTAATTTGTGGTGTGTCGGTAGGCTCAACTGATTTAGTAAAGCTTAATTATCCCATTGTGTTTATTATTGTATAAATATGTAATTAAATTAGTCTGCTAGTGGGCTTCCATTTTAGGAGTTAGAGTGAGATTGAAACTGATGATTAGGCGGAAAGAGGCCTTTTTAGATTAGAAACTTATATATCCTCAGAATACCTGGCACGTTATGATCTTTTTGCAAAAGCAAATCCGAGAAATAACGGCGCCCCATCTTTCCATCTTTTGAGCATATTAGGTAATAAATTGGTTAATGAATTAGAGTGAAGGGAAAGAATACTCATGTACGAACTAAGGATAGTATCTTGTGGTAAGTGCCTCTGATGATGTTCCGGATCTCGCGGGCAAAACACTCACGTATTATTTCGGGGGTAAGACCTTGTGAAAGAATGCCTCTGATGATGTCCGTTGGTAAGTATAGTTAAAATTAACCAGTCATAAAAAAAATGAAAAAAAAAAGGAAGTGATAGCAAATGAATAAATGCTCAACGAATTCACTCATCCATTCAAATCCATCATTCTTGGGATATATAAGTATCTGATTTAAGGAGGGTGGGGAAAATTTAAATATTTCATCTTTATTACCCTTTGCTTTGACCGAATATGAGTCAGGATTAGATTGAGCTAGAATTTCCTGAATGTGGGACACATAGGTACACTGATACACTTTATTCGGTAAATTATAAACACTTTGGGGGCTCAAAGGTCAGTGGTTGGGTTTAGTCGGACCGAAATATCGGCAATTGCTATTAGCATATGTGATTATATTTTGAAAGGTGGAATGTTAATGGTTGATAAATTAAATACTTAATGATTTTGAAATTGATTTCCCAATTATGATTTCATTGCAGTTTTTCCGAGACGGAAAAAGATAAGTGTGGGGATGTGATGAGAGTATATTTTATAACGTTTTTACAATTGATTTCCCAATTGGCGCCGTTGCCGGGGAATTAGTGCGCTTTTTGATTAGTTGATTTTTGTTTAATTTGCATTTTTATTTCATTTTTTCAAAAAATCAAAAAAACCCAAAAATAGTGTTTTTATTCCAGTAATTACTTTCTGCAACTAAAAAAAAAATTAATTTTTTCCGAATTTCAGTTTTGGGCGGTACGCCTGGGAATCAACAATCCGGGGCGGTACGCCTTGGGCTGTTTTTCACAGAAAGTTTTGAAATTGTTGACCATCCAAGTTTCGATTTTTTCTGTTCTATTGCATTATTTACACCCTTTGAAACAGTGCTGCGTAATTGGTTTGCTTGTTTGTGACCGTTTTTGCAGGTTTTAGGTGTTGTGCATGCATACGCGGCATTCCCGCAAGACATCCCCGCTGATTTACAATCCGGAGATTGAGAGGACAGCTCGGCAGAACCGAGCAGAACAGAGAAACAGAAGAGAAATGGAGGGTCAGAATCCAAATCCCAACCAACCACAAAACCAAAACCCAAATCCCAATCAAAACCCGAACCCAAATGAGAATCTCAATCAAGACCACCACCAACCACAAAACCAAGCCCCGAATGAACCAGTGGACCCTGCCATGCCACAAAACATTCCTCCGGTTCATATTCCACCGTTTAGGGTACACGGGCACAATTCCTTACCATCTCTTTCCCCTAAATCCTCATACCATGAGGAGGAAGGTTACCACTACCGGGTTAGGCAACCAAGTCCACCTCACCAACAACAACCACCCTTATTCCGCCGAGTCCCACCACAACAACCTCCACCACCACAAAACCCACCCCACTTTCGACAAAATCCCGTGTACGAGGACCAAGACTGGTATGACCCAAATGAAGATGTAGACGGATATGGGTATAGAGAGGAACCGCCAGTTGACATTCCAAGGAACAGAGCACGAGCTCCACAGGCAAATGTTGCCCCACAAGGGCGAAGAGCTTCCCCCCCCCCCCCAAGAGGAGTTCCACAATTCAACAATGGGGGAGCTCGTCTTCAAATGGAAGGAGGAGTCCCGAGATTGGTAGAAAACCCGCCGGTTCAGGGAGTGGCTAGTCACTTTAAGCCAATAGTTGTTCCGAGTGCATCTGCGGTAGTCACGCCAATCGGAGCTAATAGAAGAGCATTTGAGGTCCGACCTCAATACTTAAACCATTTGCCGGAATTCTATGGGAAAAGAAATGAAGAACCATATCATCACATTCATAGCTTCGAGTCTATATGCATACCTATTGGAGCCACGGGGTTCACACAGGACGATGTCAAGCTAATGCTTTTCCCATATACCCTGAAAGATCGAGCAAGGAGATGGTTCGAGAGTCTAACCCCCAGTAGTATCTTTACTTGGGCCCAAATGCAAGAAGTGTTCCTTGAGGAATACTACCCGATGAGTAAGACAAGTGAAGTCAAAGAGGAGATCCGATCCTTCCAGCAACACACCGGGGAACCATTTCACGAGGCATTTAACCGGTTCAAGGACTTATTGCGCAAATGCCCACATCACAGAATAGATACTTGGGATCTCATTAAAGCATTTTATGATGGTCTCCTTCCAGAGGATATCCGAGACTTGAACTCCATCAGCAATGGGACCTTCTTGACTAACACGGAAGAGGTTGATTGGGGGCATATGGAGAGATTGAGCGCCACATCCAAGAGGCTTGCTCAAAACGGAAGACGGTCGAGATCCGCATCGGCCAAATCCGTTGACTATGAGGCGGAGGAAAGGATCGAGAAGCTTCGTCAGCAGACGCTCCTGTTGGAGAAACAGGTAGCACAAATGAAGTTGGGAGGAGCACCAGAAGAAGTGAAGGCAAGTGCACAATTTCCAGTGTGCACGGGTTGTGGCGAATTGGGCCATTCGGTTGATGCATGCTCCACCGTGGTTCAGCAAAGTGAAGATGTCAACTATGTCCAGGGAGCGATGAATTCCAACACTTACCATCCTAACCTTCGCAATCATCCAAATTTCAGGTATGGTAATGCTAATAATCAGTTGAATCCTAACTTTCAAACTTCTAATGTACAGGGTGGAGCTTCCACACAATATCAAGGCCGAGCATCCGGTTGCAACCAAGGGGGCTACCAACGGACCACCTATACTCAAGGTGGAAATCCGGCCCAAAGGAGCTATCAACAAGCTCAACCGGCACCAGCACCGGAAGATGGGATGTAAGCACAATTTGCCGCCCTGATGGAGAAGATGAATTCTATTGCAGATGGTCAGAAGCAACTGTTTGATGAACAGAGGCAGTTATCAGCTAGCCACAAGCAGCTGACCGACAAAGTTCAGGGGTTTGATCAGAGGTTTGAGCTTCAAGACAAGACCATGGGAGCAGTCCAGAAACAGTTGGGTCAGTTGGCTGCTGAGTCATCGAGGCGAGATCCTGGAAAGCTGCCAAGTGACACCACCATTAATCCACAACATCAGCAATGTCAGTCTTCTAGTTCTAAGAACACGCGACACGTGCCAATCAACAAGATCACCACTTTACGATCAGGTAAGTCCGTGGATAATAAGGTAGGGGCACCTCCACCACAAGTTGATGGGGTGGTGGAGGATTGGGTAAGTGACGATGAAAGTGAGCCGGAAACCGACCAAACAACTCCAAAGTCAGTTGTAACCGAGTCTAGTAACCCTAGGAACATAAAGAAAGTAACTTTTAATGAATCAGATAATAGGGTGATAGATAATGAGGTGGTTGAACAGAAAAAGTCGGTACCTTTTCCAAAAGCTTTAATTGAACCTAATCAGAAAACATCTAAACGGGGCCCACAACAAGATGAGATGTGGGATATTTTCAAACAAGTTAAAATCAATCTTCCCCTTTTAGATGCAATTAAGCAAATTCCGGCTTACGCAAAGTACTTGAAAGATATGTGCACTCAAAAACGGAATTACAAGATTCCGAAGCAGCTTGATGCAAATGCAGATGTGAGTGCCATAATTTCAGGCATTTTGCCTAAGAAACTCCAAGATCCGGGGGCACCAATTATTTCAATTCAAGTTGGTGACTTTCAAATGACCCGTGCCCTTTTGGATCTTGGAGCAAGTGTGAGTATTTTACCGGGGAGCTTGTACGATCAGTACGATTTTGGACCCTTGAAGAAAGCCGACACTACGGTGATTTTGGCTGATTTGACCCCTAAGCTTCCCCGGGGAATTCTATCGGATGTTATTGTTAAAGTTAATGAATTTTTCTATCCGGTAGATTTCTTGGTCCTTGATTATGCGTCAGTTGAAAAAACTGCTCAACCCACGGTAATTTTGGGTCGACCTTTTCTAGCTACTAGTCATTCACAAATTGATTGTAGGTCGGGTACCGTGGATATGACTTTTGGGAACCGCAAAATGCGGTTAAGTGTTTTTGGCAATGTGACTAACCCTCGGGATGACGATGAATGCTTTCGGGCTGAAATCGTTGATGGTCTTACACCTCCATTTTTCCCTTTTCATGAGGAGGATGGGACCCCCGAGGAGTTTGCTTTGTTTGGCAGGGGTTATGCAGATATGGTCAAGGAGATGGAAGCACAGGATGAGAGCCAAGAGTTGATGGCTGTGAGAGACCAAAGACCACCATGGTCTATTCATGTGGAGAGCTTACCGGAACATATCGACTCACAATTGAAGCCTTCACTCGAATCACCACCTTCTCTTGAACTTAAAGAACTTCCTAAACATTTGAAGTATAATTTTGTTGGTGAGAATAACACTCTTCCTGTCATTGTTTCTGCAGGTTTAACCAAGGAGCAAGAAGAGGAGTTGATGAAGGTGTTAGTGAAGCATCGGGCGGCTATTGGATTGACCATCGCAGATTTAAAGGGAATTAGTCCATCCATAGTCATGCACAAGATCATTACCGAGGAAGGAGCAAAGCCCGCGAGAGATGCGCAAAGGAGGCTTAACCCGAATATGCGAGAGGTAGTCAAGAAGGAGGTACTCAAATGGCTGGATGCAGGTATTATCTATCCTATCTCCGATAGCTCATGGGTAAGTCCAACTCAAACCGTTCCTAAGAAAGCAGGAATTCAAATAGTAAGGAACGAGAAAGGTGAGGAAATAGCCACCCCACCGGTAACCGGGTGACGAATTTGCATTGATTATAGGAAGTTGAATTCCGCAACTTCCAAGGACTATTTTCCTCTACCTTTCATTGACCAAATAATTGAGAAGTTGTCCGGTCAAAAGTTTTACTGTTTTCTAGACGGTTATTCGGGGTACAACCAAATTGCCATTCACCCCGATGACCAACAAAAGACCACTTTTACTTGTCCTTATGGCACCTTTGCTTTCCGGAGGATGCCATTCGGTTTGTGTAATGCCCCGGCCACTTTTCAAAGATGCATGATGGCTATTTTTTCTGATATGATCAGGGATTCACTTGAAATTTTTATGGACGACTTTTCAATTTTTGGTACATCGTTTGAGTCTTGTTTGAACCAATTAACACGAGTCTTAGAGCGTTGCATAGAAACTAATCTAGTGTTAAGTTGGGAGAAGAGCCATTTTATGGTTCAAGAGGGGATCGTGTTGGGACACGTGGTGTCAAGTCGTGGGATTGAGGTTGATAGGGCAAAAATCAAAGTAATTTCAACTTTGCCTCCTCCCACAAATGTTAAGGGCATTAGGGCATTTCTAGGTCATGCCGGTTTTTATAGGAGGTTCATTAAAGATTTTAGCAAAATTACCAAACCTCTTTGCAAACTGTTGTTAAAAGATGAGATTTTTGATTTTAATGATGAGTGTCTAAATTCTTTTAACACTTTGAAAAACAAATTAATTGAGGCACCAGTTTTGCAAGCACCCGATTGGTCAATACCTTTCGAAATTATGTGTGATGCCTCAGATTTTGCTGTTGGGGCGGTTTTGGGTCAAAGGGTAGATAAAAAACCGGTTGTGATTTATTATGCGAGTAAGACTTTAGACGGGGCTCAATTGAATTATACTACCACTGAAAAAGAATTACTTGCAGTTGTGTTTGCTCTTGATAAGTTCAGGTCATACATCTGGGGAAGCAAAGTGATAGTGTACTCGGACCACAGTGCGGTCCGGTACTTGATGGAGAAGAAGGATGCCAAGCCGAGGCTCATTCGGTGGATCCTTTTGTTGCAGGAGTTTAATCTGGAGATTAGAGACAAGAAGGGTAGTGAGAATGTGGTGGCGGACCATTTGTCCCGATTGCCCCACATTGAAGCAGAAGAAGATGAATGGAGCATCAATGAGACGTTTCCCGATGAACAATTGTTAAGTGTTTCTCATTTGCCTTGGTATGCTAACATTGTTAATTATTTGGCTGCAGGTACAATTCCGGAACATTGGCCCAGAAGAAAGAAGGTGCATTTGAAGTCGCAAGCACAGAAGTACATATGGGATGAGCCGGATTTGTTCAAGGTAGGACCGGATCAAGTGATCCGGAGGTGCATACCAGAGTCGGAGGTACAAGCAGTGTTGGAATTGGTTCACGCATCGGCATGTGGAGGTCACTTTAGTGGACACAAGACGGGTCACCGGGTTCTTTCATCCGGTTTGTTTTGGCCCACGCTTTTCAAGGATGCGTTTGAGTTCGTGAAGCATTGCACGAGATGTCAGCAGATGGGAAGCATCACAAAACGTGATGAGATGCCTTTGCAACCAATTTTGGTTGTAGAGATTTTTGATGTTTGGGGCATAGATTTTATGGGCCCTTTCCCTAATTCTAATGGTTTTCTTTACATTCTAGTAGCGGTAGATTATGTATCCAAATGGATAGAAGCCATAGCTACTAAGACCAATGACCATAGTGTAGTTTGCAAATTTGTCCAACAAAACATCTTCTCTAGATTTGGAATCCCTCGTGTGATCATAAGTGATGGGGGGTCCCATTTCAAGAACTTTCGATTTGGCAAGCTACTAAAAAAGTATGGCATAGACCACCGAATTGCAACCCCATATCATCCGCAAACAAGCGGTCAAGTGGAGGTTTCCAATCGGCAAATCAAAGAGATTTTACAGAAAACTGTGCGAATCGACCGCAAGGATTGGTCTTCCAAGTTGAATGACGCCTTGTGGGCGTATCGCACTGCTTTTAAAACGCCTATTGGAACCACTCCCTATCGGTTGGTCTATGGAAAGGGATGTCATTTACCTGTTGAGTTAGCTCACAGAGCATTATGGGCTGTTAAAGAAGTTAACTTGAGTTATGATGCTGCAGGTAGAGAAAGGAAGCTCCAGCTGGGAGAATTGGAGGAACTACGTGATGAGGCGTACGAGAGTGCAGATGCATACAAGAACAAGATGAAGAAAGTGCATGATGCACGATTGAAGAAGATGGATTTACAGGTAGGTCAGAAGGTTTGGTTATTTAACTCACGGTTGAAGTTGTTTCCAGGTAAGCTGAAGAGCAAATGGACGGGGCCATTCCTCATCACAAGTGTGGGGGAGTATGGTAATTTCGAGATTGAAGACCTGGATGACCACCTGAGGCAGGTAGTAAATGGGCACAGGCTGAAGCCGTATCTGGACTCGGCAGACATTCACGGGCAAGTCGACAAAGACGATTACTTTTTGGCGCCCGCTTCTGAAAGCCCTGAAACGTGAAAGGGAAGTACGGTCTGGCTGAAGACCTTAAAAACTTAGCGCTAACTGGGAGGCAACCCAGCGGTTTCTTTTCGTTTCATTTTCGTGTGTTTTCGTAGTTGTGTTAGATTTTACGTTTTGGTGTGTTTTTCAGTAAGTCGGGAAGCTCGGGAGTGAATCTGTGCCACAAACTGCATTCCAGGTAAGTTTTAATCAAATTTTTGCAATAAACATGTTCGGTGGTGCAAAAGTGGTGTTTTTTTCCAGAGATAGAAAATTTTTGAGGCCCCAAATTTTCAAACTTTCTTCCAAAATTGGGCAGGGGCGGTACGCCCAAATGTTATAATCTTAGGGCGGTACGCCCCAAAATGGTCTCAAATTTTCGAATTTCAAAATTCGGGCAGTACGCCCCAAACACAATACACTTGGGCGGTACGCCCGGATTTTTAATTGAGAAAAAAAAATAAAACCCTTGAGACGGGTCGGTCGTCATCCACAACCCATCGACCACCGCCCCACATCTTTTTTTCGCACAAAACTGCCACCGCCGGTAACCACCGCCCAGACCCACGACCACCCACTACCGCCGCCGACGACCCACGAAACACACCATTCGTCCCACCACCACCGTCGCATACTCCATATCATCCGCCACCGTGTTCTCGACCACTGACCGCCGCCACGACCATCGCTCGCAACCACCGCTACGCAAATCACGTTGCATAGTCATTCCGAGCTCGTCCCAGGTTCCGTTTCTCTTTTCTTTTTGTAATTATTAGTATTTAGTTGGTTTGCCGTTTTTAGGTTAGTTTTTTTTAGTTTAGTTTCCTATTGGATTAGCCGATTATGAAGCGATTAGAGGTGAGATTCGAGGTTGTCTGAGTGTGTTGGTATGGATAGATTGATCGGTTCCACCCGATTTCATTTTTTTTTGCGAATCAAATTGGGCGGCGTACCGCTTAGGTCTCCAACATTGGAGGCGGTACGCCCTAAATTGAAATTAGGGTTTCCTGCAGAGAATTGGGCGGCGTACCGCCCCAATTTCACCATCTTTGGGCGGTACGCCCAGGAATGATTTTCACAGAATTTTTCAAAATTTCCTAAAAACCCAATTTTTGTCGTTTTTGATTTTCAGTTTTAAATTTTGTTTTCTTTTACGTATAATTTTGTTTTTCTTTATAAAAATTCTGAAAAAACCAAAAAAATTAAAAAACTGAAAAATCCAAAAATAGTTTGTGAATGTGACAATCAATTGCAGGAAGGCCCGGTTTATATGATTATTGTTATCTTGTGCTAACTTGTTTGATTCCAGGATGTCACACCCGCAGGGGTCGAGTTCCGGGACACGTGGTCCCAAGAGGAGGCGCCGTGGTGATCCGGATGCCGCAGTTCCGGTCCCCCCATTCAGACGGAGGATTATAGGCTACTGGGGGCCGGAGATTCTACCTGAGGCGGATATTCCAGCACCGCCGGTCGCGAGGAGGAACCATCAGCACCACTCGCTGCTGAGGTTCGAGCACGGGTCGCACGAGGAGCGACAGATGAGGAGATTCGTCGCGATGCCGTTGCTCCATCACCGCACGATCGACTGGGGTTTGTTGGCTCAGATTGGGCAGCTGGAGCGGATTAGGGGGTTAGTGACTGAGAGATGGAGGCGGGCGTTGAACCCGGACGACCACCAGTACGTGGAGCTGACGGTGGAGTTTCTTTCTACTTTCCAGGTGGGTCCTGGGAAGTTTGGCGACGGGAACGCCCTGACATTTGCCTTAGGCCGTCGGACGCATCACATGAGTATTCCAGCGTTCGCGGTCTTGTCAGGGTTGTACACCCAGGAGGAGGCTGATGCGCCAGAGTTTGCGGAGCTGCCGCGCGGGGTTTTCAGCCGAGCACACCCGCAGGGGGTTACTGACTTGCAGCTCGCCGCATTTTGGGATGAGATTGGAGCGGTTCCTTATTTGGATAGTGTGATCGAGTCACAGATCCGAGATCCTGTTATTAGATATATCCATAGGATCGTCGCGTGTACTATTCTCGGTCGCCGTTCTGGTGTCGAGAAGTGCATGAAGTTGGATCTGGTGGTGCTGCGATCGATTGTTGGAGGTCATGACCTCAACATTGCTGGGGTGTTAGTTTCATCTTTCGCGAGGAGGAGGACATCTGCGACGGGCGTTCATTTGAGTATGGGGCCGTATGTGACTAGGTTGGCTAGGAGGCTGGGAGTGTTTGATCAGGGTAGGTATTTGGAGACTCATCTGACTATTGGGGCTGAGACATCACATTATGAGCTGGGAGATATGCGGTTGGCCAAGATGGTCACCATGACTGATCCACCGCAGTGGGAGGCTGTGAGAGATAGGGTTGTTGTAGGTGATGAGGCTGCTAGGGCTGCGAGGCAGCATAGGATCTTACATCAGGTTGAGAGGCCGTTGAGGCAGAGACCAGAGAGGCCGCCGAGGGCTGATCAGGTTACATTAGAGATGGTGCAGGAGACTGTTTTGGACTATGTGGATGTGCGTTTTGAGAGGATCGAGAGGGCGATGCGGTGTATGATGACCCATCAGGGTATGCCTATCCCTGATTTCTTTAAGGAGCCTGAGGGAGGTGATGATGCTGATGCTGGAGATGCTGGTGATGAGGGAGGTGATGATGCTGATGCTGCTGGAGATGATGCTGGAGGAGGTGAGGAGTAGGATGCTGTTCATGCTGATATCACTGCCATTACCGATCGGTTTTGTTTCTTTTACCCTTGTACTTTTTGGTTATTTTGTTTTTGCTAGATCATGGTCTGTATGATGTGATATTATATGGTAACTGGGGGTACTGTACTGGGTAATCGGTTGGGGTGGTTGTGATTTTCTTTTTGATTGTATATATGGCATGATGTGTTTGTTCTTTGGTAGCACCATGGGTGAGATGTGATATTCCATACGTTACTTCTTCCATCCGATTTCTGGAATTCATGATCTGTGCGAGAGGGTGTTGGATGACTTCTGAGGAGCTTTTCACGATGATATCAGGGGAGTGTGTTCCAACTTGTTCTTTTTCTTTATTTATTTATTTTCTTTTATTTATTATTGCATTTTATTTTTATTTTTATTTTTATTTTTGGCGTTCGTGTCTGTATATTCGTTATGTGCGTGTTTCCTATCACATTGAGGGCAATGTCGATCTTAAGTGTGGGGAGGGGGACAGGACGTCAGTTTTATTTTTAATTTTAGTAGTTTTTTTTATTTTAGGTAGTTGTGTTAATTTTGAAAAAAAAATGTTTATTTTGAAAAAAAAAAGTAAAAAACATAAAAAATCCAAAAAGATTTTTCATTTTTTGAGTCATTTTTAGTTTAAGTGTTTGAGTCAAATCTGTCTTTGGGAAAATTGCCGGTACATGGAAAATGATAGTACAATTGGGAGTCAATTTTCAGAAATAAAAATTAATAAAGAAAGGGAAAAGTGGTAAGAAAAGGAGAGAATGGAAAGTATATCTAATTTGTGATGTGTCGGTAGGCCCAACTGATTTAGTAAAGCTTAATTATCCCGTTGTGTTTATTTTGTATAAATATGTAATTAAATTAGTTTGCCAGTGGGTTCCCATTTTAGGAGTTAGAGTGAGGTTGAAACTGATGATTAGGAGGAAAAAGACCTTTTTAGATTAGAGACTTATATATCCTCAGAATACCTGGCACGTTATGATCTTTTTGCGAAAGCAAATCCGAGAAATAACGGCGCCCCATTTTTTCATCTTTTGAGCATATTAGGTAATAATTGGTTAATGAATTAGAGTGAAGGGGCAGAATACTCATGTACGAACTAAGGATAGTATCCCGTGGTGAGTGCCTCTGATGATGTCCTGGATCTCGCGGGCAAAACACTCACGTATGATTTCGGGGGTAAGACCTTGTGAAAGAATGCCTCTGATGATGTCCGTTGGTAAGTATAGTTAAAATTAACCAATATATATAAAAAAAAAACAAAAAACAAAAAGAGAGAAAAAGAAAATGAAAAAAAATAGAAAGCAATAGTAGTCAAATAAATGCTCAAGCAAATTCATTATCCATTCAAATCCATCATTCTTGGGATATATGAGTATCTGGTTTAAGAAGGGTGGGGAAAATATAAATAATACATCTTTATTACCCTTTACTTTGACCGAATATGAGTCGGGAGTAGATTGAGCTAGAATTTTCTGAATGTGGGACACATTGGTAGGTTAATACAAATATTCGGTAATTTATATAAACACCTTGGGGGCTCAAAGATCAGTGGTTGGGTTTAGTCGGATAGAAATATCGGCGATTGCACTTAGTATATATGAATACATCTTGGAATGTGGAATTGAATTGGTTGATAAATATTAAATTGTTGAATGATTTGAAATTGATTTCCCGATTATGATTCCATGGCAGTTTTTCCGAGACGGAAAAAGTCAAGTGTGGGGATGTGATGTTAGTCCAATGTGTCGTCATTATTGTTCTTAATTTGCTATATTTAGTTATAATAATGATTGGATTACGTTGCATTTTCACGGGTTTTTATGTTTTGAGGTACCGTGAGCTTAATGAGCTAAAAATGGAGTTTTTATGAAGAACTGGAAGCCGCTGGTACAGGGATCGAGAATCGAGCGGGAACGAGTGAAGACTTAGAAGAAATTGAAGAAAGTTCCTGAGATCCAGATCTGGGCGGTACGCCCAGAATTGAAGAAACCAGGGCGGTACGCCCTAAAGTTTAGAGAAGCGGCCGAATTTTACAATCCGGGCGGTACGCCCAGGATCCCACATTTTGGGGCGGTACGCCCCGAATTGGTCGTCAGAAGTTTTAGATTAGGGTTTAGTATTTAAACTTGTTTGTGAAGTTTAGTTGACATCATATTCATTCTTGTGCGACCAGAGGGCTGAGACTTACGAATTTTCAACCTTTTTGGGAGTTCTTTGGAGAATTCAATCATTCGGTAACTGTTTTTAATGCAATCTTTTAGTATAATCATGTTTGTTTCATTAGCCATGTCCGGCTAATCACCACTAACTGCTTTTGGTGATTGGTTGGCGGAATCGTTCTATGACTAATCAATTGCTAAACTAGTTGTTCCGGAATACTTGCTACCGTTGAACACCCGCATGTGAAATTGTTTAAGTTAACTAGTAACCTAGGGTTTTAGTGGTCCACTGTTTATTGATCTAGCACTTTCTTGCGGCAGGACTAATCAGCCCATTAGAAAATTAGGTTATTAGGTCAAGGAAGCAATTGGGGGGCATGTCTATGTGTCACTAGTTAGTAATTAGGTTTGTTTAGATCGGTAGCCAACCAGGATCCAAAAGTGGTTAGATTTGTCTCATTTGAATTCAATCAATTGTCTAGGTTAAGGTTAGTTAATTTGTTAGTTAAATCACCCCAACAATTCAAAACAGCTAAGTGGCAAAATAGGTAATTTTAGGTTAATCAGTAATTTTAGTTAATTTAGTTAATCAGTTAATCAATTTCCACATATTCCCTTGGTTCGATAACCCTAGCTTCCACTACTACAAAATCAATCTAAGTTGGGGATTTGAAACGGCCTGACAAACCGTTATCAATGGCATCTTTGTTGGTTATCAGTATCCAATGAAACGTGTCTATTTTCCGTCTTCAAAGACCATTGAGAGCCATTTGCATGTGGATTGTCGAAGATATAGTTTTCTGAAACCCAAATTGGTTGATGGTTCTACTTTTGATTATAAGACATTCTTTAATTCTTTCTTGGATGCACACACTGAATCTGCTGATGAGCTTACTGAAGATATGACTGGTGTTCTTATACATACCATGCTTAATTCTGGATCATGCATTCCAAAGTTTTCACCTGCTTCTGGTTCTGCTTCATCTAGTCAGAATATTTCTGATCTAGAAACCATGAGTTCATCTGATGATGATGACAATACATTTCATGAAGCTGAATCCATACCTTTGGTTGATCCAATTACTTTACCAAGCACAAGTTCGTCCGTTCCAAATACTTTATTGCCTAGTGAATTGTCAAGCTCAGAGGATGCAGATGCTACTCTTAATACTCTGGCTGATACTGTTGAGGTTCCTGATTCGACTAATCTCCGGATTCATTCTATTCATCCTCAAGAGAATATTATTGGAGATTTGACTTCTGGGGTGCGCACACGCCATCAGTTATCTGATAATGTGGATGCTTTGATTGCTGAAATTCGAGATTCGGGTGTTCAGAATGATATGTTTCATTTGTGTTTTCTGTCTCAAGTTGAGCCGATCAATGTTGAACAAGCGTTGGAAGATTCTTCTTGGGTTGAGGCTATGCAGGAGGAGTTGCAACAATTCCAGAAGTTGGGTGTTTGGCATCTTGTTGATCTTCCCAAAAATGCTAAGAAAGCGTGTGGCACTAGATGGGTTTTCAAGTGTAAGAAGGATGATCGTGACATCATTGTTCGAAACAAAGCTCGATTAGTGGTTCAAGGATTTTCTCAAATCGAGGGCACTGATTTCAATGAGGTATATGCTCCAGTCGCGCGGATTGAAGCTATTCGAATCTTTTTGGCTTTCGCAGCATTTCATGGATTTAAGGTATATCAAATGGATGTTAAAAGTGCATTTCTCAACGGGAAGATTCGTGAGGAGGTTTACGTGATGCAGCCACCTGGATTCTATGATCCTGACTTTCCTGACCGTGTGTACAAACTCGACAAAGCGTTATATGGTCTCCATCAGGCCCCGAGAGCCTGGTATGAGACGCTTTCTACACATTTTCTCGACAACGGTTTTCGTCGTGGCACTGTAGATTGCACACTCTTTTCGAAGCGGTTCGGGAAAGATTTAGTGCTTGTTCAGGTGTACGTGGATGATATCATTTTTGGGAGCACTGATGACACATTGTGCAAAGAATTTGAGCGTGTCATGCAAACGAAATTTGAAATGAGTTCAATGGGCGAGATGGGATTTTTTTTAGGTCTTCAAGTCAACCAATCGGCCAAAGGCATCTTTCTACATCAATCGAAATATGTTACTGACATTCTGGCCCGGTTCAAGATTGGTGATGTTCGGATTCCAAGCACTCCAATACAGGTTTCTCATGGTCTTGGACCAGATGAGACTGGTGCCAACGTGGATCCAACATTGTTTAGGGCTAAGATCGGTTCTTTAATGTATTTAACTTCTTCTCGTCCTGACATAATGTTTGCCGTGTGTTTATGTGCTAGATATCAAGCTACTCCGAAGGTTTCTCACATGATGGCAGTGGACAGAATCTTTGCTTATTTGAAGGGTAACCAGGATATGGGTATCTGGTATCCTAATGATAATAAGTTTGACTTAACTGCATATTCTGATTCCGATTATGGTGGATGCAAGATAAATTTCAAATCTACAACCGCTAGGTGTCAATTTTTGGGAGAAGGACTAGTGTCGTGGCAGTGCAAAAAGCAAACCTCGGTTGCAACGTCGACTGCGGAGGCGGAGTACGTGGCGGCTTCCAGTTGTTGCTCACAGGTTTTGTGGATACAACAGCAGTTGCGCGACTATGGTTTGGAATTTCTAACTACTCCCATTTTTATTGATAATTCAGCTGCCATCTCTATCACGAAAAACCCCGTTCAACATTCCAAAACTAAGCACATTGATATCCGTTATCACTTTATTTGTGATTGCTACGAAAAGAAATTGATTGATTTGCAGAAAATTCACACTGATTTTCAAAGAGCTGACTTGTTTACAAAAGCATTTGATAAAGTTCGCTTTCAATTTTTATTGAAAATCAATGGGGTTACTCGCTTAACTGCTATTTGATCTGGTTCAGTTGATCGTTTTGTTTTTCTTTTTGTTTTCTGCTTTTTAGGGGGAGTATAATTGAAAAATACAAAAATAGTGTATTTTCTGTATTGAAAAAGGAAAAAGCATAAAAAATTGAAAAAGCTAAAACATAAAAAAAAATGAAAAATTAAAATTGAGAAACTTGATCCAACCTTGTGAGAAATGATGGTACATCAGCATACGTTATCTGCCATGGATAGAGTAGAAAGAAAGGCTGTAGGTACTTGTTTGTTTTGACTGAATGTGCTGAGTAGTCTGATTATGTAAGTATGATATAAAGATAATGCCTGCTTGATAATTGTGGTTACACACCGTGATGGGTACTGTGTAAATCTGGCATGAATAAGATGAGAAAAATATCAAAAACAGAATAAAGAGATGTTCTGATGTATGCTTGCTTTATTTTGAAAGATTTAAACTTGTTTGATTTTCTTTATTTTGTCAAACGATCGGACTTTCTCTGCGTATCGAAAGATCGACCTGATCGTTGTTCGTTTGACGTTCTGCTTTATTTTTCTTAGTGTTTCGTATAATCCATCGGACTTTCTCTGCGTGTACGTGAGTACCGACCTGATTGTTGTTGGATTATACAACTTCTGCTTTATTTTATATTTTTTATTTTCCTAAACAATCGGACTTTCTCTGCGTGCCTACCGCCCGACCTGATTGTTGTTTGTTTAGGGTTCTGATTTCTTTTTGCAAGAAACATCATGAACAAGATATCTCTGTGGAATTTTATTCTGTATAAGCAAGTTTACAATAATAGTATGAGAAATCTGCTGCAAGTAACTTGGCTTGAATAAAAGAAAATACAAAAATATGAAATAAGCAGTTTGACAGTATTCCTGATCGTGTGGATACCATGTTATTAATGCTTGATAAATACACTTAATTTCATATCAGAAAGCTATAAACATGACCTGCTTTAGCTGAAATAAACCAAATGGTTGTATTCTCAGACAACTTGGCTTGCATGCTTAGTATTTTGAAATTGAAATGTGTATGATGCGTTATGTCTGATATAATCTAACGTTGTGATCTTTCTCACAAAAATATAAGTTATCGCATTTAAATTTTTGTTAGTTGGTGTTTTTTACTAAGTTTAGAAAATTCCAAAAAGATTTTAGGTGTGTTTTAGCATAAGTTTGATAAACCAAAAAGATTTTAGTGTGTTTTGATATAAATTTGATAAAAATCAAAAAGATTTTCATTATGATTTTTTTTTTTGATCAACTGAATTCGGTGATGGAAAATTCTTGATTAAACGAACCACAATCGATGCTAAATCAGCTCATCGTGTTTGAAATTAAAGAAATTGAACGTTTTGGATTAAAAATGAGATTTTGAAGGATAAAGGGCAAAATGGTCTTAATTCTGATCCGGCGGACCATATGGTACGCCGGGCAGACCATATGGTACGCCGGGCGGACCATATGGTACGCCGGGCGGACCATATGGTACGCCGGGCGGACCAGTTTGGGGTAAAAATATCACTTTCTGGTCCGGGTTCTTCATAACCCGCGGACCATCTCTTTTCTTCTCTGAAAAAAACCTAGATTTTCGTACAGCTGTTCCTTTGATTTCTTCGTGTATAACGAGCTGTTGCATGTGATTTTTGTTGCTAAAGGTAGGTTTTAACTTTGCGCATCTAACGGTGGTTTTGATTTGCAGATTGATGATCTCATTTGAGAGATATTTAAGGTTTAAGATTCGGTTTTTCGAAAACACTAACTCAAAAGGGGTTAAATGAGATTTAGGTGTTGTTAATTGATGAGAAACACATAGACCTGCTCGGCTTTCATTCTAGAATAAAACCTTTGTGTCCGATTTTCAAAAATCACTTGATTTAGAGGGTTCGATTTGGCAAAAACCGTTTGGTGTCTGTTCGTCCGCCGGACCAAATGGTCCGCGGCGGACCAGATGATCCGCAATGAAATCTGATCCGTAATCTGGTCCGTTTGACCAAATCTGATCCGCGGTCAACAATTTCTGGTCCGCCGGACCAGATGATCCGGATGACCAAATGTGATCCGCCATTTGGTCCGCTCATCAAATTTTTCCAAAAAGTTATTCGTTTGAACGTTTCACATAAAATCAGATTTAGTCATTGATAATTCTGATTATATTGAATGATTTTAATGATATTTTGTTTTGATGATATGTACAGATATGGCAGATTTCAAATCGATCGGTGAACACAATGTTTGTGCATTTCTAGATACAGCAGAAAGATGGAAACCTCAATTTCTTGACATTTTTTATTTCATGAGACGATCAATGTTATTATATGCTGCTACTCATGTGTGTCCTCCATACAAAGACTTACTCGTGATGTTTTGGAATTCAGCTCAAGTTGATTGTTTGTAAGGAAAAATAGAGCTTGGAAGATTTCCGGCTGAAATGCCAATTTTACTAGTTCCGGTTGAAGTTGAAGTTGAAGCGGAATTCATACTTCAAGCGGAACAGGCAGTTCAAGCGGAAAGAACCAGTTTTGTTTCTTAGCGAATATTCCGGGTGAACTCGTTTATCCACCAGATAAAGAGTTCAACCTGACTTTTCTTGAGAAGTCTTTTCAGAAGTCCAATCCTGCAAAAGCTTCTCGTATGCTTCTAAATCTGATTCAAGCCGCTCTCCTAAAGTAGATTGTTGCTGCCAACACGCAAGTCATTCCGATTGTCGATGTTTATTCTTTTGGTAGTTTATATTTGACTTTTATGTTTACGGTCTAGATTAGATCGCATGAGATCAATGGCTGTCATTGATCTCATCAGCACTATATATAGCATGTAATCTCTTAGTTTACAAACATGTTCATCACTTGTAATAGTGTAGCTTTGAGTTAATGCAAATAGTGCCGAATATTCGATATATCGTTGTTTTACTATTCTGCAAATCAAGCATTTACATTATACAAGAACTTAATATCGCTTAAGTAAAGTGAAATATAACTTTAATTCCGCAGGGTTATATTTGCAAGTAAAGGGCTTAGTTTTAGTTCATTCATAACTATTATCGATCCTATAAGTGGTATCAGAGCCTTGGCTCTCACTTTGAAGACTTTCTGTGCTTCAAAGTCGATACTTTACTTGCTTACTTTACAAGCTTCGTTGTTCTATCTTTCAAAAGGTTTTTCAAAATGAGTGATTTCAGTTTAAGTTGCCCAAATGGCTCCTCCAACAAACCACCAATGTTCACTCCTGATGACTTTGGGACCTGGAAACTCAGGATGGAAGGTTTTGTTAGGATTTTGGACCGTCGTATTTGGAAATCTTTCACTGAAGGACCCTACTCACCAATGGTTTCATCTGCTGATGATGCAGAAGTCAAAATACCTAAGCCATTAGATAAATATGTTGAAGCTGACTACACTGCTCTTGAATTTGACCATAAGGCATACTGGACTCTACAGGCTGCACTTCCTAATTCCATTTTAAGTGGGTTTAAAGGATATAAAACTGCATTTGACCTGTGGAATGCCTTAAGTGAAATGTATGAAGGAACCAGTGAAGTAAAAGAAAACAAGAAAGATGTTTTAAAACAAAAATATGAAAACTTTACTTTTAAATCTGGTGAAACAATGACAAACCAGTACTTGAGATTTGTCTCACTACTTGATGAACTCCAAAAAGTGGATGTTAAACTAGAACAAGTAGATGTGAACAGAAAATTCCTACGTTCCCTGCCTTCTGTGTGGACAGTTTACACAGTAAGCATCAGGGAATGCAAGAATTTGAAAAAGATGAGACTCAGTGAACTTCATGGCATACTCAGTGCTTATGAAATGGAACTAGATCTTAAACAAAGCTCATCTTCTGAATCAACTCAACTGTTCTCATCTGCACTAGTAACCACTGATTTTAACAGTCAAAGATCATCTAACTCATCATCATACTCCTCACCTATAGTCAGTTTCCCTGAGACACCAAGGTGTCAAGAGAACTTTTCAAACTCTTTTGAAAGTTCTCACAATGCTCATGTAGCAACTGACTCTTATCAAGGCTTCATACCTGAAGATCTTGAATGCATAGGTGCTGATGATTTAGAAGAAATGGATATAATGACCCAACTTGCAATGGTTTCTGTAAGAGCTCAAAGGTTTTACAAAAGGACAGGTAGAACCTACAAGGGAGCAAAAGGTGCTCACATAGGCCTTGACAAAAGCAAAGTCAAATGCTACAACTGTCACCAACTTGGTCACTTTGCAAGAGAATGCTCTCAACCAAGAAGAGAAGGACAGAACCAGAACCATGCTCAAGGGAAAAATCATGGAGGAAGCAACTCAAACAACAACAATTCTGGAAACAACTCAGGTTCACACCCCACCCCACCAAAGCCAACCGGAAGTCAAAACCATCAGAACGTAGTAGCAGCTGTAGCAAATCAAACATCATGTGTTGAATGGGAAGATTTCGCTGCTGAGTTTGAACCCATCAACTATGCTTTAATGGCCAAACAGGACTCCATCACAGATCAGGTAAATTCTATCCCTGAAAAGGTCTTAGAGAATCTATGTAGTCCTGCCTGCATAGAACAAGTGGCAAAATATCGAAATCACAACACTGATTTGATTGATGAAGTTTCAAACCTAAATGAGTTAAAGGAATGTTTTAAGAAAACTGAATCATCATACATTTCAAAAATTGAAAACTTAACCAAAGAGTATGAACAGTTAAAACAAACCAACTCAGTGCTTGAAACACAGCTTGATGACTTGCTGACAAAACTTGAAAAATCAAGAAATGAAACCAAAGATGCTAAGGCTGAGGTTGATGTTCTTGAGATCAAGTTGAAAGATGCTTTGTTTACTTGTGATAAATTTCAAACAGCAAACAAAAAGGCTGAAAAACTGTGGATGGGAGGGATGTATGGTAAAGCAGGTGTTGGCTATAACTCTGTTGAGCCACCAATTGAATACTCACCTGTAATCAAACCAATTGAAGCTTTAAAATCAGAATGCAAAGTTAGTCTCACAGTTGATGACATTTCATCACAATCCAGTTCTGAAAACACTGCCGAGTCTAATAAAATTGATGTCACTGCTGCCAGCACATCTGCTTCAGTTGACCAATTAAACATTTTGAAACCATCAATTGCTGTTCCTCCACCAACTGTTTATGAACCTAAGGATTCAAAAGTTGGAGGAAAGCAACCTGAGCAACCAAAGGGAAGTCAAACTCAAAGGTTTGGTCAAGTAAACTTTAATCAAGTAACCAAAATTGAGTCTCCCAAGAAATTTGAAACCAAAATTGTTGAGTGCATGTGCTGTGGTGAACAAGGTCACCTAGCTGCTGTCTGTCAGTTTAACCCAATGAGTAAAGTCAGACCATTTCAAAAGCCAAAACCTGTTTTGAAACCAAAAGCTGATTTTCAAAAGAAGCTCACAGGAAGAATCTCACCTGTGAAAAATCACACTTTGAAGCATTTTGGATCTGAATCCAACAAAGTTTTAGTTGGTAATGATAGAAATGGTAGTTTCACTGTTTTAAAACAAAATCGTTTTCCGGCTGAAGTTCAAGCGGAACATTCTTCCGCTCGAACTCATGTTCAACCGGAAAAGAAATTTCAACCTAGATCAGCTACTGCTCCAAAGCAGAGACCTCAAGTTCACTTTGCTGATGCGTTTGAGCATTTTGAAGCTCAAGGAAGAAGAAACCCCTCCAGAGGAAAAGTCACCTCTAGAGAAAATTTTTCAAGAAACAGCAAACCCAATCAATTTAAAACTGTATTTGCAAATGGTTCAAGTGGAAATCATTATGTTCCACTTCAGGGAGGGAGTTTAAATCAAAGCAGACATTTTCCCCAAATATTTTCAAAATCACCTGAAAGAACTATGTTAGTTAATCAAGAAAGTGAAAAACTTAAGAAACTAACTAACAAGCAAAGAAAGTTTAAAGAATATAGGGACAGAAAAATTGCTGCAAAAAGAAACACCAAAGATAAAAGGTCTAGTCAAACAAGTGCTCAGTATGAGAACTTCAGTTTGGACAATGATGATCTGTTAAATGAAGCTCCAGTTGTTAATACTCTAGTACTCAAAGAGTACATGTATAATGATGCTTATGGCAGACCCAAGACCACTCAGGCTTGGGTCCCCCATAGAAATTAATCATTTCTGATATGTGCAGGTGCAAAATAAAGACCAGAATAGCCTATGGGTAGTTGACAGTGGTTGCACTTGCCACATGACAGGGAATAAGCACATTCTGGAAAATACAAAAAGAATCAATGGAGGACCAGTTGCCTTTGGAAGCACAAAAGGCCATATCACAGCACAAGGTGATGTGACAAATGGACTGGTAAAATTTGACAAAGTCAATTTTGTTGATACATTGAATTTTAATTTGCTTAGTGTCTCACAAATGTGTGACAAGAATTTGAATTTAATGTTTAATGAGATAGAGGCAATAGTTCTCAAACCTGGTGTTAAAATTCCTGATGAATTGATAATGCTTAAGGCACCTAGGAGAGATGGACTATACATTCTGGATATGTCAGTGGCTACACCTTCATGTGGCACTGCTTGCTTTGTATCCAAGGCCTCAGTTGACGAATCTGATCTTTGGCATAGGAGGTTAGGTCATGTGAACTACAAAAACATGAACAGAATTGTAAATTTAGGCTTGGTTAAGGGTCTTCCTAACAAGCACTTTATTTGTTCTGAAAACTGTGTGCCATGTCTCAAGGGCAAGCAACACAGAACCTCTTTCAAGCCAAAAGTTGAATCTTCAATCTCAAAACCTCTAGAGCTTTTGCACATGGACTTATTTGGTCCAACTAGAGTAATGAGTCTAGGTAAAAGGTCATACTGCTTTGTTATAATTGATGATTTTTCTAGATATACTTGGGTTTTCTTTCTCAAAACAAAAGATGAAACTGCTGAATTGTTGAAAACTCTTGTCATTAATTTAGAAAATCAATCCAATCTTAAAGTTAAAACAATCAGATGTGACAATGGTACAGAATTCAAAAATCATGTTCTGAATTCATTTTGTGAGGAAAAGGGAATTTTGAGGCAATTTAGTGCTCCTAGAACTCCACAGCAAAATGGTGTTGCTGAAAGGAGAAATAGGACATTAATTGAAGCTGCCAGGTCAATGTTGGCAGACTCTAAGCTCCCTGTGATATTTTGGGCTGAAGCAGTTAACACTGCCTGCTATGTCCAAAATAGGATCTTAATTGTCAAGGGAAAGAATAAAACACCTTATGAGCTTTGGAGAAAAAGGAAGCCAAACATTTATTTCTTTAAGCCATTTGGTTGTCCTGTCACTATTTTAATAACCAGTGAGTCTTTGCCTAAGTTTGCTGAAAAGGCAGATGAAGGTTATTTTGTTGGCTACTCTGGTGTGTCAAAGGCATTTAGAGTATACAACAAGAGAACTAAAATTGTTGAAGAAACCATAAACGTATCTTTCAATGAGAAATCTGCCAACAATTTTAAGTCTCAGCCAAGCTGGTTATTTGATATTGATGCACTAACCACTGCTTTCAACATAACTGTTGATAAGCCTGTGAGCTCTCCAGTGCAGGAACAAAACTTTAACAGGTCTGCTGATGAGCATTGGAAGAAAAACCAAACTGTTAATGAGAAGTTAATCTTCTTTTCTTCAATGAGTTCTGAACCTGTTTTCCCAAGAAATGACAAGAAACTGACTGAAATAATTCAAATTGAAGAAGAAATTGTTCCGCTTGAAGTTCAAGCTGAACATATTTCTCCGGTTCAAGTTCAACCGGAAAATCAAATTTCAGAAATTGAAGAGAATACTGGATCAGAGTCTCATGAAGCTGGAAACTCACATGATAACACATCAAATGAGCTCAATGTAGATCACCTGATCTATAATTCAGATACCAATTCTCTTGAATCAGTTGGAGTTTCAGATTTTATATCACAACTTGAAAATGTTGAGCTTGATCACAGACTTCCTCAGCTCAACATACCCTCAAATGGAAGAAGCCATGAATTTCCTATGTTCATTGATAGAAGAATCAACAGAGATCATCCAACGGGACATATTATTGGAGAAGCTTCAGCTCCAGTGCTGACAAGAAGTAGATCTGCAAATGCAAATATCTGTTTGCATGCTGCATTTTTGTCTCAAGAAGTACCCAAGAAGGTAGCAGATGCCTTGGAAGACAACAGCTGGGTAGAGGCAATGCAAGAAGAACTATTTCAGATAAACAAGCAAAAGGTTTGGGAATTGGTGAGATCTGCCTGATGGAGCAGAACCAATTGGAACAAAATGGGTGTTCAGAAACAAGAAAGATGACAGGGGAATTGTTATCAAGAATAAAGCAAGATTGGTTGTGCAGGGCTATGTACAGGAAGAAGGCATTGATTATGATGAAGTCTTTGCACCAGTAGCCAGGTTGGAAGCAATCAGAATCTTCCTAGCCTATGCTGCATTTAAAGACTTCCAAGTATATCAAATGGATGTGAAAAGTGCTTTCCTGTATGGCCTCCTGGAACAAGAAGTTTATGTCAATCAACCTCCTGGTTTTGAAGACCCTCACCATCCGAACAAGGTATGCAAGCTAATCAAAGCTTTGTATGGTCTCAAACAAGCCCCTAGAACCTGGTATGAAACTCTTTCTAACTACCTTCTAGTGAATGGCTATAAAAGAGGAGCAATTGACAAAACTCTTTTTGTTAAAACTGTTAATAATGACATGTTAATGGTACAAATTTATGTTGATGATATTATTTTTGGTTCATCTAACACTTTGTTGTGCAAGGAGTTTGAAACTTTGATGCAGTCAAAATTTGAAATGAGCTCCATGGGAGAACTAACCTTCTTCCTAGGGCTTCAAGTAAAGCAAACTGCAGACGGAATCTTTCTGAATCAATCAAAGTACATCCAAGACATGCTGAAGAGATTCGACATGTTATCATGCTCAAGTGCCAAGACTCCAATCTCCACTTCCCACAAGTTAACTAATGACTTAAGTGGAAAGCCAGTGGACGTGCACATGTATAGAGCAATGATCGGCTCTCTAATGTATCTCACAGCTAGTAGACCTGACATCATGTTCAGTGTTTGCTTATGTGCTAGATATCAATCTTCTCCAAAAGAGTCACACATGCTCGCTGTTAAGAGAATTTTCAAGTACCTAAAGGGGCAACCCAAACTGGGTTTGTGGTATCCCAAGAAATCTGACTTCTCTTTCAAAGCATACACAGACAGTGATTATGGAGGATGTGATATAGATAAGAAATCAACATCAGGAGGATGTCAATTTCTAGGAGAAAGGCTTGTCTCTTGGCAATGCAAGAAGCAAACATGTGTTTCTACTTCAACTGCAGAGGCTGAGTACATTGATGCCTCAAGTTGTTGCAGCCAAGTCCTTTGGATCCAAAATCAGATGCTTGATTATGGAATCACATTCATGGAGACTCCTATTCTTGCAGACAACAACAGTGCCATTTCCATCGTTAACAATCCAGTGAAGCACTCCAAGACCAAACACATCGACATAAGGTATCACTTTATTAGAGATTGTGCTGAAAAGAATTTAATCAAATTATTTAAAGTTCACACTGATCATCAATTGGCAGATTTGTTTACAAAAGCTTTCGATGAGGCAAGATTTTTCTACCTCATCACAGCCATTGGGATGATGAACTTTGATTAAAAATTTTTCTACAACTTTAATAAATGAAAGAGATGTACTCAAAGAGTCCGTCTCTTGATACAAAAAGAAAAAGAAAAAGAAAATCTCTTGTGTCAATATTCATTGTCAAAAACTGCTGTTAAGAATATGAAAAATTGACACAAATTTTCAAAATTTATGTGTTTTGGATTTTCCGGTTCAAGTTCAGGTTCAACCTGAAAGAATAACTTTTGAAATTCACCGGGTGAACTTCAACCGGAAAAATGCTTTAAATTTGACGTGAAAACTTATTTTTGAAAACAATTCTTCCAAGCGGAAAACTTGTCCGCTTGAAGTTCAACCGGAAGAAATTTAGTTTTTAAAATAAAGGAGAAAATGAGTTCTGCTTGAACTTCCGGGTCAACGAAGTCAATGAGTCATTTAATTACCCGGAATACACAATTTACTAAGTGGATATTCATTTATTTTATCCATTGAATTTTTAACTGTTCAATTCCGAGGTTTCAGTAAATTAATTTTCGGATAAGGGCATGCTTTAACCAGTTGTACTGTATAACCCCTAAAGCACCTGTCCCATCTGTCAATGAACCGTCGATTTACAACCTCTCTCCTCCACGTCATCTCCGAAAAGGTAAAAAGCCCTAAATTACCGTCATTTTCCCCATTTCTCGCAACACAACTCCGATTTTACTCCCCAAACCCTCTCAAACCATCTCCGATTAACTCCCACAAAACCGTCGACTTTCTCAAATTCCGTCAACAATGGCTCCGAAAGGAAAGGCCAGTGGCAAGAAGCCAGTTGGTGACTCAAAATTTCCGGTAGAACACAACTTGATGGCATACCTGGAACCACCATCCAAGACTGAAATCTACAATGAAATGATCGAGTTCGTCAAAAGCTCTCACCTCCATCATGCGCTTACTGTAGAAGCCGAAATCTTTGAAGAAGTGATGGAAGACTTTTGGGTTCACGCTAGGGTTACCGACGAGGATAGCGGAAGTGATAAAATTGTGTCCACTGTCCAAGGGAAGGCAGTTGAAATTGATGAAGCAAAGATTCGAAGACTGTTGAAACTAAGGGATGAAGGTGGATACGGAGAAATAGATCAGAAGAGATATCTCCGTCTATTCAGAAACATTGGTTATGGTGGCTCCCTGCACAGCAAAACTATCAAGAAGGGGCAGTTACCATACAAGTGGAGATTTCTTGCACACACACTTCTGGTGTGTTTATCTCCAAAGAAGGGAGGTTTTGATGAGCTCTCCGGTGAGCAAGCCTCTGCCTTCTTCGCTGTGGTCAAGGGTGAGAACTTCAACTTTTCCAAACAAATTTTTCAAGCCCTAAAATCCAATGTTCATTCTGAATATGTATACTTGTATCCCAGATTTTTGACATATATTCTCAAAGAAGAGTACCCCCATATAGTATGGCTTGGTACAATTTTGCACCAAAAACTTCTGAATGAGAAAACATTTTCAAATCTTGCTTTAAATAAATCTCCATTTCTTGGAAGGGATACTGACCACCCCTTACCAATTCCAAGGCAATTTCCTGATGAACCTGCTACTGTAGAGGTTCAACCGGAAATTGTAGGAGTGACTGAGCTCCCTGCTCAAGATGACAGAGCTGTAGACCTAACAGTTTCTGATCCCACATCTGTCCCAGCTTCCTCTTCACTATTAGTTTTTCAATCCAAAAAGAGGAAAGCTACCACAATCACTTCCACTACCACCTCCTCATCAAACTCACCTCCTGTCACTTTCAAAAGACAGAGAACAGTGGTCACTAGGTCTCCTCCACCTAGCACCACCAACCAACCTGAAGCTTCAAACCCCGTTCAAGGCAAAAAGCCTAAACGGAAACTGGTAAATTTGGGATTATCTCTCAGGGATGAACCTTCTGTTGAGGGGGAGTCATTAGAAGCAGATGTAGCTTCCCCATCTGAACATTTTTCACCCTTGCAACCCCTGTCACCCAGGAGTGACAGCGCTCTCAATCCCGGCTTAAATGAAGGTGTTATTAACTCACCTACCATATTACATGAGAACATCCTGATAAGCCAGGACATTGTAGCACTGCAACCCCACTCCTCACCGGAGGTGAATCTCAGTGGTTCTGGAGAGATTCATGCAGAAAGGGCTGCTGCTGCCCAAGTATCCCAACTGGAGCTTGGTGTCAGCAGTAACATAAATAAGACCCAATCTGCGGCAATCTTCTCTGAATCAGCACCCGGAAGTCCTTCATTGGAACCAAGGGTTGTTGAAACAGCAGAAGAGAATCCCAGGTGCCAAGAAGCCATGGGTACCAATGCTGATCAATCTAGGATTGATAGCTTGGTTATTTCCAAGGATACTGGCAAAAAGCCAGTTGAGGATAGTCTTACACTACCTGAATTGACGGAACTGTACCTTTCTCTGCAAGCACAGGTTGAAGCTCTAAACTCAACTGTTGCCAAACTGGTCAAAGCTGATCCTACTCCAACTGAAGCAGGTCCTTCAAACCCTACCAGAGATGCTGAAGAAGTTCTTGTAACTGATGAAGCTGATACTGTCAAATTGGGGGAGAAGTTACTGTCAAAACCTGTTATTACTGAAATTGAAGAAGTAGAAAGGATACCGGCTGAAGTAAGAGCCACAGCTTGCCAAAAGATCGGCATTAACCCTTTTTCTGTTGAAGAGAGCTGGGTAAATATGAAGTGCAGTCAACTGATTGCTATTTCTCCTTTTGAGGACCCCAACCTTACCGAGCTTGTTCAGTTGTCCATGCTGATTGGTGGTGCTCTCCCTGAGCATATCAACATGATCACAACACTTCTGACAGATGTTATTTTTCTGGTTGAAAGAGCCAGTGATCAAGTTTTAGGCAACATTGCCTCCACCAGCAAGGCAGCAGCTGATATGGAAGAAAGTACTGCAACTGCAGCAGTTGGTACTTTGACTGAAGGAGAAGGAGAAAGTTTGATCGGTGAAGATGAAGGAACCGAGGTACTGGAGATTTCTGACAAAGAACCTGAAGTCACCCAACCTCAGGTGGTGACTGATGGTCAATTATTAGTTCAAGCGGAACTTCAACCGGAAGTTCAACCGGTAGTTCCAGGAGAAGGAGATCTGAATGTTCAACCGGAACATCAAATACCAACCCAGGTGGATGTTCAAGGTCCTAGCTCCTCAATTTTTGGGACTGTTGAAACACCTGTGGTTCAACCGGAAGAGCAAAGAAATGAAGAAGCTGAGGATGTGGCCAGATCACTGATAGCATTAAGGAGTTCAGAAACAGTTCAAACTGAGGAACCTGTTCAAGCTGATATAGCTAAAACCATTCAACAGGTAACTCAAACTCCTGAAGCTGAGGCTATAGTGAAAATGGTTGAAGATGCCAGAAGGATTGATGAGGATGAGAGAATAGCCAGAGAGCTCCAAGAAGAATTCGATCTATACATGCAAAACAATGTGTTTAAAAACCTTCTTGAAGAAGCAAAGACCAGGTCTTTCAACTGGAGGTTAAAGGATTATGATTTGGATACAATGTCTGAAGCTAATAGGCAGAGGTTAATTGCTATTGCCTCTCAATTGCCTACCAAGCTGGTAAAGAATGATGAAAATTACCATCTGTTGAAAAAGATTCAGAGGGCTCTTGTGATTAGAAATTTGAAGAAAGAGGAAGAGCTAGCTCAGATGCAGGTTAAAGGACTTTGTAGCTTGATCGACAAAATTTTTCATGAGCTAAAAGGAGAAACTGCTGCTGTCAATCCTAACCTGGTGATGCCTTCACCATCAGAGCTGGTCTCAGGTACTATAACTGCTAATGTTAAACCTGAAATTGATGATATTGCAGATATACCACCTCCACCTTCATTTATTTATGATCCAAACCCAATGACTACAACAACTTCATCCATTCTACAGTCACTTCCCATCATACCTTACAAACCTCCACATATCCCCAAGAAGCTTGCTGCTAAACTGGCCAATCCTAAGTTTAGATCAGACAACTTCACACCCATCACTCCCTTCAAAAGGAAGCCTCCACCTACCATGGACTTCTCTGACATCTTTCCACCTACTCCACCCTCAAGCCCAACTCCTGAAACCAATGAACCACCTCCAAAAACCACCCTACCTCCACTCACCATAAGAGAACCTTCTTCCACCACCATCACCAAACCTACTGAAACTCAGCCTGGTCCCTCTTCATCATCTGCCAAAGGTAAAAGACCTATTGTGCAAGAACCTGCCAGTGATTCTGATGAAGAGAAGAAGATGAGAAAGAAGAAGATGATGCATGCCAAAAACAAAAGAGATCAAAACAAAAGAAGGAAAGGACCACCCAGAAAGAATAAGATTGTTGGGTGGACGGTAAATGAAGACAATTTTGACTTTTCCTTCAAATTGGCAAATGGTGCAACTCAGGTGATAAATGCTCACAAGGCCACTACACTTCTCAGTGCAATGCAAATGACTGACATCATCCTAAAACTCAGAGAAATTATGAATCCTTCAAGGGCAGAGCACATGTTAAGGCTTATCATTGAACCAACTGTGCTGGAATGTGGAATGCTCTATCGAAGTAATTTAGATGATGATTCAGAAGGAGAAGAAGAAGAAGTGCCTACCAGTGAGATCAAATTTATCATCTGGGAAGAAGAAGAGAAGCTCTTCTATGTTCATAGAGCTGATGGCACCTTTACAATCCATGAGTCCATTTCTGTTCAAGAAGAATGGAACGAAACGGACTGGGATTCAATCAAACATGTAAAGGTGACCAAAACAAACATCAAAGAGCTTTCTCAAAACCTTGATGCCAGCATCGGATTTTCTAACAAGTAGGTCGTGGAGAAGAAAATTTTTGGGTACAAGTCAATTTTGAAGATAAACATTGAAGACAATGAATAATTTGACAGCATCAGCTTAGGGGGAGATTGTAAGGAAAAATAGAGCTTGGAAGATTTCCGGCTGAAATGCCAATTTTACTAGTTCCGGTTGAAGTTGAAGTTGAAGCGGAATTCATACTTCAAGCGGAACAGGCAGTTCAAGCGGAAAGAAGCAGTTTTGTTTCTTAGCGAATATTCCGGGTGAACTCGTTTATCCACCAGATAAAGAGTTCAACCTGACTTTTCTTGAGAAGTCTTTTCAGAAGTCCAATCCTGCAAAAGCTTCTCGTATGCTTCTAAATCTGATTCAAGCCGCTCTCCTAAAGTAGATTGTTGCTGCCAACACGCAAGTCATTCCGATTGTCGATGTTTATTCTTTTGGTAGTTTATATTTGACTTTTATGTTTACGGTCTAGATTAGATCGCATGAGATCAATGGCTGTCATTGATCTCATCAGCACTATATATAGCATGTAATCTCTTAGTTTACAAACATGTTCATCACTTGTAATAGTGTAGCTTTGAGTTAATGCAAATAGTGCCGAATATTCGATATATCGTTGTTTTACTATTCTGCAAATCAAGCATTTACATTATACAAGAACTTAATATCGCTTAAGTAAAGTGAAATATAACTTTAATTCCGCAGGGTTATATTTGCAAGTAAAGGGCTTAGTTTTAGTTCATTCATAACTATTATCGATCCTACATTGTTCCGTTGAGCCGTCCGTGATTAGTGCTCGAATTCTAAACACTGATGTTATCATTACTGAAGACGATGTGAGGAGGGTTCTGAAATTGAATGATCAAGCTGCCTATCCTATAGTTTTTCATGAAGCTGGTCTAATAGCTTTGCTTAAAATAATCAAATATGATGGTCAACTTTATGTTCCGTGGTATTTGAAGGCGAATCTGAGTCCTCCGTACAAGTGTTTTCGGAATCGAACGAGAGGGCAGGAGGAATTTGATTTGAGAGTGTTGTCATTTTTCTCTGCGTTGGTGTTAAATCGAGAATTCAATTTTTCTGGATGGATTTTCAATTATATGAAGGAGAATATTTTGACGAAACAAGTGAGGAATATTATGTATCCGAGATTCATACAAATGATCTTGAATGATCTGCATCCAAATCTTCCGAAGAACGCTGCTGCGATTATTGATATGAAGCATATGAACAGAGTTGCTGTTGGGAAGATTCCTGTTTATCAGAAGCGTAAGGGAGGCAAAGGCAATCCTCCTGTTAAACGATTAATTGGTCATCTGGCGGATCCAACTTATGTAGCTCCTGCGGATGGAGCTGCCAAACATGCTGACAGTTCAGATGATGAGTTGGAATACGATGATAAAGGATTTCCTGTGGAGAATGTTGAAGATGATGATGCAGATGATCAAATACCTCAAGAACAGAATGATCAACCACCAATTATTCAAAATGAACCACCTGTGCAGCGACAAGAATCTGAGCCTATAGTTCAACAGAATATTGAATCTGAAGCTGTGAATGACCAGAATGATGAGATGTTGGATGATGCTGATATTCCACATGATGATGCTCGTGGAAGTTCTTCTGATACTGAATCAGATTCTGGTGCCTACGTGTCCATCTTGCATAATGCTAGAAATATTTCTGTCAAGAAGGGTTCCAAACAACATATCGCTTATCTAAAATCGCAGAATTTGGATACTTCACAATATGAACAGAGGACTAAGCAGGCTGAAGACACAGTTGATCCATCTTATACTCCGGAAGTGGAGGAGTCTATTAGAAAGTCTTCGGCAGCTGACAAAGGCAAAGCTAAAGTGATTTATTCTGGAAAAGTCAAACGTATGGCTAAGCGATCTACTGTGCAACAAGGCTCATTTCTGGCCGATGCAAGAAAATCTGGTCATAGTTCGCCGGCTAAGAAGCAAAAAGTACAATCTCAGTCTTCTATTCCAGTACAACCGACTACAAAGAGCGTTAATGTTCAAAGTATGTATGTTCCCCCGAGGCAAAAGTTGATTGTCAAAAGGTTTACATCTGCTGCTTCGGCTTCTACTGCTGCTTCTACCACAAGTGCTTTTACTCAATCAATAATTTCATCTACTGATCTGAAGCTGGCACTTCATCAAACCAGGCTTGATGAGTTGGAATCAACGAATCGTCAGCAAGCAGATGAACTCAAAGGGTTAAAGAATTTGGTGAAAGAATTGGTGTCTCGAGATCAAGAGAAAGATCGTGAGATTGCTAATTTACGATCTCGAGATCAAGAAAAAGACAAAGAAATTGCTAAATTGCAACAACTTTCTATCTCCTTGGGTGAGCAGCTAAACCAGTTGATTCAAGCTTTACCTGCTCAGGGGGAGAGAAGGCCTAATCCAGATGAAAGTTGCAAAGATGATGATGATGTGATGAGATATTTGAATGACGATCCTGATCCTGAAGGAGGTGTTGGAGGATCTGGTACTGGTACTGGTGTAGCTGGAACGTCTGCTGCTGCTGCTGCTGGTACTTCTACTACATCTCAGGGGGAGACCAACACTCAAATCTATGATGTGACCCCGGTGACCAGGGTTGAGGGAGAGTTCTTAAATCCATATACAAAAGAGCAGTTAGCTGCTATCTTTGCTTTAAATGTAGAAGATGTGGATGATGTTCCGTTTGCTGATCCTTATAATGAAGAAGATTCAGATGAAAATGTAGATTATGAGGAGGAACAAGTAGAAGTGGAAGATATGACGGCTGAAGAATATCCGGATGATCCTACAATGTATGGATACTTTGCAGATAATGATCAGTCTGGTGGGTTTAATTTCTTTGGAAAAGACGATGAAGACAAAATTGAAGATGAGTTATAGAAGAAAGAGTCTGAAAAGCAATTTGATCAGCCAGCATCAACTGAATCTGAAGACTTGACTGAAGAACAAGAAAAGAAAATGTTATTTGATGCGTGGTTAAAAGAGCAAAGGGCAAAGAAAATGCCAGTAAAATCATCTGTAAAGGAGGTTGATCAGAAGAAATACTTTGAAAGAAAGGGTAGACAAGCGTCTGGCAGAATAATTAGTTGGATGTATGATTCTCAACTTAAGTGTTATGCTATCAAAAAGGAGTTTGGAATCATATATCTGAGATGTCCAACAAGATTCAGCACATTGCCGGTCTGTGATGTAAGGGACTTATCCAGATGTCAGTTTCTGAATTATGGAAATGATAAATTGGCTACAGTTTTCAAAGAGAAATTGGTTGAAGAATGTCAAGGAAAATTCCAATTTCTAACTCCTCAGAGACCGAGATTTGTTGAACATCCAACTGAAATCAACCCGAACACTGGAAAAGGCATGATCATTGTGAAGTATAAGAAGCCAGTTCAGATGAAAAAAATTCCATTGAAGAAGCTAGAACAAGATTTCATCAAAACACTGAGATGGTGGTATTATGATGAAGGTACTGGTGAAGCGGTAGTGGTAGTGAAGGAAGAAAACAAAGTGGTCAGACTCTATGATCCGATGTGGCTTATCAATTTATCAAAGGACGACATAGACAAACTCTATCACAGCAACATTTTGTATAAGGCTGATTATGCTGAACAAGCCTTACAGTTTCAACGGGTGATCAGAGTATGTTTTGCGTTCGGGATTCATGCGGGGAATAATAGAAGACAACACTGGAAAGAGACTTAATCTAGAGCTTCTGAAGACTAGCACAAGACAAGGGGGAGTTTGTAGAAGCATATATAGTTGTCTAGTGCTAGGTCTTGTATTTATAGGGTTTTGTATAATCTGGTCTCAGCGGACCAGGGGCGGACCAGATGGTACGCCCGGACCATCTGGTACGCTGGTTAGTTGGTCCGCTGGCCAGATTTAGTATAAAAAAGGTTTAGCTCGTTTAGAGGAGAGTAGTTGTGAGGTTTGAGCTGTAAACTGTGTGTTTTGTAAGGTGTAACCTGTTTACTTTCTCTCACTAAAGGTTGAGCAATAAAAGAAGTGTTATTCACCTTGTTGTTTACCGAATTGAGATCGTTATGCACTAGCAAGATCGTTCCTGTATTCTACAATATATATATATATATATATATATATATATATATATATATATATATCTATACTACTATATAATGTATATTGAACAAAATGGCATTTTGGTAATTACTAGCGTCTTAAAATTAAGACGCTTACCCTTTTAGGAACGAATCTGCTTCTCCATCCCTTGCTTCTCCATACATCGTTCCATCTTAGGCGTAGCAGACAGCCAAAACTGCTTTTCATCAGGGTTATCGCCTCATCCATTGCTTTCATCCCAGAAGCATACAGTGCTTTTCATTAAGCATACAGTGCTTTTCATTAGGAATCTCCTCTTTGAGTAAGTCTTCAATTGCTTTTTCATCTTTAAAGTCCACCTAGCCCTAATCTCGTGAAAACGCCATTTCAAATGAGGCAAAGAGGCAGACAAAAGAATTGGGGCAAAGTTACAGACCCACGATTATGAAAATGGCGCCCAATTCAAATCTCAATTCAAATTTTCAATTCAAAGCCTCTATAAGTACACACCGCTCTCTCCATTACCATCTGCAATTAACCACTGAGAATTTGAGGTATGATTTATGTTTCATGTTTTAAGTCTGATTCAAGCTTCGTTTTATGTTTTATAATTGATTTGTTTTATGTTCTGTTTTTTTATGATATTCATTCATGAACTTCTGACTTTGACCCGTGTTTCTTTGTTCGCTCTTTGATTTCGATTCTTCTGATGTTATTGACTTATGGCCTTATGGTTTTTGTTATCATCTTCTCTATGTGCTAAGCCTTTTTGAACTTGTTGTATTTTAACAATTTGCTGTTTTAATCATGTTTTTTAATTATGATTTGAACACATAATATAATGCTATGAAATCTACTTCATATTGAACAAATAATGCTATGAGTTAGTGTGCTTTTGTGTATGTTATAATGGGTTTTGTTCCAGGTTTCGGGTCTAAGTGGCAATGCAGGTTTCTTACCAGCTTGTATTTTTGTTTCGAATATGCGGTAGCAATCTGTTTGTATTTTGGTTCATAAGTGTGTCTAATCTTTCGAATACAGATTTTTGGTTTGTATTTTGGTTCCTAAACTTGAACAAGTGTGTCTAATCTTTGGTATGGTGGTGAGGGGATTAAAAACTTAAGAAACTGTGAAATGGGAGAAGTTTAAAAGTTCAATAGACTACATATATGTATTTATTGGGTTGTTTGATTTGATGAGTGTTTTGGGTATATTTATCCCAATATTTAGTGATCCTAAGTGATAAAAGCAACGTCTGTTTTGATAAGGAATTACTTGGTACTTTCTAATGGATTAAACTCAGCTTCTAATGGTACAAGGTTGTAAAAAAAATGTTACAGATATCATGTTTTACTCAACATAACTGCTACAGATATCACCATTTGAAATGAGAAAATGGGGGATAAACTTCAAGTTCACAACCCTATAAGTTTTACCTCTAAAAGAATTCATATAAAAACTTTAGTCATACATTCTTTAGTCCCATTTTCGTTCACTAAATAAGCCTTGAAAGTTGAAAACAACATTAGAGACCAGAGAGAAACCCCAAAAGTTGATATAATGTCACGTTAATATCATCATTTATGTTGTAATAAAATAATAGAGATGATTATTGGACTTACTCATTGTTGGTGTAGCAGTAGATGCAACCTTATTTGACATGTATATGAATGTTAAAACATCACTTAAATAAGATCAAAATATTAAAGATGATTACTGGATAGTAGGTGCCCGAGATGATACCAAAAACTAAAGCAAACAGAGATAATTAATGAATATGTACAGATCCATAACAGAGATAGAAAGCCAAAAGAAAATAGTGGCTGGATTTGCTTATGCTGTTTGATATTGTAATAATAAAATAATAAGTTATTAGAATGCTTGGATCCACCTATTCCAAATATGTAGTAAGTTTATTTTGAGAGCTTATCCAAATATATACAAACTTCCTAATCACTTCTGTTAAGTTTTTGATAAACTTCTGATGATAATTAATGTTAAAAGAAAATCCTATATGAAACAGTTATATACTAGAATTACTTTCTGACCTGGCCAACCCATTGCTTGAGACCAGTTATATGCACACTTAGAGTTGTCATCTTGACCCATTTGCTTGTGCAATGGTTGATTTGTTTTTTTTTTTTTTGTTTGTTTTTATAACAATTTCCTTTAATCTTGTTTATTTTTAATATATTTTAATATGGACTGCATACTGTTCTATAAAATATAGAAGTCTTATTTTTGGACTTAGTTTCCCTGCTTGATCCAGTTGGCCCATAGATGAACGGTAAAGGGTTGATAAGGAATTACTTGGTCAAACATTGTAGTTAGACATTGTAGTTAGATTCAAATTTATATATTTTTTTTAACTCAATTCCAATGCTGCAGATTATAAGATACGAAAGATTATTTAGCGATTGGTTGTGTGTTTTTTTTTTCCAGAATATATATAAGAAACACATCACTTTTGTAAGCTCAAATATCGGTACATTTGACTTAGAGAGTCGACATGTATCTCTTAATATGAATTGGATGCATTTTAAGTGATTTGTATTGGGGTGATACTTGAAGAAAAGAATGATAAATAGAATTATTTATATTATAATTTATTGCTGCTTTTTTTTCTCTTCCTTTTTTCTGTACGCATTTCTAAAAAACATATGATTTCAAGCAAATTCTCCTACATTTGGTCATGTACGTTCTTAGGTTTTTCACCATGGACATGGTGAGTATATAACTGTATATTTATATTTGGGTGTGTTTAAATGTCCATTTCCAAGTGATAATTGTGATTTTAGGAATTAGAATTAGATAACTTTTTTAGTATTTAATTAGGAGGTATTTGAATTTGGGGTTTCATATTCTTTGAGAAAATGCAGCCTATACAAAATCTGGTTTTTACATAATCTTTTGTTCCTTTAATGAAGCTTATAAACTCCATAAAAATGCTCAAAAAGATGCAGTTTGTTGAATGAGTTTTGTTGTGTTTAATGTGGTTGGACATACAAGTCAAAAGATAGATTTGTTAAGTGCTTGATCAGAAACCACATCTTGCGTTTTTCCTTCCAGCATTGATTGTTGTACTTTCATTTTATTTGTGCTTGTAGAAGTGGTGGTCAACCTAAACGCTCATCACAAGCAAGATGAACAAGTTAAGATGTTAGTTGGATGTGATGTTGGACAGAGGACGAGGTTAGTTGATGCAGTTCGTATTTACTTTAATCCTATTAGTGACATTATTAGTTGAGTGATGATATCATAATCCTTTTTTTGTTATGATCAGTATCATAATCCATATTTTTATAGGTTTTGAGTTTCATTTTGAAGCCTTGATTTATGTTTATAGTGTTGTGATTGGTTTTGCAATCCATATATTTGGTTGGGAAGCATAGCTAAAATATGTGAAGAAGGCAAGTTTGTTCATATTTATTGACTTTATTTTTTGAACTTTTAGAAACTGGTCCTAATATGTCTAAAGATTTTGGATGGGAATATTATGTTATACTTTTCTGAGTTAAAGCTTGGGTCCTTTGCTTTCTACAGTTGGCCTGCAAAAGATAATGATAGAATTGCAATTTGCTGATTTAGATGCCCACACGCATGATGTCAAAGTGGTAGCAAACCTTGCTGCTGAAAGTATGTTTATACTTCTACCAGTCACACATTTGCAATCTGCTGATTTAGTTTGTTGTTATCTTCATAGTCCTTTTTTTTTTACTTCTGGGTCAAAAAGTCTTCTTTCTTTTTTTATTTAATTAAAAAGAAGACCCACTTTGTAATACATATGTACTAACATGCTAACATGCCTTCTTTTTCTCAGAGATAAAAAGAAGACCCACTTTGTAAAAAGGGGGAGTTCAACCCTTTTTAAGTATTTTCAAAGTTAAGAAAATAGTCGAGGACGAATCAAATTTGATCGAGATTGTCTTTTATGAAGTTGCCTTTTAAATTATATACCGTTAGAAACTTTTTGTGTTGCATTCCTCTATATATTTACAATTTGGTTATGAAATAAACCATTAACTTTTGTATAGCCCAAGTAAACATGGATTTGTAGTTGCAAATGATTTATAGTTTGTCGAAACATGTGTTTTATGGGTTGTGTTATTTGAGTACACATATTTTCTAGGTTTACGGTTGTGTAACAAACTTTACATTGCTTTTCCCCATTTCACTTACTTATATTTTATTATTTCATCGTTTGAGAAGTGTGTTTTTAAGACAAACCTGATGCACGGGTCACCTGGACCCGGTAAACGTCACGTTGACATCAAAACTCGTAATTGTACAGTTGGCTCAAAGATGAAGGTGGAATACCCAATCAAGCAACATGAACTAATCATCACTTGTTTGAGTTCTAAAAAAACGAATACCTCGATTTAAACTGTCGTGCCGCCATAACAAGCGAACAAATAAACAAATACCGCGTTGTAGTTTGTTGTGCTGCTGCAACGCGCGAACAGAAGACGAATAACACGCTATACACTGTCGCCGCCGCAACGCGCGGGCACACGGCTAGTATATATATATATATATATATATATATATATATATATATATATATATATATATATATATCGTGTCAGGATTATTCATTTTAAAATAGTAATTAAAATAAATACTAGATGGAAAATTCATATTATACGGCTTATAATAAAATAGTGGTAAACGTATCTATTCGTTTATGGATCATCACGTGAAAGATGTCTAATATTATCTTATTACGACTTAAGGGTTAAGTGAAGGGGTTAAACTTGCTAAACCCTAATACTTAAGTAGAAGGGCTAATGTTGTAATTAAGTATAGCTTAATTATATAAAATAAATAGATAAATAATGGTGGGGAACGATCTGGAAGCCAGAAGAGAGTACAGACCATGATTTTCTTCCCTTCCAAAACCTCAAATCGAAATTCCTCAATCCAACCTGTAAAGTTGCGATTTCTGATGTTTAAAGCAAGATTCTTGAAGCCTTGCACATATCGAATCTATTGGAAGTTCTTAGGTAAGCATTCCCCATATTTTACATGCTTAGAATTCGAATATTATGAGAAAAATTGAAAGATTAGAGCTGCAATTTCGTGTTATATGTGTTGTATGATGAATTGATAAAGCCTTGGACACTTAGATACCAAGTTTGGTGGCTTACACCTTAAGATTTGGGTGCTTAAAGCCCTAGATACGAATTTTGACTACTTAACTTGGAAATTTCGAATTTATAGAGTTGTTGGAATTATGTTCTAGTAACTTGCATATTGTTAGATGAATAATAATAATGTATATCATGTCAATATGCTTAAGTTATGTAATGAATGGAAAATAAAACCAACAATGAAAGTTAAAATCATATGGGTAGGTTTCATGCTCACAAGGTGTTTGCTAAAATGCCTATGTGAGTACTTGTCTAACAAAATTGGTTTTTTGGATGTCAAATTCAAGGTATTAATATGCTAAACGATTAAAGAGCTAAAGTATGGTAAAAAACTTACAGGAAGTTGTGTGTATGATGATCATTGTTTAAGCTTATAGATATGATTCTTATGATGTAAAACCATATAAAGATGGAAATTATAGTTGTGGGGCTGTTTTGTAAGTGTCGTATAAGATCACTCGTATGTCCGTTTAGGATGAATGATATATGATTAAAAAGCTTGTTGTGAATACTATATTTTGTTTTTGAACACCGAAAACCGAATTAGATGTATAATGGGTCAAGAGAGCACGTAAATATGGCCATTAAGATTTTCAGCATGTTGTTTGGGAAAAAAATATAGTTGTTGTCCTGTTTTTAGAAAAATTGTATTAGATCATAGAAAAATCGTTAGAAGGTGTACCATATATGCCTGGAAAGGTCTTTCAGTCTTATACATTTTATATTTGAACATGGAATGCTGGAAAATTTCATAAAATGGTCAAAATGGACCATTACAGCAGAATTGCTGAAAAATGATGCACAAAAATTCATTTTTCTAAAAGCTAGTGTAGAAACGAGATACGATCTTACTACTGCATGTATCAATCAATCATAGTAACAACGAATGTAAATAAGAGAAATCTTATTGATCACTTGAAGATACAATGAAGTTCTCTCTAGTTTCTCTCTCTAGAAACACACACAGAAAGGTGTAGAATGACTGAACTGGTTCAACTTGTTACCATGCACATTCTAACACACCCTATTTATAGTAAGTGACTAACTATCCAGCGTACCAAACTGATACGCCGGATCACATGGTCCGCCGGACCATGTGGTACGCCCATAACCAAATAGTCACTACAACTATCACTTAGACACGCTCACATAGATACAATACACGAGACACTCATAGCATAGGAATATGCTCTAACAAACTCCCCCTTAACGTGTAGTGTATCTATTCTCTAACTAAACATCAGTCTTCAATCTTCAACATGGCTACATCCGATCTTTGACTTGAAATCTTGTCAGAAATAGAGCTTGCATGGCTGGATCACTCTTGAATCAACTTTGAACTTCAAGATCCACTTGTGAAAGATACGTCATACTCCCCCTCTCACCATGCTTGAGTCTTGACACACAAACCTGCAATTTCAGAAGACAGAAACGCGGTTTCCTTTTCTTTTGAAAATTAATTTAATCTTGGCGCAAAACTTCTCTTCGAGAATCCAAGATATAGTTTTGAAATTTCGATTTCGTATCACATATCGATCGGTCGAAAACAAATAAGAAACAAAATCTTTTTGGCTTTTTGAAACTTTACATCAAAACACACCGAAAATCTTTTTGAACTTTTCAGATATGAAACATAAATGCAATACTGAATCAGACACTATTTTTGTCTTTTGCGAGAAAGATCACAACTTGGGATCATATTGAACATAACATGCTGAACTACATTTCAATTTCAATTACTTTAGCACATAAGTCATGTTGATTACTGGTATAATTTGTCCATCTTAAACTCAGGCACAATCATACTCATAACATCTGGATATGTTATTGATTGATTTAGTTTGCTTTGACCAGTGTACCCCACACTATCAGACATACTCAGATATGTTTTTGCTTTTTATATCACATTTGTGATATCATTTGTGATTTAATCACATAATGATTGTATTCATGATTTAGTCAACTGTGTTCCATGCAAAAAGAAATAAGAACGTTAAATCGTCTACCTTAAGGTCGATCTTTCGATACGCAGATAAGGCCTCGGATTTAACAAAATAAGAAAATAAAACAAGTTGAAATTGTATAACCCAACAACAATCAGGTCGGTACTCCCGTACACGCAGAGAAAGTCCGATGAGTTATACGAAACACCAAAGAAAATAAAGCAGAACGTCAAACGAACAACAATCAGGTCGATCTTTCGATACGCAAAGAAAGTCCGATCGTTTGACAAAATAAAGAAAATCAAACAAGTTTAAATCTTTGCAAAATGAACACATGTATACACAGTGACTTCTCATTTTCTTTTTCACATATCTTTTCTTTGATATCATGAGACATGCATCAAGATGTTGTCCACTTGGTCAAGCATTAATATTTAATGTGTTTATCACATCTGAATACTTTCTGATTCAATGCCGAGCCTACCAACTACATCAAACAATGATCTTATGGCTTTTTCATCTAATTTATCCACGAGTCAGACACGTAAGCCAATGTACCATCATTTCCCAATCATGTTGGATACAATTTCTCATTTTTCAATGTTTTTGTATTTTTCTGTTTTTCTCCCCCTTAAAATGAAAACTCTATTTTTGGATTTTCATTTTAACACACACAAAAACATAAAGACGCTATTTTTGGTTTTCAATTTTCTCCCCCTAAACTACATACGAAATGTAAAAGAAAGAAAATTGACCTTTCGACATGGATACCTTTCAAGTTTAGCTTTCAGAAAAATTTCAGTTTTGAAATTTGATATCACATGTAATTTAACTTAAATCAGCAGAATACTTCTCCATCAGTAACTTTGCAATCACCAACGGGCCTTCTAGAAGTACCTGCACACTGGTCAAACACATCAGTTTATAAATGACCCGAAGCGAATCGCTTCTGGTCGACCAGTATCTTGGTTTCCTTTCGAAACCACTTTAGGTTTCCAGATTTGTTGTTTTGGTAAATCAGTATCTGATGAACCGGTCACAGTCGATTGTGACGAACAACCTACATATGGAACATTTTGAAAACGTGGAATAAATCTTCCTTGAGTTTTGAAAAATGTAGGTTGTGGGTATTCATCAAATACTCTGCCATTTTCATCAATGAATCGTTGTTTGGCAGCTTTACCAACAAATGGAACCTTTCCTTTCCTTGAACTAGAAGCAGCAGAAACCGGACAATCTTGTGCCAGATGCCCTCTTTGTCGGCAATTGTAACACAAGCGATTGTGTACAGTTCTTCGTTTTGGAACCTGCATAGCTTCACAAACATATTCATCTCCAAAATGATCATAAAAATTATCATATACCTGAAATCGATGATCATGAACCCATTTGGATGTCGGGCTCTTTGGAGTAGAATTGGAACCTCCAGAAGAATCAACATTCTTCACAAAAACTTTAGCAACTTTCCGAGCATCTACGCAATGTAGCGGGAATTCTTTATCAGAAAATATTTGTTCTGAACCCTTGAGTTTGTAAAACCTCTCGGGTTGAACTTTGTCAGCTTTAAAAACTTCTTTCTTTACTTGCTTCAGATTAACTTTCTTCAAATGCTGTTGCTGTTGAACCTTTGAAACATTCACATCAACCTGTTTCTTTTGAAATCCCAAACCTGTATATTTTCCAGAAACTTTCTCTTCTGAATCAGATGATTTATGCCCGGTCTTTGCAAGACGAGAAAATTCAGCTTTAACTTTCTTGATATCTTTTGGAGCATTGAGAATTGTTTCATCAATGTCAGCTTTTGAAGACGAAGACCCAGACACAACCTTTTGAGCTTCAAAAGCTTCAATACGTTTGCCTTTTTCCTTTTGCTTTTCTTCAGCAGATTTGGAACCAACAAACTCAGAATAATCACCAATCTCAGCCTTTTCTTTCAAATCATGAACACCTTCTTTAAGACTTCCTGGTGGTGACACAGTTTTGTTGAACATCTTCTCAAAATTATCATCCTTGGCCAGAAAACTTGTAAAAGATTGTGAGTTAGTAACATTGTTCAAAAGACGTTTTGAATCAATGACTTCAATCTTTAATTCAGAAATTCTTTGATTAGCTTCAGCCAACTCCTTTTCTGATGCAATTAGCTTCTTTGCCACTTTATTAGTTTCATACTTTTGCAATCTCAACTCATCTAGAGCGGCCAACAATTCCTTCTCGAGTTTACCTTCGTTTCTTTTCTGAATATCCAAATTTGCATTTTGCAACTTGTTTACTCTTGCCAGTTCTCGCTTCTCATCTAACAACTTCTCCATATCAAGCTGATATGCTTCAATTTTAGCAACCGAATCATCAGAAGCCTTGGTAAGTAAATCAAGTTTAATCTTGGACTTTTCAAACAAATTATTAAAATCATTGGCAGCATCCTCAGCTTCTGCCTTCCATTTCATAACTTCCTTGACTAAGTCAGCCTTTTCTTCAGACAATTTTGTAAATTTCTTCTCAAATTCCTGCTCAACACCTTGAAACTGCAACTCTTTTTCAATTAACTCTGTCTGAAGATCTGAAAACTTTTCTTTTTGAGATTCGAACTCTTGAATCATACCTTCAAACTTTTCTCTATCAGCAACCCAATCTTCTTTTTCCTTAACGAAACCTTGAATCATTTTATCTTTTTGAGAACAAAACTCACAGACAGATTCATAACCACTATTTCCATAACTACTAACATCTGAATCAGAATCTGTTATCTCTTCTTCGTCATCACTGTGAACAATCTGAGCAACAAAACAAGACTCATCAGGAAAATCAGCATCCCAATCATAACCTTCATTCGATGTTTGTTCTTTTGATGCAGACGCAATAGCAGTCAAAGCAATTTGAGGTGAAGCAGTTTTATCAGCTGTCTGAACCACCTTTTCTTTTGCGGGACACTCACGAGCAAAATGACCATATTTGGAACATTTGAAACATTTGATCTGTGACTTATTTAAACCAAGTTTGTCTCCTTGAAAAATAGATGACGTTCCATGTTTCTTGATAAATCTTCTACCTCTTTCAGTTAGCATAGCAAACTGCCACTCCAAATCTAATTTGTTCAACTGATCTTCATCCATATGATCTAAATCCTCTCTATATAGACAAGAGTTACCAATTTGACTGAATATATCGCCAGAAGAAGATGATATGAGTCCAGATAACAACGCAACTAAATCTTCAGCTGACTTCCCATTAATCGAACTAGCAGATGATTTCTCAGGAGTAGTGAAACTGCACCTCCTTGATGAACTTTCATACTTTCCTGATCCATGATCAGCAACAAATGCTGTTTGAGGTGGATTTGATGTATCATAACCAGATGATTTAGATTTTGCATTGATACTTGCAGAATTTTGTCCATGATATAATTCAGGATTTTGTAATTGAACAGTAGACTTGTTTGAATTCATCATTTCCATTTCTCGAGCATGAAGCTTTCCCGTCAAATCATGAAATGATAATGTGGAATAGTCTTTGTCATGAGTAAGCAACAACACATAATTTTCCCATTTCTCTGGTAATGCTTCCATCAATTTCTCTTTCAATTCTTCTTCGGTCTTCTCAATCTTGACCACTTTCATCTCACTAATTAGATGTGAAAATCTTGAAACAAGAGCAGAAATATTTTCTTTATCGTATTGTTGAAAATTTTCAAATTCTTTGTTCAACACTTTCCTTCGACTCTTCTTATACTGATCATTGCCTTCACATCGAGCAGATAAAGCATCCCATAACTGTTTAGCCTTCTTGCAAGTACTGAATTGATGTAACAACTCAGTAGGTAAAGCCATGGTAAGATAACCATAAACTTTTTGTTCAAGTTCATAACTTCTTCGTTCATCCTTATCAAAATCTTGAATCTCTTTATATTCTCCATTGTCAGTTGGACGCACATACAGCGTTCGAATCGGAATCCACAAATCAATATCATTTGTGCTGATGTATGCAGAGAAACGTTGCTTCCAATTTTGATAATCTTCCAATTTTAACAACTTGGGAACTTTCTGACTTGTTCCTATTTCGTTATCAAAATTGAGCATAGCTTGTACCGTGCTTTGCATAGCCGCAAACGCTTGAAAATCGGACATTTTTCAGCTAGTAAAAGTGAACAAGTTGTATTGCTAAGAATCGTATGATGTTTAAATGTTGAACCATGTAAAATGCATGTGTATATATACATAGGTTTATATTGTCTAACCTAACATGGTTGAAAACCTTAATAGGCAATCAAAATGAAGGAACATGCGGTAAACCAGGTAAAGATTGTTCAAGCTCACGAGGTAACATCTATGCTATGTTACATATAAGATGCAATGACCCATAGTTTTCTATAGTGATTTGAAATGCAAGTTGTTTAGAAATATAGTCATTGATAGCTAAATGGTTCATAGGAACCATAATCATGTATAAATGTAACTATAAGCTAAATGCGTCATAGGAACCATGGCAATGTAAAAATGGTCAAATGTAATTGTTAGCTAAATGGTTCATAGAAACCATGGCAATGTGAAAATGATTCAGAGAAATCATAATCATGGTCAAATATAACTGTTAGCTGAACGCTTCATAGGAACCATAAATATGTGTTGATTTGTTATGATAATGTAAATGGGTTCAATAAAACCATAATCGTGTAGCTAATAGTGAACCCTTAGGGTTCAATTAGAAAGAGGCAATGAATGGTTTTTGGAACCATGAAGCCAAGAATGGATAAATGGTTATTAGAAAACTATGATGGTGGTAAACCGAAAACAGTAAAATAAATGGTCCGTAGGGAACATGATAATAGGTTACAATGTTAACCGGGTGATGAATGGTTCTTGGAACCATAAAGCCAAGAATTGATAAATGGTTATTAGAAAACCATGACGGTGTTAAACAAAAAACAGTAAAATAAGTGGTCCGTGGGGATCATGATAATAGGTTACAATGTTAACCGGGTGATGAATGGTTCTTGGAACCATGAAACCAAGAATGGATAAATGGTTATTAGAAAACCATACGGTGTTAAGCCAAAAATAGTAAGATAAATGGTCCGTAGGGATCATGATAATGTGTTAAAATGTTAATCGTGTGATGAATGATCCGAATGGGTCAAGAAGTCTTTGATATAGAGGTAATCGAATAACAAACGAATCAAGAATTCAGGGAAACTCATCTGAAATGTACATGTGAGTACTAAACCTCTAGAATGGGAGAGGCGGGTTGGAAATTGAATCCTAACCATAAGCCATAAAGTTTAGGTCCATTATTGTTTCAAGCCTAAATGGATCAAACGGGTTGAAATAGATAAATGGTCCATAGGAACCATATTCAAATGCAAAAGTGTTGCTTGAGGGTTATATGCCTTGTTAGAACCCATGTTAATGGGTCAAATAGGCTAAATGGCTCTATGGAGCCAAAATTGTGAAATTGCTACAATGTAGGATGACATGGTGATTCAAAACAATTATCGCTTATTGGTAATGAAAAGAAATAGCCATAGTATTGCATAAATAGATCTCACTACTTGATAGTGACGCTTAACGGGTCAAATGGGTTAGGATTTGGTCAATTATGATAATTTGACTTAGTTGTCAACTAAACATGAAATTAGGTGGTTAAAAATTGTGTAATAACATGTTTTGAAGTGGTTTTAAGGTCCTTGGTAAAGGATGAAAAGACCCAAGGGGAATGATGGACAAATTGGGAAAATTGGAGAAAATGGTCAAAATGTGGCTAAGTAAAAATTCTGGTCGAACTGGGCATCAACCCTGAAAATTTGTCTCCAAGCGTATCGCTGGGATGAAAGCTCAAAGCAGGCGATACGCCTGATCCTCCAAGCGTATCGCTTGGAGAAAGGTTCATTCTAGGCGATACGCTTGGAACCCAATTTGTGTAATTATTACATTTCTTTCTTGATTAATTGATTTCACGCACATTGTGGTAATAAACACTAATATAGTTGGTGTAAATTACATGTTACATAAATTTGGAGCCTGGAACACCATCGAGCTTGCCGAAGAACCGAACACTGTCAAGATGACGACTTGCAAGCGTTACCTTGAGGCAATGCATTATAGGACCACTTTTCTAGTCGGGAGGGCCTATGAATGTTTAGGAGTTAAACTCCACGGATCGTACTCCTTTGACTACGAGTCAATTATTTTACTTTGTTAAATGAAATTGATTGTCTTTCTAGGGCTGTTTACAACAGGTAATGTTCGTAAGAATTTTAATACTTACGAACGGGTCATGCCCAAATTTTTTAAAATAGAAGTTCATCATGTATGAACCAAACCGTTCTTCTAAGAACTGTTTTGAAGCAATGAAATAAAGTAGTATGTATTTTGCTATAATAAAACGAAAAATTTTCTGGGACCAAAATTTGTACGTTAGTAAACGTCATAAAACGTTAAACTCTCATATGTGTGTTACAAGTTGGTATCGGAGCCGTGGTTTGAGGGATTCAAGTATTAATGCAGTGCTTGAACTCAAACCCCGTGCTCGAGGTACTACAAAGGTGTCCGGTTCAAGACACGATTGTAAATCCGGGAATGTAAATTTCATTTTAATTTATTGAATAATTGCTCATGAGAATTACTATAATGAGATGCGAAATGAAAATTATGGGTTATAGGAAATGTATGCGAGGGGTGCAACACAATAACATTGTAATAGTAAATGTTGCACCTTGACATTGAAATTTGTTAATGAAACAAGATAGCATTATGACACGTAATTTAATAATGTTGTATCTTGAAACGTGTAAATATTTATGTACATGTAGGGTAACCTTGCTAGAGGTAAGGAAAACCCTATAAAGTGGTCAAATGTGATACATTGATTTTGTAAGAGAATGGCTTACAAGCAAGTGGGAGGATGACGATACATACGACTCCAAAATGCATTGGGCTAGGACTCGAATGTATAAATGGAAAAGTTCTAATGTACAAGCAAAATGGGACTACCAATTATGGTTAGCATTATTTATTAAAGTAAAAAAACAGTATAATGAAAGCGGTAATTGTCACACCCCCCCCCCCTCCTCCGCACCCTGCCAGGAGCGGGGGAGGGTGTGGGACCGGCTGTCCGTATCATCACCCGAGATACCAACGCTTCTAACATCACACACATACACATACAACGGACATCCAGTCCACTCATATGAAACTCTTAGACCGACTCATGAGCGAGGATGCATTGCACCTCTTATTCGTTCTAACAGAATCGATAGCCACCGGATATGGCCTGGAACTGAATAACAAAGATACAGGATACCAAAGGAAACATAGTCATTATCATGTCTTCATTTACAATCATAGTTCATAATTCATAATTCATAATTCATACAAAGTCCAAGTTCATAGTAACAACAACCAAGTAGCATTCCAAGTTCATATTAGGTTCATTCCTACACTTGCTTACCTGCAACATAAGTCAATCACACAAAGTCAACAACTAACGTTGTTGGTGAGTCTTAACTACTATCATTATGTTAACAGTTTTCAAACACATGCTGGTTATGAAATTATCAAGTCACACCAAAGGTCAAACTTCATGTACTCTACGGGCACGTCGCAATCAGCCGTAATCCCTCTACGAGTAGAAATTTAGTTTCAACATATAAGGACATATTCCCCCTAGTTACCTAATACTAGAGGATCCGGATGAATATGGATAATTCAACTATAATGGCCGCTATAATCCCTTATATGCCTAGTGGCTCAATCTTAATGACCAGAAAGTATATGATAACCCACGCAGGGCATCTCCGAACTAACAGTGTTTGACAGGATAAATTCATAACAGATATAACAAATACATCAAACAGAATCGTGATCTTAAACAGTTAATTCTATGAGAGAAGTCAGAGGACTCACACAAAGAAGTCAGAAACGGTGGCTAGACAGAATATCCGAGAATTAAAATATCCTCTCTTTGATTTCTAGCAACCTATCATCGTTATCATGTACATATTCGTCATATACGAGGCTAACATGTCTCTTAGCATTCTCAGGTTGAAATTAGCATAAAATACAGTCACTGGATCAGTCTCGATAATTTTTGGTTCATCCAAAATCGGCTAAACATTCTGTCATTTTCCTTCATAGGCGTACCGCCTGAAAGTTTACATTTCTGGGCGGTACGCTTCAAATGGTCGACTGATTTCCAGATTTCAAATTCGGGCGTACCGCGCTAACCAATATATTTCTGGGAGATACGCTGGAATCTGGTATTCTGGGTTCTGTTTTCCTTTTCTGGGCGTACCGCTCTGCATGCAGAGATTATGGGCGGTACGCCCCCATCTGTGAACAGGGGCCCGACTATTTTGTCTTTTAGTGCCATTTTCATATTTTGAAGTTTTATGACCAGAGTAGATACTTAATCAGTTTCATATCATTCCGAGGGGTCAATTTAGGGTTCATTTGTGGTCTAATTCCTAAACCAAGACATAACCCCAATTCCCGAGCTTTCCAAATATGGTAAATTTCGTTGTTTCGACCCCTGATTCGTACATATTTCATTAGGGACAGAATCCCTATGACCCAATGACTCATTTCTTATTTAGATACACTGATCAACTCTGGATTTAAGTGATCTTAACTTGTAAAGTTTCCATTTATGGAAAGAAATCAACATGCATGCATATAAGGGTTGTACCTTGTGGAGGGATCCTTGTACAACCGAGCTTTTCTGATTTCCTTGTCCTCTCCAGTCCTCAATCCAACTTCCAGCAACAATTCTATGCTTGCATGCATGATCCATAACCATTTATGAGTGTGGATGATCATAAAGAACCCAAAACAACATTCTTAAACCAAAATCAAGATATCCTTGCCTTGTATAGCCTTGAATCTGGTTTCCCACACTCCTTAGCCTTCCCCAAGTGATTCAATATCACTAATTTGATGAGAACATAAGTAATGTATGAGGGTTACATCAACTTAACATGTTTTTGGTATGAAAATGGTGATTAAACACTTACCTATGAAGCTTCAATCTTCCACAAAACTCCAATGGCTTGAAAATGGAGGTGGCAGAAGTCTGAGACAGTGGGGAGAGGGCTCTGGCCGGAGTGTGAGAATCTTACAAATGTGTAATGGCTATAAAGGCCAAAATCTTAGTTTTTAACGAACTGGAAATCGAGGCGTACCGCCCCAAAATGCATCATTTGGGGCGTACCGCCCGGATTTTGAGTATCGTGCATACCAGAATCCGACGGGTGCCGCAACCCGACCCGTTTACCGAATGGGTCGCGTACCGCCTAGGATTTCCTAATCCTAGGCGTACCGCCTCAAATTGTAATTCAGTAACTCTTGAGAGTTTCTCATTTGAAAATTTTCAACTCGGATAATCGTCGTATACGCAAAGGTTACATTCTCTCCCCCTTAAAGGAATTCCGTCCCGGAATTCGTTAGTCATTAACTAAATAGTTGGGGGTATCTTCTTTTCATGTCTGCTTCGGATTCCCACGTATATTCGGGACCGCGTCTAGCGTCCCATTTGACTTTTACCATTGGAATCCTTTTCTTGCGGAGCTTCTTCATGATTCGTTCCATTATTTCAATGGGCTGTTCGGTGAAGTTCAACTTTTTATCAATTTTGATTTCTTTCAACGGAACCGCGAGAGCTTCATCGACCATGCATTTTCGTAGATTTGATACATGAAACACGTCGTGAACTCCGCTAAGTTCCTCAGGCAATTCTAACTGATAAGCTACCTCTCCAACTCTTGATATTATCTTGAAAGGTCCGATATATCGTGGGCTCAATTTCCCTCTTTTGCCAAATCGGATTATACCTTTCCAGGGTGATATTTTCAACATCACCATGTCCCCTTCTGCGAACTCGAGTGGTCTCCTACGCCGATCTGCGTAGCTCTTCTGTCGGTCTTGAGCGGTTTTAAGTCTTTTACGAATCTCCCTAACTTTTTCAGTAGTTTCCATTATTAATTCAGGTCCGGTAAGTTGACCTTCTCCCACTTCAGACCAACATACTGGTGTTCGGCACTTTCTGCCATACAATGCTTCAAACGGTGCCATTTGAATGCTAGTGTGGTAGCTATTATTGTATGAGAATTCGGCTAGTGGAAGATGATCATCCCAGCTACCACCAAATTCTATAACACAAGCTCTCAGCATATCTTCTAACGTTTGAATTGTTCTCTCGCTTTGCCCATTAGTTTGGGGATGATAAGCTATGCTAAACTTTAGTTTGGTTCCCATTGCTTCTTGAAAGCTTTGCCAAAAATGAGAAGTGAATCTAGTATCTCTATCGGAAATTATAGACTTTGGCAGTCCGTGCTTCGATATGATTTCATTTACAAAAAGCTTTACAAGTTGCTTCCCATTGTACGTTTCTGCCATTGGTAGAAAGTGAGCAGACTTTGTCAAGCGGTCCACGACTACCCAAATGGCATCATTTCCACTTCTAGTTTTTGGAAGCTTCGTCACGAAATCCATGGTAATTTCTTCCCATTTCCACTCGGGAAGTTCTATTCTCTGAAGACATCCGGCGGGTTTTTGATGTTCAGCCTTCACCTATAGACAAATTGGACATTTTTCAACATAGGCCGCAATTGCCTTTTTCATTCCTGGCCACCAATAGTTAGCTCTCAAATTTTGGTACATTTTATCGCCTCCTGGATGGAGCATGTACTTAGATTTGTGAGCCTCCCGGAGAATTACCTCACGTAAACCTCCTTCTTTAGGCACCCATACACGTTTGCCTAGTCTTAGGATGCCATCCGTCTCTTTTGTTAGTTTCCTTACAACAGTCATCATCTCATCCCTGTCAACATTTGAGTCAGCCATTTGTTTCTTTTGTGCTTTGATGATTTCTCCAATTAAATCTACACTTACATTCAGTCTCAAGGCTCGAACTTGGAGTGGCTTGATTCTTTCCTTTCTACTTAAAGCGTCTGCCACTACATTGGCCTTGCCTGGGTGATACTTGATCTCGCAATCATAATCACTCAGCACTTCCATCCAGCGTCTTTGTCGCATATTCAACTCTTTTTGACTGAATAAGTGTTGTAAACTTTTGTGGTCGGAGTATACTACAAATTTGGCTCCATACAGGTAGTGTCTCCAAATTTTAAGAGCAAAGACGATTGCTCCTAACTCTAAATCATGTGTGGTGTAATTCTTCTCATGCTTCTTGAGTTGTCTAGATGCATAAGCAATTACTTTATCTTTCTGCATTAGCACACATCCGAGTCCATTGATAGAGGCATCGCAGTATACCACAAAGTTTTCAGTTCCTTCTGGTAATGAAAGTATAGGAGCAGAACTTAACTTTTGTTTAAGCAACTCAAAAGCATCTGTATGCTTAGGTTTCCAATCAAACTTCACATTCTTCTGGGTAAGGGAAGTCAAAGGTGTGGCTATTTTTGAGAAGTCTTGGATGAATCTTCGATAATAACCAGCTAGTCCTAAGAAACGTCGAATTTCGGTAGGACTCTTTGGCTGTTCCCATTTAGCAATCGCTTCTACTTTCGACGGGTCTACTTGAATTCCGGACTCGCTGACTACGTGACCCAGAAATTGCACTTCTCTTAGCCAAAAATCACATTTAGAAAACTTTGCATAAAGCTTCTCAGATCGCAATAATTCCAATATCTTCCTCAAATGTTCACCATGTTCTTCTCGAGTGCGGGAGTAAATCAAGATGTCGTCAATAAATATGATTACAAACTTGTCAAGGTATGGTTTGCACACTCGATTCATTAAATCCATGAATATTGCTGGCGCATTAGTTAATCCAAAAGGCATAACTGTAAATTCATAATGACCATATCTTGTTCTGAAAGCTGTTCTCGGGACGTCCTCTTCACGGACTCTGACTTGATGATACCCCGATCTCAAATCAATTTTTGAAAAATAACTAGCCCCTTGCAGTTGATCAAACAAGTCATCAATTCTAGGCAAAGGGTACTTGTTTTTGATGGTTACACGATTGAGATCTCGGTAATCGATGCACATCCGCATCGAGCCATCCTTCTTTTTCACGAAGAGTACCGGCGCTCCCCAAGGTGATGAACTGGGTCTGATGAAACCTTTGTCGAGAAGTTCCTGAAGTTGGCTCTTTAATTCTTGCATTTCTGAAGGTGCCAGTCGGTATGGTGCCTTTGCTATCGGGGTTGTTCCAGGTGCGAGCTCAATTTGAAATTCTACTTGTCGTGTTGGGGGTAATCCAGCTAACTCGTCGGGAAACACATCTGGGTATTCTGAGACTACAGGTACTTCTTCCAATTTCTTTTCTAGAGGTGTCTCAACTAGGTTTGCTAGGTAAGCTTGATCACCTTTTCGAATACATTTTCCCGCTTTTAATCTGGAGATTATTCTCATTGGTTTTGTTTTCCTATCTCCAATGATCGTATGAATCTCGTCGTCTGCAGACTTTAATTCCAACATCTTTTCGGCGCAACGAATCTTTGCCTGATGTCGTGTGAGCCAATCCATTCCAAGAACTATGTCGAATTCACTTAGTTCCATAGGGAGGAGTTCGAGATCATAAGTGGTGTTCTCATGCTCTAGACGACAATCTCTAATTATTTTGGAGATACTAATCTTATGGCCATTAGCAGTTTCTACAACATAAGGTATATCTAACTTATGTGTAGTACATTTTAGTCTAGGGACACAGGCAGAGGATACAAAACTCCTATTAGCACCAGAATCAAATAAAATGCTAACAATCATATTATTGATAGAAAACATACCAGAGATCACGTCATCATTCACACGTGCCTCTTCGGAGGTCATGATATAGAGTCGGGGTGTACCTTTTGAAGTTCCCACGCCTTTGTTCTGTTCATCCCTTTTCTTCTTCCCTTGCGGACACTCCCAACTTCTATGCCCTTTTTCCTTGCAGTAGAAGCAGACTACTGGTGATTTACATTGTTGATGCGCGTGCCCTGCTATCCCACAATTTTTGCAAGTCTCTGCCCGCGGTCCTTTGAAATCCCTCCCATCATTTCTTCTTCCTTGGTCATTCCTTCCAAATTTACCCCTCTTGGAGTCATGACCTCTTTCACCACTTTTTCTTTTATTCCCGGAGGTGTCTACTTTGATTCCCGCTGTCCGGATCCATTCATCTGCCAAAGTACCGGTCAGACTTATAGCGGATGCCAAAGTGTTGGGACGAGCGGATCTCACATTCGCTCTTATCTCGGGGCTTAATCCCCAAATGAACCTCCTGACTTTGGAAGTCTCAGTATCCGCCATGTGAGGTACTAAATTCAACAGTTCATTATACCTATCAATATAGGTCATGTAGTCGGATCCAATCATTCCTAAGTTGATAAACTCATTTTCCAACCTCTCAGCCTCATTTTCTGGAATGAACTTTTCCATAACTATTGCCCGAAATTCTCTCCAACTCATACGATAGGCTCTTTCCTTCCCAAGTCGATTCAATTCCACCTTCCACCAGTTTAATACTGCTCCTTTGAAAGATTGGGACGCAAACCTCACCTTGTCCCTGCTAGCACAATTGCTGATATCTAAGGCGGCCTCAATTTCTTCTAACCAATTCAGGGCGTCAGTAGCCCCTTTGTCTCCCTTGAAAATACTGGGCTTGCAGGCCATGTAAGTCTTATAAGAACATCCTCTCCTTTCCTCCCTTTCGGGCTTACGTTCCCTGCTCCTTGAGCTTCTTCTGGTACGTTTTGGACGATCTTCATGATCGGGACTGGGGCTCCGACGGTTTCGGATTCTGCTGTGAGCTGATGAGTCAGTTTGGGACTCAGCTATTGGTGATCGGGACCTTGCAGACTCCTTGGGTCTAGAAACAGCAGTTTTGCTTCTTGGCGGTTCGCTGGATCTTTCTGAACCAACGTGTGTCTTTCCTTGTCTCTTCTCTTTAGCGACCAATGAAGGAAACGCTTTAGAGATTCCTTGAGCTATAAGCTCCTGAAGTCTTTCTTCATGTTCTATTTGCCTCAATTGTTCGGACGTAAGAGGTTCTTCCCTTTTACTATGAACAGAGCGACCATCACGATCATCATCTCCGTCATGGTCATCCTGACGACTTCTGCTCGTTCCTGCTTTCGACATTTCGCTGAAAGCAATACCAGATTGACAGATTATCATACATTTTGACTTAGTTGACAGGTATTCATAATTCATAGTTTATATTCCTTTGCATATTATAATGCCATAGGAATATGTTCATATCAATGTTGTTGTACTATTTTGGACTTTCCGGATCACGACTACGTGGCTACCGACATAATTACCATGAAATGACTATGTTTCAAAATGAGATCACATACACATGAGTACTTAGGGGTGGTCTAATGATCCAATCCTCCTAGAAATACTATGTATCAAGACTTATCATATTTATTATAGTACTCCAATCATTATTGAAAAATGACAAACGGTCCTTTATTTCATAGGATAAAATGGTCCACCTGGCGGTTCAACCGCTTACAATCACAAAACACACACACTTCAAACATACTCAAACAAGGTTTCATAGAAAAGAAAATACATAATTATGATAAAACAACACATAAGATTCCAGTCTTCACCATTCATGCCGAACGTCATGCCGGATTTCGAAGATTTAGTAAAACTCCACATGTTTACGATGGTACCTGTGGATATAGGTTCAATATATAATGATAATATATATACATATATATAATCATATTTCTCAACTTATGTCATGCTAAATTCCATCATTTGAATTCACTAGAGTACACATACAATAACCATCAGTATCCACGTGTCTATTAGGCTTGTCATGTCATGAGATACATGTGGATAACAATGACAGAGTGCACTTTCTGCAATTATTACCGACCTTACATCATGCTATGAGAAATCTAATATACCAATTTCAACTTAGGTTAACAATTTTCATAGGAAATCATTAGCATCAATGTGTCTGTTAGGTTTCGCCGAGTCTTAGTGCACCTGTGGGTAGGAATGACAATATGCAAGGCTGTAACTTCTACCGACCTTACACTAATCCTCGATTACACCTAACATACAAATTTTAGCCTAGATCATATTTGGTTCATGCAATATCTTAGGGGTCAACTAGGTTCAAATCTAGGGCTCTAAGAATGCCTAATTTGTTGGAACCTTTGGCTCTGATACCAACCTGTCACACCCCCCCCCCCTCCTCCGCACCCTGCCAGGAGCGGGGGAGGGTGTGGGACCGGCTGTCCGTATCATCACCCGAGATACCAACGCTTCTAACATCACACACATACACATACAACGGACATCCAGTCCACTCATATGAAACTCTTAGACCGACTCATGAGCGAGGATGCATTGCACCTCTTATTCGATCTAACAGAATCGATAGCCACCGGATATGGCCTGGAACTGAATAACAAAGATACAGGATACCAAAGGAAACATAGTCATTATCATGTCTTCATTTACAATCATAGTTCATAATTCATAATTCATAATTCATACAAAGTCCAAGTTCATAGTAACAACAACCAAGTAGCATTCCAAGTTCATATTAGGTTCATTCCTACACTTGCTAACCTGCAACATAAGTCAATCACACAAAGTCAACAACTAACGTTGTTGGTGAGTCTTAACTACAATCATTATGTTAACAGTTTTCAAACACATGCTGGTTATGAAATTATCAAGTCACACCAAAGGTCAAACTTCATGTACTCTACGGGCACGTCGCAATCAGCCGTAATCCCTCTACGAGTAGAAATTTAGTTTCAACATATAAGGACATATTCCCCCTAGTTACCTAATACTAGAGGATCCAGATGAATATGGATAATTCAACTATAATGGCCGCTATAATCCCTTATATGCCTAGTGGCTCAATCTTAATGACCAGAAAGTATATGATAACCCACGCAGGGCATCTCCGAACTAACAGTGTTTGACAGGATAAATTCATAACAGATATAACAAATACATCAAACAGAATCGTGATCTTAAACAGTTAATTCTATGAGAGAAGTCAGAGGACTCAAACAAAGAAGTCAGAAACGGTGGCTAGACAGAATATCCGAGAATTAAAATATCCTCTCTTTGATTTCTAGCAACCTATCATCGTTATCATGTACATATTCGTCATATACGAGGCTAACATGTCTCTTAGCATTCTCATGTTGAAATTAGCATAAAATACAGTCACTGGATCAGTCTCGATAATTTTTGGTTCATCCAAAATCGGCTAAACATTCTGTCATTTTCCTTCATAGGCGTACCGCCTGAAAGTTTACATTTTTGGGCGGTACGCTTCAAATGGTCGACTGATTTCCAGATTTCAAATTCGGGCGTACCGCGCTAACCAATATATTTCTGGGAGATACGCTGGAATCTGGTATTCTGGGTTCTGTTTTCCTTTTCTGGGCGTACCGCTCTGCATGCAGAGATAATGGGCGGTACGCCCCCATCTGTGAACAGGGGCCCGACTATTTTGTCTTTTAGTGCCATTTTCATATTTTGAAGTTTTATGACCAGAGTAGATACTTAATCAGTTTCATATCATTCCGAGGGGTCAATTTAGGGTTCATTTGTGGTCTAATTCCTAAACCAAGACATAACCCCAATTCCCGAGCTTTCCAAATATGGTAAATTTCGTTGTTTCGACCCCTGATTCGTACATATTTCATTAGGGACAGAATCCCTATGACCCAATGACTCATTTCTTATTTAGATACACTGATCAACTCTGGATTTAAGTGATCTTAACTTGTAAAGTTTCCATTTATGGAAAGAAATCAACATGCATGCATATAATGGTTGTACCTTGTGGAGGGATCCTTGTACAACCGAGCTTTTCTGATTTCCTTGTCCTCTCCAGTCCTCAATCCAACTTCCAGCAACAATTCTATGCTTGCATGCATGATCCATAACCATTTATGAGTGTGGATGATCATAAAGAACCCAAAACAACATTCTTAAACCAAAATCAAGATATCCTTGCCTTGTATAGCCTTGAATCTGGTTTCCCACACTCCTTAGCCTTCCCCAAGTGATTCAACATCACTAATTTGATGAGAACATAAGTAATGTATGAGGGTTACATCAACTTAACATGTTTTTGGTATGAAAATGGTGATTAAACACTTACCTATGAAGCTTCAATCTTCCACAAAACTCCAATGGCTTGAAAATGGAGGTGGCAGAAGTCTGAGACAGTGGGGAGAGGGCTCTGGCCGGAGTGTGAGAATCTTACAAATGTGTAATGGCTATAAAGGCCAAAATCTTAGTTTTTAACGAACTGGAAATCAAGGCGTACCGCCCCAAAATGCATCATTTGGGGCGTACCGCCCGGATTTTGAGTATCGTGCATACCAGAATCCGACGGGTGCCGCAACCCGACCCGTTTACCGAATGGGTCGCGTACCGCCTAGGATTTTCTAATCCTAGGCGTACCGCCTCAAATTGTAATTCAATAACTCTTGAGAGTTTCTCATTTGAAAATTTTCAACTCGGATAATCGTCGTATACGCAAAGGTTACAGTAATTGATGAAGAACGACTCTTTAGGAACCGTGAAACCAATATAATGAAAGTGTTAATTGGTGAAGAATGACTTGTGGAGTCGTGAAGCCATTACTACAAACAAGGTTGCGTTTGTGACATCATTGGGTGTGCAAGCGTTGAATCTTGAATAAGATTTAGAACAAGGTTACATATGGGACATCATTGGATGTACAAAGGTTAAACCTTGAATGCAACTTGTGTAATGCACAAAAAGAAATGGTTGATGATGATAGTATATATGTATGCCTAATAATTGAACTTCTTGGAGAACCAATGAGTATAAATAGGTCATATGGTCCTGATTAGCATAGTCCTCGATTCGAATGTTCTATGCTTAATTGCTATAATGATTTTTGGCTAAATGGCATAGGAATTGGAATTTATGATTTAGAAATGGTTTGGGTTTAAACACAAGTCAATATTTTAATTAAATCTGACAGTCAGAAAGAATCGGGTTACAGCTTATGCTAGAAAACCTGTAGAATTGTGAAATGACTTGGTGATTACCCATTGGTAAATGGTAATCTTGCTAGAATGCAAGGGAAACCATAATGTTGAACTATGTTGAACGGTTGTTAATATTTCAGTAAAGACTGACAGGTGCTAATGCTGATGGGGGCGGGTGATTAACCTAACCCTATGAAGAGGCCCAGGGGCACAAATGGCAGGGGAAGTTGGGAAGGCATTAGACACGGCCATTTCCGATGATGTGCGGAGGATTCCGAGTAAATCTTCCCAAATCATTAATAAAAAAATAAAAAAATTTGAATGAAACTTGAAAATGACTCCGTAAACAAGGTGGAGTTCTAAAAACCTCCTTATGGAATTAAAATGTCGTCGGGTAAACGGACAAAAGGTCCGTAGCATGAAGTAACATGCACATTCCAAATAAATATAAGAGGAAAATGGTACTTAGACCATATTAAATTGACGATGTGGAAAGCTAATTGGGTAAAGGGAGCATAAGAAGCTATGGCATAAGTTAGCACACTTGAGGGTGTGCTTAAAATATATTAGTAGCTGAATTATACGGTAAGACTTGTTAATTAGAGTCCGGATTTAATGATGGAATGACGGTCTTCAAATGGTTTAAAATGGTTTGACAATTAGTTTAACAACAAATAAACACAGATTTTACTACCACTGGTGTTGACATTAACATGTGCAAAACAACGAATTTCCGACAAACTGTCAGAGATTCATTTAAGCCTGGTTGCTCTGTTTGTTTTTTCAGAATCTTTCTTCTTTAACTCTTCTTCAAACTTATCTTCATCTTCTCTGCCAAAGAAATTAAAACCTCCAGACTGATCATTATCAGAAAAATTTCCATAAACTTTAGGATCATCTGGATATTCTTCAGCAGTCATATCCTCAACTTCTACATGTTCCTCTTCATAATCAACATTATCATTTGAATCCTCTTCTTTGTATGGATCAGCAAACGGAACTTTTCAATATCATCCACATTCAAAGCAAAAATAGCAGCCAGTTGCTCTTTCGAATATGGATTTATAAACGGCCCTTCTCCTAATTCTACCCTGGTAATTATAGTCACATCATAAATCTCTTTTTCAGACGACTTTCCCTGAGATGCAGTAGATGTTTTGGCAGCAGCAGATGTTCTAGCTGTACCAACATCAGAACCATCTCCACCAACCCCTCCTTCAGGGTCAGGATCCTCATTCAAATATTTAAAATATCATCATATTCTCGATAACTTACCTTAGGATTTGGTCTTCTATCCCACTGAGCAGGTAAGGCTTTGAGCAAAAGATTGAACTACTCACTTAGAGAAAGAGAAAGTTGTTGTAATTTAGCAATCTTACGATCCTTTTCCTTATCTCGAGATTGTAACCTGGCAATCTCTTGATCTTTTGCCTGATCTCGAGAAACTAACTCCTTAACCAAATTCTTCAAACCTGTAATTTCATCAGATTGCTGTCGATTGATAGACTCTATTTCATCAAGTCTAGTATGATGTAGAGTAAGTTTCAAATCAGCAGACGAAATTGTGGATGTTGTAGAAGAAGCAGTGGTTGATGCAGAAGCAAAAGTAGAAGGCTTTCTTATAATCAGCTTTCTAACAGGTGGAATAGTGGAACTTTGAACATTAGCAGATTTTGTGGTTGGTTGATCTGGAATTGAAGACTGATTTGTCACTTCTTACTTCTTGCTACGTGGACTGCTACCTGCTTTTATTGGCATCAGCAAGGAATGAGCCCTTTTTCACTATCATGTTTGGCTTAGCTATGTGTTTAACATGTTTGCCAGTGAACTCCATTGGAGCTTTTCCTTTGTCAGCAGTTGTTGTCTTTCTAACAGACTCCTCCATAGCAAGAGTATATGACGGATCATCTCTTTCTTCAGCCTGTTTTGCTTGAAGTTCATACTTTGTAGTATCCAAATAATTCGACTTCAAGTATTCAATATGTTGTTTAGAACCCTTGCGGACAGACACATTTCTGGCATTAAGAGTAATAGAAGTGTAATCACCAGAATCTGATTCTGTATCAGACGAACTCTCACTAACATCATCACCAGAAATATTAGCATCATCAATCATTTCATCATCCTGAACATTAACAGCTTCAGGTTCATTAACAGCCTCCTGAACAACTTGCTCTGGATGTTGTTGCTGCACAGGTTCTTGTTCTTGTACTATAGGTTGTTGTACATTTGGTGCTTGATTTGCAGGTTCATCTTCATCTTGATCAGCATCATCTTCAATTGGATTACCATGTCTATCATATTCCAATTCATCGTTTGACCTATCAGCATGACGAGGTGAACCATCTTCAGGAGCCACATAATCTGGTCTTGCAAGATGACCAATCAAACGTTTAACCGGAGGAGGTATATTCTCTCCTTTGCGCTTTTGATAAACCGGTATCTTACCAACTGCAACCTGATTCATGTGCTTAAGAACCAAAACTGAATTTGGATTCTTTTGGAAGTAAAGGATGAAAATCATCAAGAATCATCTGAATGAATATAGGATACATTATACTCTTCTTTTGTTTAACCAAGATGTTCTCCTTCATATACGCAAACAGCCACCCAGAAAAGTTAAACTTTCTGTTTAACACCAAAGCAACAAAGAATGATAACAATTTCATATCGAACTCTTCATGGCATTTGAGTCTACTCCCAAAACATCTGATTATCACATGCATAAGGTACTTGTATGGCGGTGAAAGATTAAATTTGACAAACCAGGAAGCAGAAATATTACCATCATATTTAATACGTCGAAGAAGACCAACCAAATCCGCTTCATCAAAGATAATAGGAAAATTAGGATCATCATTGAAACGTAATACTCGACGAACATCTTCTTCTGAAACTACAATGTTTGTCTCATTCACTCTTGATCTGGTCACCGGTGGAGCACCCGAACAATCAACTTGAGCGTTAACCCAAAAAGCATTGAGAATGTCTTTATAAGGCGTACACTCATGCGTGGCTGCATAGTGAATTCTCGAAGTTGCATAAACTCAAAAAATCCTAGAAAATGAGAAATCCACTTGTTCGACGCTCCCAAATGTGCACAAATATTATGCTCCTCGTTAGATGGTAATTCAACGGCCATTTCTGAAAAATCATAAAAATAAATCATGTTAAATTTGCAATTACAAATCAAAAACACTGATGATTGACTCTAATTCGAAGTGAAACGCTCAAACATTCAACTTTGACCAAAAACCTAGTTGGCGTACCAATCACGTACCACATTGGTCATGCGGACCAATTTGGTCCGGACGTACCAAAAATGTTGACCACGCACCAAAATGTCCAACGTACCATATGCGTACCATAATTTGCACGAACCAAATTTGGTACGCGCGTACCATATGGTACGGCGGATGAACAGACAGTCGAGAGGTCATATTCAATTTTGACGCCCTAAACCAATTTCGTTTTGAAATCGGCGAAAGGGGTTTTAAACTACAACAAAAACCGACTAAGAATCTGTGTTCAAAACGGATTGAGACACTTGTTAACCCACTGAACCAACTCCATTTCAGTTTCATGAAATAACCGAAACTTTGACTCCACAAATCAGACGATTAAGATAATGAAATTCAAAATCACGACCATGAGAAGATGCGCCATGCTCATACCTACCTGTAGCAACAAAAATCTCGAGCAGAGGTTGGTTATACGATGAGAAATCAAAGAAAAACTAACGAAGGCAATTTAGGGTTTTAAGGTGGTTCGGAAATGGTACCTATGAAATACTGAAAACGTACCAGAAATCCCTCTTTTATACCCCAGATGGTTCGGCCCAGCGTACCATTTGGTACGGGGCGTACCACCCACTGAACCATTTGGTAAGTGCCTACCGAAACAAAATTTCCATTTCAACCCATCAACATTTTTCAGATTTTTCATTTATAAACCGCAAACACCTCAAAAATTTTAAAAATTTTCATATTTTGATATAGATGAGCTGATGTAAGTGTCGATTGTGGTTCATTTAACAAAATTTTCAATATCTGAATTCAGTTGATCTAAAATAACGCAGAATGAAAATCTTTTTGACTTTTATCAAATTTTATCTCAAAACACACCAAAATCTTTTTGATTTTTTAAATTTATGCAAAAACACACCAAAAATATTTTTGGAATTTTCTGAAATAACACAACAACTGAAACAAGAAATTTAAACGTGAGATTATACCAGTGAGATGCACGAAACACATTTCAATTTCAATCTATTCAGCATGCAAGCCAAGCAGTTCACGAATACAACATTTTCATGTTTATTCAGTCAAATCAATTAAATTTTTACTGCTTTCTGATATGAATTAGATATATTTATCAAGCATAGAAATCGTGGTACCCACAAATTCAAGTAATTTGAAAATCTGATTTATTATATTTTTTATTTTTCTCTTTCTTTTATTCATTCATGAATATTTACAGATATAAGTCGTTCATAGTGTTTCATGCAAAAAGAAAACAGAACCCTAAACAAACAACAATAAGGTCGATCTTTCGATACGCAGAGAAAGTCCGATTGTTTAGGAAAATAAGAAAGCAAAAACAAGTTGATATTGTATAACTCAACAACAATCTAGTCGGTACTCCCGTATACGCAGAGAAAGTCCGATGAGTTATACGAAACGCCAAGAAAAATAAAGCAGAAAGTCAAACGAACAACGATCAGGTCGATCTTTCGATACGCAGAGAAACTCCAATCGTTTGACAAAATAAAGAAAATTAAACCAATTTATATCTTTCAAAAGAATGCATGCGTACACTAGAACACTTATTTATTCTATTTTTGCATTTTGCAACTTTTATCAAGATTACTCATTCACGAGAATTATGTTACACCATAGATTTCAAGCAAGCATTCTGTTTATATCATACTGGCAAGTATCATATATTGATTGACACATTCAATGAAACATACAAGAACCTACAGCTTTTCAATCTATTTTATCCATGGTCAGTAACATTCACTGATATACTATCATTTCTCACGGGGTTGGATCACATTTCTCAATTTTTCGATTTTTCCATTTTTTATATGTTTTTGGTTTTTCCAAATTTTTTATGCTTTTTCATTTTTCAAAACAGAAACGCACACTATTTTTATAGTTTTCATATAAATCTCCCCCTAAAAAGCAGAAAACAAAGAAAAACATTAACAACAAAAAAAAAACAAAAAAAAAATAAAAAAAAAATGATCAACTAAACCAGTTTAGTTGGCATTCAATTTAGTAATCCCATTGATTTGCAACAAAAATGTAAAACGAGTTTTGTCAAAAGCCTTTGTGAACAAATCAGCTCGTTGAAAACTCGTATGAATTTTTTGCAAATCAATTAATTTCTTCTCATAACAATCCCGGATAAAATGATATCTTATGTCAATATGCTTTGTTTTGGAATGCTGAACAGGATTTTTCGTGATAGAAATAGCAGCCGAGTTATCAATAGGAGTAGTTAGAAAATTTAAACCGTAGTCGCGTAACTGTTGTTGTATCAATAAAACTTGTGAACAACAACTTGAAGCAGCCACATATTCTGCCTCAGCAGTAGATGTTGCAACCGAAGTTTGCTTCTTGCATTGCCAAGACACTAATCTTTCCCCCAAAAACTGACACCAGGCGGTAGTTGATTTAAAATTGATTTTGCAGCCGCCATAATCCGAGTCAGAATACGCCGATAACTCGAACTTATCATCATTAGGGTACCAGATGCCAAGATCCGAATTACCCTTCAGATAAGCAAAAAATCCTTTTTACTGCTAGCATATGCGAAGCCTTCGGAGCTGCCTGGTACCTAGCACATAAACAAAAAGCAAACATAATATCAGGACGAGATGCAGTCAAATACATAAGGGAACCAATCATAGCCCTAAACAATGTCGGATCAACATTGGCACCAGATTCATCTGGTTCAAGACCATGTGGAACCTGGATTGGTGTACTTGGAATCCGAACATTGCCAATATTAAAACGAGCCAAAATATCAGACACATATTTTGTTTGGTGCAAAAATATGCCTTTGGCAGATTGATGGACCTGAAGACCCAGAAAGAAACCCATCTCCCCCATAGAGATCATCTCAAACTTAATTTGCATGACTTGCTCAAATTCTTTGCATAAGCTATCGTTTGTGCTTCCAAAGATAATATCATCAACATAGACTTGGACAAGTAATAGATCCTTCCCGAACCTCTTGGAAAATAGAGTACAATCCACCTTGCCACACCGAAACCCGTTATCAAGCAAGTGTGTAGAAAACGTCTCATACCTAGCTCTTGGAGCTTGATGCAGACCATATAAAGCCTTGTCTAACTTGTACACTCTGTCAGGAAACTCCGGATCATAAAAACCAGGCGGTTGTTTCACATATACTTCTTCATGAATCTTCCCATTCAAAAAAGCACTCTTGACGTCCATCTGATAGACCCTAAATCCGTGATGTGCCGCGAAAGATAGAAATATCCTGATAGCTTCAATTCTTGCTACAGGATCATAGACTTCGTTGAATAAAACCTTGAACCACTAACCGCGCATTGTTTCTGACAGTTACACCGCGATCGTCTTTCTTACATTTAAACACCAATTTTTTTCCACAAGGTTCTTTAGAATTCTTGGGTAAATCCACGAGATGCCAAACACCTAATTTTTTAAATTGTAGCAATTCTTACTGCATCGCTTCTACCCAAGAAGCATCTGCCAACGCTTGATCAACATTGGTAGGTTCCACTTGAGATAGAAAACACGAGTGAAAGACTTCATTCTGAACCCCAGAATCTCTAATTTCTGCAATTAAAGCATCAACTGACGCCAATTGATTTCGTGTGCGAACTCCCGAATTCGGATCCCCAATAATGTATTCTTGAGGATGAATGTTGTGAATCCTCAAAGTTGTGGAATCAGGAACTTCAAGATTATCTGCCAGATTATTCAAATTTGCATCCGCTTCTTCTAAAATTGATAAATCACCAATTGGTAAAGAATTTGGCACAGAAGAACTTGTATTTGGTAAATGAATCTGAGCATCAACAGGTGTCGATTCAGCGTCATGAAAAGTACTTTCATCATCATCAGAAGAACTCATTTTTTCTAAATTAGAAGCAGCCTGACTAAATGAATCAGCAGCATTAGACACATTTGAAAGCTTAAGAATCCATGATCCTGGTCCCTGACTACGCATTGTGTGCAGCATAGCGACTAAAACATTAGGATCATCGTCGTCATCAGAATCATGATGTGCAGTCGTGAAAGAATCAAGTAAAGACTTGTAATCAAAAGCCCGAATATCAGCCGATTTGGGTTGTAGAAAGGTATGTTTTTGACAATCCACATTCACATGATTCTCAATGGTTTTGGAAGAAGGAATGTAAACACGTTTCATTGGATGATGATAACCAACAAAAATGCCTTCAACAACTTTAGCTGCAAACTTCCCACCTTCCTTGAGAACCGTGCATAAACACCCAAATGGTTCCAAAACATTTCAATTTGGCTTTCGACCTTTAAGCAACTCATTACTTGTTTTGTTAAATCGCTTAACAATCAGAACATAATTGAGTACATATCATGCAGTATGCACTACTTCAGACCAAAACTTTATCGGTAAATGTGCATCGGCCAGCAAAGTTCGAGCTGTCTTAATCAATGTTCGATTCTTTCATTCAGCTACTCCATTTGTTGCAGAGTATACGGCGCACTGAATTCTTGTTTGATTCCAAGGGAATCACAAAAAGCTGTCATCTTAGCATTCTTGAATTCAGTACCATTATCAGTAGGAATGCGACAGACTTTGAACTTATATATCGATTCAAACTTGGATAATAGCTTCTGAATAGAATATGGAGTTCATCCTTTGAAGCTAGAGACACCACCCATGAAAAACGGGAAAAATCATCCGTAATAACCAAACAATAATAACTTCCCTCAATGCTGCGAATATTCACTGAACCAAAAAGATCCATATGAAGCAGTTCCAAAGGAGTTACAATTGAATTCAAACGCTTGGACATATGAGACTTCTTCCTTTGTTTACCTTTCTTTGAGGAGGCACACACATCATTTATAGAAAACCTATTCTTTGAAACTCCTTCTACCAGATTATGGTTGACCAAGTAATTCATCTTCCGATAGTTGATGTGCCCCATGCAACGATGCCACAAGATGGATTCTTTTTTTTGTAGCCTTTGAGATAAAACACATAGCAGATACCGCAGATGAAGTCTGATTCATATTCAACACATAAAAATCACAAAATCTAGGAGCTTGCATAATGATCCAATCTTCAGGAACTTGAATACCGGGTTTCAGAATCAAGCACTCGGATCTTGTAAAAGCAGTAGTATACTGCTTATCACAAATTTGAGATACACTCAGCAAGTTGTGTTGCAGCTCTTGTACAAATTGGACTTTTTCAAATGAAATCTTCTCGTTACCCATCTTTCCTTCACCGGTAAATCTACCACCTTTATTGCCAGCGAAAGTAACATTTCCTCCTTGGATTGGTTTGACATCTGAAAGTAAGGAAATATTACCCGTCATGTGCCTAGATGCTCCACTATCAACGACCCATAAGTTGTTGACAGCTGGCTTTCGAGCACCCTGCATATATCAGCACATAATTAGTGAGCATTTGGACCCAAGCATTCAGCTTTGGGTCGACCGGTGTCTTCAGAAAAATCCTTAGTGGCTTTTGAGGTCAATTTAGGCAGCCACTTTTGCCTTGTTGTGGGGACGGATGAATAAGTAGGAGAATCACTTAAAGATAAACTTCCAAATGAATTTTTAGTTTTGAAAAAATTTCTCTTTTAAAAAACAGTTTTGTGACCACTTTTCCATCCATCTCATTTGGCTTAGAAACCGAATCAGAATTATCGTTATGAACAGCGGAAGCTCGTTTCTTTGCCAGAACAGGACATCTATTTCTTAGAGGACCTTGCAGATAACAATGATAACATCTTCTCCGATCAATAAACACCCTAGGAAACTCATTTCCAGAATCAGGAAAAACATTATCATCCGACATTTTCTTAATGCCTCTCCGTGGTGCCCTAGCATGAAATATTTGAGATTTGTGCTTGGGAGAGGTTTAAGCAACGGGGTAATGTACCCAAATTCGTTGTAAAACCGAACTCATCAACTCCACTCCGATCAGCATTTCTTTTTGGTTTGACCCTTTTTGTCTTAGGTTTCCCAAAGTGACCAAAATCATCATAAAAGTTGTAATCCTCACAAAACCCATAAGATTCATAATCAAAATCATTAGCTTTTATTGAAAACAAACCATGAGAGTTATAAAAACTCTTAGGCATATATTTTGAACTTTTTGGCTTTGTTTTAGATTGCTGACTACTTGGAGTGTGTGTTTTGTGAGCAACCTGATCATCTGGGCTGGATCTTAATTTTAATAACGAACTATTCTGCCCAATTTCATGACCAGACTTACTTTTGTCGTCACACTCAGCATAAAACACTCTATCAACCTTTTTTGGATCAACACAGCATAATGGAAATTTCTCATCAGAGAAAATGGCATCATTTCCTTTTAGAGAATAAAATTTCACCTTCTGAGACGAGGATTCACCAATTTCCATTTTTTCTTTCAATTTCTTATCAATTTTCTGAACTACCTGAGATTTCTTTTGATTGATCTCAGATTTTTCAAATTGTGATCCAAAACCAATACCACTAAACTTGGCAGACTTTGGAGGAGCAACTGGTATTATACTAATATCAGGTTTGGTTGTGTTGCTAACTGTTACTTTCTCTTTTTCATAAAAAAGATCTGGACCTTTTACAAAATTGTCTTTTTCAAAGTTTTCATTGTTTTCTCAGTTTCTTTTATCTTTTGTGCTTGCTCCAAAGGTGTCAATTTCACAGAACCAATTGGTTTAGATTCAGTGACAGTTTTGTCATTCACAGAATCACTTGATTCATTCTGTTTTGGAACATCATGGTTTGTTTTAGCCATTTTTTTGGCAGGTTTCTTTTTGTTAGTTCCTTTGTGTTTGTCTGAAGTACCAACCAAGTTCTCAGTGAATTTAGAATAGTCAAACACAATGGATGATTTGTTCTCATAATCAGTTGGTGACAAACCATGGACTATAGGTTGTGGAACTGAATTGCACTTTGATTCTTTGAACACCTCTTTCAAAGTTTCATCCTTGCAAAGAAAACTTGCAAAGGAAGTTGAATTTTTGAAATTCTCAAGTTGTCTTTGAAGATACAATTTTTTTTATTGTTTAGATCAGAAATCTTAGCATTTGCTTCAACAAGTTTCTTTTCACAAAAGATGTAATCTTCAGTTTTATTATTTAATTCAATTTTGGTGTTCAAAGTGATAGCATGTTCGCTTTTCAATTCAGCCTTAACAGCCTCCCACCTTTGTTTGTAGATTTTAGTGTTTTCCTCTACTAACATGTACTTGTCATAGTACATAACTTTCTCATCAGAAAGTTCTTTCAGTTTGTTAGCAGATGTCAAACAAAATTCACAGATTTTAGAATCAACATGAATGTCGGCCATAAAAGCTTGTTGGCCTTCAGCAAAGAAATCTTCTCCAGGAAGATCAGGATCATCCTTAACCGACACATTTCTTTCTTTAGTACACAAAAATGCAGATTCATCAGGGAAATCCGCAGCCCAGTCATAACCTTCACCAGTTTGTGAGACCAAAGCTTTAGATTCTGAGTTTGACCCACTAACATTTGCATTTGAACTGGATGAGCTAGAATTACTTCCCGATGCTTTGTTACTTTGAGCAGCATACTTTTGGTCTAACTTTGAAGTTTCTTGTTTCTTAGCTTTGTTGCACTCTTTAGCAAAGTGGCCATAATTTTGACAATTATAGCACCGAACCTTAGATTTATCAAATCCAAGTTTGCCTTCAGGGTTGATATCTTTACGGCATGTTCTTTGCATAAACTTGCTGCCTCTTCTGACAAGCATCGCCATCGACCAGTTGATATCCATCAATTCTAAGTCATCAGGGTTGCTTTGTTCATAATCTTCATCTATTAACTCAGCACTAGTCAATTTTCCTGCTACCACCCCATCATATGAAGAGACCATTGCTGAAAATAGTGCCATAAAATCATTTGTGGTCTTAGCTGAAAATGCACTCTGATTTGATGTTCGAGTAAAAGATGATTGACTTTAGTAAACTGGATATGTCACCGCAGCTTTGTTACTGTAACTTTCACTTGAAGAACCCCGAGACATATTTACATGTCCACCTGAAGCATTTTCCACATAAAACGCAGTAGTCGGTAGATTTGAGTTAGCTTTTGCTTTTGCATGCATAGTTGAAGCATTCTCACCAAAGTACACATCGGGATTTTGAACTTGAGCTGGTAGAGTTTTAACTCGCTTCATATCTAATTCCCGAGCTAGCAAGTTTCTTGTTAAATCATCATAGGTAATATCATAAAATCCCTTATCATGTGTCAACAACAAAATATATCCTTCCCATGATGCAGGTAGAGCATCTAACAACTTTTCCTTCATTTCACCTGCTTCTTTACTCACCCCAACAATGTCAAGTTCGCTTACCAAATGTGATAGTCTTGAAGTGAGATCATTTATGGTTTCATTTGGAACATGATAGAAATTATCAAATTCCTTTAACAACACCTTTTTCTTACTTTTCTTGTATAGAGCATTACCTTCACATCTGTGATACAATGCATCCCATAATGCTTTTGATGTTGTATGCACTTTAAAATGATGCAAGATATATTTTAGTAAAGCCATTGATAACTTTGAATAGGCTTTCTTTTCCAGCTTGAAAGATTCTTTCTCAGCATCATTCATCTTATTATATGGCTTTATTTGACCAGCAAATTCACCAGTTGTAAACTTTGGAACTTGATAACCATCCAACATTGGAGTCCATACTGTAAAATCTATCACACCGATATACGATTCATAACGAGTTTTCCAATTATGGAAATCTTCAAATTTCATCAATTTAGGAACTTTGTTTGTAGTTCCTATATCGTTATCATAATTCAGTAAAGCTTGCACGGTTGTAGACATTGCTGCAAAAGCCTGGAACGGATCCATGATTATATGCTCAACAACTGATCTACCGGACCAAATTAGCTATCTCCGTACCAAATTTTAACCCAACGGACCAAATCTCTCCACGTACCAAATACGGACCAAAGCTACACAGGCGTACCAACTGCGGACCACTTATCACCCGTACCAAATTATGACACGGACCAAATGGTACGGCGATAACTGACGTGGACCAAATAATAACCGTCACGGACCAGAATATAAAGATTGTCTTCCGGACCAAATGGTACGGACCAGAATCTGTTTGAAGATTGCTTTGCAGACCACGAGCGTACCAATTTGTTCTTGAGCCGGGCCAACTGCGTACCAACTAACACGCGACTGATTTCCACTATTTGTTAGAGCATATTCCTATGCTAACGTTGTGTCTCGTGTATTGTATCTAGACAAGAGCGTCTGTGTGAGTTAGTTAGTCATCTGGCCGGATCACATGATCCGCCGGATCAGTTGATACGGCGGACCAGATAGTCTGCTGGTGATCCGCTGGCTTATGACTAAGTAACTATAAATAGTTCGTGTTAGAGAGAGTTAGTTCAGTTCTGTCATTTGCAACATCTTAACTGTGTGTAAACTGAGTGTGTTTCTCTCTCTACATTGTATTCTCTAAGTGAATCAATAAAGCAAAGCTTTATTTACTTCTTGTTGTTATCCAATTACTGAATCATGCAGTAGTAAGATCGTATCGAGGTTTAACAAGTGGTATCAGAGCAATCCAGGTTGCTCTACTGCTGTGACTTGGTAAGTTTTCGAAATTCTAGAGAGAAAGTTTGGGTTTTCTACGTTTTTCATCAATTTTTCATAATTCTGAGTGATTCTGAGGATAAAAATGATTTCTGGATGTTCCTGGAGTGTTTTCGCATCATACTGATCCAGTATCTAGCTTCAATTGTCGAAATCTGTGAAAATCAGTCGATTTTTGTGTTTTCTGCATCTGATCCGCCGGTTGAAAATCTGATCCGCTGTTTGATCCGCCCAGCAATCTTCATCAGTCTGATCCGCGACAGTTGCAGCGTACCAGTGTGAAAATTCAAAAATAGAGTTTTCATTTTAAGGGGGAGAAATTGAAAAATACAAAAACATCGAAAAACAGAAAAATACAAAAACATTAAAAAATGAGAAATTGTATCCAACATGATTTGGGAAATGATGGTACATTGGCTTACATGTCTGACTCATGGATAAAATAGATGAAAAAGCCATAAGATCATTGTTTGATGTACATGGTAGGCTCGGCATTAAATCAGAAAGTATTCAGATGTGATAAACACTAAATACTAATGCTTGACCAAGTGGACAACATCTTGATGCATATTTCATGATATATCAAGAAAAGATATGTGAGAAAGAAAATGAGAAGTCACTGTGTATACATGTGTTCATTTTGCAAAGATTTAAACTTGTTTGATTTTCTTTATTTTGTCAAACGATCGGACTTTCTCTGCGTGTCGAAAGACCGACCTGATTGTTGTTCGTTTGACGTTCTGCTTTATTTTCTTTGGTGTTTCGTATAACTCATCGGACTTTCTCTGCGTGTACGGGAGTACCGACCTGATTGTTGTTGAGTTATACAATTTCAACTTGTTTTATTTTCTTATTTTGTTAAATCCGAGGCCTTATCTGCGTATCGAAAGATCGACCTTAAGGTAGACGATTTAACGTTCTTATTTCTTTTTGCATGGAACACAGTTGACTGAATCATGTATACAATCATTATGTGATTAAATCACAAATGAAATCACAAAGTGTGATATAAAAAGCAAAAACATATCTGAGTATGTCTGATAGTGTGGGGTACACTGGTCAATGCAAACTTAATCAATTCAATAACATATCCAGATGTTATGAGTATGATTGTGCCTGAGTTTAAGATGGACAAATTATACCAGTAATCGACATGACTTATGTGCTGAAGTAATTGAAATTGAAGTGTAGTTCAGCATGTTATGACCAATATGATCCCAAGTTGTGATCTTTCTCGCAAAAGACAAAAATAGTGTTGTGATTCTGTATTGCATTTATGTTTCATATCTGCATTTATGTTTCATATCTAAAAAGATTCAAAATAGATTTTCGGTGTGTTTTGATATAAAGTTTCAAAAAGCCAAAAAGATTTTGTTTCTTATTTGTTTTCGACCGATCGATACTTGATACAAAATTCAAAATTTCAAAACTATATCTTGGATTCTCGAAGAGAAGTTTTGCGCCAAGATTAAATTAATTTTCAAAAGAAAAGGAAAGCCGCGTTTCTGTCTTCTGAAATTGCAGGTTATCTGAGTGAGACGATTCAAGCATGGTGAAAGGGGGAGTATGTTATATCTTTCACAAGTGGATCTTGAAGTTCAAAGATGATTCAAGATTGATCCAGCCATGCGAGCTCTAATTCTGACAAGATTTCAAGTTGAAGATCAAATGCAGTCATGCTGAAGATTGAAGACTGAAGTTGAGTTAGAATATAGATACACTACACGTTAAGGGGGAGTTTGTTAGAGCATATTCCTATGCTAACGTTGTGTCTCGTGTATTGTATCTAGACAAATAAAATAACTAAGAATATATGTATATAAAAAAATGATTAAAGTTTTTTATAATATGCCGTTTTTTAAAAAGAAAAAAAATAGGAAAAGATGAAAATACATGCATGTGCACGTGTGTATGTGCATGTTAAAGAAGTCTTAAGAGTTATCCACGTATGTGGATTGTAATTAGCTACCTTATCTTGAAAATTGTTTAAAATTGAAGATGTACTTCATGTGAGCATAACTAGTCATCAAATTTGTTGGCCAAATCTGTGATTGTCCACGTATGGACTTATATGCCATCAAATTGAATATATTAACATTCAAATAAAATCCGGTCAAGCATAGTATAAATACAAGGAGATAGAGTAGTAAACGAAAACACCACAGAAATATGATCACGAACAGCAACAATCTATGTTCCTGAAACAGAAAAACACAGACAAAGAAAAACGAGAGGAACCGGGCTTGTGTTTGACACAATTCCCTTAAACAGATTCGACGTCTGTTCCTAGGGTACACCGGTTCAAAGCTGTGTGTACAGCCGGACGAGAATACTTGCCTGAAACGAGACCGGAAGAAGTTGTAAACGGAGATCAGCAGCAGCAGCACAACGTTGGGATGCAATTTTTTATACACGTAAACTGGGCATACGAAGTGAACATCATTAACCAGTAATGAATGATCGATTTATGTCCATTAATCCGTAATGAATGATCAGGTTTGGAAAGCCAAAAGTCATTTTTAGAATCATCTCAAAAAATGGTTCGAAAATTAGCAAAAAACGTGTCGTCCACGGACACACGTTTCGGAGCTGCATTCGTGTCCGCAGGTCGCGTGTTCAGAATTTCGGCTTGACAACCCATTTTTCGCACCCCCCCCCCCCCCCTTGCGCGAGGGTATGAGCTAGAGTAAAACATGACACAAGTGATATCTAGGGCTTTGAGGTTTATCCTTATAAACCAATTCACCTTTTGTTCCCATACCAATGTGGGATAGCCCACATCACATTTTCCAAACTTGAACAAAAATTCTTTTGAGATAAACATCTCATTCACACACATTTTCCAACAAAAATAACTAAACAACCTATATAATTCGTATAGTTATAGATATGATGATATGATATTTAAAAGTTTAAACTTATGATCATAAAATCCTAAATATATCGTTAATATTATAGATGTCTTTTAATTAATTAAATTAATAATAATAATAATAATAATAGTAATTAAAAGATAATAATATATGGAGTGCACGTGTGATATGTTCATACACATCTTCATCAAAAATGAAGATTTTTTTTTAAATGTGAAGTAAGCATACATACGTGTATTACATGCGAGTTTGTCATCAAAATTTTCTTCTAGATAATAGCCACGTATAAGTAAATGGATATGGATCTCAAACATTCGAATTCATGTGCTAGAAAAATCAAGCCGATGTTTTTGTGACGGTTTGTAAAGCATTCACGGTAGGTTTCTTAAAAGATATGTGAGTGTAAATCTGTATAATTTAAGGTTTGGTTGTGAGTGGTTGTGAGTAGAGGAGAGATAAAAACTTTACAAAATCTGTATATTTGACAAAAAGTTTGATAATTTCCTAAAATTTGGGGATTGGAAGAGAGAGAATGTAATGATAAAGGTATAAAAAATATTATTTAATTATGGTTGTGAGTAGAAGAGAGAGAAAAAGTAATAATAAAAATATAAATTATAAGGATGAGGATAGGGAACCTGCTGTGAATGCTCTAACACTCCTATAAATATAGACCGACTTCTAAGTTTTAAACTTGAAATTCACAAACCTTCAAGCTTTCTGTCGCTTACTAGTAAGATCGTAAATCATTTCAAATACTCTGAACAACTTGACATCATTAAGATGCATTACAATTAAGGTGTGTTTCCTTCCCTACTATTGTTTCAGTTAGGTTTCTATACTTTTTTGTACGATTCCTTCTTTACTATTTGATATAGTTGGGTTTCTATACCCATTTGTGCAATCTTTTTTACCCTACTAATTGTCCTAGTTGGGCCTATAAACTCGTGTTATCATTACAATTGGTGATTCATTTGAATGATGATACGCGTTAATAGTATTCATAACCTTTCTTTTAATACTTTGGGATGTGACTCAGTATTCATTTTGTGTTATCATTCGGATGGTGATTCATTCGAAGGATGATCCGAGTTGTGAGAAATCATTTCTCTATAAATTGTTATCTCCGTAATGTAAATATTAGCACCACTTTGGTTCTGAATCTAAACTTTGAAGCGTTCACATACGATAGCATTTATTAAAAATAGTACTCATTATCGTATGTTCCGATAAACTATTTCGTACCGCTGCAAAATATGATTTTAAAAAAAAACGAGGCCTAGCACATCTGACATATTCAGAAAATATTATTCGTTATTATTTTTGTATTCTAATACCCGAGCACGTCCCTACTTGTGGGGGTGACCACAAGCACCTCACTGCGGCATCGGTGACGTAGCACTATCCGTGATGGTGAGCTGAGATCACGGCGTCTCGCCTGTTTTTACTCTAAGGAGTATCTGTTATATATTTCGAGGCGTATGGACTGGTCCTAAGATATTATTACTTCTGGTGATTGGATTGTATGACTGCCCATACACCAATTCACATCGGTTCTCGGGCTAGCTACCCGGTTCCGCCTGTTATATTAAGTATATTATTATTCGGCTCGATGGGTATTTCCTTTCCTTATGATATAAAACGTTCTTAAAATCAGTCATGTATCTGGATCTTTAATGATCATTGTTCTGCATCTGGATCTTTAATGATCATTATTCATTCCTTATTATTATTCATTTTTGGCACGTTGCTTCTTCGCATTTCTTTTTCTGTGCAACAGATTTTCAGGGCTAAAGGGGGATGTGTGGAGAGAGTAAAAGTCAACTTAGCTTGAAATATAGTTTTTTTTAATTAGAAATGAACTTTATGTATTAAATTTAATGTTTTATAAACTCCTTCGGATATTATATAAAATGTCTTTTTGTCTTTGACCCTGTAATAGTGACACGCCAACCTTAGTACCGGGTTGGGGTGTTACAGATTTGGTACACAACGAGGTAAATAAATGATTCTTCAATAGATCACAAGCTCGTTTACAAGAGAGAGATTACAGAGAGAACACACTTGAAAACACGCAGTTAAGCACTTACAACTCTCACACCTGAACTCTCTCTATTTGAACTTAACTATTTATACTAAACCTGGCCAACGTACCAAATAACCAACGTACCAGATGGTTCGGGCGTATCATCTGGTCCGCCACTGGTAAGCTGAGACCAGTTTATACAAAACTATCAAATACAAAGACAAATCACCTAGACCTAACACTAGACATCAGAACATGCTCTAACAAATTTGGGAAAGAGTTTTAGAGAAAAGACTTAAATAGTTAGAAAAGACCCGACACAGCCCAACGAACGAAAGGGAAAATTTTAAAATTTTGGAGTTTCTGCTAAAATGGTAAATACTGCGGGACCTAGAGGGTGGTAACTCATGTAAGGCCTATAGGGAATTGAGGCATAAAGAGATATATGGGGTATTAGTTGGATGAAAATGTTTCAAGAGGAATCATAACATCCAACAATATATGATAAAATGGTCTACATGATCATGACAACCTACGAGGAAGCGTAAAGTAGAATGTCTAACAGGTAGGAATATGGTCTTTTAGTACCATAACACCCAATGTTTAAAACAAAAAGATGAAACGAGGTTTCGGGGATGAAACCCTTTTTAAGGAGGGTAGATTTGAAACAAACCAATTTTCAAACGAATAAAAATGTATATAAATATATATATATATATATATGTATATATATATATATATCATGTCAGTATTAGTCGTTTTAAAATAGTAATTAAAATAAATACTAGATGAAAAGTTCGTATAATACGGCTTATAATAAAATAATGGTAAACGTATCTATTCGTTTATGGATCATCACTTGAAAGATGTCTAGTATTATCCTAATATGACTTAAGGGTTAAGTGAAGGGATTAAACTTGCTAAACCCTAATACTTAAGTAGAAGGGTTAATGTTGTAATTAAGTATACCTTAATTATATAAAATAAATAAATAAATAATGGTGGGGAACGATCTGGAAGCCAGAAGAGAGTACAGACCATGATTTTCTTCCCTTCCAAAACCCCAAATCGAAATTCCTCAATCCAACCTTTAAAGCTGCGATTTCTGATGTTTAAATCAAGATTCTTGAAGCCTTGCACATATCTAATCAATTGGAAGTTCTTATGTAAGCATTCCCCCTCTTTTACATGCTTAGAATTCGAATATTATGAGAAAAATTGAAATATTAGAGCTGCAATTTCGTGTTATATGTGTTGTATGATGAATTGGTGAAGCCTTGGACACTTAGATACCAAGTTTGGTGGCTTACACCTTAATATTTGGGTGCTTAAAGCCCTAGATACGAATTTTGACTACTTAACTTGGAAATTTCGAATTTATAGAGTTGTTGGAATCATGTTCTAGTAACTTGCATATTGTTAGATGAATGATAATAATGTATTTCATGTCAATATGCTTAAGTTATGTAATGAATAGAAAATAAAACCAAAAATGGAAGTTAAAATCATATGGTTAGGTTTCATGCTCACAAGGTGTTTGCTAAAATGCTTATGTGAGTAATTGTCTCACAAAATTGGTTTTATGGATGTCAAATGCAAGGTATTAATGTGCTAAATGAATAAAGAGCCAAATTATGGTAAACAACTTACGGGAAGTTGTGTGTATGATGATCATTGTTTAAGCTTTGGATATGATTCGTATGGTGTAAACCCATATAAAGATGGAAATTGTAGTTGTGGGGCTATTTTGTAAGTGTCATATAAGATCACTCGTATGTCCATTTAGCATGTATGATATATGATTAAAAAGTTTGTTGTGAATACTATGTTTTGTATTTGAACACCGAAAACCGAATTTGATGTATAATGGGTCAAAACAGCACGTAAATATGGCCAATAAGATTTTCAGCATGCTGTTTGGGAAAAAATATAGTTGCTGTCCTATTTTTAGGAAAATTGAATAAAATCATAGGAAAATCGTTAGAAGGTGTACCTTATATGCCTGGAAAAGTCTTTCAGTCTACTACATTTCATATTTGAACATGGAAGGCTAGAAAGTTTCATAGAATGGTCAAAATGGACCATTACAGTAGAATTGCTAAAAAATGATGCACAAAAATTTATTTTTCTAAACGCTAGTAAAAGTGAACAAGTTGTATTGCTATGAATCGTATGATGTTTAAATGTTGAACCATGTAAAATGCATGTGTATATATACATAGGTTTATATACATAGCCAACAAGATTTGGATAGATGTGATTAATATTCAACGACCACTTATTATATACCGTCCCTACAACACGGTGAAGACCATGACAGCTCAAGACAACACGACTCAACATAGAAGAGGGTCTAGTGAATATTATTTGTTGTTAAAATATTGTCACTAGTTAGTATTTTAATATTATGCCCTTAGTGAGTCTTATACTATATATAGTAAGTCTTTCATTGTGAAAGACTTGATGATGCATGTATGAGTGTAGAGAGAGTTAGTCATGGTTCTTTGAAGCTTGTAAGGGTTCATGAACTCACCTAGTAAGTTCATGATACCCGGGATGCGTGGGGTAGGTAAAATGTAATCATTCGATTATCTTTATTTATCTATCATTCCATCTTGTTTATCTATCTATGTTGTTCTTCATATATCCATGTTTCACTAGCTTTGCTCATCATCATCATCACATCTCAAACACCATCGTTGTTCTTATCCGGGTGTTCATTTGTTTCTATAAAAACGAGTTACATAAAGACTCGATCCGCTTCCGCAACCAAGGTATTTGCCCACCACCTCGTTTTTTCAATTGGCATCAGAGCCACGGTCGAGATAATGCAACCTCATGGTTGATATCTCAACTTTGTGTTCATATGATCGTTATTTTTGTAAACAAATGGAGATGCTAAACTTTTTGAAAGATTTTTGAACTTCCCTCCATATCTTTCAATGTTTTTGAAAAAGGTCTTTGAATTTTTCTTCTATAGAATAGTCAAGATCTATCTGTTCATAAATTCTTGAGTTGTTAAAAGGAATTTTCTTGAGTATTTGTGTTTTAGTCAGAGAAACACAAATGGATTTATGATATTTCCAAGCTTTGTCTAAATCCAAACTCAAAACATGAATCTGATGCATATCCCACGTATATTTTTTTAAATTCAGGGTGATTTCTTTTAATTTGTCAATCTCAAGATTTTCTTGAAAAAGGTGAATATTCATTTCACATCACACTTTGTCTGTTTGTGTGTAAGAATCAACTTGCTTTATAGCATTTGACTCTACTTTTTATTGAGTCCCACAAAACAAGTGTACTTTTTGTCAAAATTTATCCGTTTATCCATCTACCTTTCTGTCACATGCACCTCCCATGTCCCATCCCCTCTTTTCAAAGTTAACCAAAGTACTCTCTCTCTCTTAAAAAATTTAGAAGAATATTACAAAATACAAAAATATTGAGTGAGTTACAGGTTTCGATTTTTGAAGACGATGAACTCAAAAACACGAACACTAGACTGCAGCTCGAGCTCGTTCGTATACTCGTTTCTGTTAACAGTTCCGGAGTTTTCTAGGGTTTTCATCGGAGAAAAGTGATGAAGGTGATTGCTAGGGTTGCGGCTGTTCAAGATGGTTTGACAGCTGATCGGAAATAGTTTCGTTTCCTTCCACCAGCCGGTACCACCAACTTTAACTGGGATAACATCTGTGAACTAGAAACTTAACCAAAAAGGTGATGGTTTGCGGGAAAACTGTTTTTAGATGGATCCGAGAAGTCGAACTGGATATCGGAGTTCAACCGGATATCTTGAAAGTTCAACCGGATCTGAGATATTCAGCCGGAAATCTGAAGTCAGCCGGAGACCTTGAAGTCCAACCGGAAAACTCTCTTGAACCAGAAATCCAAAGTTCAACCAGAACATCATGTTTAAGCGGAGAAATCCAGTTCAATCGGAAGTTTGAGTTTAACCGGAAATTTTGTTCTGCTCCATCTTCAAGCGGAAGACCAGATCCACTTCATCCCTGTTCCATTTGAACTTCACGCGGATATCTAAACCGGATTCCCGCGTTCAACCGGAAGACATATCTTCAACCGGTAAGGCCACTGTATGCTTTTCAGTCTGCCGGAGTTGACGGTTCTCGCCGGTGATGCCTCTGCTGAAACTTAGCTTTGTCAAAGAGAGTCTCTATTCATGACAAGTCGCCGGAAGTAATGAATCTTGGCTGAAAAAAGCCCCTGGTCACGTTTAAACTCGCCGGAAATCGCATCATGACCGCCGACTGTTGTTTCTCGTCGACAGAGAACAGAGAGGCTGAAAAGGTTTCTGGTATGTATCTCGTTTTCAGCCTACACTCGGGTTTAAAGTGTTAATGGGCTATTTATTACATTATACGCACTGGACCTGCTGTTCTCTAACTTTTCTTTGGGATGGAAATCCTAATAAACCGATTGGGCTTGTCTATCCTCACTACTGGGCTGATCTTTAACAACCGAATTGGGCTTGATCTGCTGTGCTGATTAATAGCAAATTGGAACAGGAAATTGACAGAATGTGATAGAAAAATTAACAGTATGAGCTACTGTTATTATTTTATTTATGTTTTCAACACAATGTAGCTACCAAATTGAAACCATGAGGATCCACATCAACCACTACATTTTTCCAACACTTTTAGTATTCTCGAGAACCCGATATTCATCAAACATTTCAGGTACACTTAAATTATGCTTTTATATCAAGTTACTTCTTTCCGGCAGACGTGCTATGAGGTGAATTGGTTATGAAAGTTGTGCACAAGTTTGGGTTGAAATGTTGAAGACGAACGGGGTTTACTATTGGTTAGATTATGAAGTTTAACTAGTTAATATTGCAAGGTTGATTTTTATTTGTGACATGCTACTTAGATGTGTTTGATTACAACAACATGCTTTTACTTTTGCTACGGGTTGCAAAAGTCTAGTGGGAGAAGATGTGATGATATGATGAGACTTTTCGCAACGGTTTTAGCAAAAGAAAGCAAAGTGATTTTTAATCTTCGAAGCGTCCTAAAGTTGTAATTGCGACATTGCCATTATGGTAAAAATCAAGACAAGATTAATAGCACAAAAGAAGTGGTTTATCTACGTGAAAATCACTGATTTGGTATTCGGCCAAGTATTTCAAGATGGTTGAATTTTGGGATTGAGTTTCTAATTTTTCATAGATCTTTTATCTTGTTTACCACCAACAAGATTGGCACTTTTGAGTTATGACTGAGTTCTCAGGTAGCTAGCCATTGTGTTGTGTTTTGTAAACACCCTATACATTTATAGCCTTTGGTTTTGGGCTAGAAGAATGTTAATTGTAGGGGGAGCTTCACAAAGGAGAAATGAAGAATGAAAGACTTGAAACTACATGAAGATTATATTGAAGTCAAGTTGCAAGAATACAAGAATCAATGTCACAAGAGTTGAATATTCCATTTACCAAATAGGGGGAGATTGTTGGGAATCGAGATACCTAGCCAACAAGATTTGGATAGATGTGATTAATATTCAATGACCACTTATTATATACCGTCCCTACAACACGGTGAAGACCATGACAACTCAAGACAACACGACTCAACATAGAAGAGGGTCTAGTGAATATTATTTGTTGTTTAAATATTGTCACTAGTTAGTATTTTACTATTATGCCCTTAGTGGGGCTTGTACTATATATAGTAAGTCTTTCATTGTGAAAGACTTGATGATGCATGTATGAATGTAGAGAGAGTTAGTCATGGTTCATGAACTCACCTAGTAAGTTCATGATACCCGGGATGCGTGGGGTAGGTAAAATGTAATCATTTGATTATCTTTATTTATCCATCATTCCATCTTGTTTATCTATCTATGTTGTTCTTCATCTATCCATGTTTCACTAGCTTTGCTCATCATCATCATCACATCTCAAATACTATTGTTGTTCTTATCCGGGTGTTCATTTTTTTCTATAAAAACGAGTTACACAAAGACTCGATACGCTTCCGCAACCAAGGTATTTGCCCACCACCTCGGTTTTGAATTTTTATTCATATATCAGAGCAACTAATGTCTATGAAAAAGGTTTTGAATTTTTCTTCCATAGAATAGTCAAAACCTATTTATTCATATATTTCTTGAGTTGTTAAAATGAACTTTTCTTGAGTATTTGTTTTTAAGTCCCGTAAACACAAGTGGTATGACATTTCCAAGTTGTGTCTAAACTAACTCAAAACATGAATTTTCTGTGTATCCTACGTATATATATATTTTTTAAATTCATGGGTAATTTCTTTAATTGTGAATCTCAAGAATTTTTGAACAGAGAATTTGTGTAAAAGAATGTGTTTTCACCTTGTCCCATCTTCTTTTTCTTTCAAATTACTTTTCCTTTTACCAAGTTGACTTTTACTTGTGCCATAACCAAGGTGCAATCTGCAAAGTAAAAGCAATACTATCCTCTTTCCTTTTAAGCAATGGTCACCATCACTTCTGTCCATACCCATAATCTCTCTCTTCACATACAAGCAAACAAGGAACCTGCTACACTTTCTCTCTCATCGAAAATTTTTAGAGTAAAAATACATGTGAGCTACAGGTTTATTGAAGATGATGATGGTAATGGAGGAACAAAGACAACACAAACGAAGACAACAAGCAGCTCCTTCATCGTGTTACATCTACTTGTGAAAAGTCTCTCGTGTTACATTTATGCGAAAACCGTTGCGAAAGTCTCTCTTTGTTTCCGTTTCAACCCTCAAGCGAAAAACTGGATCCGCTTCAACCAAATTTCGGCTCAACTCACGTTCAAGCGTAGTTTCATGTTGAACAGGAAATTTCATCATCAACCGGAAAAACAACTTCAAACGGAAAGTTCGACCGGAAATCTCCTTTCACTTGGTAGTTCAACCGGAAACTGAAACTTAGGTTGAAGTTATTCAAATCAATGAAAACACTCCTGAACCAATATATGGCCCTGGTCAATCAATTTTTGGTTCTGATCAACCACCTGTAGTTCAACCAGAAGAACAGTTGAGTGAAGAGGCCGAAGACATAGCTGAAACTCTAACAGCTATGAGGAGTACAGAGCCAGTTCAAGCTGAAGAGCCAGTTCAACCTGCAACTATCAGAACCATTCAGCAGGTTGTTCAAACTCTGAACTAGAGGCTATAAACAAAATGGTGGAAGATGCCAGATTGATTGCTGAAGATGAGAGGCTAGCAAAAGAGCTTCAAGAGGAATTGGATTTGTTCTCACAAGATGGAGTTGTTGAAAGTTTATTGGAAGATGCTAAGAAGAGATCCTTCAACTGGAGGATGAGGGAATACAACCTGGATGCAATGACTGATGCTGAAAGGCAAAGGCTAATTTCAATTGCCTCTCATATGCCTACCAAATTGGTAAAGAATGATGAGAACTATCTACTGTTCAAGAAGGTAAAAAGGATCATGGTTGTCAGAAACTTGAAATCAGAGGAAGAAGTTGCTAAGATGAATGTTAGAAAGCTATGCAAATTAATTGACTAAATATTTCAAGAATTCAAAGGAGATATAGCTGCTGTGAACCCAAAGCTGGTGTTGCCTTCACCTTCAGAACGGTTTTAGCAAAAAAAAGCAAAGTGATTTTTAATCTTTGAAGTGTCCTCAAGCATTAACAATTGCGACATTGCCATTATGGTAAAAATCGAGGCAACATTAATAGCAAAAATGGTTTATCTACGTGCAAAACGCTGATTTGGTATTCGGCCAAGTATTTCAAGATGGTTAATTTTGGGATTGAGTTTCTAATGTTTCATAGATCTTTTATCTTGTTTACTTCCAACAAGATTGGCAGTTTTGAGTTATGTAAACACCCTATGTGTTTCAAGTAACTAGCCATTGTATTGTGTTTTGTAAACACCCTATACATTTATAGTCTTTGGTTTTGGGCTAGAAGAATGTTAATTGTAGAGGGAGCTTCACAAAGGAGAAATGAAGAATGAGAGACTTGAAACTACATGAAGATTATCTTGAAGTCAAGTTGCAAGAATACAAAAATCAATGTCACAAGTGTTGAATATTCCATCTACCAAATAAGGGGAGATTGTTGGGAATCGAGATACCGAGCCAACAAGATTTGGATAGATGTGATTAATATTCAACGACCACTTATTATATACCGTCCCTACAACACGATGAAGACCATGACAACTCAAGACAACACGAATCAACATAGAAGAGGGTCTAGTGAATATTATTTGTTGTTTAAATATTATTACTAGTTAGTATTTTACTATTATGCCCTTAGTGGGGCTTGTACTATATATAGTAAGTCTTTCATTGTGAAAGACTTGATAATGCATGTATGAGTGTAGAGAGAGTTAGTCATGGTTCTTTGAAGCTTGTAAGGGTTTATGAACTCACCTAGTAAGTTCATGATACCTGGGATGCGTGGGGTAGGTAAAATGTAATCATTCGATTATCTTTATTTATCTATCATTCCATCTTGTTTATCTATCTATGTTGTTTTTCATCTATCCATGTTTCAATAGCCTTGCTCATCATTATCATCACATCTCAAAAACCATCGTTGTTCTTATCCTGGTGTTTATTTGTTTCTATTCAAACGAGTTACACAAAGACTCGACCCGCTTCCGCAACCAAGGTATTTTCCCACCACCTCGGTTTTTCAGATTTGAAATGCAAGTTGTTTAGAAATACAGTCATTGATATCTAAATGGTTCATAGGAACCATAATCATGTATAAATGTAATTATAAGCTAAATGGTTCATAGGAAACATGGCAATGTAAAAATGGTCAAATGTAATTGTTAGCTAAATGGTTCATAGAAACCGTGGCAATGTGAAAATGATTCAGAGGAATCATAATCATGGTCAAATATAATTGTTAGCTAAACGGTTAATAGGAACCATAAATATGTGTTGATTTGTTATGATAATGTAAATGGGTTCAATAGAACCATAATCGTGTAGCTAATGGTGAAACCTTAGGGGTCAATTAGAAAGGGGCGATGAATGGTTTTTGGAACCATAAAGCCAAGAATGGATAAATGGTTATTAGAAAACCATGACGGTGGTAAACCGAAAATAGTAAAATATAATAGAAAACCATGACGCTGTTAAACCAAAAACAGTAAAATAAATGGTCCGTAGGGATCATGATAATAGGTTACAATGTTAACCGGGTGATGAATGGTTCTTGGAACCATGAAGCCAAGAATGGATAAATGGTTATTATAAAACCATATTGTGTTAAGCCAAAAATAGTAAGATAAATGGTCCGTAGGGATCATGATAATGTGTTAAAATGTTAATCGTGTGATGAATGATCTGAATGGGTCAAGAAGTCTATGATATAGAGGTAATCGAATAAAAACGAATTAAAGAATTCAGGGAAACTCATTTGAAATGTAAATGTGAATACTAAACCTCTAGAATGGGAGAGACGGGTTGGATATTGAATCCTAACCATAAGCCATAAAGTTTAGGTCCATTAGTGTTTCGTGCCTAAATGGATCAAACGGTTTGAAATAGATAAATGGTCCATAGAAACCATATTCGAATGCAAAAGTGTTTCTTGAGGGTTATATGCCTTGTTAGAACCCATGTTAATGGGTCAAATAGACTAAATGGCTCTATGGAGCCAAAATTGTGAATTGCTACAATGTAGGATGACATGGTGATTCAAAATAATTATCGTTTATTGGTAATGAAAAGAAATAGCCATAGTTTTGCATAAATAGAGCTCACTACTTGATAGTGAGGCTTAACGGGTCAAACGGGTTGGGATTTGGCCAATTATGATAATAATTTGACTTAGTTGTCAACTAAACCTGAAATGAGGTGGTTAAAAATTGTGTAATAACATGTTTTGATGTGGTTTTAGGGTCCTTGGTAAAGGATGAAAAGACCTAAGGGGAATGATAGACAAATTGGGAAAATTGGAGAAAATGGTCAAAATGTGGCTAAGTAAAAATTCTGGTCGAACTGGGCATCAACCCTGAAAATTTGGCTCCAAGCATATCGCTTGGACGAAAGCTCAAAGCAGGCGATACGCCTGATCCTCCAAGCGTATCGCTTGGAGAAAGGTTCATTCTAGGCGATACGCCTGGAACCTAATTTGTGTAATTATTGCTTTTCTTTCTTGATTAACTGATTTCACGCACATTGTGGCAATAAACACTAATATAGTTGGCGTAAATTACAGGTTAGATAAATTTGGAGCCCGGAACACCATCGAGCTTGCCGAAGAACCGAACACTATCAAGATGACAACTTGCAAGCGTTAACTTGAGGCAATGCACTGTAGGACCACTTTTCTAGTCAGGAGGGCCTATGAATGTTTAGGAGTTAAACTCCACGGATCGCAGTAATTTGACTACGATTCAATTATTTTGCTTTGTTAAATGAAATTGATTGTCTTTCTGGGACTGTTTACAACAGTTAATGTTCGTAAGGAGTTTTAATACTTACGAACGGGTCATGCCTAAATTTTAAAAAATAGAAGTTCATTATGTATGAACCAAACCGTTATTCTAAGGACTGTTTTGAAGCAATGAAATAAAGTAGTATGTACTTTGCTATAATAAAACAAAAAATTTTCCGGGACCAAAATTTATACGATGGTAAACGTCATAAAACGTAAAACTTTGATATGGTTGTTACAATGACGCAGCTGGCCCAAGCAAGAATAAGAGGGAGTCAAAACTACCAATTAAATTAAAAGATTATGTCTTTAATTAGATTGTTAATTTAGTCTATTTAAAAGGGTCTAAGATTGTCTAGAGGGGCATCGAAGAACTCATTTTCACAATTGTGCTAGTCTCCTTCTCATCTCATTGCTCTAATTCTGTTTCCCTCATCTCCTTCTTGAATTATATATCACGTTCTTATTTATCCTATTTGCCTATCTTATTGTTATATATATTGGTTAGTAATCTAATCATTTCATTGGTGCTTTCATTCTCCATTAGCATCATGGCTGATGGCACACGATTCAAAGTGATAGATGAAAATCTCAAGATCCTACAGGAGGCACAAAAAAATCAGATCAAGAACAAGCCTCAATACATGACGGTGTTTCATCCATATTTTAATCCCTTGAAGAGATTAAAAAGACAATGAATCTGTTTCTGGTGTGTATTAACAACAATGATCGTGACCAGAAACATAAAAACAAAGATGATGGCAGAGGGTCTTCAGCAGTATTAGCCTGGCATAAACCTGCGCAGATCAATCTTCCTCACTTTTCTGGTCTGTATCCGGAACGATGGGTCGCACAAGCCAACCGCTATTTTGATTTTTATGAAATCGGGGACAGAGACCGGGTGACGATTGCGTCCTTTTCTCTTGATGATGCAGCGGTGGATTGGTATAATTGGTATTGCCGCCGCTCTCGTTTTACAGGTTGGACTCCTTTTACGGACGTAATTATTTAACGTTTCCAACTCCGGGAACTCGAAGAACCAGATATGCTAGACGAAGCAATGCATTGTGCCCAGTTACCGACACCGTCCATAGTGGCTGAATACCGACACCGTTTTGAGGAAATATCAAACAGATCCATGGCCCTTCCACCGGCATTTTTAATTAGTTGATTTATCTCGGGTCTTCGCCTAGACATCAAATAATCTGTGGTGATTCACAAACCCAATATGCTAGACGAAGCAATGCATTATGCCCAGTTAAACGAAAACCGGATCCAGTTAGAAAAAGGCTTGGGTCGGGTCTCACTCAATCAGAATTCTAAACCCATCCTTACAATTCCAAAAACTCTGTCAGCTTCAATAATGGGTAATAACACAACCGTTACACCTAATCAAAAAGGAACCAATCAACCTATTGGCTTTAAGCGCCTAACCCCCACAGAATTAGCTCAAAAGAAAGCTCTTGGGTTGTGCTACAGGTGTGATGAAAAATATTCTCCAAACCATCAGTGCAAATCGGCACCATAATTATTATTTTTTTATGATGGGCCTTGGCCGGATGACGAGGTCGAGCCCATCCCCGATACAGTTTTGGTCGAGAACACTCAACTAGAGGAAGTAAAAACACAGTCTAGCATATCTTATAATGCATTGGCGGGTGGCACATCCGCTACCACATTACGATTTACCGGGACAGTAAAAGGAAAACCTGTTCAGGTATTACATGATGGTGTTAGTACTCATTGTTTCTTTCGAACGAAGATGGCAAAGTTTTTCAATTTACCAATTGAGTTAGTCACACCTTTTTCCGTTTTGGTAGGTAGTGGCGAGCGTCTACCCTGCTCGGGCATGGCAAAACAAGTAGCTCTAGTACTTTAGAAGTCTACCATTTATGTGGAATTTTACGTCCTCCCATTACAATGTTGGGATATGGTTTTAGGAATTTTATGGTTAGCAACTCTGGGGCCAGTGGTAACAAACTATGTAGCCTCAGCTTTTGAATTTCAGTTACTGGATAAACGCATCATCTGGCAAGGGGATTCCAACATCCCGAACCAACAAATCCAATTCAATAGCCTTCGCCGGTTAGCTCAAGCGGATGCCATTACATAATTTCATCACTTAAAAGTGCTAAGCCCGGACTCCACCATTGTAACACCTTACCCTCCTGATATCCAACATTTGCTAATCGAGTTTGCTGAAATCTTCCAACCGCCACATTCCCTACCACCCGTTCGTGTTCGGATCATGCCATCGAACTTTTGCCAAACAAAGTCCCAGTAGTAGTATGACCCTATCGATATCCACATTTTTAGAAACAAGAAATTGACCGTCTTGTTCAAGAAATTTTACAACAAGGAATCATTAGACCGAGTACCAACCCCCTTTTCTTCACTAGTGTTGTTTTTCCGAAAGAAAGACGGCACGTGGAGGTTTTGCGTGGATTATAGGGCACTTAATGCTATCACGGTTCGAGACAGATTCCCTATTCCGATAATTGACGAATTATTCGATGAGTTACATGGAGCTCGGTTCTTTTCAAAGCTAGAAATGCTTGCAGGATATCACCAAATCCGTTTACATGAAGGAGCCATTGCTAAAACCGCGTTTCGAACCCAGGACGGGCACTTTGATTTTTTGGTAATGCCTTTTGGGCTAACAAATGCTCCATCCACATTCCAAAGATGGATGAATGAGGTGTTTTGGCCGTATCTCCGTAAGTATGTCTTAGGTTTTTTAGACGATATCTTGATATATAGCTCGACTTGGGAAGACCATTTGCACATCTTCGTATGGTTTTTCAAACATTGTTGGCCAACAAACTAGTGGCTAAATTATCTAAATGTCTCTCTGGACAAACCATGGTGGGTTATTTGGGTCATCAAGTTTCGTCCCAAGGGGTGGTAGTGGATCCGGCTAAAATTGAGTGTATTAAACAATGGCCCACTCCCACTATAGTTAGAGACGTACGGGTTTTTTAGGCCTTGCCGGCTATTATCGCCGGTTTATAAAAAAATTTCCTACCATTGCCGGACCGCTAACAGACCTCCTCAAAAAATATTCGTTTCAATGGTCGGACGCTACAACTGAAGCCTTTTGCCAATTAAAACAACGCTTGAACACCACCCCTGTACTACAGTTACCAGATTTTACCAAACCTTTCACAGTGGAAACCGATGCTTACGGAACAGGTATTGGTGCAATTTTCTCACAAGACGGTCATCCGACTGCGTTATATAGTCAAAAACTTTCTCCTCGCATGCAACACACATCCGCCTATCAACGCGAAATGTTTGCCATCACTCAAGCATTAGCTAAATGGCGTCATTATTTACTCGGTCAACGCTTCTGGATAATAACCGATCAACAATCCATTCGTAATCTTCAAGACCAAGTCATTCAAACGCCAGATCAACAAAAGTGGTTAGGGAAATTCTTGGGGTATGATTTTGATATTATATACCGACCAGGAAAACAAAACGGGGCGGCCGATGCACTTTCGAGGATCCATTCGGGAGAATTTTTGGCTCTCTCCAGCCAAACCTTATCTCTACTTCCGCAGCTTCAAAAAGCCGTATTATCCGATCCGGATCTTCATCAATTAATGCAGTCCGTACAACAAAATCCAGCGTCCTTTGCTGACTATCAGATTCACAACGGGTTGCCTTGTTTCAAAGGAAGACTCATGGTACCCACTTCCTCACCTCTTTGTAAACAATTATTACAAGAAATTCATGCTTCCTTGACAGGTGGCCATTCAGGGGTCACTCGCACCTTCCATCGTTTAGCTTCCAATTTTTATTGGAAAAATATGAGGGATGTGCATAATTTTATTGCACAGTGCCAAATGTGTCAGCAAATGAAGTCCTCTGTTTACCTCCAAGTAGCTTGTTACAACCACTGGCAATTCCTAATTTGATCTTCGAAACATTTCCATGGACTTTAACACCGGCCTACCGGTCTCGCAAGGCAAAACTATGATTATCGTCATCGTTGGCCGACTCTCTAAATATGGGCAGTTTTCCGCATTAGCGACATCATTTACTAGCACCACCGTTGCATCGGCTTTCGTAGCTGATTTTGTGAAACTCCATGGGGTTCCCCTCGATATTGTCTCGAATCGCGATCCCCGTTTTCTTGCTGATTTTTGGAAAGAACTCCATCGACTACAAGGCACTAATCTTTCCTTTAGCACCGCCTATCATCCTTAATCGAATGGACAAACGGAATCATTAAACAAGTGCCTTGCAATGTATTTGCGTTGTTTTGTGGCCGATTCGCCTAAGGACTAGGTTCGATTGTTAGCATGGGCCGAATATTGGTATAATACGTCTTATCAAACGGCGGGAAAAATGACTCCATTTGAGATCGTTTATGGGCGACCACCCCCGACCTTGACTCGCTATGTTCGAGATGCCATGGACAATAATCTAGTTGCCACACAGTTAATGGAAAGAGATGTTGTTTTGGAGGTTTTAAAAACCAATCTACAAAAAGCCCAACAATGTATGAAAGAGTATGCCAATAAACATCGACGTGAAGTCGTCTTTCAAGTCGGTGATTGGGTCTACGTCAAGATACAACCATTTCGCCAGAACTCACTATGCTTCCAGCGTCACCACAAGTTGGGTCGTCGTTACTTTGGGCCTTACAAAGTTGTTTCTCGCATCGGCTTGGTTGCTTATGATTTAGACTTAGCTAAGGAGGCCCAAATTCATAATGTGTTTCATGTATGCTTGCTCAAGAAATGTGTGGGTCAGCCATTGCAACAAGTCACCCCGCTCGATCTAATTGACTAATCGGTTAAATTGATTGTTCAGCCTAAAAATGTTATGGAGGAACGTACTATTTAGCAATCAGGACAACAAATTATTCAATGGCATGTGCAATGCGAAGGGCTAGCTGTTGCGGATGCTACATGGGAAGATAAGGCTAGCATTTTGAAATCATTTCCAACTCTCCACCTTGAGGACAAGGTGGGTTTCAAAGGGGGAGGCAATGTTGTGAAGAAAGTTAGCCTAAATAAAAGTGGGTTACATGAGTGGAAGGAAACCGTGTTTGACAGCTCAATCGATAAAAAAAAAGGAATGACGCAGCTGGCCCAAGCAAGAATAAGAGGGAGTCAAAAGTACCAATTAAATTAAGAGATTGTGTCTTTAATTATATTGATAATTTAGTCTATTTAAAAGGGTCTATGATTGTCTAGAGGGGCATTGAAGAACTCATTTTCACAATTGTGCTAGTCTCCTTCTCATCTCATTGCTGTAATTCTATTTCCCTCATCTCCTTCTTGAATTATATATCAGGTTCTTATTTATCCTATTTTCCTATCTTTTTGTTATCTATATTGGTTAGTAATCTAATCACTCCAAAGTTCTGTTCACATCTTTGTACAAGGTATACGAGTTTTTTTATTCAATTCGTGCACTCCTAATTGCATCTACGAGAATCTGTAAAAGTTACTATATTCATCAATGGAGGTCGGGTCGTCTAGTTTTTCGGGTGAGGAGGTGACACCCAACCTGCATTGTTTATATAATAAAATTGATGTTCCAAAACCAAAAGTGTGTGTGCCCGGGTGGTCCGTAGGTCGCCTGTGAACACCCAGGTCTTGTGTTCGAAACCCTCGCAGCCCGTTTTCGTTTTATTTTCCCATTTTCCTGATTTTTGTTTATCCCTCAACTATTAACACAAAACCCGTCTTTGATGAATATAAACCAAAACCAGATTTCGCCCTAGTGGCTAGAGCTATTCTATGCAAGTGAGAGGTCACGACTTCAAACCTGTTGACCGCCACATGCTATGTTTTATTTTTAATTCATTTTTTGAGACTCTTCTTGACCCGAAACCTATCACAGAACATTCATAGCGTTGTTTTGGACATGTAGACTTGTTGATATTGTAGTTTTGATCTTTACCCGGTTATTTTACATAACACACACTTTTATCGTCATATATATATATATATATATATATATATATATATATATATATATATATAAACGCATGTATGCATTGTTTGGACTCGGAAAATGAACTATATATATATATATATATATATATACAAATATATATCATAAATGTTTGGAAATATATATATACACATATCTTGGTATTAATAAATATAAATAGCACGTTTTATAAGTCCCTATGCTTGCGTAGAAAATACGTAAACGAGTAATTATAATTATACGTATTTTGCATATAAAGTTTTAAAAGCTAGATATATATTTGTATGAATGTTTATAAATTTATAGGTATATTTTGACTACTCTTTATCAACATAGTTGTATATTTGGTAATTTGTATATATATTTGTATATACATACATATTTTGTTATCCAATTTCATAGATGTATATTACTAGTCAATAATATACCTTTTGTAGTCTTTTTTTAATTAAATCGTCATGATTGTGGCAATGAGCCACCGTTTGACTCGTCCCTAGATTTATTGAACCTCTATCATGTCATACTTTAACATTATTTGATTGCACTGCTGGTCTAGACTTAGTCGTTTTCGATTGAACACACACTTATGTATATATGCTAGTTAGGTGTTTGGTAGATTACACAAGACCTGTTACTTGCTACTTGTTGGGTTACTTATTTGGAAATTGATGTACACCGAAAGCTGAGTTTCACGGCGTCATATTACTATTTTAAATCCTCTTGGGGGAGATTAACATGCATGATTTACACAACTTAGACAATTAGACTTTTATATATCACTCGATTACCGATTACTAAGGCACACTAGAAAACAAAGTCCTTCTCATGGTACCGTTAGTATTTGGTGATGATAGTGGGATATATATTGTAGTACTACTGGGTTTGACAAACCCCACCCGGGTCAGTCGCGCTGACACGATTGGATATCGAACATGTGTTATATTCCTCCTCAACGTAACAAGGCAAACTATAAACAACTGTCAGCTTCGGTGACCATCACGTGCAAAGTTTCATGTATATAGCCTAGCTAGATGTCTGATATATATTAGTGATTATGCTCACACAACTTGAACTATATTGAGATTATTAAACCTGTGAACTCACCAACCTTTTTGTTGACACTTTTTAGCATGTTATTTCTCAGGTTGTAGATGTTCGAGTATCACGAATACGCATGCATGAGTCTTGAAACACTTTTAGTTTCTTTGGTCAAGTCATGTCACCTTGGGTGACAATGTTTTTACTTGAATACTTTTATTGTACTTACGCTTTCGCATTTATAAAACTCTGCATTTACATTTTAATGAAATATATAACCTTTTTATTAATTATTGGTCATGCTCCCCGCGGTGGTATTCCGCGAGTGGATATTTGGGGGTGTGACACTTCTAATTGACTTTGTGAACACCATGAGATGCAAAACGAGGATAGAATCGGGATGTCATGGAACTCGAGTTATCAATAAAACAAAAGGGGACATATAGAGTTGTACTCTTTAATAAAAGTAGAGTTATAAGTGAACAATATAAATCATAGTGTAGCATGAGATAAAAATGCAACATAATAGTGTCGTATGTAATCACAAAATTGTAAAACAAGAAGCATAAGGAAAACAATGTAAGTGATAAAACACAGGAGATTGCGCAAGCGAATCTCGTAAAAGAAATTATGGTAAACCAATAAGTTCAAACATGAGGGGAGAATGTGTAAAATCATGGGGGTAATAGACCAATGTCGAAAATCTCAAGAATAACGTCTCATTGAAATCATAAAAATAGCGAGTCAATACAAACGGAAGATCATTATGTAAAACATGCGAAATTCAGAATTCATGAGAGTGTAGCATAAAACATCATTGAAAACATAAACTTTCCAAATTCGCATAAATAAGATATTGTGATGGTTTGGCAAAACATAATGGAGTGATCCTCATTTTCTGATTAAGAAACTACAACCGTAACTAATCGAAGTTATTTGTGGTTCCTAGCAATATTTATTGCGACATACTTTCACCAGATAGATTCCAACACTATCACCAAAGGTTCCCAGGTAGGCATCCAGGTCCCACGGTAGATTAGGATTTATACCCAATGCCAGACCTGGGCAGCCCCCCGGCTACGGTGTCTTCCGCCTTCCAGTTACTACATGTCTACTGGTAGAAAACTAACTCCGACGAGGGTTTAAAATAAAAAATTAATTTCCTAAAATGGTGCGTAAGGCACCATTACTATAGAAAGAGGCTATAAAGCCTCAAAATATTTGTGTATGCATGTGTGTTAAGTATCTGAAACCAGGAGGGAAATCGAAACAAGTAAGACTAAGAAGCACCTAAAGGACATAACAAGTAATAAAGCTACTAAGCATGAGGCACTCATGCGGGACCCTAACCGATGGCGGAATTTATCAGGGCGCGAGGATTGTCCAGATGCTAACAATACTAAAGTAAAGTTGCGATTTATTTATAATCAAACCCATTTTTATTAATATACAAAATAAGAAGTACAAAAAATAATTTAATCATACTCATTACATCAATATGATAAAAATTTATTGAGATCACAACTATGTCCGTAAGAATCCTACGTGTCCACACCAAGTCCTTCATAACAAATATAGTTCCAGCAACATGTACAAAGTATAGAGTCAACTACAAACTAGTTGGTGAGTAAAATAGGTTTTATGTGTACATATATGTAAAAACATGCGATCTATGTGTTAAGTTATAGTTCACAAGTATGATAACATGAAATGAGATAGAGCACAAATAATAATGCATAATCCAACTCTCAAAACTAGGTTTCCTATCACCCGACACCGATTACCGGTCAAGTAAGGTGGGTCGTCACACGAATAGATCTATTATTGTAACCCAAGCTTCTTACAGTTGATGTTACGCAAGATAGATTATGAGGTAGAGGTAGATCACAATGCGGAAATAAATCACACATGTTTACATACTAGCAATTACACATAAACAACATAGAATCGCATTTGAGTTTGGGTAAAGTATATATATATATATATAGAGGTTGAGTAAGATATAAGATACATGTTACACCCCACAAATATAAAAACACAAGGTAGCTTTGAATACTCACATAGTGAATAGTGTTCGACAGATGAGAATGACACCAAGAATGAAAGACGACTAAATTTTAACGATCACCTAATAATTGAATGACTAAAATAAGCATAGAGGATCGAGACGACCAAGACGAAGGTTTAGGTACGCAATTAATTGGGGAAGTATTTTAATTAAATTATCAACAAGATTAAAAAGACTAAATGTAAATATATCAACACTTTATACTTCTCATGCATGCTTTGGCCTATTGTCTATAACATTATTATCGGGACGTCCCAGGTAAGCATGCAGGTCCGACGGTTAATCCGGATTTATGTTTAAAGCCTGGCCTCTTGACAGAGACCCCAACTACTGGTGCCTCACCCTTCCAGTTAGTACATGCCCAATCGGTTCCAGTTATCGACACAAAAGTTATATTTAAATAACAAGTTCTGGACTTTAAAAGTGTTTTAACAAATATTTTAAAGTTTATGGTCTTATGTGTAAATACTAAAACTTAGGTTTAAAATATAGAAAATCTTAAACTACATCGTGCAATGTGTATTTTCCAAAACTATAAGGTCCAATAAGTATTTTCTAAAACTATAAGATTCAAACTGTATTTTCTAAATTTATAAGGTGCAAAACAGAGATATAACAATTTTTGATTGATTACAATATCTACCCTAAAGTTTCAGTGATTATATAATTAGCCAAAATTTTTACTATAATGCAATTATGGTCACTTTTATGATTGTGTACATAAGTATATGTCATTACATAATATCCAGAAGAGATTTGACACATTTACATCATTGCGAAATCATCCGATTGACGAATCATTTATAAAAAGGTCATGATTTATATGGGTTAAAAACCAAAGATCCAATTTTAGTTAACAAGAGTAGGCTTTAATGTCATATAAACATTATAGTAACATTGTTAGACTTATTGGAATGACTAAAGATCAGCGATGAAGTAGTTAACTGATTAGTTTACAAAGATCCCCAGTTAATATTAAAGCAAACATTTTTCATGAAGGAACTAACCTGAGAAAATCGAAGAAAGACTACGAAATCAGATGGTCAAACGCCAATCAGTTAACTTTTGAATTCTTGATCAGAAGAACCAAGCATGAATTTGATAGGTTATGGATGATGGATAAAGGTTTCTAAGAGCCAGACAACATGAACTTATAGTGGAGAAGGGTGCTAGGGTTTGGATTGGAGCAATCAAGGATAAGGAAAGTTTGAAAAATATAGAAACTAATTAATTGGATTAATTCAACGAACTTTGAATGGATTAAGAGTTCCAAAATTTTCCTAGATGATTATAGGTGGTAAGGGACCGAACATTGGCTTAAAAATACGTGTAGAATGGAGTTTGGACCCAAAACTGTGATAACTACTAACTTTCAGGTTAACCCCGTTAGTACTTTTCTTAGTCTAGTTAACTAGCATAGTTAATGGGTTGCATGTCATGGTCTTGTCATGTGTATCTAGTCACTAAGTTAGTCCGTCCATTGGTGTTGTTTTGTAAACATGGATTATTGTGTGTAGCATTATATGATCAGTGGTACGTGGTAATGTGATATTGTTGACATATATAATCCATCATTTTATTTAGTAACATGAGAAAATGTGTTATGTAAACTATGATTTTATGCTAGTATAATATCTATTATTTTATGTGAATATATGCTCTGATTTTATGTGACCTGTTAGTATGATTAATAAACTTATATTCAGTTTGATTAAGTGTCACATATAATTAGATTCTAAGAGTGTACATGTCAAATATCTAGGATTCCTTGTAACATTTTTAAGTAGGCATTTAACTAGTTGTAAATGGGAAATTAATTAGAAATTATAGTGATTAATCCACCATCTAATAGAAACCGAATTTGGCTTCAAGATGGAGCATATGATCGGTTTTCTAGAGCTTTAACCTCACTATTTTCATATTTCCCTTTGATTGTTTGATCTCACAAAAAAAATATTCTGCCACATTCACCACTGCAAACCACCGGTAAACACCCCTATTTTATCACCATTCCTTAGAGAAAAAAACACATACCAAGGCTAGTGTTGTTGGACAATATCGGGACAACAATTCGTGCCTTGTTTTGGAGTCAAACCGACGGATTCAAGGCTAGACAAGAGGATGTTATCGAGTGCTTGATTCCTTGCCTTGTTGTGTGTTCTTTGCCTCTTGTTTCATAGGATTTTATAGTTTGGTTAAGGTAACCAAAAACCATTTGTTCTTGAGTATATATTCAGACTATAATCTAAAAAAGAACTCATTTGATTATCCAAAGATTTGGGGTTGGTTAACATGATAGAACTTGGTTAAAAATTTTAGCCACATATTTATGTTGTAAGTGTCATTAAAAAATACTTATAGTCACTATTTTTTGTTAGAACATGTTATGTTGTCTAGTGCTAGGTCTAGGTGGTTTGTCTAATTGTATAGATCGTTTTGTGTATTCTGGCCTCAGCATACCAGGGGCGGACCAGATGGTATGCATGGACCATCTGGTATGCTGGTTATATGGTATGCTGTGCAGACTTAGTATCAATATGTTTAGCTCGTGTTTCAGAGAGTGGTTGTGAGAGTTGTGAGTTTAACTGTGTGTTTTCCAGTGTGTTTACTCTCTGTATTCTCCCCCTGTATAATCGAGCTTGCAATCAATCAAAGATCTATTATTTACCTCGTGTGTTCCAAATCCAATTACAAATATGCATTAGCAAGGTCCGAATACGTGTTTTACAAGTGGTATCAGAGCAGGTTTGCTCGTATGCTGTGATTTCTGATCGGTTTTGGGTTTCTAGAGAGAGTAACAACCTTTTTGGTCAAAATTTCATCATTGCTTCTTAGTTTCACGTCCATTTAATACAAATTTTACGTCCAACATGATCCGTCAGTGTTTCCGTTGAGTTCTGCATCGATTTCACGTCCGGAAAACCAAAAATATTAAAATCAGTCGAGTTTTGGCTGGTACGCGTCTGGTCCGGCTCAAGAACAAGGTGGTATGCGACTGGTCCGTACAGCAATCTTCATCAGGAATCTGGTACGTCGACAGTGATCCGGAGGACAATCTTCATATTCTGGTCCGTGGCAGTTACGCCGTACCAGTTGGTACGTTCAAGATTTTTGGTACGCGAGTAAGGTGGTACGCCGGTGGTACGCCTTTGTATTTCTGGTCCGTGTGTGGTATGTGAGTCAATTTGGTACGTTGAGATTATTTCTGGTATGGGGATCGATATTCTGGTAAGCCAGTTCAGTTTTTGAGAAAAACAAGATGGATCCATTTCAAGCTTTTGTAGCAATGTCTACGATAGTTCAAGCTTTACTGAATTACGATAATGAGATAGGAACTACAAACAAAGTTCCTAAATTGAGGTTTGAAGATTTCCATAATTGGAAAACTCGATATGAATCATATATTGGTGTGACAGATGTTACAGTGTGGACTCCAATGCTGGATGGTTATCAAGTTCCAAAGTTTACAACTGGTGAGTTTGCTGGTCAAGTAAAGCCATATAACAAAATGAATGATGCTGAGAAAGAATCTTTCAAATTGGAGAAGAAAGCTTATTCAAATTTATCAATGGCTTTACCAAAAGATATTTTACATCAGTTCAAAATGCATACAACAACAAAAGAGTTATGGGATGCATTGTGTCACAGATGTGAAGGCAATGCTCACTACAAGAAAAGCAAGAAAAAGGTGTTGTTGAAGGAGTTTGATAATTTCTGTCATGTTTCAAATGAAACCATAAATGATCTCATTTCAGGACTATCACATTTGGTTAGTGAGCTTAACATTGTTGGAGTGAAGAAGGAGGCTGGAGAATTGAAGGAGAAGTTGTTAGATGCTCTGCCAGCTAAATGGGAAGGTTATATCTTGTTGCTAACACATGATAAGGGATTTGATGATATTTCATTCGATGATCTTACAAGAAACTTGCTAGCTCGGGAATTAGATATGATGCGTGTTAAAATTCAACCAGCTCAAGTTCAGAATCCCGATATGTATTTTGGTGAGAATGCTTCAACCATGCATGCAAAGGCAAAAGCTAGCTCAAATCCACCAACTACTGCATTTTATGTGGAGAATACTTCGAGTGGTCATGCAAGTATGTCTCAGGGTTCCTCAAGTGAAAGCTATACTAACAAAGCTGCAGTAACGTATCCAGTTTATTCGAATCAATCCTCCTCTGCTCTGCCTTCCAATCAGAGTGCATTTTTAGATAAGACTATAAATGATTTTATGACACTCTTTTCGGTAATGGTTTCTTCATATGATGGAGTGGTAGCAGGAAAATTGACTAATGCTGAACTCACAGATGAAGATTATGAGCAAATCGACCCTGATGACTTAGAACTCATGGATATCAACTGGTCAATGGTTATGCTCATCAGAAGGGGCAAAAAGTTTCTGCAAAGAACATGTCGTAAAGATTTAAATCCGGAAGGAAAGCTTGGATTCGACAAATCCAGAGTTCGTTGCTATAATTGTCAGAATTATGGTCAATTTGCAAAGGAATGCAAGTATCTGCTTGGAAGACGTCCAAAAATCCGCTTGGAAGACGTCCGTTTTTCAGTTTGAAGTTTTTGCGTTCGGTGTTGTAATTTCAAGATGAGCGATTTTCAAGCATTTTCAGCTGTTCAATCATCAATGCAGGCCATGTTGAACTATGATAAAGAGATAGGAACAACTCAGAAAGTTCCTAAGTTGCTTAGGTTGAAGGATTATGACAATTGGAAGCAACGGTTTGAATCATTCATTAATGCTCTTGACATTGATCTGTAGATATCTATTGATCAAGACTATACATATCCTAAGAAAAATGGAGAACCGGTCCCACGAAGTGATCTTGATGAAGATCAAAGGAAATTTTATGCTAGAGAAAAGAAAACCTATGCAAATTTCACAATGGCATTACCAAGAGAACTCTTGCATCAATTCAAAAATTGCACAACATCAAAAACTTTGTGGGATGCATTAAAAGATAGGTGTGCAGGAAACGAGCAATATAAGAAGAGTCGAAAGAAAGTTTTGTTAAAAGAATTTGACAACTTCAGCACTGTGAAAAAGATAGTATTGTAGACTTGATTTCTCGGTTTTCCCATCTGATTAATGAACTTGATGTTGTAGAAGTCCAGAAGGAAAAATATTAATTGAAAGAAAAATTTCTGGAAGCTCTACCCGAAACATGGGAGAATTTTGTTATGATGCTTGCTAAAAATCCAAATTACTCAAGTTGGACATTCAATCAATTGTTAAGCAAATTACTTGTGAAGAAGTCAGCAACTCCATCGGTTCAGAATCCTGCAGTCTATTTTGGTGAGAATTCTGCTACCGTTCATGCTAAAGCTAAATCACATTCTAATTCAAGTGTGAATCCCCCGATAACTGCTTTTCTTGCTGGGGAAGTCTGAGAGTACTGGTTATTCTTCAGGTTGCAATTTTACTATTCCTGATAGATCATCAAGCAAATCTACTTCTAATCAAGCAAACGAAGATCTAGCTACTTTGTTATGTGCTTTCCTATCATCTTCTTCTGGATCCATTTTTAGTCAAATTGGTAATTCTGGTTTGGTTCCGGAGGATCTAAAACAGATGGATGAGGATCAACTAAATAAATTGGATTTGGATTGGCAGTTGGCTATGATTGTTGAAAAAGGAAGACGATTTATGGGTAAGCATGGAAAGAATTCTGTATGGGAGGAGTCATACTGGGTTTTAATAAGTCCGAACTGAAATGTTACAAATGATCTAAATTAGGACATTTTGCTCGAGAATGCAAGCAATTTGCTTCTAAACCAAGTAATTCTGATAATCATGATCATAATAAAGAGGCAAAGGCTCTAGTGACGGAGGGAGGTTATGATTGGGTTGCAGATGTTCCGGATGAATCAGCATTTGTAGTCCATCCTGCAGAAAGTTATGCATCAATGGCAAATATTGAGGTTGAATCGAGTGGATATGCATCTGAAACTAGTAAATCTGAAACAAGTGATTCTGAAATAAATGGTTATGAGTCAACTTGTGAATTTTGTACTCAGAAAGATAGAAAGATTCAAGAGTTGGTTCAAGAAAAAGAAGGGTTGTTTGAGGAAAAGAAAAAGAATGAAGAAGCGATAGAAACTTACAAACAAAAGTGTGAAGTTTCTGATAACATTTTCAGGATAAATGAGAGGTTACTCAAAGAGAGGAGTGTCTTATTGGAAGAGTTAGAAGACCTTCGGAAACAGTTGTCAGAAGGGAGTATTCAAAATGCTCAACAAAAGTCACAACTTCAGCATGAAAATGATGAGTTCATGACAAAAATTGTCAAGTTAACTGCTGCCAATGAAAAGTTGGTAAAGGAAGTTGAGGAATATAAGTTTAAAGCTAAAGATGTGAGTGAAGATTTTGAGAATAAACTTCAAAAATCCACAGGGTAGAGGCACTTAAAGCATCTAATGATGAACTTCTAAAAGCATTGGATGAAGTTACTACTGACAGAACTCAATATCAAATTGTTCAGTCTGAGTTGAAAGACACAATCATTACTTTGAAGAAAGACAAAAGCTTGTTAACCAGAAATGTTGAGATCTATAAGGAAAGAGTGGATAAAAATACAAAAGAAGTGCATGCTGCTCATGATGGTATGAGAAGAGAAAAATCGTTAGCTAATAGCACATCTGAGAAATTGATTCAATCAGAAAAGGTTGTTGCTGAAACTCAAAAGACCACAGGTGATTTGAATGTTGAAATCTTGGATCTAAATCGTCAATTACATAACTTAAAGAATTCTCACTCGTTTGCGAGTTATTTGTGTCAAGACGATAACTTCAAGAAGGTGTTTGGAGGAGATGATTTCAATCAGATTCCACATCCGGTGATTCAAACAGAGGCTGTTGTTGATTTGACCACTCCGACTCCAAAGGAAGATTATTCTACATTTTTGTCTGAAAAATCGGAGAAGAAGAAGTTACAGCATGTCATCAAGAAAGAAGAAGCTTCAGCATCTGGTGCATCTACATTTGTTAAATTTGTTTCTGGTGGTGTTTGTGTCTCTGATCAACATATTTCTGATAATACGTTGATTGAAAAAGATGAGCCGCTGGGGTCTGTGGAAGAATTAGCAGCTGAGTTGGTACAAGCTAACAACTTAAAGGGCATTAAAGCTAAATTCACCCAAGCTGCTCAAGATGGTTCTTGTCAATCTCAAATTGATCTGACCAAGCTACCTGGTTATAAACAATCTGGGTTGGGGAGTGCAGGCAAGAAGGTTACAAAGAAGAAGAACATGCGAAAGAAGGAAACGAAAGAAACAAACTTGGATCAAATATATCATCTGGCTCAAGTATTCATTTAAAAAATGGAGAAAGGGTTTGGGGAAAGCAACTCAAGAAAGGTTCAACTTAGAGTTCTCCGAACGAATCTTCTTCATCTGGTTCTAATGCTACACCTCAAAGTCCTACATCGAAATGGGTACACTCTAACTGATTTCAAGTTTTTGATGATATTTCTGATGATTGTGCATTCACTGATAAATGTCATCCAGTTCAGGACTAAACACAATCTAAACGATCATATCGTTTGTGCTATCAATGTCGTCAAAAGGGACATATGGCACAGGATTGTCCTATAACTGCCAAAAGAACTTTTTCTGGAAAAACTGCCACAATAATTGATGAATCAGGCAGAATTTTTACTGACACACCATCTTCACATTTTAAATCAAAAAGTAAACATGTTTTCAAAATTGATTCTAGTGTTGGTGATTCATCGCACGATGATGTTTCAGTACAAACTACACTCGCAAAAATGCAGTGGCGACCTAAGTTGGTTACCAAAGCTGCAACTGATTTGGTGGAAGACACTGGTCGACCAGAAGCTGTGTGCTTCGGGTCATTTGAAGTGTAATCTTTAAATCCAGTGTGCATGTTTCTTCAAGAAGACCTATTGGTGATTGTGAAGTTCGTGCTTCAAGAAGTTGCTGATAATGGAGTCTCATGCTTAACTTAAATTGAAAGATCCATATTTCTAAATTGAAAGTTTTTTCTGAAAGCATAAACTGAAGAGGTATCAGTATTGATTGGTCAATTTTCTTTCTTTTACATTCCGTTTGTCGTTTAGGGGGAGCCATTGAAAAACTAAAAATAGTGTCTTTGTGTTTTTGTTAAAATGAAAATCCAAAAATAGAGTTTTTATTATAAGGGGGAGAAAATGGACAAAGACAAAAACATTGAAAAACAGAAAAATACAAATACATTGAAAAATGAGAAAATGTATCCGACATGATTGGGAAATGATGGTACATTGGCTTACGTGTCTGACTCATAGATAAAATAGATGAAAAAGCCATAAGATCATTGTCCGATGTGCTTGGTAGGCTCGGCATTAAATCAGAAAGTATTCAGACGTGATAAACATCAAAATACTAATGCTTGACGAAGTGGAAAACATCTTGATGCATATCTCATGATATATCAAGAAATTTGTGAAAAAGAGAAATGAGAAGTCATTGTGTATACATGTGTTCATTTTGCAAAGATTTAAACTTGTTTGATTTTCTTTATTTTGTCAAACGATCGGACTTTCTTTGCGTATCGAAAGATCGACCTGATTGTTGTTCGTTTGACGTTCTGGTTTATTTTCTTTGGTGTTTCGTATAACTCATCGGACTTTCTCTGCGTGTACGGGAGTACCGACCTGATTGTTGTTGGGTTATACAATTTCAACTTGTTTTATTTTCTTATTTTGTTAAATCTGAGGCCTTATCTGTGTATCGAAAGATCGACCTTAAGGTAGACGATTTAACATTCCTATTTCTTTTTGCATGGAACACAGTTGACTAAATCATGAGTACAATCATTATGTGATCAAATTACAAATGAAATCACAAAGTGTGATATAAAAGAAAATACATATCTGAGTATGTCTGATAGTGTGGGGTACACTGGTCAAAGCAAATATAATCAATACAATAACATATCCAGATGTTATGAGTATGAATGTGCATGAGTTTAAAATGGACAAATTATACCAGTAATCGACATGACTTGTGTGCTGAAGTAATTGAAATTGAAGTGTAGTTTAGCATGTCATGACTAATATGATCCTAAGTTGTGATCTTTCTCGCAAAATACAAAAATAGTGTGTGATTCAGTATTTCATTTCTGTATTGCATTTGTGTTTCATATCTGAAAATTCAAAAAGATTTTAGGTGTGTTTTAGCATAAACTTAGTAAAATCAAAAAGATTTTTAGTGTGTTTTGATGTAAAGTTTCAAAAAGCCAAAACGATTTTGTTTCTTATTTGTTTTTGACCGATCGATACACGATACAAAATTTTTGATTTCAAAACTATATCTTGGATTCTCAAAGAGAAGTTTTGCGCCAAGATTAATTTAATTTTTCATAAAGAAAAAAGAAAGCCGCGTTTCTGTCTTCTGAAATTGCAGGTTTCTATGTGAACAAGACTCAAGCATGGTGAAAGAGGGAGTATGTAATATCTTTCACAAATGGATCTTGAAGTTAAAAGATTGTTCAATATTGATCCAGCCATGCATGCTCTCATTCTGACAAGATTTAAAGTTGAAGATCAGACGCAAGGATGCTGAAGATTGAAGACTGGAGTTTTGTTAGATATATAGATAGCTAGATACACTACACGTTAAGGGGGAGTTTGTTAGAGCATATTCCTATGCTAACGCGTGTCTCGTGTATTGTATCTAATCTAGAGCATCTGTGTGAGTCAAGATAGTCAACTGACCATACCAGATGGTTAGTCGTACCAGATGGTATGTGCGTACCAAATGGTATGTGGGTGGTACACAGGTCAGTATGTTAGTGACTATAAAGAGTTCGTGTTAGAGAGAGTCTAGTCAGTTCTGTCATTCTACATCTTCTTAACTATGTGTATTGAGTGTGTTTCTCTCTCTAGCTTGTATTCTCAAAGTGAATCAATAAAGCCAAGCTTTATTTACTTGTTTGTGTTACTCCAATTACCGAATCATGCAGTAGTAAGATCGTCCAGTGGTTTTACAGTTGTTTGTTTAGGGTTCTGCTTTCTTTTTGCATGAAACACTATGAATGACTTATATCTTTAAATATTTGTTGATGAATAAAAGACAAAGCAAAGACAAAAATATAATAAATCAGATTCTCAATTACTTGAATTTGTGGGTACCAGGATTTCTATGCATGATAAATATACCTAATTCATATCAGAAAGCAGTAAAAAGTGATTTGATTTGATTGAAATAAACATGAAAATGTTGTATTCGTGGACTTCTTGGCTTGCGTGCTGATTAGATTGAAATTGAAATATGTTAAGTGCATCTCACTGGTATGATCTCGCGTTGCGATCTTTCTCTCAAGAACATAAATTATTGCATTTAAATTTCTGATTTTTGTTGATTCATCATTTCTAGAAAATTTCAAAAAGATTTTAGGTGTGTTTTAGCATAAGTTCGAAAAATCAAAAAGATTTTAGTGTGTTATGATATAAATTTGATAAAATTCAAAAAGATTTTCTTTTTTCGGCTTTATTTTTTATCAACTGAATACAGAAATGGCAAATTCTTGATGAAAGAACCACAATCGTTGCTTGAATAAGCTTATCAAATCTCAATGAAAAGTATCAAAATTAGATGAATAGGGGAAAAATGGTAAAAATGTGGTCCGCCGTACCATATGGTACGCGGGGCGGACCACATTACATATAAAAGGGTTTTCTGGTCCGTGATACGCATAACCTGCGTACCACTGTCCAAACTCTCTGAAAACCCTAAATCGCCCGAACTAGTTTCCGTTTGATTTCTCACAATATAACGAACCTCTGCTCGAAATTTTTGGTGCTACAGGTAGGTACAGTCATTGCGCTTCATCTCGTGGTCTTGGTTTGCGTTTTGGTGGTCTCAATCTCATGATTTTTGAGATTAAAGATCCGGGTTTTCGCTAAAGAGAGCGTGGGGTTGGTTAAGTAGGTTAACAATGATCTCAATCCATTCTAAACATATATACTGGGTCGGTTTTTGGTCTAGAACAAAACCTAATTGATTGATTTCAAAACAAAAACGATTTGGTGTGTTAAAATTGGAATTGTCTCTTCAGTTAACTGTTCTGCCGATGTACCACATGGTACGCGGCGTACTAGATTTGGTACGTGGCCTGAAGTGGTCCGTATCTGGCCCGTTTGACCTATCTGGTACGTGGTCAACAATTATGGTCCGCCGTACCAGATGTGGTCCGTGTGACCAATTTGGTCCGTGGGTGGTCCGTTAATCAATATTTTCAAAAAGTTAATCGTGTGAGCATTTCGAATTAAATTAGAATCAATCGTAAACGGTTTTGATTATATCTCATGATTTTAATGATAGTTCGTGTTCGTGTTTTTCAGAAATGGTGGTTTTAAAATCAAATGATGAACACAACATTTGTGCTTATCTAAGTGCATCTGCTCGATGGAAACCTCATTTTCTTGGCATATTCAATTTTTTCGAAAGATCGAGAATTTACTTTGCTGCCACTCACGAATGTACATCGTACAAGGATCTACTTACAATGTTCTGGAATTCAGCTCAAGTAGATTGTTCTGTGGATCCTTCTGTAATTCGTGCAAGAATTCTTCAAACTGACGTGATTGTATCTGAAGACGATGTTCGAAGAGTATTGAGATTAAATGATCAATCAACTATTCTGACGGAATTTGATGAAATTGACATGGTGGCTATGCTAAGAAGGATAAATTATGATGGGTATCTGTATGGTTCTTGGCTTCTTAAGGCAAATCTGAGTCCTCCATACAAATATTTGATGCACGTGATTATCAAATGTTTTGGGAATCATTTAAGAGGTCATGAGGAGTTTGACATGAAGCTTCCATCTTTCTTTTATGCCTTGGTGATGAACCGAGAGTTCAATTTTTCTGGATGGATCTTCAACTACATGAAAGAGAATATCTTGTCAAAACAAAACAAAAGTATCATGTATCCAAGTTTTCTACAAATGATCTTAGATGAGCTACACCCAAATCTTCCAAAGAATCCAGCTGCTGTCTTGGTATTGAAGCACATGAATGAAGTTGCTGTGGGAAAACTACCAGTCTACCAGAAAAGGAAAGGAGCGAATGTACCTCCTTCGATTAAACATTTGATTGGTCATTTGGCCAAACCTGATTATGTAGCTCCCGAAAATGGTGCTGCAAGGCATGATGATAGTTCGGATGATGAATTGGAGTATGATGACAGAGGTTATCTTGTTGAGCAAGATGAGAATGAGGAAGAAGATCAAAATGAACTAGCAAACCAAGAACCAAATGTGCAACAACCTGTTTTACAAGAACCCATGCCTCAACAAAATCAAGAGCAAGTTATTCAAGAGAATGTTATTGAACCTAAGTCAGTAAATGTTTAAGATGATGAGATGATTAATGATGCTGATGTTTCTTATAAAGATGATGCTAATGCAGAGACTTCTGGTTCAAGTTTTGACTCTGGTGATTATGTGGAAATTTTGCATAATACCAGAGGTGTTCAAGTAAAGAAAGGTTCTAAGCAACATATTGCATACTTGAAGTCAAAAATTTTGGATACATCAAAGTATGAACACAGAAGAAAACAGGTTGAAAATAGGGATATTGCTGATGATCCATCTTACTCTCCTGATATGGAGGAGCCTGTTAAAAAGACAACGACTGCAGACAAAGGAAAAGCTCCGATGATGTTCACTAGCAAACGTTCTAAACACATGGCTAGGCCAAACATGATTGTGAAAAAGGGTTCACTTCTTGCCGATGCTCGGAAATAGCAGTCCACCTAGTAAGAAGCAAAAGGTGTCGAATCAGTCTTCTATTCCAGCTCAACCAACTACAAAAACTGAAAATGTTCAAAGTTCCAGTATTCCACCGGTTAGGAAGCTGATTATCAGAAAGCCTTCTAATTCTGCTTCTGCTTCTGCTTCAACCATTGCTACTTCAACAACATCCGCTATTTCTTCTACTGATTTGAAGCTTGCGTTCATCAAACAAGACTTGATGAGTTAGAATCGACAAATCGTCAGCAAGATGATGAAATTAAAGGTTTAAAGAATCTTGATAAGGAATTGGTGTCTCGGGATCAGTCAAAAGATCGTCAGATTGCTCAACTTCAACAAATTTCTAAAACTCTGGGTGAGCAGCTAAATCGTTTGTTAAGTGCTTTACCTGCTCAGGGGGAGAGAAGACCAAATCCGGAAGAAATTTGTCAAGAAGATGATGATATTTCCAAATATTTGAATGACAATGATGATCCTGACCCTGAAGGAGGTGTTGGTGGAGATGGTTCTGGTACTGGTGCAGCCGGAACATCTGCGGCTACCGGAACATCTGTTGCATCTCAGGGGGAGTCGTCAGGAAAAGAGGTTTATGATGTGACTCTAATCACCAGGGTAGAGTTAGAAGAAGGGGAGTTTATAAATCCATATTTTAAGGAGCAGCTTGTTGCCATCTTTGCTTTGAATGTGGATGATGTGGACAATGTTGCTTTTGTTGATCCATACAAAGAAGAGGATTCAGATGATAATATTGATTATGAAGAGGAACAGGTAGAAGTTGAGGATATGACGGCTGAAGAATATCCAGATGATCCTAAGAATTATGGTAATTTTTCTGATGGTGATCAGTCTGGAGGATTCACTTTCTTTGCCAGAGATGATGAAGATAAAGGTGAAGAAGAATTAAAGAAGAAAGATGCTGAGAAACAACCAGAACAATCAGAATCAACTGAATCTGAGAAGTTGTCAGAAGAACAAGAGAAGAAAATATTATTTGATGAATGGTTGAAGGAGCAGATAGCAAAGTAGTTACAAGTAGTGAAACCTACAAAAGATGTGGATTAGAAGAAATTCTTTAACAAAAAAGGAGGAGAAGCCACTGGAAATATAATAAGATGGATGTTCGATTCAGAACTTAAGTGTTATGCAATAAAGAAGGAGTTTGGAGTTTTATACTTGAAGAATGCTCTAAGATTTAACACGTTGCCAGTTTGTGATGTTCAGGATTTATCCAGAAAGTCATTTTTGAACTATGGAGATAATCAGTTGACAGAATGTTTCAAGAACAAATTGCTAGAAGAATGTCAAGGAAAGTTCAGATTTTTAACTCCTCAGAGGCCGAAGTATTCTGATCATCCAACTGATATTCATCCTAAAACTGGAAGATCGATTGTGATCTTACAGTACAAGAAGCCTGTTCAGCTGAAGAAAATACCATTGAAGAAACTTGAGCAAGATTTTATCAAGACTTTAAGATGGTGGTATTACGATGAATATACTGGAGAAGCGGTTATTGTGGTTAAAGAAGAAAACAAGGTGGTGAGAATCTTTGATCCAATGTGGTTGAGAATTCTGAAAAAGCCTTGCAGTTTCAAAAAGTGATTAGAGTATGTTTTGCTTTTGGGATTCATGCTGGAAATAATCCAAGACATCATTGGAAGAAGACTGAGTCAAAAGCTTCTCAAGACTAGCACAAGACAGGGGGGAGTTTGTTAGAACATGGTGTCTAGTGCTAGGTCTAGGTAGTTTGTCTAATTGTATAGATCATTTTGTGTATTCTGACCTCAGCGTACCAGGGGCGGACCAGATGGTACGCACAGACCATCTGGTACGCTGGTTATATGGTACGCTGGGCAGGCTTAGTATAAATATGTTTAGCTCGTGTTTGAGAGAGTGGTTGTGAGTGTTGTGAGTTTAACTGTTTTTTTTTTCAGTGTGTTTACTCTCTGTATTCTCTCTCTATATAATCGAGCTTGCAATCAATCAAAGATCTATTATTTACCTCGTGTGTTCCAAATCCGGTTACAATCATGCATTAGCAAGCTCCGAATACGTGTTTTAATTTTTTTTATAGGTGGCTAATAAAAGTACTCTTTCGTCACATTAGTTCTTATAGGTGACCATATCTATTAAGTTTTAGTAACATCAACAAAAAATAAGTATGATAGTTTGTCACATTTGGCCATACTTTTTAAACGTGGCTCGTAATTGTCTCGTTATTTTCTAAAAGTGAGGCTAAAGGTTCCAAATATATATGTTTTTGCTCACGTGAATAAAAAATTAAACAAATACAGTGGCAGTTGGTCACATTTGGGCACACTTTTTTAGTCTGGCTAGTAAATGTCACACGTTTTTTTTTTGTAAAAGTGTGGCTATAGGTTTTGAGAATATGTGTTTTTCATCACACGAAAAAAAAATGTGGCTAAAGGTTTTCAAAAGGTATGTTTTTAGTCACACGAGTCAAAAAATATGTGGCTAAAACTAGTGTGACTGACCTTTAGCCACACTTTTGAGAAAACGTATGGCTGGGCGATTTTCAAAAAAAATTGTGGTCGTAGGTCATTTTTTGGCGTAGTGAAAGGAGAGAGAGAGAGAGATCAAAGAAATTTTTTACCCCTCTCCTTGTCACGACCACCACCACCGGCCACCAGGTGCACCGATGCCATCTGCCACCACCGGTCGCCGTCTAATCGCCAATAGGATTCGTGTTTTCAATCTCGGTGTCTTCATATCACAACGAAAGGTTTAACTTGTTACTCTCTTTTGTTTACTATTATGTTTCGGTTACAAAGATTTGTTTGACCAAAACCCTAATCATGAATCAGTTATCTAGCAAGATTGTTCGTTGAACCATCGTGTGCCGATCGGTTTAATCATGACTAGTTAATTTGTTTATTCGGGTTATCTGGATCATTGGTAGGATCGGCTAGGAACCGACCTCGTGTATACGCTTCCGCTATGCATTACTTGTGTGACAAGTCATGACTAAAATTTTAAAATTATACACGGAAATCCCAACAATTAGATGATCGTAGCATTGGAATACACGACAATGATTCTTGAAATGTTCAACCCAAGACATATTTGCTTTAATCGAAATCCAAGTCAATCGGGATGAAATTTCATATATATTTGTTACGGTGAGAAAGGGGTGTAGTTTGTCCATGGTGGTAGAGAAGATAATAGGAGGCCGGTGACAATGGGGAGAGGGCTGTGACAACCGATAGGGTTAGAAGGGGAGGGTTTACGATTATAGAGTTAGAGGAGAGAGAGAGAGGATCGTAATACCATAATACATGTTAAAATATGATAGGTTTAAATCGTGATTTTCTCATTAATTGCACCCTCTATATTTAAAATCATAATATTTACATCTAATACTCCTTGAGTATAGGATATTTACAAATATTAACTTAACCTACTCTATATTAAGGATACATATCGATTCACCTATTGTTGTACCATCGTTAGTCTGCCTATATATATGCATCTGTACCTCTTTGTGAATAATGAACAAGCATCATATTTTCTTCATATCTCCATAGGTGTTATATGGTATCCAGAGCCGATCTACTCTAACGAGTCTTGATCCCTCTTTTTTTCTCTTCTTCCTTAGAGCAACAATGTCTACTCCTCCGACAACCACGACTACCGTCATTCAGATCACTACTGCTACCCACTTCACCATCAAGTTTACCGCTACTAATTTTCCGATATGGGGTCAACAACTCCATTCCACACTTATTGGACTTGACCTTGAGCGCTTCATCACTGGTACACTGTCGGCTCCGGTGAAAACTCTTACAAACGCCTCCAAGCCAAACCCAAAGTATACCCTCTGGTACCGTCAAGACCGTATTATTCTTGCCGCCATCCTCGGCAGTTGTTCCGATTCTATTCAGCCACTGATTGCATCCGCCTCCACATCTCAAGAGGCCTGGGATCGCCTGGTTACTAGCTATGCAAATTCATCTCGCTCCAAGATTATTTCTCTCAAAGCCAAGCTCGCTAAAAACCCGAAAGGCACTGGCACCGTTGTTAGAGCATATTCCTATGCTACAATGTATCTCGTGTATTGTACCTTGATCAGAGTGTATGTGTGAGTCTTAGAATCTGCGTACCATGGTCCGTACTAATTGGTATGGAGCCAGCGTACCAATGGTACGTTGGATGGTACGCTGGGCTAGCTGGTTACTATAAATAAATCGTGTTAGAGAGTATTCAAGACTTCTAGTTCTGTCATTTCTATATTCTTAACTGTGTGTAAACTGAGTGTGTTTCTCTCTCTAGATCTTGTAACCTCGTCTTAGTCAAATCAATAAATAAAATCTTTATTTACCTTCGTGTTCATTACGTTTGATCGAATCATGCAATAGTAAGATCCGCCCGTCTACTTACAAGTGGTATCAGAGCAATCCAGGTTGCTCTACTGCTGTGTTTGTAAGGATCAGACTAGTCCTTACGCAATATCTAATCCAATCAAGACCGTGCGGAATCCGGTTTGATTGGTGATTTAAGAAACAATCGAAATAATATAAGTAAATAATGATAAAGAACACTAAAACACAAACCGAGTGAGATGAACACACTTGATTGATCAACAATTTTTCTTCACTTGAGAGATTTGAAAATCACAAGGTGATTTTCGATGAACACCCTTACACCCTTGGAGAATCAACAACCTAATCTAGTTAGAGAGGGGTTCTATTTATAGGTGAAGATTAGCTTGGAGAACAAGCTAATCTCCTAAAAATCCCAAATCCCTCTCTAATTTCCGGATTTGCACCTATAGACCCATTAAACTCCGTCTAAACACTTTTTAATTGGACCCAAACATGTCCAAAATGGCCCAATGTTGATACATGGTTCTAGATCATCATGCGAAGTATCGAATACAAGACAAGTCATGCAAAGTTGCTGAGGTCCGAACTCCCAGCGAACCTAGAGTTCGGACAGGTCCGAACTTGTGTCCGAATCTGGGGTTCAGCTAGTCCAGATTCAGCTCTATAAATAGTGAGTCTTATGTTATATTCAGTAACAGTCTTAGAGCTTATAGTCAGATCATATCTCTGTGTACTCTGTGGTCTATGTGGTTAATACAAAGCTTATTTATATTTACTCTTCGTGTGTTACTCGTTATACATTGATTTCAATACAACTAAGTAGAAGATTCACACGCTCAAGCAATTTCAAGTGGTATCAGAGCATTGTTTGCTCTACTAGTCGGAAATCACTATTTTTTTGAGTTTTGATTCAAAACTCTCGTGTTTGCGAAAATGTCAATCATTTTTGAGATCGTTTGATCTTCTCGAGTGTGCTTCAAGTCAAAAATTCATTCCTAATCCGTTTCTATTGAGTTTACTTGAATTCCTGTTGAAAATTCCAGTCCAAAATACTGAAAATCGAGAAAATGGTGTCGAGTGAAGTTTGTTTCGTTTGAGGTTCGGACACGTTTGGTGTAACCGCTCCGAACTCGAAGTTTGGACGGAGATCGTCCACTTTCTTAATTCGGTGAGAATTTGGAGCAAGTTCGGTGAGAGTTCGGTCCTCATTCGGAGCTAGTTTGGTGTTTAATTTGTTCTTTCGTCCGAAGGTCAAGTTCGGCGAGAGTTCGGCGAAGCTCAAGTTCGGAGGTAGTTCGGAGTGAACAGTAACCCGTTTTTTTTTCTTTCAAAATGTCCGATTTTCAAGCGTTTGCAGCTATTCAGAATTCGGTCCAGGCTACGATGCAATCAATGATGAACTATGATAATGAAATCGGAACAAGTCAGAAAGTTCCTAAATTGCTCAAATTGGATGATTATCATAGTTGGGTTACTCGGTTTGAAGCATATGTCTCGGCGAATGATATTGATATGTGGTTATCATATTCTGATCAATATGTCTATCCTAAGGGTGAAGATGGGGAACCAATTCTTCAAAGGAAGCTTTCCGGTGAAAAAAAAGAAAGCGTATCAAGCTGAAAAGAAAGCATATGGTACTTTAACGATGGCATTGCCGACAGAATTATTACATCAATTCTCAAGTAACTACACGAAAAAGAGTTTGTGGGATGCTTTAGAAAAGAGATGTGAAGGTAATGACCAATACAATAAAAATAGACAAAAGGTGCTGAAGAAAGAATTTGATAGTTTCAAACTCACAATGAATCGATTCCAAATCTGATTGCACGGTTTGCTCATTTAATGAGCGAAATGAAATTGGTAAATCTTACAAAAGATGAAGCTGATAAGAAAGACAAGATCATGGAAGCCTTACCAGAGAAATGGGAGAATTATGTGATGATGGTCTCACATGATAAAGATTATTCAAAATTGTCATTCAATGATCTAATTCAGAGAATCCAAGCTAGGGATATGGAGTTAATGGTGAACAAGTCACTTCCTGAGCAAGTTTAAAATCCTGCGGTGTATTATGGTAACAATGATTCAACCTTAAATGCTGGAAAATCTAATATTCTTAGTTCTGCATCCCCTACAGCATTTATTGCAGGTAAATCTGAAATTCCAAGTTCTTCTTCTGCTGGTTGTACTGTTTCGATTCCTAGTTCCTCGACTCAAAGTGCATTGTCTGTTCAAACTATCGATGATTATAATGCTTTGATGTCTGCATTAGTATCTTCATATTTTGGTGTTATCACCGGTGCTGTGAATAATGCTGAATTGGCAAATGAAGATTATGACCAAATTGATTATGATCATTTGGAAGAAATGGATCTGAACTGGCAATATGCTATGTTAGTTCGAAGAACAAATAATTTTTTCAACCGAACAGGGAAGAAGAGGTTGAACCAGGATGGTAAGATTGGTTTGGATAAGTCAAAGGTGAAATGTTATAAGTGTTCCAATTATGGTCATTTTGCATGAGAATGTCCAAGTTCTGTTGAGAGTAAATTGAAAACTGGTCAACATGCACATTTAGTATTTCATCCATCAAACGAAGCAAATAAAGTTGAGAAGAAATCCGTTTCTTTTGCTAATGACGTGACAGAAACATTTTGGCATCCAGATGAATTTACCTGGAATGCAGATTCAGCGTCTAGAAAGAATCATGTTCCAATTTCAATTGCTTTGACTGCTCGTCATGCTCATCATGACAGTTTTCTGACTGATTATGATTCGTATTCGAGTGCATCTTTGGCTCAAGATGATTTGCTCAAAGTTTCTGATGGTTCAAAAGTTGACACATTTGAATGTCTTAAATGTAAAAAATTACTTCAGGATGTTGTGGGTTTTGAACAAAGTTGTCAAATGTCAACTGAAGAGATTGTGGTGCTCAAGAAAGAGTTAGAAGATTTTTAAAAGAAGTATTATGAGTTGGTTCATGTTCATGAAGCTATTTTGAAGGAAAAGGCTCAATTGGCTGAAGAATGTGAAAAAGCTAAAGCTGAAGCTTTAGACGCAGCTCAAGATTTTGAAAATTTGTTTAAGAAGAGTTATCCGGTTCAGCAAAAGTATGAGGAAGCTACTGCTCTTATTGCTAAAACTGCTGTTTCTGTTGAGAAGTTACAAAACAAGATATCTATGCTTCAAGATGAGAATGTTCTATTTCGTGACAAAAATGAGGTTTTGACTAAGGATGTTGAGATCTATAAGCAGAAGAGAGAGAATGTTCTTGAAGAATTATATGCAGAACGTGAGATTCGAAAGTTACAAACTTATGAATATGATGATCTCAATGAAAAATTCATCAAGTTACAGAAAGAGGTGTTTGAGGCTCAACAAAAGATCAATGATTTGAAATTGGAAATTTTAGAGCTAAAAAGACAAGTGAAGAATTGCAATTTGTCTCCGACATAGCTAAACTTCTTATAAAAACAGGATCAGAGTTCAGAAAGTTCTCAGAAGGAGGATGTTTACTCGGTTCCACAACCAGTAGATTTGATTGAAGTTACTTATACGCAAATTGATCCAAAAGCTGAATTAAATGATTATTCAAAATTTGCTACTCCACCCAAGAAGAACAAGTCCAAATCTTAGAAGAAGGAGAAGCCTTTGGGTGACGCTCCAAAATTTGTTTCAAAGTCCGTGTTTCTGGAAAATGAACACGTTTTTTATAAGGTTGTTTCGAGTTCTTCATCTGCTACTGAAGAAGAAAAAGTTTTGATTAAGAAGAACATGCTAAAGGATATCAAAGCCAAATTCACTAGTGAAGCTAAGTCAAGAGAAGCTTCGGGTTCTTCTTCAAATTCCAAAGGTTTCAGGTTATAAAGACAAAGGTTTGGGCTATGAAGTGAAGGAAGAACTGGTTCAAGCTCAGAAACCGGTGAAAGTTGTAAAGGTTCTTAAAACAAAAGTTGCAAAGAAATTATCACTTCAAAAGGAATTTTCTTATTATTCTGGATGATCGTCATCTTCAAGGAGTCCATCTCCTAGGTATAATTCTTCTGATGGACTCTTTGATAATTTTGATTCTGAACATTCATCTGGTTTTCAAACCTCAAAACAATTTTCAAATGATTTTAGAGAACGACTTTGTTATGTATGTCGTCAACTGGGACATCTTGCTGCTGATTGTCTGACGACTGCATATATCCCCAAAACTGCAAAATATGTGGATAACAAAGGTCAAATTTTTTATGAACCATGGTCTCCAAAGATTAAGTCACCCCGTAAATCGTCTTGGTCTAAACCAAGTACGTCGGTTGAATCTGATTCAGGTTCCGATAAAAAATTATAACTTTTACAAATCTGGAAACCGAAAGTTGTTTCCAAGGCCAACGATGCCTATGTGGAAGACATCGGGCGACCCGACGCTGTTGAATCGGGTCGGTCCCAAAGCAACTAATGTTTTATTTGGTGTCCAATAGGTATTTCAGGAAGACCTTTCGATAATTGAATAATTGCTGATTGTGAATATCTATGTTAACTTAAATTGGCTTTCAAAATCATTTTTCTTTTCAAAAAGGCTACAACTGCAAGTTTTCGTGTTGGTTGATCAATTTTTCAATTTTTTTCTTTGTTTTTCACTCCGTCTTAGTTTGAGGGGGAGTTTGTTTTTACAAAAATACAAAAATAGTGTGTTGTTTTTTCAAATAGTAAAAATGAAAATCTATAAATAGAGTTGTCATTTTTAGGGGGAGAAATTTGAAAAAGACAAAAACATTGAAAAATGCAAAAAGCCAAAAACATTGAAAAATGAGAAATTTTATCCGACATGATTGGGAAATGATGGTACATTGGCTGACATTGTCTGACTCATGGATAAAGTAGATGAAAAAGCCATAAGATCAATTGATCGATGTGTAAGGTAGGCTCGGCAAATCAGAAAGTATACGAATGTGATATACACTAAATCTGATGCTTGATCTAGTGGACCACATCTTGATGCATATCTCAAGATATATCAAGAAAAAGGTATGTGAAAACTAAAATGAGAAGTCACTGTGTATACATGTGTTCATTTTTCAAAGATTTAAACTTGTTTGATTTTCTTTATTTTGTCAAACGATCGGACTTTCTCTACGTATCGAAAGATCGACCTGATTGTTGTTCGTTTGACATTCTGCTTTATTTTCTTGGTGTTTCGTATAACTCATCGGACGTTCTCTGCGTGTACGGAAGTACCGACCTGATTGTTGTTGAGTTATACAATTTCAACTTGTTTTATTTTCTTATTTTGTTAAATCCGAGGCCTTATCTGCGTATCGAAAGATTGACCTTAAGGTAGATGATTTAACGTTCTTATTTCTTTTTGCATGGAACACCGTTGACTATATCATGGATACAATCATTGTAAGATTAAAAATCACAAATGAAATCACAAAATGTGATAAACAAAAACATATCTGAGTATGTCTGATAGTGTGGGGTACACTGGTCAATGTAAATTTTAATCAATACTTTAACATATTCAGATGTTATGAGTATGATTGTGCCAGAGTTTAAAGTTGGACAAATTATATCTGCAATCGACATGGCTTATGTGCTTTAATAATTGAAATTGAAGTGTAGTTCAGCATTTTATGATCAATATGATCCCAAGTTGTGATCTTTCTTGCAAAAGATAAAAATAGTATCTGATTTTGTAATGCGTTTACTTTTTGTATCAGAAAATGCCAAAAATATTTTAGGTGTATTTTGATATGAAGTTTCTAAAAGCCAAAAAGATTTCGTTTCTGATTTGTTTTCGATTGATCAACACGAAATACGAAATCAATTTCAAAATCATGATATCTTGGAGTCTTGAAGAGACGTTTTGCACCAAGATTATTTATGTTGAGAGGTTTCTATGTGGATAGAGAACATCACAACTTCAAGTCTTCTGAAGATTCTTGATAAAGAGATTACACACGATGTAATATCAAGTATTCAAGATTGAACTCATCGTCAAGATCGAGGAAGAGTTTGATTGAAGATACAAGATACAAGTGTTAATAGAGGAGATGATACTGCACATGTCAAAGGGGAGTTTGTTGATACATGGTTCTAGATCGTCATGTGAAGTATCGAATACAAGACAAGTCATGCAAAGTTGCTGAGGTCTGAACTCATAGCGAACCTAGAGTTCAGACAGGTCCGAACTTGTATCCGAATCTCGGGTTCGGCCAGTCGAGATTTAGCTCTATAAATAGTGAGTCTTGTGTTGTATTTAGTAACAGTCTTAGAGCTTATAGTCAGATCATATCTCTGTGTACTGTGTGGTCTCTGTGGTTAATAAAAAGCTTATTTGTATTTACTCTTCGTGTGTTACTCGTTATACATTGATTTCAATACGACTAAGTAGAAGATCCACACGCTCAAGCAATTTCACCCAATGACCCAATATAACCATACCCCGACAAATTTTCACCTTTCTATCACATATGCCTTCAAAATAGTCTGTCAATGGATAATATAATACACAAGCCACAAATTATTCCCTTACAATCTTCCCATTGGCTTGTGATATTAAATGTCTTGTACTTTTAATCTTCAGACTTGCAGTCTTCTCCTTGGCTTGAACAAGGGTTGATGAAGTTCTTTTGTCTTGGAAAGTCTTCATTGGGCAGCATGAGAGATGTTTGATGGCTCTTTCTCTTTAGCAACATCAGCTTGAAGTGCAAATGATGAACACATAATGAGAGGAGGATTCTCCAATACTTGCTCCTTCTTAAAACATGTTGAGTCCTTGCTATATGATCAGTAACTGTCTTAACTTGCTTGTGACTTCAGAGGGTAAACCTTTTAAAACCCCTGTCTTGGCATTCTTGATATTCTTGATTTGGAAAATTTCTTATTCTGACTGCTCTGCATCTTTTCTTCATTCAGTTTCCGCTAAAATTGTGAATGATATCTTTTGAGTCTTCAGAAGCTTCACTTGAAAAACTAACAAACTTTCCTTAAGCATAGGGTAAGTCCTTTTTCGGCTGGTTCTTCAACTTGATTAGTAACAACATCAGTGCTTTGGTCAACTGAGTCCTTGACTTTGTTGTCCATGAGCTGTGTTTTTCACTAAACCTGTCAAGCATAACATGGAACGGACACTAACCAGACAATGATGATTGGTTATCGGGTTAGCATTATTTAACCAAAAAGCCCTAACATAGGTTACGGGTTTCCTATAAATACTTCCCCTGAGCCCGAGGGCTCTTCACATTATCTCCCCCCCCCTAAGATTCTGAGGGGGGTCATACTTTCTTGCATAAAACCCATAAGAACTTATTTAAAATTCTCAAATCCACCTGGCCAATTCATACACTCAGCAAAGAAACTTAAACACTCACACCAGAAAAAATTAAAATTAAACAAATATGAACCAATTCAAACATGAGAAGGTTTCTATGGCATCAAACCCTATAAATCTGACCGAGGAACCCTTTTCAGCTTCTGTTACTCGAACACATCCAGGTAATTGTCAATATACTGATCCACTTTAAACTCAAACCCTTTTTTTAGTCAGGCTTATTTTCAATTTATTATCTTTTAAGGTGCATTAATTATGAACAACAAGTGGGTTTCAACAAATCCTAGGTACATGTTATTGTCCACTATCAAGCACATAAATTCCCTTCCACATATTTTCACAACTTAAACCAAAAGTCTGAAACTGAGCTCGAGACTGGATTGAGAAGAGAAAGAATAGATCACATATATTTTTGGGATAGTATACAATGTCAACTAATTTCCCAGAGGTGTTTCAATCTAGCTGTAACCTGACTATGAAACGTAGTACGCATTAGTGACTAGGCTGAGGGTTTTGGACACTTGAGGGTCTCTTTTCTTGTGCTCTTTGGCATCTATTGCGGTGTATTTATTTTATATATATATATATATATATATATATACATATATCATTGGTGATCTAGAGGGACGTATGTATGAACAACTCTTGGTCATTACTCACGCAAAGCAGAGGAGAGTCTTACATACATGTGAAGCATCCCTAGGTATTTGCTTAGCAAAACAGAGGGGACACCGACTTTTTGAGCTCAGTGTCATACTTTAGGTGGTAAGCGCGTGTATCGGGAACTTGAACACGCAGTCAAAGAGTAATGAAATTAACCTAAGTGCTATTACCCAACAAACTGCCATACATTATCTTTAAGTGTGTAACGCATACCTTTTCAGATTAAAGAGCTAAGCCTACCCGTATATCACCATGGAGCATGTATTTCACATCTGCCTTACGCATGTCAGCCATCTTCAAACCAGAAATTTATTTCACTTTCCTCCTTCTGAAACAAAAAATTAAAAAACACAATTTTTGAGGGGTCAACTATTTCATCTTTTCTATTCTTCTCCTTGTTTTTTTATTTTTTAAGAACAACCACACTCCTTTCATTTTTCATTTTTTTTATGAATACACTGACACATCACTAAATATCTACTAAAACTAGCCAAGCTAACCTTCAAAGATTATCATTAGAAAGTTTTCCAGAGCAGGGTTTTTGTTGCAAGCAATGACATATCACATGCAATTTGATCAAGAACTACCAATCTGGACAATACCTTGCTGATTTGTTAGAGTTACCTCTCACTAGAAGAACATCCCTACTATTGAGAATTTGCATGTCATGTAATGGAGAGATGTCTTCTATCATGTGCCTGGAACAATCACTATCACAAACAAACGAAGGTTAATGAAAGTCCTCCTTGACTGTTCCTGCACAACATGAGAGATCAGTTAGCCATAGGTACCTAGGCCATTGTGCTTCTGGGTATTCATGAAGCGTCAATAAATGAAACTTTTTTTCAAAATATTCCCTTTGAGAAATCAGGAATTTGAGGTGCAGCTGCCTTTGATTTTGGTTTCTAAATTCCAGGTTATTTGAAAGTTGTTTTAGTCACCTTTGAAGTAGTGTCTTTAGGTATTTCAACTTGTTTCTTTTTAAAATCATGTTTTAAAACAGTTTTAGTTGCCTTTCGAGTGACAAATTTAGGCTTTTCAACATTTTGATGTTTTGATCTGTTCACCTTATTATGAAAATTGTCATAATTTGGAAAAACATGTTTTTGATCTAAGAGCTTTTTGTGCTCTTTAGCAGCTCCCCAATTTCCATCTTAAGGTTTAACCTTAGGATTAACTGTCTTCATTTCCATTGGTGGTTGCACCTTCATCGGCTTAGACTTTATTGAAACCTGAGATGAAACCTTATGACTCAGCGGGTAATAAGTTTCAAAGGGATGATGCAAGAAGTTTCTATTAATGTGACCAGCAACTCCACAGTCAAAGCAAGTCTGCTTCTTCAGGTAGAAGTTAGAAGTGTGGCTATTTGACCTGTATAGCTTTAACGGAAAGGCATTGTGATCCAGTTGCATGTCTGGAAAGACTCCAAGTCTCCAATTGTCAGATCTTTTAGACCTTGATGCATTTCTATTGAATCTTTGTTGGTTTGTGGAAAACTGAGTAGTATAGGCCATGTGAACTTTTGGGCCCTCTGGCTTCTTAGAGAAAGTTGTGTTGCCACTACATGATCCCACTGATGAGATTGGAGACTTGTTTGTGATTTTGGTCCTTTCTATCTTGATTGGAACAGAAGTTGGAGGCTTGATGGTGATCTTAGGCCTTATACTCTTAATGTCAGGTGATAAACCACCATCATGACCCAAGCCTTTGAACTTAGTGGTGAATGAGGGTCGCTCTTCTCCTTCAGTCGGAATGAACATAGACCCCTTTGTCATGAATTCTTACCATTGGGCCTTGTATTCATCACCACGTGTGCCCACTTTACCTCATCCACAACTTTGGAATAAGGAGTCTCGATCTTTGGATAAGGAACCAACTTTTCTTCATCAACTCTCTTCACTTCACTGGAGCTTGAACTTGCACACTCAATAATGACATTGGTGTTATTCACACAATTTGACTAAGTTGCTTCTATGGATGTCTTTTCATCTTTATGCACCGGTTGAGGCCCATATACCATGGTTGCTTCATTCAGGGACTCTTTCAACAATTCATTTGCGGTTTGGGGTAGTTTGATGTATTGATGTTGTAATGGGGGGGGGGGGGGATTTCTATCCCTGAGGGCAGATGTTTCTTTTACCTACTCGAGTCACTCTTCTGATTTAAATAAATCATGATGAGAGTCCATCATTTTCTTTTGTATAACTTGATGGGAGTAGTCAAGTTTGGTTCTTAGTTCCTCAACCTCCTTGGTTAGCTCTTTTGCCTTAGTGTTAGTCGCTCAGTCGAGTTTCTAAGCTCGTAACGTCTAATTTAATGGCCTCAAATTTCTCCCTAAATATTCTAGCCTTATCTTTATATTCCCTAAGGTCTCTGGCAGTTGATTCATGATTTAGGGTTTCATTGGTGAACTTACGCTCCCAATCTTTACATTCTTTAAGAATAGCCTAACACTTAGGGTTTGAGCATACCACGTTGTTGCTAGAGCTTGCTTGAGAACCTGGTAGGATGTTGGCCATGAACGGATTAATCGGTACGATAGGTTCGGAACGGAAGTTTTCGATCGAAAAGATGGTTTTCGATCAAAAAGGTGGGTTTTCGATCAAAAAGCTGGGTTTCGATCAAAAAGCTGGGTTTTCGATCAAAAAGCCTACTATTCGTTCGGGCAGAGTGATTGCTCGATCGAAAAGCTTATGACGGATCGAAAATTATACTTTTTGATCAGATTGAAACAGGGACTAGCCATAGTATCTGATCGAAAAGCCTTGGTCGAGAAGCAGAGGCTGATCGAAAAGTGTACTTTTGGATCGGGCAGAGTTTGGGTTCGATCGAAAAGTCCAGACGGGTCGAAAAGTCTGGTCGAAAAGCTGTATTTCGGATCGAAAAGCCTTATCGGCTGATCGAAAAGTGGATCGAGAAGTGTTAATCTCGATCGAAAAGCTGCAGGTCGATCGAAAAGCTGACGATGGCCTAATCGAAAAGCTGATCGAAAAGTACTTCTCGATCGAAAAGTATCAAAACGGATTGAAAAGCTATAGATTTTGATCGAAACAGGGACAGAGCCACAGTTTCAATCGAATAGATTATAATTCTTGAGATTCTTGCTTCTGATGTGATCGAAACCTGCATAAAATCGCACAAGCACCTCCTATTTCGAGCTAAAAACTGAAAATCACCCACAAAACCCAAACCGTTAGTCCAAAATACCTTGAATCCGATATCATGAGAACCTCAAAACAAAGTTTCTTGGCTCTGATACCAATTGTAAGGATCAGACTAGTCCTCACGCGATATCTAATCCAATCAAGACCTTGCGAAATCCGGTTTGATTGGTGATTCAAGAAACAATCGAAATAATATAACTAAATAATGATAAAGAACACTAAAACACAAACCGAATGAGATGAACACACTTGATTGATCAACAGTTGTTCTTCATTTGAGAGATTTGAAAATCACAAGGTGCTTTTCGATGAACACCCTTACACCCTTGGAGAATCAACAACCTAATCTAGTTAGAGAGGGGTTCTATTTATAGGTGAAGATTAGCTGGGAGAACAGGCTAATCTCCTAAAAACCCTAATCCCACTCTAATTTCCGGATTTGCACCTATAGGCCCACTAAACTCCCTTTAAACACTTTTTAATTGGACCCAAACATGTCCAAAATGGTTCAATGACCCTATATAACCATAACCCAACTAATTTTCACCTATTCTATCACATTGGCCTTCAAGATAGTCTGCCAATGGATAATTTAATACACAAGCCACAAATTATTCCCTTATAGTGTTTTGATCAAATTCGAAATTCCAGTGAGAGAAAGTTGAGTTTTTTTTTATCATTTTTCATCAATTTTTCTTAAATCTGAGTGTTTCTGATGTCAAACTCAATTGCGAAATGTTCCTAGTGTGTTTTCGTTGCTTACTATTACAAATTCCAGTCCAAATTGTCAAAAATTTCAAAAATCAGTTGATTTTATTTTTGGTACGCTGAATGAACACAATGGTACGCCCGATGATCCATTGGTATGCAGGAACAACTTCATAGAGGGTTTGGTACGCTGATTGTTGGTACAGAAGGCAATCTTCATGAAGCTGAATTCATTGAAGACCTTGGGAATCTACTTGTGAATTATGTTCTTAAAAGGAAAGAAAGATTCGGGAATTGGTTATAAGAAAAAAAAGTTCTGGTTGCTAAAAGCAAAAAATCAGGAAGAAGAGTTGGATATTTACAAGAAGAAGTGTGAAGAATCCAATACAATTTTCAAGACAAATGAGAATTTAATCAAAGAAAAGAGTTTGTTGATGGAATAGTTTGAAGAATTTTCAGAAAAGATTTGAAGAAATGTGTGTTGAAGTTAAAGAATAGATTTTAAAATTGCAAAATGAAAATGTAGAGTTGGTTACCCAGATTTCGACTATGCTCGCTATTAAAGAAGATTTAGTCAAGAATGCTGAAAAATGGGAGAAAGAAGCAAAGGAAGTTACAGAAGATTTTGATGCTTTGTTTAGCAAATCAAAAGCAAAGTTGGATTTGCTTCAGATATCTTATGATTAAATTCAGGAAGTTTATGATGAAGTTACTGCTTTGGAAAAGGAACATCAAGTGGCACATCCCGGATTACAAGATAAAGTCACAAACTTGACAAAAGAAAACAAGTTGTTGACAAGGAATATTGACATTTATCAAGAAAGAGTGGATAAAATTACACAAGAGGTGTATGATGCACATGATAATATGCGAAGAGAAAAATCATTGTCGAACAGAGTTTCAGAGAAGCTAAATGATTCTGAAAAGGCATTGCGTGAAGCACAGAAGAGAATATCATATTTAAATGTTAAGGTTCTAGATCTAAATCGACAATTGAATAATCCGAAGAATTCGCATTCTTTTACAAGTTATTTGTGCAAATATGAGAATTTCAAGAAAGTCTTTGGAGGAGAAGAGCATAATCAAATTCCACATCCAGTTATTCAAACTGATTCTCTGGTTGATCTCAAACCTTCTGATGCACAACAAGATTATTCTGAATTTGCTACGGAGAAATCTGACAAGAAGACATCAAAGTCATCTAACAAGCAAATAGAAAGTGAGAAAGATGAAGAGATGGTGTCTGAAAACAAAGTTGCTGCTGAGTTGGTACAAGCTAACAATTTAAAGGGTATTAAAGCTTCATTTACTCAAGCTGCTAAAGTTGGATCTTCTGGTTCTCAAGTGGAATTGTCAAAGCTACTAGGTTACAAACGTTCAGGTTTGGGTTGTAACAATTAGAAATTTGAAAGGCAAGACAAGAAGAACCTGCCAAAGAAGATTCCAAAAGAAAACAAGCATACCAATCTTGATCAAATTTATCATTTAGCTCAGATTTTCATCTCTACAATGGAAAAAGGATTAGGGGGTAAGCAATATAAGAAGAAGTCTTCAGAAAGTTATTTAAGAGTTGGTCAACAATTCAATGATTCTTCTTCATCTTGTTCAAACACTACTCCTCGCATCCTTACTTCAAAATGGGTGGATGCTAACCGATTTCAAGTATTTGATGATTTTTATGATAATTTTGATTGTGATGATGTGTGTCATGCATTTCAGGACAAACAGAAACCAAAGCGATCCTGTCTCTTGTGATATCAATGTTGCCGAAAAGGCCACATGGCACAAGATTGTACTGAAACAGCAAAAAGATCATTTTCTGATAAGTCTGCCACATTTATTGATGTATCTGGCAGAGTTTTTACTGATTTAACACCTTCACAATTTAGATCTCAAAAGAAACTATTTTTCAAATATGATTCAAGTATTGGTGGTTCATCACCTGAGGATGACTCAGTTCAAACTGAAAAAGCTAAAATGCAGTGGCGACCTAAGTTGGTCTGTAAACCTGCAAATGATTTTATTGAAGAAACTGGCCGACCAGAAGCTATGTGCTTCAGGTAATTTAACAACTAATTGTTTTGTCCAGTTTGCAGGTTTCTTCAAGAAGGCCTGTCGGTGATTATGAAGTTCAAGCTTCAAGCAGTTACTGACAGTGGAGTTTCCTGCGTAACTTATATTCAATGCTTCATATTACAAAACTGAAATATTTTTTTCTGAAAGCTTAATGTAAAAGGTATCAGTATCGATTGATCAATTTTCTTTTCCGTATGTAGTTTAGGGGGAGAAAATTGAAAAATCAAAAATAGTGTCTTTGTGTTTTGTTAAAATGAAAAATCCAAAAATAGAGTTTTCATTTTAAGGGGGAGAAAAACTAGAAAAATACAAAAACACTGAAAAATGAGAAATTGTATCCGACATAATTGGAAAATGATGGTACATTGGCTTACGTGTCTGGCTCGTGGATAAACTAGATGAAAAAGCCATAAGATCATTGTTCGATGTGCTTGGTATGCTTGGCATAAAATCAGAAAGTATTCAGATGTGATATACATTAAATACTAATGCTTGACCAAGTGGACAAAATCTTGATGCATATCTCAAGATATTGAAAAGATGTGTGAAAAAGGAAATGAGAAGTCACTGTGTATACATGTGTTCATTTTGCAAATATTTAAACTTGTTTGATTTTCTTTATTTTCTTAAATGATCGGACTATCTCTGCGTATCCACAAGATCGATCTGATAGTTGTTCATTTAAGGTTATGCTTTATTTTCTTTGGTGTTTGTATAATTCATCGGACTTTCTGTGCGTGTCCACAAGACCGACCTCATTTTTATTGAATTATACAATTTCAACTTGTTTTTATTTTCTTATTTTGTTGAATCTGAGGCCTTATCTGCGTATTGAAAGACCGACCTTAAGGTAGATGATTTAACATTCTTATTTCTTTTTGCATGGAACATAGTTGACGATATCATGAATTCAATCACTATGTGTTAAATCTGAAGTCACAAAGTGTGATATAAAAGCATATCTGAGTATGTCCGATAGTGTGGGGTACACTGGTCAAAGCAAATCTAATCAATATAATAACATATCTAGATGTTATGAGTATGATTTTGCCTAAGTTTAAGATGGACAAGTTATACCAGTAATTGTCATGACTTATGTGTTGAAGTAATTGAAATTGAAGTGTAGTTCAACATGTTATGTTCAATATGATCCCAAGTTGCGTTCTTTCTCGCAAAAGACAAAAATAGTGTGTGATTCAGTATTTCATTTATGTATTGTAGTTATGTTTCATATATGAAAAATTCAAAAAGATTTTAGGTGTATTTTATCATAAACTTTGAATAATCAAAAAGATTTTAGGTGTGTTTTGATTTAAAGTTTCAAAAAAGCCAAAAAGATTTTGTTTCTTATTTTGTTTTCGACCGATCGACCAAGATACAAAATTATGATTTCAAAATTATATATTGGATTCTCGAAGAGAAGTTTTGCGCCAAGATTAAATTACTTTTTCAAAAGAAAAAGAAAGCCGCTTTTCTGTCTTCTGAAATTGCAGGTTCTGTGTGACAAGACTTAAGCATGATGAAAGTGGGAGATTAAAGTATCTTTCACAAGTGGATCTTAAAGTTCAAAGATTGTTCAAATTCTGATCCAGTCAGGCAAGCTCTAGTGCTGACAATAAATTTCAAGTTGAAGATCGGATGTAGTAATGCTGAAGATTGAAGACTGAAGTTTAGTTAGCATAGATACACTACACGTTAAGGGGGAGTTTGTTAGAGCATATTCCTATGCTACAATGTTTCTCGTGTATTGTATCTAGATCAGAGCATATGTGTGAGTCTTAGAGTCTGCGTACCATGGTCCGTACCCATTGGTATGGAGCCAACGTACCAATGGTACATTGGATGGTACACTGGGCTAGTTGGTTACTATAAATAGGTTGTGTTAGAGAGAGTTCAATACTTCTAGTTCTGTCATTTCTATCTTCTTAACTGTGTGTATACTGAGTGTGTTTCTCTCTCCAGATCGTCTTAGTGAAATCAATAAAGCAAAGCTTAATTTACCTTTGTGTTCATTACCTTTGATCGAATCATGCAGTAGTAAGATCCGTCCGTATATTTACAATCGTCTCTGAGTTTCTACATGGCATAAAGTCCAGCAGATGAACTCGCCCTTGTACATAGTCAAACCACATAGTCAATTATAACATTCAACTAACTCATAACTCCGTTCATAGTCAAACCACATAATAATAAATATATTGTAACATACTACTTTAACCACTCTTGTGTTACCTCGAGTCTTCAATTCTAGCATTCCTTGATGGCTTTAGCTCCCACCACATTCACCTATAACAAAATAAGCACTTAGCTTAATAATCCACAACATAATCATACTTGATTCTCAAGTATACCTTACTAACTATTAATTGACAACACTAGCCCACTTCCAAGTTCAACATCTCTTTTAGGCATTTTCACAAACACTTGGTGTGCATGAAAATGCCTAATTTATCACATACACTTTTAACAAACCAATTTACCCATTCTTCACATACTTGCATCTTAATTTATAATTCTATGTAAACTTTACAACCTTTTTCACATAATCAAGCATACTTGGGGTTTAATTTAGCATTTCTAACCCATCCCATGATTATGTTCCAACTTCAAGAGGTGTCTTAAAGCCATTTTCATAATCCACTAAAATCATAGGAACATACAAATGCAATCTCATAATTATGCTTCATTTACATCTATAATGCTTCTACAACTCATTTCATACTTCAATTTAACCAATTAAGAAGTATCATACATGAACAACTTGGAGAAAAGAACATACCTAGAACCCATATCACGAATTTGAGGGAGAAAATGTGGAGAAAGTGTTCTAAGACTCCCAATTTCACAAAACCCCCACAGATTCACCTCCATTAGAGCTTGATTGCTTTTTCTTGACCAAAATCTTATCTCCCTCTTGCTCCTTTCACGTCTGTGTTTTTCCTCCATGGGGAAAAACTAGACTTTTCATTTTATTCAAGTTATTTACATATGCCCCCCCCCTCTTTATTAGCCCCTTGCTAGTTTTAGCCACTTATATTTTTCACATAACACCCTCACCTTCCATGAATTTTCCATTAGTTATTTATAAATTTAGTAACTAACTATTTTTCCCTCTTATTGGGTCATTATATAAAACACACTTCATCCCAATGACACCACGTATCTAAACAAAAATCATAATTATTTCAAAATGGGTTTTGGGATGTTACAACTCCACCCTCCTTAAAGAGAGTTTCGTCCCCTAAACTATATCATAAGCTTAAACCTCCTATATAGGTACTCCCCCCCCCCATCGTTTTACCTCCATCAACCTTCTCGATATCACCAATACATGTCTAAACACCGTTTACACACTCACTCTTACTTCAAATTGGCCACCCACATGCCTAATCGCTTTGCCCTCATTACTTTTCACCACTTAGCATTGATAGCTTATGACTCATCATCACCATAGCCCTGTTAATCATTTATATTCTTATATCTTCTATTCCACCTTTCAATTTCACATCCCACTTTTAATCTTTTCATGAACACGACGACTACGCCACGATTCGGCTCACAGACTTTACTCGACCTTCCACATTAACTCACACTTCCCAATTTCATGCAACTTATACTTTTATATTTTGTTATCACAAAACAAATTCTCCTCTCACACATCATACCACCTTTAAAGGTGCCTACCTTGTTAGCGTAAATATATCTTTCCATAGATTTTACTCTACTTAGTTTACACAATAGATGTTCACCACCTACATTCTCTACACACTCTATTCTATAAGACTAATCCAGGTAGAATATCACCACATTCAGCTTCCTCATACTTATTATATATTGCTTATACATGTAGAATTTCCATATTATATTCTCCTATAACATACCTCATTCTACTTATTTGATACAACTAATATTTTCAGCAATTAATCATACAACACACTTTGTTCTACCTTGCAAGCATAAGTAAAACCTTACAACTTTTCCACATATCAATAATTTATCCTACAGGTTTACACAAGTAGAATTTCACCATATTATCACATACAACACTCTACTCTACATGATTTCTACATGTAAAATTTATCCACGTTTATCATTTACACATTTTTCCTACATGATTATATACATGTAAGATTCCCACATTTTCAAATTTTACATACTTTTCCTACAAGTAGGAATTTCCTCCGTTTTTAACATCTTATTCACCCTCCCTTGCCCCATTATCTTCCTCACATGGGGGCATGGTGTTTAAATCCCCAACCGGTGTGTTTGACTTTCCCCCCAATTTCATACATTCTCTCTTTAGATTTGACTACCATCGGTAGTCGTTACAAAGCGACCATCACGTTGTTAGGCGGTATTTTTCCTAAAACATCTCAAGTAGCGACTTGAAGGAGATGATGTTATTGAATGGCACTTCGTCATGTGTATTAGGGGTAGTAAACCGTTGTTAGGCGGTATTTGTTGCTTGCATCAATCTTCTATGAATCTTGTGCAAGTGGGAGATTGTAGGATTCGGTCTGCCCAAGACACATGTTAAATTGATGTGGCTAGTACGTCATGAGCCAAGTCGGGTCATACCCAATAACAAGCTAGACAAACACCTACAATATTTATTTAGATATGATCAAATAAATAAATATTATCACTTGAGAGGATATTTAGAAAATGTTTTCTAAATAATAGAACTTATTATTTTAAGTCATGTGGATGATTTAAGTAGAGAGATTAAGTAACAATATTATTTAATAGATTAAATAATTTGTTACATGACATATAAAAGGATTATATGTCACATACATATATTTTGGACATGTTACATTTAAAGTGTAAGACTTATGTAACATGACAAAATAAATGTGGGTATTAATATATATGGTTATATTAATTAAAAATTATATATATATAATTTAATAAACAAAGGAGGTGGAGTGTGGAGTTGGTCTTCCACTTATCAAGATAGTCTTGATAATCCCCCCCCCCCCCAATCAAAACCCACCTAGGCATGCAAATTTCACTCTCTTCTTGGTTAAATAAGTGCAAGACACTTCCTTGTTCACACACCCCTTAAAAAATTTCGGCCAAGTTAATGCAAGAACATAGGAAAGGAGTTTCCATTTCAAGTGTAAAGAAATCCTAGCAATTCGAGGTGTTTGTTGGAGGCTTGACGGGTATACTAGCTTGAGATCTTCTACCTTGGAGATTCACATTCAAGAACCATCATCCTCTTCATCTTCTTTCTTGGAGAAAGGTTGATTTCTAAACATCCTATGGTTGTGTTTTGATAGCATGTATTTCATATTTGGATCCTCGGTTTGGGTTTTATAAACAAGATGTTAAAATTGGTTTTAACATCAACTAATCAAGTTTTTTTATAAAAACTTTGGTTCTCCGCTGCGTTTTACATTTTAAGGAGTTAAAATTGCTTTGATAAACTTCTTAAAAACCCAACAATGGCATCTAGAGCCGCTTATATGGATGCATGCTTCAAAGAGCTAGTTGGTTAGCTCCACAAAACTCTTGGTTTTGGTTCCTCATACCACAAACCGAAAGTTTTGTTCATGGTTTCCCTTTGTCTTTCAAGATGCTTCACTAACATGCATGTGGTTATCTTGAAACATTAAATCCTTTTATCATTTTGTTGTTTTTGTTGTTTGGACAACAAACCCACGTTTTCGGTTTTGTGTTGGACCGAAAAAGGAAATGGGTTAAATGGGAACCATTTTTTTTACATTTGTACATATGGATGTAATTTTAGATATATGTTTGGTGCATAAAGCCTAGCCAAAAGACCTTGTGATTGTTTATGGTGAATGTTTGTGCTTGTTGTAATTATTCAAAAGTTGTAATAATTTCAAGTTCATCATTTTGGGCATGTAATATATTTATTTCATTTGGTATGTAATGTAATAGATTAGGTGCATTTTGTTTTACTAGAAAAATGTATTAGGATACATTTTTTTAAAAAGGAAGAATGCACAAGATAGAGGATCTTGGATGCCCAAAGGAGTGAAGCAAAACACAACCAAAGGAGGTCACTTGAAGCATTTGGATGCGGGGTCAAGTGGGAGTTCACCTACACATCACTTGTGTGATCTTGTCCCTTAAGAGAGACCTTGACACACACTTGTTTCGGCCAACAAGTGTTGTCAATAGTTGGCTATGGCTATGCACCTATTTTATTATGCTTGTGTGGTTGTTTATTTTCATGTTTGGATGATATTTAGATATGCATGCTAAAACAAACTAATAAACATTAACAAGCTATAAACCGGTTCTTAAAATATCATTAACAAAGACTAATAAAATGGGTTATATTAAGTTGATGATGATTTATCAATAAAATGGGTTTTATTAAAAGAACCATGAAATATGGATTTCAAACAACACTAGGGTGCCACACATTGGAATGCATGTGAATTGTATGGTACATAGAGTTTTCTACACTAGAATTATGAAAACTAAAAACGACCCTTTTCAAAAACAAGTTTAAACGCTATCCTTTTATACAACACTCAATTTGCTTGTAAACTCTTTATGGGATAAAGGTCACCTAACCATATTTAAGGGAACTTGTAAACTTGGGGTAGGTTTACCATATTTGTGGGATAAAGGTCACCTAACAACTTGTATGTGTAAATCTACACGTGTGTATAAGTAGGACAACTTGATTTGGAGACCATGTGAATAGGGTCACCGAAGCATGGGGAACCAAAGGCGTTGATGGGATTAAACATGCCAACTAAACATAAGATGTTTAATTGATCCCATACTACTAGAAGTTGCAAAGAGTTGCAATTGTCAAACGTTGACTACCTTGTTAATTTAAGGAGTGGGATAAAGGTCACCTAACCACAACTTAAATGTAACGTTGGATTCTAGGTTTTAATTTATTAATTGTCTATGAGACACAAAAGGGTATTAATTAAATTAAAAGGTTTATATTGATATCGAAGATTGTTGGTCCGAGATCAAACCGTCAACACGATATTCGATCACAGATGAGTGCCGAAACCTCAACTGCGATTGATTCAAGAAACAAGTAGAAGAAATAGATTCAATCTATGAGAAAGATTGAATCTTGAGTGATAAACTCTACAAGTTGAAGCTGATCTTAAACTTGAAAGAACACAAGAAGTCGTAAACTTGAAATTGTATTAGAAAATCTTATGTAAATCATAAACAAATGAGGTTTATATAGTACCTCGTACAAGCCCTAAAGAAATCGTAAACATCTAATCAGCCCACATGGCCCAATAGTAAACTTTAAAAAGCCCAAATACTAATAAGCCCAAAATAAATAAACTAGCCCACTAACTAATGTTCATGCCTTAATAAAACATAGCCCAACAACCTTCCCCTAGGCATGAACCATTAGACCTTTTACGGCAGCAGCAGATCGAATCTGAATGTATTCTGAGTGTTGTTCGACCACCATATGTTCGCCACAATCCGGTTTACCGTCCCATGGAAGATTCCCACCCTCACAGCATTTTCCATGTCATTTTCATCTCCGAGAATAGGCTGTGAGGCGAGCAGCTTGATATCCTTTTCTCCAAACCTTAGCAAATCCACCGGATCGTAAAAGCGAAACTGCCTCAGACCCTTGCAGAGAACCACCACCTCGTGCGTCGTTGGATCATAACACCAGCAATCAAAGTTTTTGACCAAGGTACCATCTTCAATCTCGTCCAACATATTGATAACTCTTGTGCGTTTGGTGGGTGGTCTCCTTGCTTCACCAATAGGCTCTCCAGTCACTGGGTCAGTTTCAGTCTGGACCCACCTTACTTCCTTTAGATCAAAATTTGCAAAGTTATTTTCTAGATGGCTCAGCAAATTGTTTCTAATAAGGTCTCCGTCAGGGCTGTTCCATCTGTTTATGTAGGGGGCTCGAAGCAGATTTCTGATCTCAGGCTCAGTCCAAGAATGGAATTGTGCACGAGTTCTATAATATTCAACTGGACTATAGCCATCACGGATCACAGAAAATAATTTCTTCTCGGTGTCGTAATGCCAGCATAAGATGGGTTCACAACTCCCCTTTTTGTCTAAATAGCTTCCTCCAAGATCAAGAGAGTACTGAGTGGGGGCTGGTCCTTGAAAGAATTCTCGGAACCAGTTGTCGTGACCTTCAGGAGCTTTGGAGATCACTCTTCCTCCTCTGGCATAATCGGACATCTCAATATTTTCATCTCCATCGTCTTCATTCATTGCTTCAGCACCTTGCACACCCTGTGATGAACTTTGTTCAGGGGCACTTGAAGATTTTGACTCCACGAGACTTTTCAAGTCAGTAAATTTCTTCTTAAGATCCATCAAAGTCTCATAGAGCCACTTCATTCTACTTTTATCTGCCACCTCCTTTTCTCTCATCCTTCTGTTCTCATCCTTCAGGGCCTTTATCTCATTTTCTCTGAAACGATTCTGAGATATCAAAAAGTTGATATGAGGATCAGTGCTTATCCTCAAATCAATTGGAAGTTCAGCAGCTTGGAAGGGCCTGAAGCTAGGAATAGCTGTTGGCTGACTTATCATAGGAGCAGCGCTCACTTTCACTGGGCTTGGTACAGCGAAAGAGTGATCAACCTCTATAAATTGTCCTTCTTCTCGAACTGGGCTACGTTCGGATAGAAGTGGAGTTTCAGTCTGAGCAGGAGCAGGTTGATCTTGAACATTTTCAGCAGCTGTTTCTTCTTGAGTACTGGGACCCTCAGAGCTGGGCCCCGCTGGATGCACTATCATTAAGCTTGAGCATGTCTTTGACAGCTTGAATCTGATGCTTCTTGGATCTGACCTCTTTCTTGGAGAAGGTTCACGTGCAGGAATTGGTTCTTCAAGAACATCTTCAACATCCAGATTCAGCTCAGGAGGTGTTGTATCACTTCCTGATGATCCGATCATGTCATCCCTTGACCTTTTAAGGTTAAGGGGCCCCAGATTCCCATAGATATCATCATCAGTAATCTCCTGACCATCAAGTATATCATCCATTACATTCTCTTCATCGGAGGGTATTATTACATCATCTTCTTGTACATTAACAGCCGGAGTTGCTGTTATGTCTTGTTCTTCCGCAACGGATGCATTAACATTAGGCACAGCAGTTTCAGGTTCATCTTCATCAAACTCTTGTTCCCTTGCTACCTCTGGGAATGCACCCCTCTTTACCCATTCAAGTCTTCCCTGAAAGTTGTTTTTACCCTTTCTATCTTGGTTTTGAAGACCCAAAACCCCACAATCCATCACTTTGATGTCCAACTTCTCTATCCTTTCTTCAATCATCGGGTATTTCTTCATGACCACCATTTGCACAAACCTTGGTGTCATCAAAAATTGTTCTCTGGCACTCAGATCAGCATTGCCTACCCAGTCAGACAACATCATCTTCGAGAAGTTGAAATCCCAATCTAAGGCCAATGCGATGAAAGCAGTTCCATGAAGTTGATTCAGCTGATCAAAACTGGTTCTCTTACCTAGAAATGACTTCTGCATATAATGTGCCAGGCACCTCCAGTAATGAGGCAGTAGCTTCTTGAAGATAGGCGGAAACTTCCCCTCGTACCCCATAGATTGAGCACCAGCAAGAACAACCTCCTTTGGATACTTGATTGGATCAGTGGCTTTATCAGTAATGTTCAGCCCCTTTCTGATATCATCTTCCTCAATCACTACTTGTCTGTTCTGCACAGTCGCGGTAATACTTGTCTTGTCAGCATTTGCTCTTGCAGTACCCCAGAACTCCCTCACCAGCATCTCGTCAATAAGCACATTCGTCCTCAGGGCATGATTTATTTTGCAAGTGTTCATCCCGGCCACCAGAGAATAGAATAACTCCATATGCTTTTCTGGTGGGTCTTCCAGATACGCTGGGATGCAGTGATCCTGTTCAAACTTTATCTCTTCGTCTAGCATCTCTTCTGCCATCTGAGAAAGACAAGACACATGCATCAGACATTTCATCAAAGCTATTATGATTATTAACCCTTGACGTTGTTCAATTGAAAATCACATTTTACTTTTGAAGATCACACAGTTTCAAATTGAACTTTTAGGGAAAATAATTGAATTAAGCACATGTTCACAAGACACTCTCAATTTTATCTCAGAAACGATTAATTTTAATGAGATTCTCAAAATTGTTAAGTGTTTTAGATTTTAATTCTCAATTATGTGAATTTACGATTCAAAAAATGGGTTCACGATCCATTTAAATGAGTTTACGATCCGCTATCGGGTTCACGATTGGGTTCATTTAAAGACCAATCGTAAACATTAAATCCAATCGGAAACAATCAATTTAAATCCTGGCCCGATCGTAAACAAACTTTGTCGTAAACATCTGGATCGTGAACGTTTATCGGAAACTACGATCGTAATCGCCGATCGTAATCGGCGATCGTGAACGCAAATCGCAAACTCCAACCGTCGTCTTCTTCTTCACGAGAAACGTAAACACAGTAAACCTCCATTAACACTCCTGCAAAAACTCGTAAACACATTAAGAACTCAAATAATCACAAGTAAAACACCCAACACTACCTTTGATGAGATCAAAACAGAAAATCGACTTCAAATCTTTGCGAAATCAAGTCGAAATCAGTAGGACCACCGAAAAGATCACCGTGAAGCACAACTCAGACAAAAAAATTCAAATGGCCCGACACACAGATGAGTAACCACTCGATTAACAGAGGGCTTATGGTCGGAAACCGATTCCGATGGCGATAATACGCTCGGATTGCAAAATGGGTGCTCGGAGGTGGGTGCAGAAGGTTTTTCGGCGAGATACAGGCGGAGGAGGTTAGGGTTTGGGGAGCAGATCGTAAATGCAAAGAAATGAAATGGATCGGAAATGGGTAAAGATGAGGGTTTTGTTAAATAAAAAATTACACTTTGGCCGAGATCAACCTTTTTTTAAAAACACACAAATACTCCCAAACCTCAAAAACAATGTTGATTCTCTAAAAAATGTTAAGCTTTTAGAATTTGAGAATTTTACGAAGCTTCCCCTCAGATTCAAACCCCGAGTATCTGATCTTGATCATAAAAGAAAACTTTAAAAAATTTGAAGACTAAATAAAATTGAAAATGCACAAAATCAAGATAATCTAAATACTAGACAAAAACATACTTACCTTGAGATTGATGTTTTTCACGGATCAAACCAGACAAATCATTAACCGAGGAACCCTTTTCAGCTTCCGTTACTCGACGCTCTAGACATTTGCTCAAAATTTTTGAAACCATATAAACTCACATCCAGTTAAAAGTTTTAAGTGCTTAAGTTGTGGTACGTAATTACCGTCATGTTTAATTGTCCCCACACCCAATTGTTCATAGCAAAACCTACCCAACCTCAGAGTTTATTGAGGATTCACAAACCCCCAACTTGAGGAACCATGCAACACTGCTTTGACAACCACTTATTTCTTATTTTCATGGATTATCGGTTGATGATCAGGTCGGCAGCATAAGCACGCAGAGAAGACCAACAGAATAATTTCCTTTTCATTTTCATTTTCTTTTTCTTTTTCACAATTTATTTTTTTGAGTTCTTTTTCTTTTTCTTTTTTTGTGGTGTCGTCATTTACAGTATAAACATGGCATGTGAGAGAGTGAATACTAGGTAAATACCACTCTCAACCCATTTTTGTCGGGTCTTAGTTTTTTAAACTATGTAAACTAGGATGGAAAGCTAAACATATATAAAAGTTAAGTTACTGCACTTACAATGGATGATCATTGTTTTTGATTTAGCTTACCGAACATCATCTTTGAGACGTCTTTCACTTCTGCCTTACGCGTGTCAGTCTACGATCGTCATGGAAGTTTATATCACTTCCTAACAACTCAAGGCAAACAAAAGACATCATAAAAACTTCAAACAGACATTTTTTAGATTTTCTGAGACAATGATATTTATTCCCCTGTTTTTATGAGGCTTTTGAAAACAAACACTATTTTTTTTTTTAAATTTGCTATGTAAACTTTGATCAGATCATTCCTCGAAGAAAAAAAAATGAGTGCGGAAACCTCAAATGAGTGCGGAAACCTCAAATGCGATTGATTCAAGAAATAAGTAGAAGAAATAGATTCAATCTATGAGAAAGATTGAATCTTGAGTGATAAACTCTACAAGTTGAAGCTGATCGTAAACTTGAAAGAACACAAGAAGTTGTAAACTTGAAATTGTATTAGAAAAGCTTCATTTTCCTCCATCGGGCTCTCCTCAGGTTCATCTTCAGTCACAACAAAAGCATGCTCTTTATCTTCATCCCTTTCCATGGCAGCAATCATTGCATGAGACATACTAAACTCTTTCAATTGAGGAGTCCAATCATAACCACCTCCTTCCTGAACAACCAGAGCCTTTGCTTCAACCTTACCTTTGACCTCAGCAGCATTCTTCTCTTCGACCTTCTCTTTCTTAGGCTTAGTGCACTCCCTAGCAAAATGCCCGTATTCATCACAATTATAGCACCTCAGCTTGCTTTTGTCAAACCCCATCCTTATCTTGTCTTGATCTTTCCAGACGTTTCTCCCTGTCTTTGCCATGAATTTCTTTGCTCTGAAGACAGCCATAGCCATCTGCCATGAGACATCCAACATCTCAACATCTTCAGGATTTATCTGGTTCAGCTCACCAGACAACATATCAGTAGGCACAAGAGTTCCGGCCATGAGAGCATGGTAGCTGTTCATAAAACCCATACCAAGAGCAAAATTGGGATCATTTGTATCATCAGGGTTGACATTTCCACTTGAACTTCCTAGAGGTTGAGCCACAAAAGCAGTTGACTTTGCGACTGAGCTTGATCCATTTCCAGTTGACTTCACTTCATGCTTAGCCTCCACATCTTGTGACAACAGAGCTTGATTTAATTTCCCCGCCAAACTAAGAGAGCTTATATGATTCAACTCTCTCTGCTTGTCATCAATTAGCTTGGACTTGAGTTTGTTGATCATTTCATCAAGAGACAGCTCACTCAGCTTGTTGTTATCCTTAATGATTGAGATATTGGTGTTCCAAGACTTTGGTAAACTATTCAGCAGCTTCAAATTCTTATCTTCCAATTCTGGCTCCACACCATAGCTTGACATTTCTGCCATCAGAGACACAAACCTTTGCACTTGTGCTTCAAAAGATTCACCTTGAATATGGTTGAACAGATTGAATTTCTGTTTCAACATTTGCTTGCGACTTGCCTTAATGTCTGGATTTCCCTCATAGGCCACAATCAAAGCATTCCAGAGATCCTTCGCTGTCTTGCAGTGCTTAAATCCTTGAGCAATGTCAGGTGTTAGTGCCATGGTCATAATTGCAAACGCCCTCTCAGCCTTGTTGCATCTCTCCCAGTCATCATCATCAAACTCTTCTTTAGTCTTAGCTTTTCCTGCTTTAGCTCCTTCTCCATGAGTAGGTACATGTGGTCCATTAATCACTGCTCTCCACAATCTTAAGTCAACACTCTTCAAGTGGTTTTCAAACCGATATTTCCATTCCAAAAAGTTATCCGCCGAGGTGAGTCTAGGTGGGCGAGTGATGGATCCAATTTCAAAATCCAGCTTCTGATACATACTTGGTTCGAAATCCATTACGATAGCAAAGGTAACCTAAATCTAAAGTCCAAACGTCCAAAAACTGAGATTACGATATAAATCACTAGATTACGATCGTAAATGCCTGATTACGATCGTGAACACCGTTTCCGATCAAAGCCAAAATCGCAAACACAAAACCGACTGAAAATATCGTAAACACTGATTACGATAGATGATTACGACTCCGATAGTCGTAAACACCGTTTCCGATACGAGTGAGTCATAAACACAGATTACGACACCGATTCCGATCACACAAAATCGTAAACGACAATTACGATAATGTATAGTCGTAAACACAAAACCAACGGATCGTAAACACGATAAAGGTCCTGTCTTGAAATCGTAAACTCAATGATGATGAAGATCTTCAACTGCAGAAGTCGTAAACACGCTGAAACCCAGAAAACTCAATCGTAATCACGAAGAACAGCAGCAGCAGAAATCGTAATCACCCAGAAACCCTTCAAATCTTCAAAAACAAGAACTTTAACCCAGAAATCTGCTTGGATCAATATCGTGTGAGCCTCGAATCAATGATTCTTGGCTCTGATACCAATTGTTTGTCCGAGATCAAACCGTCAACACGATATTCGATCACAAATGAGTGCGGAAACCTCAAATGCGATTGATTCAAGAAACAAGTAGAAGAAATAGATTCAATCTATGAGAAAGATTGAATCTTGAGTGATAAACTCTACAAGTTGAAGCTGATTGTAAACTTGAAAGAACACAAGAAGTCGTAAACTTGAAATTGTATTAGAAAAGCATATGTAAATCATAAACAAATGAGGTTTATATGGTACCTCATACAAGCCCTAAAGAAATCGTAAACATCTAATCAGCCCACATGGCCCAATAGTAAACTTTAAAAAGCCCAAATACTAATAAGCCCAAAACAAATAAACTAGCCCACTAACTAATGTTCATGCCTTAATAAAACATAGCCCAACAAAGATACTTAATAGAACTTTGTTAAATTTTGTAGATGGCCAATAATAACGAAATCATCCCCGCCACAAACGTCCATAACCTATCACTAAGATCCATCTTAGACAAGAATCGTCTCAACCAAGACAACTTTGTGGATTGGTACCGCAACTTGAGAATTTTTCTCAAACAAGAAAAGAAGTCTTATGTGTTGGACGATCCTATCCCCGACGAACCCGATGTCGAAGACGTTGAGGCTTATGCCGATTCGGTGAGGTACACCGAGGACTCAGTCCAAGTTTCATGCCTCATGCTAGAAAGTATGATCCCCGAGCTTCAAAAGGATTTAGAGAATCATGGGGCATACGAGATGATATGCCAATTGAAGGAAATATTCCAACAAAAGGCAAGGACCGAGCGCTTCGAAACGGTTCGGGCACTCCATGCATGTCGTATGGACGAGTCACAAACGATTTCATCATGTGTTCTTAAAATGAAGAGCCTCATTGATCGTCTTGAAAGGCTCAATTATCCCGTTTCAAAAGAGTTGGCTACGGATTTGATCCTCAACACTTGGTCAAAGAAGTTTGACACTTTTGTATTGAATTACAATATGAATGGTTGGGAGAAGACCATTCCCGAACTTCACTGGATGCTCAAAACAGCTGAGCAAGGGATGGGCAAAAGTGTTGTGCCCGTTCTAACAATCGATGAAGGTAGTAGCAAGAAAAGGTCTCACTCTACCTCTAGTTCCTCAAAGGAAAAGTTTGCCAAAGCAAAGGGATTCGTCAAGGGGAAGGGCAAGAAAGAAGCCCCCAAACCGAAGGAGAATAAGCAAAAGGTTGCTTCAAATGATCCATGCTTTGAGTGTGGTGAGGTAGGACATTGGAAGAGGAATTGTCCAACCTATCTCAAAGGGTTGAAAGAAAAGAAGAATGAAGGTCAAACCTCGGGTAAGACCTTTATGATCTATATTGAGCTTAATGCTATTTCTTCTAACACATGGGTATTGGATACCGGATGTGGAACTCATATATGTAATATGTTGCATGGGTTCAAAAGAAATAGGCAATTGAAGACGGGAGAAGTTAGTCTCTTCATGGGCAATGGAGTGAAAGTTCAAGTTAAGGCCCAAGGAGACTATATTTTGGAACTTCCAAGTGGTTTGGAAGTAATTTTGAATAATGTACTATATGCTCCTAGTTTGACTAGGAACATAATTTCCGTTTCCCATTTAAGACATGTTGGATATGATTTTTAGTTTGTTAACAATGATATCCATGTTTCAATGAATGATATGTTTTATTTTAAAGCTAGCCCTTTAAATGGTATTTATGAATTGGTTCATGAAAACACTTCATATAATAGCTCAATATACCAAACCACCACCAAGAAACTCAAAAGAGATTTGAGTGACACCTACATTTGGCATTGCCGCCTTGGTCACATTAATAAGAACCGCATACAAGAATTAAAAAAGAGTGGTCTTTTGAAAACAAATGAATGCGATTCGTATGGCGTATGCGAATCTTGTCTTCAAGGGAAGATGACTAAGGCGCCTTTTAGTGGAACTACCGAAAGGGCAAAGGATTTTCTAGGGATCATACATTCGGATGTATGTGGACCTTTTAAGCCAACATCTAGGAATGGTGAAAGGTTAATTAAATCAACCAAGGTGAAAGGGAATGCAAGTGAGGGTGACGTGCAGGTTAATTAAATCGACCAAGGTGAATGCAAAGTTAAAAAGCAAGCAAATGAATTGGAAATTCAAGAAATGCAGCCCACGTGAACGCATCGCCTCGCGACACGCGAGGGATTAGAGTCGGCTAAAAACCGAATTTCACGACCGAGGGTTATATTTAAATGTTTTGACTTCATTTTTAGGTTTTCTAACTTAGGGTTTTCGGTCAGAGCCGACCCTAAACGAATTCTTATCTGTTTTTCATCTTTTTTCTCGTTTCTGAACGAGTCGATGATGATTGCAATGTTTGGCTAGCAACCGGTGATTACTTGGGTGAACGGTTAGTGTTTTCTGGTTTCGATCTAGGGTTTCGATCATTAGATAGAATTATTGATCAGTGACAATCTGTGATTCTAGTGTTTGCTTGATAAATCTTTGCAATTGCTTGTCGTATACGTACCCCCCGCTCCCAGACTACCTCTCTGAGCATAGCTCTAGAACTATACTTAGTATGTGCAGGATAACTAATTTTTTGGGTTGGTTAAATATGAACACAATCATGTCTATGTGATTTCTAGGTTAGATTCCTAACGAGAGAAATCGGTAATTCACTAATTCGGATCCTAAAGTAATTGCTTTTTAGTAATATAAGAAAAACCAATCAGTTGTTAGTTTGCTAGTTTAGTGATAATCATTTTAGTGTTAAGTCAACCAAATTCCATCAAAACAGCTAAGAGGCACTTTAGTTAAGTTAGTTTAGTAGTACAACTTAGGGTAGTGACAGTATTCTAGGTTAGATAAATAGAGTCGTTAACAACCACCAACTCCCCTGGATTGATACCCGACTTACCCTGTCTATAGGTTAGTTAGGATTATTTGTATAGCGGTCACGACACCCGTTATCAAATTGGCGCCGTTGCCGGGGAGTACGTGCGCTTGTTAGTGATTTTTAGTTTTTTTAGTTAGTTTATTGTTTTGTTTGTTTTTCTTTTTAAAAAAAAACCCCAAAAATATTTTTTTCTTTCTTTGCAATTTTAAATTTTCTTGTCTAGTCATAAAAAAAACCCAAAAAGATTTTTTTTTATTTTCTGTAATTTTTATTTTTATTAGTTTCGTTTAATTTCAAAAAAAAAAGTTTCATAAAAATTGTCTAGATTGCCCATTCTTCGATTCCATTACGTTTATTCTATCATTTCGACCAGTGCTACGCATTTGGTTTCGTTGTTTAGTTTGTTTGCAGGTGCTTTGAGAAAATCATGCTTAAGAAAGATAAGTGCTATAACTGTGGGAGCCGGTTTCATAGAATCAAATTTTGCCCAACACTGCCCAGTGGGATCAAAATTATGGAGGATTTAGATGGTCAGGAAGATTACGACAATTCATACTACCCATATCAAGAACCATCACACAATCAAGGATTTGCTCAGTCAGGGAAGCGTGACTACTTTACACGAAATATATATTCTAATAATCATGAAATTGATAATGTTTCTTTTGTAGGTTACCATGAGGGCTATAACAAAAACAACTCTCAAATAATATATGAGGATCAAGGTTACTATCAAGATGGATATCAAGAGGACTCATATTGTTATGGGGATCAACAACAGGACCAGGTTGAAATTAGTGCTCAACTAAATGATATATTAGAAGCCCTAAAAGAAATGGAGAAAAAGCACGAGGACACCCTCAAAGAATTCCAAGAATTGAAAAAGGACAATGAGATTCATGACCAAAAATTAGAAGCATTAAAGAAGCAGGTGGAGCAGTTGACAGAAGAAATGGCGAATCAAGAGAGTGAATCATGGGAACAATCGCCAATTGAGGACGTTAGCAACAAGTGGTGTTTTACGAAGTAGAGGTTGTTGAGAGAATGGCAATGGAGGTTGAGAGTGACATGGAACAAACTGAGTGCGAGATCATGGTTGAAGATGTAGTTGATGAGCAAGAGGTTGAGATCCCGACAGATACTTCTAATTATCATTCTTTATTTATTATGCAGGTAATCGAGGAGAAGAAGGTAAGGAAGAGGAAGGTGGTCGAGGAAGATGTTGGGCAAAAGCAAACTAAGAAACTCCGCAGTGATGTCGTGGATGTGTCGTGTGTGAACTTGCAAGTGTTAATGCGACATATCAATCATCGAGCATATGTGGGCAATGCCGCAGGTAAGTGTTCGCTTCGTCAAAAGATTGGTTTTAATTTTTGGGTTAATCTATTTTACATGCCAAGCTTAAAGAAAATATATAAAAGACGTGTGAAATACCGAGCTTTCATCGGTAATGTGCTTGGTAAGTGCGGATTGAAAAAGCTTAGAAGAAGTGTCAATTACCACGCGTTTGGCGGTAATGCAGTGGGAAAATGTGGACTGAAGCCACCATGAAGCAAATCAGGTAACAGGTCTGGCTGAAGACCTAAAATTTAGCGCTTCCAGGGAGGCAACCCAGTGGTAGGTATTATTTTTATTTATTTTATTTTTTGTTTTGTGTGGTTGTGTTTTTTTTGTTTTTCAGGAATTGGATCGGGTTTCGGTAGCGATTAGCAAAATGATGTTCCAGGTATGTCACATATATAAATATATTGAAACTGGTGTTGGTAAATAAAAAAATGATCAAATTTTTGGTGAAATTGCTTCCTCGCAACACGCGAGGGAGATGGAGGTAGTCATCGCGACACGCGAGGCCGTCAGTTGACAGACATTTTTGCTTTAGTTTTTGTTGCTCGAATCCGGTACGTTTCCTAATTCTGTTTCTTTTTATTTATTTGATTTCTTATTTATTTTTGTTGTTCTTTTTAACACATTAAGGACAATGTGTCGCTCAAGTGTGGGGAGGGGAATAACACGTTTCGTGTTTTTATTTTTGTGTGTTAAAAAAATTCCAAAAAAATAAAAAATAAAAAAATGTCTTTGGATAAACTTGCAAAAACATGGAAAATGATAGTACAATTGGTAATCGATTTTTAGAAATAAAAATAAAGAAAGAAAGGGAAGAGTGGTAGAAAAGGTGAGAATGGAAAACATGTCTAATCTGTGATGTGTCGGTAGGCCCAATTGACTTAGGATTAGCTTAAACTACCCATTGTGTTTATTGTTGTATAAATATGTAATTAAATCAGTCTGCTAGTGGGTTCCCATTTTAGGGGTGATAGGGATATCGAAACTGATGATTAGGAGGAAAAAGACCACTTTAGGCTAGATACTCTTATGTCCTTAGAATAACTCGGCACACCAATGAAGTGGCGCCCCATCTTTTCATGTTTGAGCATATTAGGTAATAAATTGGTTAATAATTTTAGAGTGAAGGAACAAAATACTCATGTACAATTCTGAGGATAGTATCCTGCAGCAGCGTGCCTCTGATGATGTTCTGGATCTCGCGGGCAAAATACTCATGTACAATTTTGGGGATAGCATCTCGCAAAAGAGTATCTCTGATGATGTTCGTTGGTAATCATAGATAAAATTAACCAACTATAAAAAAAAAGAAGAAAAAAAAAGCAAAAAATAGAAAAAGAAAAAAATAGTAGATTAAAAAATAAATGCTCAAAAACTTCACTGTCCATCTAATTCACTATTCTTTGGACATCTGAGTATCTGATTTAAGGGAGGTTGGGAAAAATCTATAAATATCATCTTAAATACCCTTTACTTTGACTGACTTTGATTCGGGAGTAGATTGAACTTAAACTTTCTGAACGTGGGACACATAGGCAGACTGATAACTCTATTCGGTAAATTATAAACACTTTGGGGGCGAAACAAAATATCAGTGGTTGGGTTTAGTCAGACCGAAATATCGGCAATTGCAGTTAGTATATGTGATTACATTTTGGGAATGTAGAGTTGACATGGTTGTTGATTTGAAAAGAAATGTTTTGAGGCTAATTTTCCAATTATGATTTCATGGCAGTTTTTCCGGGACGGAAAAAGATAAGTGTAGGGATGTGATGAGTAGCTTAAATCTACATTTTATTTATACATTAATCATCCCCTAACACACCGAGTTGGGCGTAAAGTATATTGATTTAACCGGTTTTTGTAAATAAAGTGTTGAGATAAGAATGAGCTTAAATGGTGTAACTAAGTTGAGTCAAAGCTTATCGAATTCACTGCTCGAAATATAATTTATTTTGTGAAGCTAGTAGCTTTCAATTCTTACTTAAATGAAAATGAAATAAAATTAATGATCTAAATTTAGAACATGTCGTGAGTTTCTGTGATGTCATGAATGGAAATTCATTTTCATAAGCTAAAGTAATTATATGTTTGATTATTTGCTGCAAAAGATATAAATAAATCAGTGATGAGGAGCTACTCACGTGGCTAGAAGGAAAGGATTGAATTAATTCTTTTGATTTCGCAATTGAAGTAAGTTATGTCCAACATTTGAAAGGGAATGCACGTGAGGGTGGCGTGCAGGTTAATTAAATCAACCAAGGTGAATGCAAAGTTAAAAAGCAGGCAAATGAATTGGAAATTCAAGAATTGCAGCCCACGTGAACGCATCGCCTCGCGACACGCGAGGGATTAGAGTCGGCTAAAAACCGAATTTCACGACCGAGGGTTATATTTAAATGTTTTGACTTTGTTTTTAGGTTTTCTAACTTGGGGTTTTCGGTCAGAGCCGACCCTAAACGAATTCTTATCAGTTTTTCATCTTTTTTCTTATTTCTGAACGATTCGATGATGATTGCAATGTTTGGCTAGCAACCGGTGATTACTTGGGTGAACGGTTAGTGATTTCTGGTTTCAATCTAGGGTTTCGATCATTAGATAGAATTATTGATCAGTGACAATCTGTGATCCTAGTGTGTTGTTTGATAAATCTTTGCAATTGCTTGTCGTATACGTACCCCCCGCTCCCAGACTACCTCTCTGAGCATAGCTCTAGGACTATACTTAGTATGTGCAGGATAACTAATTTTTTGGGTTGGTTAAATATGAACACAATCATGTCTATGTGATTTCTATGTTAGATTCCTGATGAGAGAAATCGGTAATTCACTAATCCGGATCCTAAAGTAATTGCTTTTTAGTAATATAAGAAAAACCAATCAGTTGTTAGTTTGCTAGTTTAGTGATAATCATTCTAGTGTTAAGTCAACCAAATTCCATCAAAACAGCTAAGAGGCACTTTAGTTAAGTTAGTTTAGTAGTACAACTTAGGGTAGCGACAGTATTCTAGGTTAGATAAATAGAGTCGTTAACAACCACCAACTCCCCTGGATTGATACCCGACTTACCCTGTCTATAGGTTAGTTAGGATTATTTGTATAGCGGTCACGACACCCGTTATCACTTTTGAAATGTTCAAAATCTTCAAGAATGAAGTAGAAAATCAACTCAACAAAACAATAAAGATCCTTTTTTCGGATAGAGGAGGTGAATACCTTAGCAATGAATTTCAAGACTATCTTAGGAGTTGTGGGATTGTCTCACAACTTAGTCCACCTCGAATGCCACAACATAATGGAGTATCGGAGAGGAAGAATCGAACCCTATTGGATATGGTTCGATCTATGATGTGTAGAAGTTCATTACCTCTATCAGCCCTACTCTCAGCGGCCCGTATTTTGAATATGGCCCCAACCAAGAAAGTGTAAAGGACACCTTTTGAGTTATGGCATGGAAGGGTTCCATCCTTATCTTATCTAAAGGTGTGGGGTTGTGAAGCTTATGTAAAGCGTGATGCTTCTAACAAGCTAGCACCCCGGTCCACTAAGTGTATATTTGTAGGATATCCTAAAGATTGTATATGATATTACTTCTACAATCCAACAGAGCAAAAGGTATTTATTGCTAGAAAGGCCGAGTTCCTGGAAACTAAGTTCCTTATGGAAGGAACTAATGCAAGAACAGTGGAACTAAAGGAGGATCAAGAACCACAAGCCGATACACGTTTGGTTGAAACTAGCCCTCTACAAGAAATTGTTGAAGATGATCAAATGGTTGATCAAGACACACACAACGTTTGTAGATCCGGTAGAACTAGTAGTCCACCCGAAAGATATGGATTTTTCATGGAAGGATGCTATGTGGTAGATTCGGATGAACCAACCACTTACCGTTATGCAATATCCGATTCCGATTCGGACAAATGGCTGGAAGCCATGAACGTTGAGATGCAATCCATGCATGCCAACCAAGTATGGGACTTGGTAGTGCGACCTCCTAACTCCAAGGTAGTTGGAAGTAAGTGGGTTTTCAAGAAGAAGACCGACATGCAAGGAAACTTAGACACATTTAAAGCTCGACTTGTTGCAAAAGGTTTCACTCAAACTCAAGGGGTTAATTATGATGAAACTTTCTCGCCGGTGGCAATGCTAAAGTCGATAAGGATATTATTTGCCATAGCCGCCCATTATGATCATGAGATATGGCAATTGGATGTCAAAACGGCTTTCCTAAATGGATATCTTGAGGAAGATGTCTATATGGCTCAGCCCGAGGGTTTTGTCGATCCAAAACATCCTAACAAAGTGTGTAAGTTAAAGAAATTAATCTATGGATTGAAACAAGCATCAAGGAGTTGGAATCACCGTTTTGATGAAGAGATAAAGAAATTTGGCTTCATCAAGAACGAGGATGAGGCTTGTGTGTATAAGAAGGCTAGTGGGAATATAGTCACTTTTCTAGTACTATATGTCAATGACATTCTATTATTTGGAAATGACATTCTAACCATGGAAGGTGTAAAAGCCTAGCTTGGAAGTTGCTTTTCCATTAAGGATCTAGGTGAAGCCGCCTATATTTTGGGAATAAAGATCTATAGGGATAGATCAAGGCGCTTGATAGGTTTGAATCAAAGTGCATACATTGACAAAATCTTGAAAAGGTTCAAGATGGAGAACTCTAAGAAAGGTTTGGTACCTATTCAAAGAGGGGCTATATTGAGTACGACTCAATGTCCAAGCTCAAAGGTTGAGAAAGAGAAAATGAAAGGAATCCCATATGCGTCTGCTATAGGATCGATTATGTATGCTATGATATGCACCAGACCGGACGTGTCATGCGCCTTAAGCATGACAAGTAGATACCAACAAAATCCAGGAAATAGTCATTGGATGGCTGTCTAAAGTATATTGAAATATCTTAGAAGGTCAAATGATATGTTCTTAATATATGGAGCCGATGAGAAGGAACTCGTTGTAAGGGGTTACACGGATGCGAGTTTCCAAACGGATCGAGATGATTCTCTATCACAATCGGGGTATATCTTCATTATGAATGGAGGGGCGTTCTCTTGGAAGAGCTCAAAGCAAGATGTGGTTGCATTGTCCACTACGGAATCAGAATACATCGCCGCATCTTTGGCCGCACAAGAAGCCACGTGGTTGAAGAAGTTTATTGCCGAACTAGGGGTTGTTCCTACCATTCAAGGACCCCTAGAGATCCTTTGTGATAACGAGGGAGCGATTGCTCAAATCAAAGAACCTCGTGATCATCAAAAGGTGAGGCACATCGAGCGGAGGTTAAACTACATAAGGGATAAAGTTGCAAAAGGAAAGATATGTATTCACAAAGTTCACACCAACGACAACGTCGCCGATCCACTCACGAAGCTCCTAGAACGCCCAAAGCATGAGGGTCATGTTTGTGCCATGGGACTTCGACATTCTAGTGATTGGATATGATTTATGTTTTGTATTTAGATATCAGAACAATTGTTATTTTGACACTTTTATATGAATGTGGGATTTCATTTAAAATTGTGTAGAGTTCCATTTTGCATGTTTAAATCCATGAATAAGTTACTTATTCTAAATGTCCGTAGTCGATCATATTTGTGAGAACAAATATGAAGGTAAGACTATTATGAACCTGAATTGGTGGATATTCATAAGGTATGAATATGGAGCAATGGATTGCTACCAAAGTTCATAGATATTTGTGGGAGACAAATATTGGACGACCCGCTCTCAAGACTTACCCTATGGAATCTTAATTGATTGATCATAAGTAAGCTTGAGTAAAGGAGAATATCATTTGTATCCTCTGACCTGAGATACATATTGGGTCTTGATATTCACCCAGCATTATGCTTTGACTTAGTTCTTCGTTGTTCTGAAACATGGCAGCACATAAGGCTAAGCTCAGGCATAGTACTAGGTGTTTGTGAGAGACGTATGTAATCAAGATGGAATTTGTCCCTCTTATTCGTTGAGAGTTAAATGTCTAAGGCCTGAATGAAGTTAAATCTTGTGGAGAGTGATCACTCTATGTCTCTAGGATTTAACATGACATTTGTGACAAAAGGATAAATGAACGTTTCACCTAAAACATCTCAAGTAGCGACTTGAAGGAGATGATGTTATTGAATGGCACTTCGTCATGCGTATTAGGGGTAGTAAACCGTTGTTAGGCGGTATTTGCTGCTTGCATCAATCTTCTATGAATCTTGTGCAAGTGGGAGATTGTAGGATTCGGTCTGCCCAAGACGCATGTTAGATTGATGTGGCTAGTACGTCATGAGCCAAGTCGGGTCATACCCAATAACAAGCTAGACAAACACCTACAATGTTTATTTAGATATGATCAAATAAATAAATATTATCACTTGAAAGGATATTTAGAAAATGTTTTCTAAATAATAGAACTTAATATTTTAAGTCATGTGGATGATTTAATTAGAGAGATTAAGTAACAATATTATTTAATAGATTAAATAATTTGTTACATGACATATAAAAGGATTATATGTTACATACATATATTTTGGACATGTTACATTTAAAGTGTAAGACTTATGTAACATGACAAAATAAAAGTGGGTATTAATATATATGGTTATATTACATTAAAAATTATATATATATATATATATATATATAATTTAATAAACAAAGGAGGTGGAGTGTGGAGTTGGTCTTCCACTTATCAAGATAGTCTTGATAATCCCCCCCCCCCCCAAATCAAAACCCACCTAGCCATGCAAATTTCTCTCTCTTCTTGGTTAAATAAGTGCAAGACACTTCCTTGTTCACACACCCCTTAAAAAAAAATTCGGCCAAGTTAATGCAAGAACATAGGAAAGGAGTTTCCATTTCAAGTGTAAAGAAATCCTAGCAATTCGAGGTGTTTGTTGGAGGCTTGACGGGTATACTAGCTTGAGATCTTCTACCTTGGAGATTCACATTCAAGAACCATCATCCTCTTCATGTTCTTTCTTGGAGAAAGGTAGATTTCTAAACATCCTATGGTTGTGTTTTGATAGCATGTATTTCATATTTGGATCCTCGGTTTGGGTTTTATAAACAAGATGTTAAAATTGGTTTTAACATCAACTAATCAAGTTTTTTTTATAAAAACTTTGGTTCTCCGCTGCGTTTTACATTTTAAGGAGTTAAAATGGCTTTGATAAACTTCTTAAAAACCCAACAATAACACAATTACAAAACAAGTTAATTATTAACTTCAGTTGCTTATCTGAGTGCGACAGATTTCAAACCTTCAAATAACCACAAAACAACCATAATTTTCAAAAACTAGTGTTCGGTTCCTTCAAAAGGCTCCATGCTCGACCCGGACCTATCAACTCCGCTTAGTACCTATCATTAATACTAGTAACATGTTAGCATTAAAGACAATTGCCTACATAACCCCCAACTAAGGTTATAATTTAAATACAAACAACAATCATCGAACTCAAGTTCCAGACGTATCGCTTGGAAGAAGTGCTGTGCCAGGCGATAAGCTTGCCATGGCATGCGTATCGCTTGCTACATCTCTTCCTCCAAGTAATACGCTTGGAGCCATAATTCCAGCGGCCAAGCTAAGATTTACTTAGCCAAATTCCTCTCATTTCCAGATTTCTCCTACAAAGGTCCACATTTCATACCAACCTTTCTAACATTCATTTCCTGCATTTCTAACTTCATCATCAGTTTAATAACACAATTATAAACACAACTTGACTCACACTTTGAAATTTGCATCATATAGAGGTGAAAAAACCAACACATGACTCATTAAGCCCCATTCTTGGTAATTATCATTTCGAGCCATCTGATGATTCAATTTAAACATCTTGCATTAAACAATATTGTGACGCCCACTCCCAGTCTTGGCCGTAGGTGGGGTCACGCATCAGATTTACTCATGAACACAAGGTACAACAGAGATAACTAAAGCAACGGAAAACTTTTATTTATATATAAAGCCAAGTACAAGTAAGATACACATCTATAACAATTATAGAAAATTATAAAAGATAGTTACTATAACTATGTCTCTTTCTATAGAACTTATGCCAGCATGCCCGTATAGCCTTCCTCCAACGGCTTGCCCATCTAACACTGCTCAAACATGAGCCTTTCCATTTATGCTTGGATCCTTAATATCACTTGATATACATACTTTAAAGGATCAACTTACGCTGGTGAGTTCTACATTTTTCTAAAAGCGTTACCTTTACCTCGAAGTTTATTCCAACGCTTGGGCCTAATGGCCCCCTTTTTTAAGAAACATGTATCATGTATGAAACATAATAGCATTATACCAAAATATAACCTTTAAACCATTGTCATTTAAACATTTATCATTTAACCATTTACTAAGCATTGTCAGCTGGAACCACGTTAGTTTCTCGGGTAACTGTCACCACCCGAATACCTTTTCATAGTAGAGTAACCATCATTACCCTAGAGAACCGTCATTCCCCGCTTATATTGTACAACAACCGTTTCCTTTTTATTCAGACAATATTGCTTAGACCATTTCTCAAAAATCCATTTGATTATTCTTTAAATAACATTTCCAACACCAGTCCATCACCTGATTATTGAAATAAGCATTTTATAATTATAATGTTATTGGTCTTGTTAAACCATAGTGATACATACATTGGACTGAGTCTATATCATTTCCTATTGTATTACAGGTGTTTATATATAGGAAGTACCATAGGTATCCACCACACCTTAAATACAAAAGATATGATATAGAACCACCCCAGTGTAGATTACACCTTTACATTTTCCATTTCTCAAAACTTTATTCAAAAGTTTCATCCTTCATATTACCCGTTCATTATAACCTTCTCAACAACAATTAACAGGTAATCACAATTTTAAATAGCTATAGGCATTAAAACATTTCACGTAAGTGTATAAACACAACAGGTAAAAAGGCAATTCAAATACTTTCCATATAAAAAATCGAATATATATCATTGTATGTATATCAGCCATAAAACAATAAAACATTTAAAAGTGGGTTCATAGATCTCACCTTCGCTTTGCGAAGTTATTATACTTGGGTTAAGTCCTCGCGAATCAGTTATCTAACATCTTTACGTAATGTCCCTATCAAGATATCCTAAAGGTTACGAATAATGTTTAAGACTAACCCAATTAACCAAAACCCAACTCTTTATTGGTTATAACCGATAATTATCAAAATGACCGTTTTGCCCCTTAAAGGAAAAATACCCCATTTTTAATGATAATATGAAGACACGCATTCCTATAAGTAAACGTTCACTCCGGGATCGCCCAGTGCGTTATGTTAGATCCCAATTGGGATTTATGCGAAAACCTCGCTGAGCCAGAAACCCCAAGGTACAGACGCTTACTCTTCTGGTCCGCACGAACTTCTAAATATCCGAATAACTCGTATTTTCAATAATTTATTATTTATTAATTTTATCTTCATATATACTTCAAATATATATTAACATGTTACTATACCAAAAATCAAACCCCCGTACCCTCTAGATTATTTTATATTAAATAATCTTATTTCAAAACCCTAATTTACGTAATTCTCAAATTATTATCAATAATCGTTTATTATCAAATAAACTTAGCTCTTCTGTTCATAATATCATATTATGATATACTTCAAAAGATGGGACCTTAATTCAATCCCGGTCATTCAATTTTAGCAAAACAACGTCTAGAAAACCCTAATTTTGACCCGTTTCTCAAAATCATACCAAACCTTTTCAAATCATGAAATTATCTTACGGCTTTCTTGAAACATATTATTTTAAGCATACATACCAAAATTCAGACATTGATTCCAAACAGATTAATCAATTTAAAGAATCATACTCAATAACCCTAATTTCAGATCTTTTCTAAAAAGCATATCTAGGTGTTATGAATCACAAAACTGATTGAGGGATTTTGTAATACATACCAAATAAAGCTTGACTATTGAAAATTAGCTTCAAAGACCTCCTGGATAAACCGAATTCGAGCAATGAACGTTCTTTGAGAGTTTTATGGTTTTTCTAAGCTTTGATTTGTGATTTAGCAAGTGAATCTGATGATATATGGCTTCTATTTATAGTATAAGATGTGAAATATAGTCTAGACACGTCCCATTGTGACTAAGGATAAAAAACAACACGTGTAGGGGTCCAAAATGACAGTTGTTCGAGATAAACGCAAATACGTCTGTTTCTGCAACCCTTCGGCGTACGCGAAGGTTTTCTTATCCAACCTCCGCGATACGCGAGCTGTTCTCAGCCCCATTTTTTTCATTTTTAGCCCTCGATCTTTGGTTTAATGCAATTACACCCCTCATTATATTAATATGATTTTAAGCCTTTAAACATATTAGGATATATTCCTAATTATTTCTAACTCTCGGGATACAAAAAAACGAGGATTGTAATCACGTATATTATCACATATTTCTCTATTTCTTAACTTTACAACTACATATTCACGTATATCATTACGCATGTATACATATAACTCATATATAATACATATAACATATAAACATATATTCCCTAATATGTAAAATAAGCACAGTTTTTTATATTAACTATCAATTACGCATTTACCTGAATCTTGGGATGTTACAACTCTCTCCCCCCTTAAATAGGTTTCGTACTCAAAACTTGCTCATAGCGTAAATAGCTTAGGGTGAGAATCTCTCATTTCGTCTTCTCGTTTCCAGGTAGATTCAGAACCTTTTCCGTGCATCCACTACACTCTAACTATAGGAACTACTTTATTTCGAAGCTTCCTTTCACTGCGATCTAGAATCGCAACTGGCCATTCTACATAGGATAATTTATCGTCTACTTCTATTTCCTCTATTGGCATAATTTCTTATTCATCAAATACACACTTTCTCATATGAGAAACATGAAATGTTGGGTGAATCCCAGAAAATTCCTCAGGCAGATCTAACCGATAGGCAACTTCACCCACATGTTCAGCAATCTTAAAAGGTCCTACATACCTTGGGTCTAACTTGCCCCTCTTGAGAAACCGAATAACACCCTTCCAAGGAGAAACTTTTAACAACACGAAGTCTCGCTCCTTGAACTTAATTTGCCTTCTCCTCTTGTCCGCGTATGACTTTTGTCGATCTTGCGCAGTATTCAATCGTGCCTTAACCACATCGAGCTCTTGAGCCATATTTCGGACTACTTCTTTACTTCCCAATTCTCGTTGGCCAACTTCACCCCAACACACTGGAGTTCGACATTTCCTCCCTTACAACATCTCGAACGGAGGCATGCCAATGCTAGCATGATAACTGTTGTTGTAGGAGAACTCTGCCAGTGGTAGGTGACTATCTCAACTTCCTCTAAAATCTATAATGCAAGCATGCAATATATCTTCTAGAGTCTGAATCGTCCTCTCACTCTGACCATCTGTCTGGGGATGATACGCCGTGCTAATATGCAATCTCAATCCCATATTCTCGTGGAATTTCTTCTAAAACTGCGAAGTGAACCGCGTGTCCCTATCAGAAACAATAGACATCGGCACTCCGTTTTTGGATATGATCTCATTGATGAATAGACTGGCTAACTCCTCAGAAGAATGTGCCTCACGAATAGGCAAAATGTGAGCACTCTTGGTTAGCCTATCCACAATCACCCAGATGGTGTCATAACCTTTATCTATACGAGGTAGCTTAGTTATGAAGTCCATCGTTATGTGTTCCCACTTCCACTCGGTAATCTCTAAAGGCTGAAGGCTTCTGATTCTTAGCCTTAACCTTTGCGCAAGTTAAGCACTTACCCACGTACTGTATGATGTTAAACTTCATACCTATCCACCAATAGTCTCTTTTTAAGTCTTGGTACATCTTGGTCATACCAGGATGAATCGAGTAATGTGACTTATGTGCCTCATCCAATACCTTATCGTGAATCCCACCGGTAAGTGGTATCCATATTCGACCAAACATGATCTTCACACCATATTTGTTTTCTTCCAAACTTCGTGTTTGGCCGACCATTCTCTCCTTCTTGATATTATCATCCTTAAGGGCTTCATATTGGTCTTTGCGAAGTTAGATAAGAAAATCAGGAGTGATTATTAACTTATATGACCTCACCCAAAAAGAAAGATGACCCTCCTTCCTACTTAAAGCATCAGCTACTACGTTGCCTTTACTTGGGTGATACATAATCTCACAATCATATTCTTTAATCAACTACAACCATCTACGTTGCCTCATATTAAGATATTTTTGCTCAAAGAAATATTTGAGACTTTTATGATCAGTGTAGATAATGTACTTCACCCTATACAAATAATGCATCCATATCTTGAGCGCAAACACTACCACAGCTAACTCTAAATCTTGAGTCGGATAGTTTGTCTCATGAGGTTTTAGCTGTCGTGATGCGTAGGCAATTACCTTACCTCGTTGCATTAACATGAAACCCAACCCTAGATAAGAGGCATCGGAGTATACTACCAAATCATCAGGCCCATCCGGCAAAGTTAATACCGGTGCCTGAGTCAATCTGGTTCTAAATTCTTCAAAAGCATTCTCTTGACTTGAACCCCAAAAGAACTTGACATCTTTCTTAGTCAATTTGGTTAGAGGTGTTGCAATCTTTGAGAAGTCTTGAATGAACCTACGATAATAATCGGCTAGACCCAAGAAGCTACAAATCTCCGAGGGTGTCTTTGGTGGTTTCCAGCTCATTACCATTTCTATCTTGGAGGGATCTACGAGTACACCATCTGCGTTTATGATGTGACCAAGGAATTGCACTTCCCTTAGCCAAAACGGACATGTAGAAAATTTAGCATAAAACTTTTCCCTCCTCAAGGTTTCCAACACTTCTTTCAAATGCATGGCGTGGTCGGACTCGCTTCTGGAATAAATTAAGATGTCATCTATGAACACGATCATGAATCGGTCCAACATGGGTCGGCATACTCTATTCATGAGGTCCATGAATGCTGCATGTGCATTAGTCAACCCGAATGACATTACCAGGAACTCATAATGTCCATATCGCGTTCGAAAGGCCGTCTTCGGAATGTCTTCGTCTTTAACCTTCAACTGATGATATCCTGACCGCAGATCAATTTTGAAAATCAACTTGCTCCTTGTAGCTGATCGAATAAGTCGCCGATCCTATGCAATAGATACTTGTTCTTTACCGACAGCTTATCTAACTCTCTATAGTCCATACACATCCTTAGGCTTCCATCCTTTTTCTTCACCAAAAGCATTGGAGCACCCCCAAGGCAAGATACTCGGCCTTATGACGCCTTTGTCAAGTAACTCTTGCAGTTGTGACATTAATTCCTTCATCTCCGAAGGAGCTAATCGATAAGGTGCCTTTGCTATAGGTTTTTCTCCTGGCACCATTTCGATCCCGAATTTTATTACTCTGTCAGGAGGAATGCCCAGTAGACCTGCTGGGAATACATCTGGAAATTGATTTACTACCGGCACATTCTTCAGCTGTTTCGGTTCTAAGTCCGAGTCAATAGCGTAAGCTAAGAATGACTCACACCCGTGACTCAAGAACTTACGTGCTTTGACCATAGAAATAATCTTTACTGTAGAACTGTCGCGATCCCCATATACGGATATGACGTCTCTAATTGGTGCTCGAATCTGAACTTTTTTCTCATTACAAACGATTTGTGCATCGTTCTCTGCGAGCCAATCCATGCTCAATACGATATTGAAACTGGCTAAAGTCATAGGGAATAACCTAATAGGCAATTTATGTTCTTCTAATTCTATCAGACAATCATCTATCATATCAGAAATTATAAAACTCTTTCCCGAGGCAGTCTCGACTTCAAAAGGTTTTTCGGTCCTACTAATTGGTCTATCGAGTAATATACGGAATTCATCTGATACAAAGCTTCTACAAGCACCGGAATCAAATAGCACAGTTGTAGGCACATTATTGATGAGGAACATACCTAAAACTATATCAGGTGTTGCTTTTGCCTCAGCAGCAGTTATTGTATATGCCCTACCCCTAGCCTTCGGGATTTCTATTACTCGTAGTGGTTCTGGATTCTTAAATAACTTGGGATAATTTGGCTTAATATGTCCCTGCTCTCCAGACCCAAAACATTTCTTCAACTCCAGACAGTTGGTAGACAAATGACCTTCTTTCCCGTACTTGTAACAATTGTTTGATCCCAATCTACAATCTCCGAAATGATTTTTGTTGTATTTGCAGCATTTTGGCTAATCGCCTTGGGAACCATTCCTCGGCTTCTTGCCATGAACTCCATCGAACTTCCTCGAATTTCCACTTGCCTCACACCAGTTTCTTTTGTGTTCTCCTGGTCTTCCTCCTACACCATATTCTTCATCGTAAACTGTAGCACTAAGATCTATTACCTCCTGATACGTTCTAGAAGCATGAGGCTTTACTATCTTTCGCACCGCTGCTGGAAGAGCCTGCACATATCATTTCACTTTTTCTGCTTCCGGTGTCACTATCCTAGGCACCAACCTTGACATCTCGTCCAACCTAGTGGTGAACTCCTGATGAGTTGAGTTACCAGCTTCCATCCTCAAAAAGTTAATTTCAATCTTCTCAAGCTCGTTCTTCGGACAAAACTTATTCATTAACATAGTCTTTAGATCATTCCACCGCATGACAACAATGGCTTGTTCACCTTGGGACTGTAAGACAGAGTCCCACCAAAACAAACTCCACCAACAAAGGAAATCAGCTGCATATTTCACATCTTGATATGCACGACATTCACTAATACCAATAACGGCTTCCATTTCTCGAACCTAGCGGACGGTTAAACCATCATCTCTCTTTCATTCAAACGAGAGAGGCTTACATCCATTGAAGGTTTTGAACGAACAGCCTCCTCCTTCTTGGTGTGACGTTTCCTGCATTTGCATCAGCACCATTATTTCCACCATTGGCTCCTCCAGCACCGGCTCCACCAGAAACTCCTTGAAGCTGAGCTATGAGGTTAGGTATTGTAGCCTGGAATACGTTTGCTACTTTCGTAGCCATAGCGGCTCGTTGTGCCTCAGTAAAGACGTTTCCTCTTCCAACATTATTGGGTTCAGGATCTAGTTGTGCACACCTTCCAGAACCGGCTGGTATTCCGACTGGTCTAGAAACTCTTCTATCGCCTTGTCCTTCTCTTACCATGATCTAAAGACATTTCAGAATTCATGTGACATTGAGTTTCTAAATTTTGAGGGCATGACAATTAGATAAGTGTAGACGTCATACAGTTATATAGTCATGATGCATTCAAAACCTAGTTACTTTCATCACAATCCTCCTTAATGTCTATTCTTATCACTTCTATTTATACCGGTGATTCTATTTCAAACCGGTCTATAATTACTTCTCACATTTGGCCACATAACAGTTAGTACCCAAGATACATGTATATGGTCAATATGAAACGACAGTAGCTAGTAACAATTGGGTACCTACCAGATTCACATATCCTAGGTCCTACTTATTATGTTCCTAATGCAACCTCGTCCTTTTATGGACACAAGCTATTCTGGCTGGCATCTTGTCTTATCTGACTTTGTCTTTCCAGAGTCCTAATTTAAGTCTAGATATTGCATTTAATATCTAAATCTCTTAAACCAAGGCTCTGATACCAACTTGTGACGCCCATTTCCAATCTTGGCTCTAAGAGGGGTCACGCATCGGATTTACTCATCAACACAAGGTACAACAGAGATAACTGAAGTAGCGGAAAACGTTTATTTATATATAAATCCAAGTGCAAGTAAGATATACTTCTACAACGGTTATAGAAAATAATAAAAGATAGTTACTATAACTATACATCTTTCTATAGAACTTATGCCAGCATGCCCGTATAGCCTTCCTCCAACAACTTGCCCATCTAACACTGCTCAAACATGAGCCTTTCCCTTTATGCATGGATCCTTAATATGACCTGATATACATACTTTAAAGGATCAACTTACGCTGGTGAGTTCTATATTTTCTAAAAGTGTTACCTTTACCTTGAAGTTTATTCCAACGCTTGGGCCTAATGGCCCCCTTTTAACAAACATGTATCGGGTATAAAACATAACACATTATACCAAAATATAATCTTTAGACCATTATCATTTAAACATTTATCATTTAACCATTTACTAATCATTGTCTAGTGAAGCCACATTAGTTCCCTCGGGTAACCGTTGCCACCCGAATACCTTTTCATAATAGAGTAACCGTCGTTACCCTACAGAACCGTCATTCCCCGCTTATAGTTGTACAACCACCGTTTCCTTTTTATTCAGACAATATTGCTTAGACTATTTTTCAAAAATCCATTTGGGTATTCTTTAAATAACATTTCCAACACCAGTCCATCACCTGAATATAGAAATAAGCATTTTATAATTATAATGTTATTGGTCTTGTTAAATCATAGTGATACCTACACTGGACTGAGTCTATATCATTTCCTATTGTATTACAGGTGTTCATATATAGGAAATACCGCAGCGTATCCACAACACCTTAAATACAAACATATATGATATAGAACCACCCCAGTGTAGATTACACCTTACAATCATAACAAGGCAAACAAGATTATATTTATCCAATACTTATTCATTTACGCAAGCTTAGACCAAACCTTTACATTTTCCGTTTCTTGAAACTATATTCAAAAGTTTCATCTTTCATATTACCCGTTCATTATAACCTTCTCGACAACAATTAACAGGTAATCACAATTTTAAACAGCTATAGGCATTAAAACATTTCACGTATGTGTATAAACACAACAAGTAAAAAGGCAATTCAAATACTATCCATATAAACAATTGAATATATATATCATTTACGTATATCAGCTCGAAAAAATTAAAACATTTAAAAGTAGGCTCATAGTTTTAACAGCTATACGTAATGTCCCTATCAAGATATCCTAAAGGTTACGAATAACGTTTAAGACTAACCCAGTTAACCAAAACCCAGATTTTTATTGGTTATAACCCTTGATTATCAAAATGACCGTTTTGCCCCTTAAAGGAAAATTGCCCCATTTTTAATGATAATATGAAGACAAGCATTCCTATAAGTAAACGCTCACTCTGGGATCGCCCAGTGAGGTATACCAAAATTGCAATTGGGATTTATGCGACAACCTCGCTATGCCAAAAACCGCAGGGTACATGCGCTTACTCTTCCGGTTCGCACAAACTTATAAATATCCGATTAACTCGGTATTTTCAATGCTTTATTATCTATTCATTTTATCTTCATATATACTTGAAATATATATAAACATGTTACTATACCAAAAATTAAGCCCCCATACCATCCGGATTATTTTATATTAAATAATCTTATTTCAAAACCCTAATTTGACGTAATTCTCAAATTATTATCAAAATTCTTTTTATTATAAAATAAACTCAGGTCTTATGTTTATAATATCATACTATGATATACTTCAAAAGATGGGATCTTAATTCAATCCCTATCATTCAATTTTAGTAAAACAACGTCTAGAAACCCTAATTTTGACCTGTTTCTGAAAACCATACCAAACCTTTTAAAATCATGATATTAACTTAGGGATTTCTTGAAACATGTTAGTTTAAGCTTACATATGAAAAATCAGAGCTTGATTCCAAACAGACTAATCAAATATAAAGAATCATACTCAAGAACCCTAATTTGGGATCTTTTCTAAAAAGCATATCTAGGTGTTTTGAATCACAAAATTGATTGAGGGATTTTGTAATAAATACCAAATAAAGCTTGACTGTAGAAAATTAGCTTCTAAGACCTCCTGGATCAACCAAATTCGAGCAATGAACGTTCTTGAGAGTTTTAGAGTTTTTCTAAGCTTTGATTTGTGATTTAGCAAGTGAATCTGATGATATATGGCTTCTATTTATATTATAAGATGTGAAATATGGTCTAGACACGTCCCATGGTGACTAAGGATAAAAAACAACACGTGTAGGGGTCCAAAATGACAGTTGTTCGAGATAAACTCAAATCTGTCCGTTTCTGCAACCCTTCGCGGTACGCAAAGGTTTTCTTAGCCAAACTTCACAATAAAAGAGCTATTCTGAGCCCCATTTTTTCATATTTATCCCTCAATCTTTGGTTTAATGCAATTCCACCCCTCATACTATTAATGTAATAAAACGAGGATTGTAATCATGTATATTATCACATATTTCTCAATTTCTTAACTTTGCAACCACATATTCACGTATATCATTATGCATTTATACATATAACTCATATATAACACATAAACATATATTCCCTAATATGTAAAATAAGCATTGTTTTTATATTAACTATCAATTACGCATTTACCTGAATCTTGGGATGTTACAACTATCTCATGCATCAAAACATGAGTTATTTCACTACCCAAACTTGCACATATACACATTCTACAATTCTACCATTTCAAGCATTCGCATAACTAAATTCAACTTTTATTGACACAAGTTTCATGTGTAAAGTATATACACACTTACCCGAAGGTGCATTCTTTGTTTCTTGGTTATTTCTAACCATCTTTTCCATATCACCTGGTTGCCTCAATATCACAATTAACCCATATGGGTACCGTATTGACTAACCCATGGGTCAATCACTCTCTATTTTCAATCTTACGTCAATCAAGAACATGAACCAAAGCATTTCACTTTCATGGCACTAACCATTTCATACTATTGCTTCTACTAAAACATGTAACACATATCATATTTCTACATATTCAATTTACACCCTATGTTACTCATCTTAACCCCAAGCGAGTCATACAATCATACTTTACGTCTCACATCTTAGCTTACCCATCATTACCCTATCAGGTCATATTTACACATTTATTATAACACCATATGGTATTATCATTCATACCCTAATGGGTCATTCCCTACATTCATACCCAAACGTATCATTCGTTACACTCCTACCCAAAAAAGGGTCGTTCATTACAATCCTACTCACATGTGTCATTCAACCCACACTTATCCCAAACAGGTCATTCATTTTAATCATTACCCAAACGGGTCATTAAACACACACTTAACCCAAACGAGTCACTCATTTCAATCTTTTACCCAAATGGGTCATTCAACACACTCTTAACCCAAATGGATAATTCTTTTCAATATTTACCCAAACGGGTCATTCAATACACTCATAACCCAACGGGTCATTCATTTCAATCTTCACCCAAACGGGTCATTCAACACACTCTAAACCCAAACTGGTCATTCATCTTAATCTTTTACCCAAACATGTCATTCAACACACTCTTAACCCAAACGGGTCAATCATTTTAATCTTTTACCCAAACGGGTCATTCAACACACTCTTAACATTTCAATCTTTTACCAAAACGGGTCATTCAACACACTCTTAACCCAAACGGGTCATTCAACACACTCTTAACCCAAATGGGTCATTCATATCAATCTTTTACCAAAAAGGGCCATTCAACACACTTGTTATTCAAACGAGTCAGTTAACACACTCTAAACCCAAACGGGTCATTTAACACACTCTTAACCCAAACGGGTCATTCAACACACTCTTAAGCAAAATGGTTCATATTGCACATATTCAGAAAAAATACTTCATATATACACACTTAACCCAAACGGGTCATATTGCACAGATTCACATAATATACTTCATAATTACACTCTTAACCCAAACGAGTCGTATTGCATACATTCACATAACATACGTCATAATTACACTCTTAACCCAAACGGGTCATATTGCACACATTCACATAATATAATTCATAATTACACTCTTAACCCAAACGGGTCATATTGCACACATTCACATAACATACTTCATATTTAGACTCTTAACCCGAACAAGGCATATTACACATATTCACTTGATATACTTCATATATACACTCTTAACCCAAACGGGTCATATTGCACACATTCACATAATATACTTCATTATTACACTCTTAACCCAAATGGGTCATATTTCATACATTCACATAACATACTTCATAATTAGACTCTTAGCTCAAACGGGTCATATTACACATATTCACATAACATACTTCATGTATACACTCTTAACCCAAACGGGTCATATTGCACACATTCACATAACATACTTCATAATTACACTCTTAACCAAAACGGGTCATATAACACACTTTCACATAACATACTTCATGATTACACTCTTAACCCAAACGGGTCATATTACACACTTTTACACTCAACATACATCAATCAAACATTCTTAGCCTAAACGAGACATTTTACACACTTTTCTACATTTATTTACAAAGTTGTAGCCTTCATATAACTACAAACATCCTACGTCATTTTAAGTACCGAACGCCATATAATCAATTATAACATTTAACTAACACATAACTGCGTTCATAGTCAAACCACGTAATAATAAATATATTGCAACATACTACTTTAACCACTCTTGTGTTACCTCGGGTCTTCCATTCTAGCATTCCTTCATGGCTTGAGCTCCCACCACATTCACCTATAACTAATTAAGCACTTAACTTAGTAATCCACAACATAATCATACCTGATTCTCAAGTACCTTACTAACTATTATTTGTCAAAACTAGACACTTCCAAGTTAAACATCTCTTTTAGGCATTTTCACAAACACATGGTGTGCATGAAAATGCTAATTTATCACATACACTATTAACATACCAACTTACCCATTCTTCACATACTTGCATCTCAATTCACAGTTCTATGTAAACTTTACAACCTTTCACATAATCAAGAATACTTGGGGTATAATTTAGCAATTCTAACCCATCCTAATGATCATGTTCCATCTTCAATTGCTGGCTTAAACCCATTTTCATCATCCACTAAAATCGCATGAACTTACAAATGCAACCTAAGAATTAGACTCATTTACATCTAGGATGCTTCTACAACTGATTTCATACTTAATTTAACCAATTAAGAAGTATCATATATGAACAACTTGGCGAAAAGAACATACCTAGCACCCATATCACAAACTTAAGGGAGAAAAACATGGAGAAAGTGTTCTAAGACTCTCAATTTCGCAAACCCCCCCCCCCCATAGATTCACCTCTATTTGAGCTTGATTCCTTGTTCTTCATCAAAACCCTATCGCCCTCTTGCTCCTTTCACATTTGTGTTTTTCTCCCATGGGAAAAAACTAGACTTTTCATTTTAATCAAATTATTTACATACTGCCTCCCTCTTTAATAGCCCCCTTGCTAGTTTTAGCCACTTACTTATATTTTTCACATAACATCCCCACCTTCCATGGATTTTCTATTAGTTATTGATAACTTTAGTAACTAACTATTTTTCCCTCTTATTGGGTCATTATATAAAATTCACTTCATCCCAAAGGCACCACGTATTTAAACAAAAATCATAATTAATTCAAAACAGGTTTTGGGATGTTACAGGTGGCCTGGACGAAATCATCATCGGTGATGGTATTACTCTATCTATAACTCACCTTGGTCAAACTCATCTTCATACCTCATGTGGTTCAATTACTTCAATAGATGTTTTATTCGTCCCTCATTTTCAAAAACATTTAATTTGAGTTACCAAATCATGTTTCTATGAAAAAATTTCCAACTCATTTCTTTGTTAAGGATCTTTGCACGGGGGCACGTCTCATGTGGGGGGAGAACTACCTTGATGTCTACTACGCTGACCTTTTGATCCTTGCCTCATATCAATGCCGTCTCTTCCAACTCGTCCCTTGATTGGCATCACAATCTTCACCACCCATCTGTTCGAATCTTCAAGAACATTGCTAAAAGTTTAGGACTTCATTTTAATTTGAGCAATTTTCATTGTAATTCATGTTCTATTAATAAAAGCCACAAGGACTCTTTTGGCATGAATTCCTTCACCACTACAAACCGTTGCAATTAATTTACTCTGATGTTTGGGGACCCGTACAAAAATAAATCTGATGTCTCCCAATTTTTTCTGCAATTCAAAGTACTTGCTGAAATTTTTTCCAAACCCCATTAGTCTCTCTGTTTATTGACAATGGTGGCGAATACATTGGTCTCGCTTCATATCTTCAAACCCAAGGTATTTCTAACTTCAACACGCCTCTGCATACTTCAGAACAAAACGGTGTCGACGTACCCCGACATCGCCACATTGTGGAAATCGGTCTTGCCCTCCTTCATTATGCTAAACTCAAATCTTTTGGATTCTTGTGCCACCTGTGGCTTCACACGTATGTCAAATCCAAACTCCATCCTCACTCGGAAAGATGCATATTTTTTGGTTACTCGTCATCTAAGTCGGCATTTAAATGCTATGATTATAGCTCCAGACGACTCTACCATTCCCTTCATGTAAAGTTTGTCGAAACCGATTTTCCCTGAAAAACAAACAAAACTTTTTCCAATGATCTTCCCACTGCTAAGGCATTTTTTAGAGACCCCATAACTCCCTATATGGCTCAACCTCCTACTGTGTTATCCTACCCTCCATCCATGGCCTGGTCGGCCCAAAACCCGAAGCCCCTCTTGTCGATCCCCTCTTGTCGATCCCCACCACCAAAACCCGAAGCCCCTCATGTTATAGTATAACAATATATTAACAGAAATAAATTTTCTATGGGAGTAAGTTGTAATTGCTTTGAGAAGCTAGTGAATTGTGTGCTTGTTGTCTTGCCTCTTTGGTGAAGTCCGCTTGCTATTTATAGGAAGTAGTGGCAAGTTGCAAGCCAATAATATGGTTGAGGACGGTTGAATTTGGAGTGTGTCAGAGTATATAGAGATAATTTGAGGATATTCAATTTATCTCTTTTCAACTGTCTTCAACTACTTTCGTGTTTAATGCCAAGTTGGTATTCACTTTTACTTGTTCTTCACACAAAGGCAGAATTGTTCTTCTCTTAAACTTTATCTTCTAATAGTCCAGAACTCCTTCAGGACTCTTCTTTGAAGACCAGTAATGCTTCCCATTAGAAGGCTAATACAAAAATTAGGAATTCTGTAGAATCTGGTCTATACAGAACTACTTCGGAAATTCCGGAGTACTTCTGTACAAAAATCTGTAAATCATATGGATTTTCATATGTTTTCTCTTTTGAGGATGTATCTTTTATTTTCTTTTTTAATACTTGATTGCTTTCCGTTACATTTACATTGTGTTCTAACAATCCCCCCCCCCCCCCCAAGTATTTGAAGAAAATAAATTGAAAAGAGAAAATAGGTGCACAGATCATTTTCATTGATCATTTTATAGGAATAACAAACAAGGATTTACGAGTCTTTTCTAATCTTTGCCCTACAAGTGAGTGAGTTAATTTCAAAGTTGTAATCTTTATTACATTCTTCTAGCAGGGTTCGAAAGATGTCCTCTCTTTCAGTAAAGCTTCAATCCCTGTTTTAGAAACTTCCTTGGCTCCACTGTTATTTGTCTTGCATTTCTATAAGATAAACAAGAGGAAGTCTAATGCTAGATTTGTGTATTTCTGTTTTTCTTCTAGCGTAAAGAATCTTCTTTCTTCAGAGTGGTCTCTGAAGCAGATGCCAGGGATTTGGCCAAGAAAAGATGTTCCAGATCCTCTCCAAGACACTCCAGGAGGAATATTTTCATTTGGCTTTGTTAGGAATAGTAAAGAAATGTCAGATTCTTTGGCTAGTTGAATATCCACTTGTGCTTGTCTTCTGAACATTCTTTTTCCAGCTTCAATTCCCTTGTATAAAGTTGTGCTTACCCTTTCAGTTTCTGAAGGTTGATTTCAGAAGTACCTGTTGGGCTATACATATGAGGCATGAACATTAGAGTGGGCTTAGCTGGTTTGGGCTTAGAGTGATTACGATATGGGCTTGTTGGGCCGGTTTTCCTTTGTGGGTTTATGATTACTTTTAGGGTTTTGTAATGGGTACTATATAAACCCATCTAGTTTATGATTGTAACTAGTTGTTGTTTACGATTTGTGCCTCCTCTCTTGTATTTTCGATCGTATACATCAATCCAAGAAAGTTTGATTGTTCTTCATTCAAGATTTGATCTTTTTGTGTTGTTTATCACTCATATCAAGTCTATTTCATCTACTTTCTCTTGAATCAATCTCGTACAAGGTTTCCGCACTTGTTCGAGATCAAGATATCGTGAACGGTTGTTGATCCCGGACCAACAAAACATTAGAGTGGGCTTAGCTGGTTTGGGCTTAGAGTGATTACGATATGGGCTTGTTGGGCCGGTTTTCCTTTGTGGGTCAATGATTACTTTTAGGGTTTTGTAATGGGTACTATATAAACCCATCTAGTTTATGATTGTAGCTAGTTGTTGTTTACGATTTGTGCCTCCTCTCTTGTATTTCCGATCGTATACATCAATCCAAGAAAGTTTGATTGTTCTTCATTCAAGATTTGATCTTTTTGTGTTGTTTATCACTCATATCAAGTCTATTTCATATACTTTCTCTTGAATCAATCTCGTACAAGGTTTCCGCATTTGTTCGAGATCAAGATATCGTGAACGGTTGTTGATCCCGGACCAACAAAACATTAGAGTGGGCTTAGCTGGTTTGGGCTTAGAGTGATTACGATATGGGCTTGTTGGGCCGGTTTTCCTTTGTGGGTTTATGATTACTTTTAGGGTTTTGTAATGGGTACTATATAAACCCATCTAGTTTATGATTGTAGCTAGTTGTTGTTTACGATTTGTGCCTCCTCTCTTGTATTTCCGATCGTATACATCAATCCAAGAAAGTTTGATTGTTCTTCATTCAAGATTTGATCTTTTTGTGTTGTTTATCACTCATATCAAGTCTATTTCATCTACTTTCTCTTGAATCAATCTCGTACAAGGTTTCCGCATTTGTTCGAGATCAAGATATCGTGAACGGTTGTTGATCCCGGACCAACAATTTGTATCAGAGCCAAGAATCACTGATTCGAGGTTCTCACGGTATTGGATTCAAGCATTTTCTGGAAAAAGTTCGATTTTTTTTTAAGGTTTGAAGCTGCTCTTTGAGTTTACGACAAATCTGCTGCTGATTTCTGGGTTTACGATTTCTTTCTGGGTGTTTTTGTGAGTTTACAAGTTAGTGTTCTTCGCGATTTCGGTGTTTACGACTTCAAGATCGAATCTTTGGGTGTTTACGACTTTTCTGTACCGGAATCGAGTTTACGATTTTTCTTTGAAGGAAACGTGTTTACGATTTTATTCTATCGGAATCGAGTTTACGACTTGCTTGAATCGGATTCGAGTTTGTGACCTATTTGAATCGGGGTGTGTTTATGATTAAGGGATTACGATCAGCGTGCGTATCAAAATCGTAAACAAGGTTTACGATCAGAAAGTCTTCTTTTTGGACATTTGGACTTTTAGTTTTCGTCATGGATTTCGAACCGAGCATGTACCAAAAATTGGACTTTGAGATTGGATCAACTACACGTCCTCCTAGACTCACTTCTGCTGATAACTTCCTTAAATGGAAATACAGATTCCAGAACCATTTGAAAAGCGTTGATTTGAGACTTTGGAGATCTGTTGTGAATGGACCGTTCATACCCACACAAACTGAAGCAGGAAAGGTTGGAGTGGTAAAGACTGAAGCAGAATACTCAAATGATGATAGGGAAAGATGTAACAAGGATGAGAGAGCTTATGCTATCATGACAATGGTGTTGACGCTGGAGATTGCTCAAGGGTTTAAGAAATACAAGACTGCAATGAAACTCTGGGATGCTCTGGTGGTGGCCTATGAAGGTAATCCCGATATTAAGGCGAGCCGTAAGCAGATGCTGAAACAGAACTTCAACTTGTTCAATCATATTCAAGGAGAGTCCTTTGAAGCTCAAGTCCAAAGATTTGTGTCCTTAATTACTGAGATGTCAAGCTACGATGTTGAACCTAAACAAGAAGACAAGAATCTGAAACTCTTAAAGAGTTTACCCAAGAACTGGAATACCAACATCTCAATTATCAAAGATAACAACAAGCTGAGTGAGTTAACTATTGATGTGCTGATCAACAAACTGAAGTCAAAGATGATTGATGATAAACAGAGGGAGCTGAATCATCTAAGCTCACTGAGCATGGCAGGAAAGTTGAATCAGGAACTTTTATCTGAAGAAGTAGGATCAAAGCAAGCTCGAAGTTCATCTGGAAATGATTCAAGTGCTAACATAAAGTCAACTGCATTCGTGGCACGATCTCAAGCAAGTTCAAGTGGAATGGTCAACGCTGATGAGGCTAATGCTACCAATGATCCCAACTTTGCCCTTGGAATGGGATTCATGAACAGTTACCATGCACTTATGGCTGGAACATTGGTGCCTACTGATATGCTGTCAGGAGAACTGAATCAGATCAATCCTGAAGATGTGGAAATGCTTGATGTTTCCTGGCAGATGGCAATGGCAGTTTTCCGTCCTAAGAAGTTTATGGCTAAGACTGGAAGGAATGTATGGAAGGATCAGGACAAGATCAGGATGGGTTTTGATAAGAGTAAGCTCAGATGATTCAACTGTGATGAGTACGGGCACTTTGCAAGGGAGTGTACCAAGCCCAAGAGAGAGAAGCCAGAAGAGAAGAAAGCTGGAGATGGTAAAGGGAAAGCAGAGACAAAGGCTTTGGTCGTGCAGGATTGCAGGGAATATCAATGGGCTTCGCAAGTGAGGGAACTCAGTCTGACGGGTACTATGATTGCTCAGATGGAGAATGATGCTGATGAAGAACATGCTTTTGTGGTCACTGATGAGGAGAACCTAGTTGAAGACAAAGAGGCATTTGCAGCCGAGGTTGACAACACAAAGGTATGTACTAATCCCACTTGTGCTTGTTTAATTCCTGGCCTTAGACAACTTTGGAAAAATAGTGAGATAGAATTATTTGATATGCAATGTTCTAGAATTTCGTTTAAGGGTAGATGGGAAAAGAGTGAGGAGAAAGTTAAAGCTCAGAAATTGGATATAGAGAAATACCAAGCCCTAGCCTCTGAAAAGTCTGTCCTTTATGACAATGCTAAGTTAGAGATTGCTGAGCTTAGAAAGTAGGTAGATGAACTTACACATCAGAACAATGAGATGCAAGTAAAATTAGATGTGAATCAAATGAGAAATAAGAGACTGCTTGAAGTTGGAAAGGCATTGTCCAACTGCAGAACCGATGTTGGGTTTGGTAAGGATAAAGGAGGAATAGGAATTAGTTTTTCTGAACAAAACAAGAATAATGTTCCTAAACCTGTGCCTAGAGATATAATAGGTATGATCTATGATGAGGATTAGGTAGATAGATCTAAATCAGAAATGCATGAAGCAGGACCACCCCTAGATAGTGTATTGGTTGGTGTGAAACCTATGACAGAAAAGGAACTAGAAAATGAGAAACATATGATGTATGGGCTGGGTAATCAGAACAGAATTGTGGCATTCGCTAGTGAACCATGTCCATCTCAGGAACCAGTAAACAATAATGCTGGTTCGTCTGACATTTTTGTTTCATGTGAAGATGAAGTAAGGGTCCAAGATGTTTCTGAGAAGGATGGTGAATGCTTAAGAGTCAAAGAGTGTCATGTGTCTAGTAGTTTAACTTCTGATTTACCTAAGGACGATGTTCTGGCATCTGTGTCAGAACTTATTATGTCCAAGTCAAAACAGTCTGTTATGTCTTTGTCATCAAAACATGTTTCTGTTTCTTTTGAAAAAGTTAATGGTTTTAAAATTCGTGTGCCTAACACAAGAGTTGGCCGTGAGTCTAAGCCTAAGGACTTTGTCCCTTATCCCCAGGTTGTGTCTACTTTCAACAGAACAAACAAATCAAAATCAGAACAATTTTGTTTAATTACACAACCAGAAAAAGCTTCAAAACATGTAATACACAAATGGGATGATAAGCCGAATGGAAGTCGTCTTATCCAAGATGCTCATATCTCTGTAGTCATGTAAATGGGCCTAGACTTATAAATTGCTTTCAGTGTGGAGAACCAGGGCACTTTGCTGCGAGCTGTGTGAATAGACCTTATCAACCATACTATCCGCAAAACCCACGGACTAGTATGTTGAAGAAAATGATGACAGGTGGAAACAAAGATCAAAAGCAACAAGCTTTGTCACAGGGGAAGCAAAGTTCAGAACCAATGAAGACTCAACAGTCTAAGGTTTTAAACACAAAAGCTCCAGTGACGAAGCCTATTGATGTAAAGTGGAATGTGGCCAAAACTCCAAAACCAACTTACAGACCCAAAGGAGTTTACAAAAAGAATGATAAGATGAGACCGGAATTTGTTGAGAAACAAGTGTCTAAAACAAAAGCAATTTCTAAACCGAAAGGTAAAACCAAGGTTGAGACACAAAATTCAAAATCAAAAGAAGTCTCTCAAACAAAACAAGTTGTTCAGACAAAATTAAAACTTGAGTGGACTCCTATCAAGAAATCTCCCGGTAAAAAGGCCACATCTCCACAAAAGAAACCTGCATCAGTGAAGAACTCAACCAATGTGACGAAACCACAGAAACTTCCTGTTTGGAAACCAAAAGTCAACACTCAAAGTTTGAGTGTACCTGAATCAAAAGCAGGAATGTCTCTTCAATTAGTTAACTATACTGATTCCAAAGGTGTGCCCAGATCTGTTATGGCCTGGGTACCTGACTCTAACTAATCTTTGATTCATGTAGGGACAGCCGAGAAGAACTGTCAACAATCTCTGGTACGTTGATAGTGGTTGCTCCCGACATATGACCGGAGATTTATCGCTTTTGGAAAAGGTTGAAGATTTCAATGGAGGAGGTGTATCTTTTGCTGGTGGAGTTGGTGGAAAGATCAACAAGAAAGGTGTGGTGAAGAGTGATAGCTTGAAGTTCTCAGATGTGCATTATGTAGAAGAATTATCACATAGTCTGCTCAGTGTTTCATAGATTTGTGATCGAGAATATTATGTGTTGTTCAACAAGAAGGAATGTATCATCCTCAAGCCTGGAGTCAAGATTCCTGAGGAGTGTATCCTGATGCGTACCCCAAGACGAGCAAATTCTTATCTTCTCAACATGGGTAATACTCCAACATCTGAAGAAGCCTGTCTTATTTCAAAGCAAAATGAAACTCTGGCTTTGTTATGGCATCGTCGTTTGGGACATGCTAACATGAAGAATCTGAACAAGCTGGCAAAGGGAGAGCATGTTCGAAATCTTCCAAACAAGGACTTCACATCAATTGAGAGTGTGTTGCATGTGCTGAATTCGGATGCGAAGTCAGCATCGAAGATTCGACCGGACGTACAGCATCTACAAAATTGACGGAATTCTGATACTCATCGAGATGTATACAAACTAAAATAACTTTCATATAGGATCATCGTCTCGGCCCAATGCTTATTAGTTCTGACGTATTTCAGGTCGAAGTTAGCTATTGTATTGAAGACTTGGAATATGTTTATTAGTTTTGTCGTATTGACGTTCTCTCGATCCACTTGTGGTTTTCTTTTTGTCAAACAAGTATGAAACTCCAGAACTTGTGAAACAGTTCGTTACTCTCGATATCCGAAATATCAGATGAGTAAGAAATGTCGAACGGCAATACGATCAGACAATGGATATCAGAGTTTAAGAATGCCTGAAATTCCGAATATCCGGTTCTCTGGAGAAAAAGGTATAGAAAGGCAATACAGTGCACCATACACACCTCAACAGAATGGTGTTGCTGAAAGAAGAAATAGAACACTCATTGAAGCTGCCAGAACTATGTTGTGTGAAGCAAGATTACCAATCTTCTTCTGGGCCGAAGCAGTCAACACTGCTTGTTAGGTGTAGAATCGAGTACTTTTAAACCAGCGGCATGATAAGACGCCTTATCAAATTATTTATGGAGAAAAGCTAAGGGTGGGATACTTCAAGACCTTCGGGTGTCCTTGCACAGTTCTGGTTCGGTCTGATGTGGGGAAGTTCGAAGCAAAGGCTGATGAATGCTACTTTGTCAGATATTCTGCAAATAGTGCTTATTGGGTCTACAACAAAACCACCAAAATGATAATTGAGGCATTCAATGTTGACTGGTTAGAAGACAATCCAACTGATGCAGTAACTGGACCAGACTGGATTTTTGATTATGGATCACTGTTTGAAGGTTTCAATTACTCAAGCATGTTTCCTGGTCTGGATGAAAAAGAAGACATCATTTCTCCAGCTCCTGAAGTGAGGCCATCTGGGGAAAATGTCAGAGACAGTGTATCAGCAGCAGCTCCTAAGGATGTGATTGTGGATGTTCCAGGATCTTCAGGAACTCATGATAATAAGAAGGAGCCTGAAACCCAAGGTAAGAATAATAATGTTAATGATACTAACCTGCCTGTTTCAGTTTCAGTACCAGATGTTCAAACCACAAGAATCAACAGAGATCATCCTCTCAGCAATGTGGTCGGGCCAGTGTCAGCAGGTGTCACCACTAGAAGGCGCACGGGTAACATCAACCATTGCATGTACTCATGTTTCATCTCCCAGATAGAGCCTCCAAATGTGATGGTAGCTCTTAAAGATCCAAACTGGATTGAGGCTATGCACAATGAACTGAATCAATTCTCAAAATTAGGAGTGTGGCGTCTAGTGAAAAGGCCAGAAGATAAAAAGATTATACCCACAAGATGGTTGTACAAGAACAAGAAAGATGATATGGGTGTAATTGTTAGGAACAAAGCCAGGCTGATTGTTCAAGGACATAGACTGGTTCATGGGGTTGATTATGATGAGGTATATGCTCTGGTGGCTAGATTGGAAGCAATTCGGATCTTCCTTGCTGTAGCAACGTATCTCAATTTCACGGTGCATCAGATGGATGTGAAGACAGCCTTCCTCTATGCTGAAATGAATGAATAAGTTTATGTGGCTCAGCCGCCAGGGTTTGTGGATGAAGAGCATCCGGATCATGTGTATCTCCTGGATAAAGCTTTATATGGTTTGCATCAAGCTCCCCGCACGTGGTATGAGACTCTGTCAAAGCATTTGGTAGAAAATGGCTATACACGGGGAGTGGTTGATCAAACTCTGTTCAGAAAGAAGGTGAAGGATGATATCATAATGGTGCAAGTGTATGTGGATGACATCATCTATGGATCTACAAATGAAGAATTATGCACTGAGTTTGAGGATATCATGAAAAAGAAGTTTGAGATGAGTGATCAAGGGGAGATGAACTTTTTCCTACCGTTACAAGTGAAACAAGATGAAACTGGAATTCTCATTCATCAAGCAAAATATGTGAATGAGATTCTGGAAAAGTTCAAGATGCAGGACTCCAAACCTATCTCCACTCCCATGGCATCCAGACCTCTACTGACAGCAGATGCAAATGGAAAATCAGTGAGTGAATTCATGTATCGTTCAATGATCGGATCACTCATGTATCTAACAGCCAGCAGGCCGGATATTATGCATGCAGTGTGTGTGTGCGCTCGTTATCAGGCTAATCCTAAACTCTCTCATTTAGCTGATCTTAAATGTATTCTTAGGTATCTGAAGGGCAGGCCTCGGCTTGGACTTTGGTATCCTAAGAATACTGATTTTCAATTGTTTGCGTTTACTGATAGTGATTATGGAGGTAGTGACCTTGACAGGAAATTTACAAATGGAGGGTGTCAGTACTTAGGAGACAGACTCATCTCATGGCAGAGCAAGAAGCAGGATATCGTTTACAAGTCAACTGCCGAAGTTGAATATGTGGCAGCATCAGCTGGATGCTCACAGGTAGTGTGGATTCAGAATCAGCTCACTGACTACGGTATGGAATTCATTAATGCTCCATTTTTTTGTGACAACGCTGCTGCTCTGCAAATTGTCAAAAATCCTGTTCAACATTAAAAAACAAAGCATATATATATCAAGGTACATTTTATTCGTGATTGCTATGATAGGAAGTTGATTCAGTTGGAAAAGGTAAATTCCGATCAAAATGTTTCCGACCTTTTCACAAAACCCCTTCCTCGTCCAAATTTTGAAATGTGTGTTGAAGGCCTAAGGATGATTGCCTTCGAGGAATGATCTGATCAAATCTTTTGTATATAGTTTTGCTTTTATTTTTGCTTACTTTTGCTTACTTTTGCTTTAAGTTTCATTAAAAAATATATATTAAATTTTTTTTTAAAAAAAAAGGGTGTTTATGTTTCAAAAGCCTCATAAAAACAGGGGAAGAAATGTCATTGTTTCAGAAAATCTGAAAAATCTGTTTGAGGTTTATATGAAGTCTTTTGTTTGCCTTGAGTTGGTAGGAAGTGATATATATGTCAAAGACAATTGGAGACTGACACGTGTAAGCCTGAAGTAAAAGATTGCTCAAAGATGATTTGTCGGTAAGTTCAACCCAAAACTATGATCATCAATGTAAGTGCAGTAAACTTAACTTCTATATATGTTTAGTTTCCCGTCCTAGTTTACATGGTTTAAAAGACTGAGTCCCAGGAAAAACGGGTTGAGAGTGGTATTTATACCTAGTATTCACTCTCTCACACGCCATGTTCTACTGTTATGACAACACCTCAAAAAGAAAAGTGCAAAAATGAAAAGAAAAAGAAAAACAATAAAATAATTATTTTGTTTGGTCTTCTCTGCGTGCTTATGCGGCCGACCAGATCACCAACTGATAATTAACGAAATAAGTGTATGTCATGACGGTGTTGGATGGTTCCTCAAGTTGGGGGTTTGTAAATCCTCAATAAACTCTGAGGTTTGGTAGGTTTTGCTATGAACAATTGAGTGTGGGGACGGTTAAACATGACGGTAATATTGTACCATAATTTAAGAGAATTATCAAGTAAATGAGGTTTGGGCACTTTTAAAATGTATTCTAAACATGAGGGACCTTATTGAAATTTTTTAAACATCAAAACCCCACAATTCCCATTTCCGATCCACTCCCTCTCTCTCACTTCTCTACGTTTATGACCGCCTCCCCTAAAAACCCTAACCTCCGCTGCCTACGTCGCCGGAAAAACGATCTAACCCACTTCCGGCCATCTCCTGTGTAAACCGAGCACCACTCACCCCTCGCCTTCCATTTTCGACCACGAAACCTCAGTCAATCGACTGTTTTTGCGTCATCTCATCGGTCTATTTATGGATTTCGAAGTTTTTGAAAGATCGGTGCTCATCCTCCGTCTTTCTTCAAATTTCTCATCAAATACTCGAGATTAGAAGTCGTTTTCATGTTTGCGACTCTTAAAAGGTAGTTCGTGGTGTTTATTATGCTTAACTGAGGTGTTTTCATGTGTTTTCGAGTTTTTGCAGGTTCATCAATGGAGGATCCTGCGTTTACGATTGTCAAGAGATGGAAGACGACGGTTGGCGTTTATGATCGGAGTTTCCGATCAGTGTTTACGATCCGAGTATTCGATCGGGCTTTTTGTGTCTACGATTGGGCTGAGTCTGATCTCATTCATCCTGGTCGAAAAATCTTATTCCAATCGTAAACCCAACAGAAGGATCGTAAACCTGAAATTCAATCGTAAACTCTTTAAAAAATTGGAATTTAATGATCGTAAACCCAATTAAGGATTAAGTTAAAATAGTAAACAAGTAAATAAATTCAAAATGTTTTTAGATCTTATTAAAAAAAAATTTGTTGTTTAAGATAAAATTAATTGTGTTTAGATAATATGTGATTCGAAATCAATTTTTTTTTTAAAGATTTATTTGAGATTTCTGAACTTAACAATGTAATAATCAATTAAACTTCAAGATGGTGTTAACAAACACAATTGCTATTTGATGAGTTCAAACCTGATGCATTTGTCTCGTTGTCTCAGATGGCAAAAGATATGTTTGATGAAGAAATTCACTTTGAGAGGGATCACTGCATACCCGCTTATCTTGACGACCCTCCTGAGAAACACATGCAGTTATTCTACTCATTGATAGCTGGACTGAACGTGTGCAAGATCAACCACGCTCTCAGGGCAAGCGTGCTAATTGATGAACAGCTCACAGAGAATTCTGGGGAACTGCAAGGGCAAATGGAGATAAAAAAAGGATCACTGCAACCATTCAGAACCGCCGGACTGAGATTACTAAAAAATACATTCGTGAAGGATTGAATATTAATGACAAAGCTGAAGATACGATGGAGTATTCAAAGACTGTTGTGTTAGAAGGTGCTCAGTCTTTGAGGTACGAGGGAAAATTCCCTCCCATTTTCAAGAAGCTACTGCCGCACTACTGGAGGTGTTTGGCTCACTACATGCAGAAATCCATCTTGGGGAAGAGAACAAGTTTTGACCAGCTGAACATACATGGGACAGCATTCGTTGCACTGGCCTTGGACTGGGACTTCAACTTTTCAAAGATGATGCTATTGGATTGGATTGGTAATGCTGATTTGAGCGCCAGAGAACAATTTCTTATGACGCCAAGGTTTGTGCAGATGGTGGTTATGAAGAAATATCCAATGATTCAAGAAAGGATTGAGAAGCTGGATATCAAATTTATGGATAGCAGTGTGTTCGGATTGCAAACCCAAGATAGAAAAGGAAAGAATAGCTTTCAAGGGAGGCTTGAATGGTCTAAAAGAGGTGCATTCCCTGAAGTTCCAAGGGATCAAATCAAGAAGAATCTGATTCAGAGCCAGAAGTGCATCCTGTCAATGTGTCTGTTGCTGAAGACCATGATGTGACAGCAACTGTTCCTGTGAATGTTCGGGGAGAAATAGAGGACATACGTTCTAATGAAGAAAACGTGATGGATGACATTTTCCCTGAACATGAGAATCTGAATGACGATATCTATGGGGATCTAGGGCCCATTAGCACAAGAGAACGAGGGATGACTTAAACTCCTCTTCTAGCAGTGGCTCAATTCCACAGGAGTTGGATGCTCATTTTACAGTGGATGATGTACTTGTAGAACCTATTCCTATGCATGTACCCTCACCAAGAAAGAGAGTTGATCCCAGATCTATCAGGTTAAAGTTTCAGAAGACAAGCTCAGGGGGGATGGTGATTGAACCCAGAGGTGCAAATGTTCAGGATGAGAATGTGATTGAACCAACAAATATTCAAAGCTCAACTCAAGCTGATGTCCAAGCTAATGTTCAAGAACCAACACCAATGCAGACTGAAAGTCCTATTCAGAATGAACATAGCCCAGTTCATGATGAAAGGCAATTCTTTGATGTGGATAACATGTTTGTTGAGCCAAGTCCTGTGAGAATAAACCTATCTACCAAATCAAGCCAGCCCCTTGTCATTCCAAGCTTTCGTCCGTACCAAGCGCTTGTTGAAGAACTTGCACAAGCTAGTGAACTCCCTGTCGACCTCAGGATAGGTCCTAATCCTCAAATCAACTACCTTGTGTCTCAAAACAGGAAGAGAGAGGGGGAGATAAAAGAGCTTAAAGAAGAAAACAAGAGGTTGAAGGAGAATGAAAGCAAGAATGAAGCCAACATTGGATTCCTATACGCAGCTTTCTATGATCTAAGAAAGAAACTTGAAGACGTGCAGAAGTATGATAGCCTTAGTGCTCAGGGTGCCCTAGGACAGAGTTCTTCTCAAGGTACTGAAACTGCTGATATAGTGCATGAAGATGAAGGAGATGACACCATAGTAATATCTGACTATGCTCGAGGAGGAAGAATCATCTCAAAGGCACCGGAAAGTCATGACAACTGGTTCAAGGATTTCTACCAGGGTCCTCCCCCCCACTCTGAACTCAATTGATGTGGGTGCAAGCGAAATTGACAAAAGGGGGAGCCGTGAACCTATTATGTGCTGGCACTATGATGGTGAGAAGAAGCTGTTTGCGGTAATTAGAGATGGGTACAGTCCAGTGGAGTATTACAGAACAAGAGGCCAATTTCACTCCTGGACAGAACCAGAAATCAGAAATTTGCTGAGGGCACCGTACATAAACAGATGGAGGAATTCTCAAGGAAATCAAGTTCGTGACAACCTGATGAGCCATTTGGCAGAAAACTTTGTGAACTTTGAGCTCAAACAGGTCAGATGGATTGAAACTGGAACTGACCCTGTAATAGGAGAGCCTGTCGAAGAAGTAAGGCGACCACCCACCAAAAGAACTAGAGTGATAAATATGTTGGAAGAAATTGAAGATGGCACGTTAGTGAAAGACTTCGACAACTGGTTTTATGATCCAACAACACCCGAGGTGGTGGTGGTCTGCAAGAAGATGAGAGAATTTCGCTTCTATGATCCGGTTGATCTGCTGAGGTTTGGTGAACGTGATATCAAGCTCCTCGCCTCCCAACCTATTCTCGGTGATGAGAATGATCTTGAAAATGCTATACGGGTGGGGATCTTTCATGGAACAGCGAACCGGATTGGGGAGCGTGAATGGTGGTCAAGCAAGATGCCTAATACCTTCAGATTTGATTTGCTGCTTCCGTAGACGTTCTAATGGTTCATACCTAGGGGAAGATAGTTGGGCTATACATATGAGGCATGAACATTAGAGTGGGCTTAGCTTGGTTTGGGCTTAGAGTGATTACGATATGGGCTTGTTGGGCCGGTTTTCCTTTGTGGGTTTATGATTACTTTTAGGGTTTTGTAATGGGTACTATATAAACCCATCTAGTTTATGATTGTAGCTAGTTGTTGTTTACGATTTGTGCCTCCTCTCTTGTATTTCCAATCGTATACATCAATCCAAGAAAGTTTGATTGTTCTTCATTCAAGATTTGATCTTTTTGTGTTGTTTATCACTCATATCAAGTCTATTTCATCTACTTTCTCTTGAATCAATCTCGTACAAGGTTTCCGCACTTGTTCGAGATCAAGATATCGTGAACGGTTGTTGATCCCGGACCAACAATACCTTATGAATGAGATCAACTAAATCAGGTTAATTTGTTCAATGTCTTTATTAGTGAATTCCCTTATGCTTCCATTCGGTGTCTTGACTCTGTACCTATAGATGTCTTGGCATTGATTAGGCTTTGATCTTTAGGAAATCAGTAATTGTTGGCATTGTATATATTGGGTCTTCTTCATCTTGATTTTCGATGGTTCTGTCAAATACCTTCCTTGAGAGAGGACTCATTGAAGGTCTGTCTTCTTCTTTCTTGAGCATTCTTACCTGCATCTCTCTTACTTCTTCCCAAATTACTTTTTGCATAATTCGGTTTTGCAGTGTAGTCATCTTCAAAAGCAAATCCAGATATGAAAGACCCTGCTAATGAAGATGATTTCCTTTTATTCAGTTCGTTGGCCTTTGAAGTTTTCTATGTTGTTCCAGAGGTGAGGGGTTGAGGGGTGTTTATTTTCTCGGATATTTTTTATGGTGATTGAGTGGGAGGAGAAGGAGGATTCATACCTTCTGAAGTTTGAGGTGGAGGTCTGCACCTCTTTGAAAATTTTCTTTTGAGTTGTTCTTCCCCCTCTTCATGTTCATCTGAGTCCTCACTTTGACCTTTTATCTTCTTTGTTGGTGGTTGAGCAAAGATGTGATTTGTTTCCTTTTCTCACCTGTCCCTTTCATCTTTTGTTTCCATTCTCTTTCAATTTCTCTCATATCTTATCTTCTTGGAAGAAATGTTTAATGTTCAGATTTACAGAAGTCGTTTGATTTCTTTTCAGGTTGCTTCTGAAAAGCTTTGTTATCTCTTGAGCTTCCTTTATTTGACTTCTGCCTATTTCCTCCAGAGTCCTTTTCTTGTTCATTGGTTCTTTAAACAGATTATTGATCAGGGATTCATCAGCACTTGTGTCTACAGATGGAAATTTTTGGAGACTTCTATTGATCTTTTACGATATCTGGTCATTCTCTTCTCTAAGTTCTTCTTTCCAAGTCTTTAGCTCATCCACCAGAGTTGTCATTTGATCAGTGTTTCTCCGAATTTGAAGAATTGAGCTTTCTAAATTCATGAAAGGTAATTATCTGATCTCTTTTAAAATTAGAGATTTTCTCTCTGATTGATTGAGAAAAATTTAAAAGATCAGATTTGAGTAGAGTGTTAGGTAAATTTAGAGATGGATCAACAGATGATCTTTCTCCTTTTAACTCACCGATGGACAACACATGTCCTGCCGTTTTACTAACAAAAACTCTCTTGAGAGTTTTATTAGTGCCTAGGGAACCAGAATTATATGGTGTTCCCAGGTCTTCCACATTCATTGTCTTCTCCTTAGAGGAATCAGACTCGTGTGTTGTATGAATGTTCTTTTCAGAAGATCCATGTGTAGAATCCATATGGAACCAGTCCCTGTGAATTCTTTCTAAGTCTCTTTGACTTACTGAGTCTCCACTTGTTGGTGCATGTTGATGACATTCAGAGTCATCAAACAGGCTGTGCTTAGTGGCTATTTCAGGAATGTGGATGTTAGGTGGTGAGTTTGGTTGGCTAAGGTGGAAGTCTTTGTAGGTGGGGGCTGTGAAACTGGATGTGGGAGAGTTGGGTGAGTTTCTCTTCAGATTAACTGACTCAAAAAATTGGGATGCTTGTGGGATGTGATTGCGGATTGGTTGTTCTGGTTCATATGGGTTCTGTTAGAGCATGTTCCGGGTGTGGTCGTTACTGTGCGAATTATGTAAAAGTCTAGGTTATGGATTATGCTAAGTTGCCAACGTACCATGTAGTGTACCAATTGGTACGCTAGCAGCGTACCAAATGGTACACTGGGTATTCTGGTACGTTGGGCAAGGTCACCTATAAATAGGTGAAGTCTAGCTTAGCAATGTAGATTTCTTGTCATTTGTTCTTGTGTTGAGAGGAGAGGTCTGTTCAACCTCTCCCAGTGCTTCATTGATGTATACTTCTTCGGGTTGTAACCGTTTGACACAATTAATTACTAGATTCCCCGTCTCTATCTTTGTTATTGTAGAACCACTGTACGATCTTACTACTGCATGATTAGGTAATTGGATAAGCAACGAGAAGTAAATAAAGCTTCGCTTTACTAATTCACAAAGAGGATTACACAAAGTCTAGAGAGAGGGAGTTACACATTCAGTAACACACACTTAGTAGATGTAGAATGACAGAACTTCTATCTAGCTCTCTTTCTAACGAACTATTTATAGTAGTCACATACTAACTGGCGGACCACCAGCGTACCATTTGGTACGCCCGTACCAAATAAGCTGTGAACCATTTGGTACGCCGACATTAGTATGTTACCACTAAGACTCACTAAGATGCTCTAGATAAGATACAATACACGAGACACACGTTAGCATAGGGATAATCTCTAACAAACTCCCCCTTAACGTATAGTGTATCTAGCTATCTATCTATCTAACAAAATTTCAGTCTTTAATCTTCAGTATCACTACGTCCGATCTTCAACTTAAAAACTTGTCAGAATAAGAGCTTGCATGGCTGGATCAATCTAAAACATTCTATGAACTTCAAGATCCATTTGTGAAAGATATAACATACTCCCCCTTTCACCATGCTTGAGTCTTGTCATACAGATAACCTGCAATTTCAGAAGACAGAAACGCGGCTTTCTTTTTCTTTTGGAAATTAATTTAATCTTGGCGCAAAACTTCTCTTCAAGAATCCAAGATATAGATTTGAAATTTTGATTTCGTATCATGTATCGATCTGTCGAAAACAAATAAGAAACAAAATCTTTTTTGGCTTTTTGATATTTTAATATCAAAACACACAGAAAATCTTTTTGATTTTTCAAATACAAACCATAAATGCAATACAGAAATGAAATACTTAATCACACACTATTTTTGTCTTTTGTGAGAAAGATCACAACTTGGGTTCATATTGGTCATGACATGCTGAACTACACTTCAATTTCAATTATTTCAGCACACAAGTCATGTCGATTACTGGTATAATTTGTCCATCATAAACTCAGGCACAATCATACTCATATCATCTGGATATGTTATTGTATTGATTAAGTTTGCTTTGACCAGTGTACCCCACACCATCAGACATACTCAGATATGTTTTGCTTTTATATCACACTTTGTGATTTCATTTGTGATTTAATCACATAATGATTGTATTCATGAATCGGTCAACTGTGTTCCATGCAAAAAGAAATAAGAATGTTAAATCGTCTACCTTAAGGTCGATCTTTCGATACGCAGATAAGGCCTCGGATTTAACAAAATAAAAAAAAATAAAACAAGTTGAAATTGTATAACTCAACAACAATCAGGTCGGTACTCCCGTACACGCAGAGAAAGTCCGATGAGTTATACGAAACACTAAAGAAAATAAACCAGAACATCAAACGAACAACGATCAGGTCGGTCTTGTGGACACGCAGAGAAAGTCCGATCGTTTGACAAAATAAAGAAAATCAAACAAGTTTAAATCTTTGGAAAATGAACACATGTATACACAGTGACTTCTCATTTTCATTTTCACATATCTTTTCTTGATATATCATGAAATATACATCAAGATGTTGTCCACTTGGTCAAGCAATAGTATTTTAATGTTTATCACATCAGAATACTTTCTGATTTAACGCCGAGCCTACCAAGCACATCGAACAATGATCTTATGGCTTTTTTATCTAATTTATCCATGAGCCAGACACGTAAGCCAATGTACCATCATTTCCCAAATATGTCGGATCAATTTCTCAATCTTTAATGTTTGTTTTTGTATTTTTCCATTGTTCTTCCCCTTAAAATGAAAACTCTATTTTTGGATTTTCATTTTAACACAAACAAAAACACAAAGACGTTATTTTTTTGGTTTTTCAATTTTCTCCCCCTAAACTACATACGGAATGTAAAAAGAAAGAAAATTGACCAATCGATACTGATACCGTGTAGTTTTTAAACTTTCAGAAAAACTTTCAAGTTGAAATATGGATCATTCAGTTTAAGTTAAGCAAGGGACTCCACTATCAGTAACTGCTTGAAGCTTGAACTTCACAATCACCAATAGATCTTCTAGAAGAAACCTGCACACTGGTTTCAAAATTAGTATTCAAATGACCCGAAGCACACAGCTTCTGGTCGACCAGTGTTTTCCACAAAATCAGTTGCAGCATTGGTAACCAACTTAGGTCGCCACTGCATTTTTGCTTTTTCATTGTTAACTGAGTCATCATCACGTGATGAACCACCAACACTTGAATCAAATTTGAAAAATTGTTTCTTTTTAGATTTTAATGTAAATGGTGTTGACTCAGTAAAAATTCTGCCTGATTCACCAATAATGGTGGCAGATTTGTTTGAAAATGATCTTTTTGTCAGGACCGATTTCTTAGCCAAAGATCATCATTTGATTCATCACACGAGTGCGGAAATCACGTGTTGATGATCACTCTTGGTTGGATCAGCAACATTGCCTCACCATTCGCCTCTGAAACTCAAGAAAAACACCAAGAACACACACACAAACACACAGTGCTCCTCAGGAGGTTCTCTCAAGGCTTTTTTATGGTTTCCTAAGAATTCCTATTTATACCCAATGAGGAGCACAAGTGTCCATGCACAGAATACAAGGAGAATCACACATCACATCAAGGAATCATTAAATTTGTCTAAGTCAGAAAGTCAGATCGTTAACTTGTCCAGGTCAGATCGTTAGCCAGATCGTTAGGAACAAGTCAGATCGTTAACCAAATTGTCAGATCGTTAGCCAGCTTAGCCAGATTGTTTAACCAAGTAGGCAGATCGTTAGACAGCTTGGTCAGATCGTTTAACCAAGTAGGCAGATCGTTAGACAGCAGAAGACTAGTCAGATCGTTAAGGTTAAACAACCAGGTCAAGTTGTTAAGTCGTGTGAGGCAGGTCTTTAGAAGATGCAGATTGTTAAGGAGACTGAGGCAGATCGTTAACCTTAGAATGAGCATGTAGATCGTTAAGGCAGTTTCAACTCAAGTCGTTAAGACCAAAATGCAACCAGATCGTTAAGTGCATTCATGGTCAAATCGTTAAGGGTTAGGTTAGCCTGATCGTTAAGCACAACTCAAGAGCAAAATTATTCTAAGTGATAACTAATCAACCAAACACATAAACAAAGGATCAATACAATAGTAAATCAAGCTGAACCAAAATTAGATAACATTCAAAGTAAATATTCAAAGTTCAACATTAACTAAGTTATTACAAACCGAAATGTTCAAGTACATAAGTAGCAAAATACATGTTGGTTCTGCAGATTCACCTGTGATCTTGTTCCATGGGTTCGTGTGTTCGTGTTATCACCAACCTCCAGGTTCCAACAATTCCCCCTTTGGTGGTAATGCGAACACCCTCCATCATCATCATCTTAACTGTCCAAGAAGCTTCAATAGGAAATGCTAGTATCTCCTAGCCATTCTGTTATACTTGCGGTCATAGCAGTAGATCTGGGTTTGCCACAGCATCCAAAGATCTTTTCTTGCAAACTTCTTTAGATCTGAGTAGTGCCACATTTCAAGCTTCCTGCCTGAGCCTCTACACAAATGACTTATTCCATGACTGTCTATTTCCCATCTTTCCAAGTTCGCCAGACTTTCAGTTTTCATCCTTCCAGCATTAATGCATTCCCAGCTCCACAATTTAAAGAACAGTAGGAAGTAATTTGCATCAACTACCTCATAGGGCTTCAGTCTGGGTGGAACTGTTTCAAGACGGCCATAGCAGATGGGTAACAGCCTGAGCTCAATGGCAGCAAAGAGTCTGATTGGTTCTGCATTTTCTCGTTCAATCACTAACTCATGCGTTTGAGCACTGTAGTACCAATCCTTGATGGGATTTTTCTTCAGATTACCCTCAATCTTCTTAGTCTTGATGTTCTTGCCAATATTGGAGTAGATCTGCTTGTAAGGGACTTTAGCTCGTTTCTTCTCAAACCGTTCATATTCCTTCTTCTCTTGCTCTCTAGTCTGCTTGTGATATCTGTTGAGGTATGTGTTATGCACTAAACTCTGAGCTATCACAGCAATCTCAGCGTTTGAGTGATTGACAATGTCAAACCATCTCAATTCTTTAAGTTCCCAGGAGAAGAGCTTCATGAGGTCTCTGATAGTTGCGAAGAATTGAACGAACCCATTTCTTCTTTTAATGATGAAGGCCCCGAACTCGTGATCATACTTCCATCCCAGTATTTTCATTGCATCAGGATGCTCAGACGTAGAAGGCATCTCCTTCAGCTTACGCGCAGTGAACTGCATCATAGCTTTAGTGTGCGGGAGCATCTCCTTCCATTCGTCTACCAAAGTGGGAGCATCTCTGACTCGATGACTTTCTACCCTCTCCTGTTCCATCATGTTGATTTTTCTGTTCCTGGACTCAGCGTCATCATCCATGAATTGCTTGGCCATCTTTCTTAGTCCGGGCATTTGCTTGAAAATGTAGTCTTTTCTTGCAACATTCCTGACTGATAAGAAGTCTCGAAGCTCTCGTTTGGTTATGGAGTTGACCTTTTCCTGGATAGATTTGGGACTAGGAGGGCTGGGCAGTTGACAATCTGGGTCGGCAGGCGGTGCCCGATATCTAGTATGCATTTGATGAAGTTTTTCCGACAAGCCATCATTAAATTGGACGTAGTCTTCATCTTGATCTGTGTCAGCATACGGATTCACAAATGCCTTCTTCAGGTCTCTCAGACTATATTCAGGGTTCTCCTTTAGCAGCTTTTCCATATCCATTTCATCAGTATACATTTCAACAATCTGGTAGGTGTTGAAAGTCATGAGATATTGGAAGGATAAACCACGCTCTACAAGTGCTCTAACGTATCTTGCAGCCTCAGAGTGGTCATCAGGGTGTACACCATCACCAGTTTCATTGGGAATCACCTGGATCAATGGGTCAGAGAGATTTGAGTTTGGTTCCATCGGCATTGAATCATTTCCCAAAATGGTAGTATTCAGGAGTTGGGTTTGACGAAGTATTTCTGCTTCTCTATCATCCATCACCTTCAAAATTTCCTCTGCCCTTGCCTGTTGAGCTAATCTAAACTCTTCTTCTTTAGCTTTCCTCTTATTCTCTGCATCCTCAAATTCCTCTTGCGGTGTCATCTTCTGTTTCCCTTTGTCTCTTCGACTCAACGTTCGAGTGGTACTAGATGGACCTGTTTCTGCAGAAGTTCTCACAGCAGTAGGTTGTTCCAGAAGCTCTGGATCCACCACATTTACAGGTACGGTATCACCAACCAATGGTGATTCTAGTCGAGGAGGGAGACCCATAGGACGATATCTTAACCGTTCCGGAGAAATTTGCCTTATCCCTGTTTTGAATTCATGTTCTTCTAGGGGTTAATGGATAAAAGCCTATGTTTCGATCAATCCTGCTTGCCATGTTCAACCAGTTTCTTCCAGGGTTTGCTGGACGATCATCAGGCTCTGGTCCAAAAATATCCTCGGGATATGGTCTTCTCTGGACAGCTTGAGTATCCATCACAGATGAACCAATGGCAGCTTCAGCAGAGTCGGAGGGTAAAGTAGAGGTTTGCTCTTCAGTGACATTGTCTAATGGCTCATTCTGATCTCTTTCAGTGGAGGGTAATGCCAGAGCTAATTGATGTTTCTCCATTTCTACCTGTTCTCCCACAAATGGCACTGCATTGATTGGAGAAATGGGATGAGGATGTGTCATATCAGCTTCTGTTTCTTCCTCAAATTCTTCTTCCTTGACATTGTCCAGGACGTCATCATCATACTCATCACCAGCAAACTCCAAATCTATGAAGTTTAGAGGGTTTGACCGGTTTACCAGTAGGTCAAGACGGTCACCCAATTCTTCAGCGTCATTTAAATCATCTGGATTTACTGAGATGTCTTCCATAGCTTGCTCTTCGGGATTTTCATCATTGACAGTCACAATGCTTCTAGAGCTGGGATCAGTAGCAAGCACAGTAGAGTAGAAATCCTTGAAGGTTTCTCTGCCAGCATCCAGAAAGGCTAGGTCAATAGACATATGTTGAACATCTTCCATTGCTGGAATCAGTACACTAGAAAGGTTTGTCTGTGATGGTTGGACTAGAGGAGCAAGTTGGAGCTGTAATGATACACTCCTTGGAATGTCTGGAGCAACTCCAATTTCACCAGCAGTTATAGCCAGTGGGGCTCCTGAGGAAGAAGCAGCAGCAGCTTCTAGTGCAGTCGTAGTAAATCTTGCGAGTTTTGGGTTTTCAGGCGGTGGCACCAGATACTGTAAGCTGTTGTAGATCTGCATTTGTGTTTCCTCATCTTCACATGGTTCACTATTCAAGAATGCGTCAACATATGAGGCATCCACTTCGGAATCAGAATCATCATCATCAGAGTCGTCAGAATCACTGTCTTTTGGGCCTTTTGCTTCAGAACTTGGGAAAATTGATTCTTTGCCTGGAGCATGTGAACTCGGTTGTACAGTTGGTTCAGTTGTTGAGGGTTGTTCATCAGCCTGAGTGTTTGTACCTATATCCCCATCTCCGTCTCTACCATCTTTTGGAACATTATGTTGCCTATCATTATGCACTTTATCAAGCAACTCCTTGAGCTTTCTAATCTCAACAGCTTGATCCAGAATTGTCTGATTTGCAGCTCTTAATTCGGCCTCAAGGTGAGAGTTTTGAATAGTCAGGATCTCAATTTCTGAGTTCATCTCCTCATAGTCATAGACATCATAAGGGTTTTTTCCTGATGGTCCAGCTTCAGAAGTTCCTGCTAATGCAACAAGGCTAGTTCTAACCTCAGGTTGGGTAGCAATGACAGCGGTTGGAGTTACTGTCGCATGCACCATTTGACCCTGTTTAGGTGAACCAGCAGGTTCAGTTGGGAGGGTGACAGGTTCTGTAACAGCTTCTGTTTCAGCTTCAACAGTCACAGGTTCAGTCTCTGCAGACTTGTTAGCATCATCCTCAACTGTTTCCACCATCTTTTCATTTTCAGGTTCTGTTTGAGCAGCAATGTCTGGCATCGTCTCATCTTGAACATTCTGACATTCTTGATCAACAGGTTCTTCAATGTCAGCTCTAGTGGAATGAGTAGTAGCGTCTGACTTAGCTTGCTCAGCCAGACGTTTCTTGTGTTCCAAATAGAACTTCTTCTTCCTAGCCGGTCTGGGATAAGAAGTGGCTATCCAATGCTTTTCTTCGTAGACAACCTTATCTGACTCAACACTTGATGAGTAAGGTTCTACTTGAGATTGGACATCTCCCTGTGTTCTGGTATGAGAAGATCCGGCGGTATCAGCTCCGATCTTCTGTTTCTTTTTCGGTGGGACTCGAGCATCAGAAGTTTCAGAATCAAATTGAGAAGGTTCAAACCTAGAACCGCTTTCTTCAGCTTCATGCTGGGATTCTTCAGGTAATGATTGTGCTGAAATATTTCCGGCGTCACCATTTGAATCGCCGTCTGAATCATTATCAGAATCTCCTTCAGATTCACTAGCATCACTCTCATTTTCATCTTCTTCTGAATCAGTGTGCTCAGAGCCTTGATGACCAGGTGACAGGTTTTGGCCAACAGCCGCAAGTTCCAAGTGTGCAAAGGGATCTGCCTCTGCTGCGGGCTCATTTAAATTTGGCTGATCTTGAGCGGCAGCAGCTGCAGTTGCACTCATTGAATTTTGGTAGTACTGGGCGTGGCCTAGATCACCAATAGTGTCCACCAAATTTTGAAAGTAAGGTGCATCTAGTCCTTCATTACCAGGTAACAGATATTTTCGGTAGGAATCATGATCTGTCTTTCAGGGAGCAAACTTTTCTCCTGCTTTCACCAAATTTAGGTAGTAGTGGTTTAAGATAGCTTGCAGAAACTTGGGATACATTATAAACTTCTCAGCACGACCTGCAGGAGTCAGGTTCCTAATCATACTTCTGAGGAGAAATCTTGACATGTTGTAGCCAGTTCCGGCAACAAAACCATGAAGGGCATGAGCCAGCTCATCCTTGAAGTCATCAGTTCCTGTCTTCATCGGAGAGAATGTCAGAATGAAGACGCCTATCATTTTTCTCCAGTTTAGAGGAAACAAAGGTTTCTTGATCATGGGACTTGTATTAATTGGAAGTGGACCAGTATAACCCATGTTCCTCATGCTATCATGCCACTCTTGCTTTGTGTAAGAATCAGGGCAGTCAGCATCATCTAGACGAAGGGCCGTTCTGATCATATCTTCAGTTATCACCACGTCAGTTTCCTGAATTCTGGAGCTCAAGTATTCTGAACCATCTTCATTTACCACCTTTTGAGCATTCATCCAGAAACCCTCCACTATTGATTTGTATATTGGAAGATCCAAAAGCATTCAGTAACCCCAGTTGGAGTATTCCAGAATCTGAAAAGTTTGTTCGAAAGCTTCAACATATTTCCATTCTCTGTTGAAAATGCTTATTTGATTGTGGGCTACACCATAGCCTAATGGCTCATTCCCTGCTCGTCTAGGAGGCATCTGCACAAGTGAAACAACTCAATTACAACCAATTGATTTTACCTTGAAATGTCATGTCAACACTAAACCGGGATAATGACAGAGCTGTTTAGAGTAAAATCAAGGTATATTTGGGTTCAGCTAAGCAGGTTCCTAGAATGACATAGCACATATTCAATTAACATTTGCAACATATATCTGTGTAAACCTATAATTGAACCAGATGTACATCCCTTCACTTAATCATTAAACATGAATAAACTGAGAAAAGTAACATAAACTTTACCTAGACAGATGCTAAATTGCAACAGATCAATAAAATGCAACTTGAGGAGTAATTAACAAGATGTCACTTTGAGCATAGAAATTAATATTAAAAATTTAAACTTAACTTTTAAATCATGAGAATAAAGCAAATAAATGATCAAGCTCAAATTATTCAGGTGGACCACATAATGTGTTTGTTCCCCCTAAACATGTGACTATCTGGTATATAAATCACCCAAATCACAACACACATTGTCAAAGCAGGAAGCACTTGTCAGACTGGATAGTCATAATGAAATCACATGTTCTATACTCAACACACTAAAGACTCGACTAGCATGGACCTAGTTAAATAGCTAAATAGGCCAGATCATGTCCTAAGTATGGAATTTTGAAACCTATGACATCAATTTGAGTGCAATCCAATATAGATAAAGCTTTTGACCTTGCATCATAACAATCAATCAATAAAGAACATGAGACAATTCATGAGTCAAAGTTAGGAATAATAGATATATGAATTCTACTAACTAGCATCAATGAATAACTATCAATCATATCAACGATAGATCATTATAACACATTGGTCAGACAAATATTCAAACAATGGTTCATTTCTATTTTGATGTAGATCACATAATCAGGTTATGTAGGTTAATTTGAAGAAATGTAGTATCTAATGAACACACTTCATCCTAAGGACCTATCAAAAACTGAAGCAACTTGAACCAAGAGTTCGAAAATATAAAATACAAATGAGGCAAATGAGACCTCAACATACTTGAAAAAGTTCACAGAAGCACATACCTCGAAGTAGATCTAGGTATTTCTAAGATCTAAAAGAGATAAATGAATTCAGAGAGCTATTGCTTCCAAAATAATCTGTGTTTAATCAAGCAAAATTGAATTAATAAATTGACAAAATTAGAGATAAATAATATCAATAAGGTGAGAGTATGCCCCTGTTTAGCTTGTTTCTTGATTATGCAACAATGCCTGAGTAACAAGTAATGACATACCTTTTGATGATCTAATAGTTTGTAAAGATCACACGGGAATGATATCACTCATAATCACAAAGTACTCTGTTTAGGATCAAGCAAATGTGCATTAGAACCAAGTAATTAAGACAAGTCAACAGATTGCATGTCAATCACATTATTATTGCATAAATTTAGTAATTTTAACAAGTAAATGACACCTTGACTTACTACAAAGATCTACAACAAGTCATGCAAATTTGTAGTTTTGATGACCTAATGAGAGTATATCTAACTTCCATTCACAATTGTTGGAGCTTTCTAAGTGAAGTCAAAGTCAACACACAAATATATCATAAAATTTAACTTTGAGTCTTATGCATTTGAATTGCTACATGTCAAACCTAATCTCATACATTTAGATGAATCAGGCACATCAAAAGCAATTTCCAATACACTCGGACATCAATTTAACATATTAAAGGTAACCTTTTTATTTGACCAAAGAGTTAAGAGTTAAACAACAACTCAATTCGATCAAACTTGCCAAAAAAAATAAAAATAAATGATAACTGTGAGAACTGAATTTACAAGTTAAACATTTGAAAGATGGACAAGATGAGCACTCAACCAATCATATTTTAGCCAAATAGTCATCTCAAATCAACAAATCCAATGTTTTGAAACTTGCTACACAGTTCACAGAAAAATATAAACAAGTAAAACACAAATTTTAACATTCTAACCCTATAACCTCCTAATTCTACCAACAGTGAAATCTTGGTCATCAACATCAAACAACCGAAATCAAAATTTGAATCAATCTAACACACAGTCAGACCTATCTATCAATTTCTATTGGATTTGACCTAAACTTCCACTAAAATCACACAAGCAAAACAAATAACCCTAGATTTTTCAAAATCAGTGGTGGCGCGCTAACACCCCTGTACACAGAACCAAGATCCAAATACTCAATTCGTTCAAGAATAATTCAAAATTACCTTGAATTGCGGAGGGATGTTGAAGGATGACGACCTCAACCGAAGGATGAATCTGAGATTAATTAGAACCAAACAATGAGTATTTGATGATTTTGATTTAGCCACGGTGCGAAAGAAGAACAGGACTCAAACGATTCTCAAAAACAATAAAACTTACCAAATGCTTAGTAGGGATTGAGCAAGCTAACCAAGAACAAAGCAATGATCGATTCTATTGAATGAGATTCGGAGTTTTGAGTTCGAAATCGCCGGTGAGAAAGAAAAACAGAAGTATTTATGTGTGTTTGCGAATGCGTGAACGAGTGAGGAGGAAGGATGGGTTGGAATGGGTATATATAGGTTTCAAATCGGTAACCTAGCTCAGATCGTTAAGTTAAAACGAGAGCTAGGGCTGATCGTTACCTTGTACCTCTGATCGTTAAAGAAGAAAAACAAAAAGCTTCGTCGCGTATGATCGTTAAGACCAGTTAAACCCAAATCGTTAACAATAGATGACAGAGTCTGATCGTTAATACCATTCTCAAGGTCAGATCGTTAAGAAGACAAGACCCTGATCGTTAAAAGTAAAACATAAAAAGAATAGGACCTAATTGTTAGGACAAACTGTCTATCAGATCGTTAAGGCAACCTGTGCCAAATCGTTAAGACCAGCCTGAAGGCCAGATCGTTAAGGCCAGTTTGATCAGATCGTTAAGAAACAATACTTAAACAAAAATCGACAAGTAACATCAGATCGTTAAGGCCATTCAGGTCAACCCAAATCGTTAAGACATACAAGGCCAAATCGTTAAGGCTTTTTGGTAGCCTGATCGTTAAGGCCAATTTTGGGGACCCAAATCGTTAAGGCCAAAATTGTCTGATCGTTAAAGTTAATATTTAACCTCAAAAATTTCTAAGTGTTTAGCCACATCGTTCAGAGCATAAATTTAGCAAATTTTCCAAGTTGTACTCTAATCGTCATGACCAACAATTCTGAATGCAATCCAATTGAAAATTTTAACCCAAAAGAAGAATTTAAATTTTCAAAATTTGAATTTACCTACAACATAATTTGAATTTACAAAATGTTAACGATAAACACAGTCATGCCCGCACAATGCATACCAGAAAGATAAATTTTTTATACTTTATGCCATAAGCACTTGAGATTTCAATAAGCTTGATTTTAACTTCAATTTAACACCTACATTGTTGGACAAATTTTACATTCCAAAAATTCGTTTTCATTCGAGTCGGTCAATTTTTCACCAGACTCAAGAATGTTACCAAGACTTTTAGGTTGATCAATTTCCCATCAACACAAGTTTGACTTTTGCATAAGTCGACCAATGTTTCATCAAAATTGGAAGTATAAGCACTTTGGCTTACTTTTCACTTATTCGAGGTAAAAACCCTTAATGTACATAGTTTTTGAATGGTTGTGGTCAGACTATGCAGGAATCATACCGATCAATTACGTGATCAATAACACTTACAATTCAAATCACCTTTCGGTTCCGATTCCCTAAATCAGATTGTCGATATTGTTTATCCACTTAAGCTCAAACAAGGTAATTTTCAACTTGTCTCATGTGGTCTATTTATCATGTTTTCTGTCCAGTTCAGAGAAATAATTTGTGGGGTCCTTATTTGGTTGGAAGTTAACAGTATTCTACCAATCATCAAACAGATTTTCAGATTCAATCACACATTTAAAAGTAATCTTTCCCCCTTTTCTTTAGTGTTAAGTGACTTATTTCATGGATATAGCATGACTATAGATGAATGAATTTTGATGGGGTGAGAGCGTCAAGGTCAGAGTTTCCTCAGCATATGACTTCTCACTTTATTTTATGGAATGATGGAGCGTAAGAACACAAGGTCAGTGATTTCTCACAGCAGATGTGTCTCAGCTTTATTTGTGGATGAGACTCAAGGTCAGAGTTTCCTCAGCAGATGAGTCTCATGTATTGGTCTTTGAAATAAGTCAACTTAATACTGAAGAAACAAAGGATGTGTGATTAGAGTTTTCTTACTAGGACTAATGAGAAGGGCAATTTTAAAGAATATGCCACTGTTTAAACTTTCATGGTCCACATTTCTCAATGAAATTAATGTGTTATCACAGAGACTTGTTTACTTCTCAGTATGTTGAGCCTACCAACACATCAAATGATAGAGTTACCGTTCGATTGGATCATATCCTTTGGTTAGATCACAAGACCAGAATCATATCATGTTCCTTACATATTGTCCGACCACAGACCAAAGGTTTTATCTTTTTCAATGTTTTTGGTATTTTTCTGCTATTTTTACTGCACATGTGTATAGACAATTACTAAACAATTACGGAATTGACACTATTTTTGGTTTTATCTTCCACAGATGCAGGCACGGCAGGCAGACTCAAAAACAAGCTATTTGAATGAAAAGAAATTCCTTAGGTCATAAATCATTTCGACTCGAGACACAAACATACGGAAATATTTTTCTCAGCCAAAACAAGTCAAACAACATAGGAACAAACTCAAGTGAGTCAAAAGAGTAACAAAAGCAATAACATAGGATAAAATAAGCCAGTTATCAATAATTAGATAAAATGCAAAGAAAGCAAGAAGCGTAAAATCTTTTTGGTGATTTTAGTGAGAGGATAGCAAGAGTTAGGATATATACACTAATATTTCACAAAAGAAAGCAACCTAGAGAGCAAGACACTAACGTATCAGAGAGCAAGAAGTTCTAGTCCTAGTCAAAGTTGATCATTCCTATAGCGGTAACCAGAAAGTTGAACCTAGACATATCAAATGACTTAGTGAAAAGGTCAGCTAACTGATTCTCTGATTCAATCTGAACTAAGGTGACTAGTTTCTTCTCAGCACAATCCCTAATGAAATGGTGTCTAATCTCTATATGCTTAGTCTTAGAATGCTGAATCGGATTTATAACAATACACACAGCAGCAGAATTATCAATATGAATAGGAGTACTCATGAAATTCAAACCGTAATCCAGCAATTGATTCTAGATCCAGAGAACTTGAGAGCAGCGATGTACTCCGCCTCAGCAGTTGAATTGGACACCGTAGTCTGCTTCTTGCATTGCCACGACACGAGTCGGTTTCCCAAAAACTGAGCTCCACCCGTTGTAGACTTCCGATCGAGTTGACAACCAGCATAGTCACTGTCCGAGTAGGCTCTAAGATCGAAGGCCGAATCTTTTGGATACCATAGCCCTCGGTTGGGATTCGACTTCAAGTATCGAAAAATTCTCTTAACCGCAGTCAAATGTGATTCCTTTGGTTTGCTCTGAAATCTTGAACAGGGGCAGACTCCAAACATGATATCGGGACGACTTGCCGTCAAATACATCAACGACCCGATCATCGAGCGGTATAAGTGCTCATCCACCGAGACCCCTTGAGGATCAGTATTCAGTCTGTGACGTGTTTCCACTGGTGTACAAAATCCCTTAGAGTCGTGAAACCCGAACTTCTTCAGAATTTCTTTAACGTATTTCCCTTGGCTGATCAGTATACCGTAAGATGACTGTTTCACTTGAATTCCTAGGAAAAATGTCAATTCACCCATGGCACTCATCTCAAACTTTTTCTTCATCAAGTCCTCGAATGCATGACACAAATTTACGTTCGTTGACCCGAAAATGATATCGTCAACATATACTTGAACCAAAAGCATATCCTTCCCGACATGTCGAATGAAGAGAGTCTGATCAATAACACTCCTTTTATATCCTGTAACACCCCAAAATCTAAAGGTAATAAATATATATGTTTTTATATATTTTTTTTATATGTGAGAATATGTGTCGTATATGTGTTTATGTGATTAACATGTTAATATGTTAAGAAATGCGTAACAATAAACTATGCATAAGGTAAGTGTTTATCGGGTTAGATTATTAAGAAAAATTACATGTTTATATAAATATATGTTATTTGAAGGATGAGTCACCATGCTAGGTGTCAATTCTCATGATTAGTCACCATGCTAGGTGTCAATTCTCATGCTTAGTCACTAGGACACTTGTAAGAAGCATGTGAGACACTCTTAGCTATAAATAGACCATGGATCCATCCATTTTTCCTTGCTAATTCACCTAAAATCAACCTAAAACCTCTAAGAAACCTCAAGAACACCAAGAACACTCTAGCTTGCATTTTTGAAGATTCAAAGGGAATTAGGAGCCCATATTCTGGAATAGATCAATTTAAGGTATGTTTAACATAATCCTTCAATTAGTTTCATGATTCATAACACTTAGATATGCCTTTTAAGAATAATGCAAGATTAAAGTTCTTGAACATGTTTTGTTGAGATTGGGAGTTCTAGTGGGAATCATGGGTTGAAATTTGGTATGAGCCTTAGAATAAACATGTTTTAAGAAAGGCTTAAGTTAGTTCATGTTTAAAGAAGGTTTGGTATGGTTTCACCATGTTGGTTTATCAAGAACAAGTAAACCAAGAACAAGAACATAAACATTGGTGTTTTGATCATAGTAATTCCGCCTCCTGGTCGTGATAACGCCTATACGGTCGGTCATGATCATCACCAAACTAAAACACAAATATGGGTGATATCTCATAGTAATCCCGCCTCCTGGTCGTGATAACGCATATACGGTCGGTCATGAGAATCACTCATCAAGGACATAAAGGCTTGGGCAAGGGTAATGATATTCAACAAAAGAACATAATTATATATATGTACTAAGTATATATAAGTTAAAACATGTGTTTTGATAAAGTATTGAATGTACCGAGTTACTCGGATATCTAGAAGTTGGTGCGGACTGGAAGGGTGGCGCCTGTACACTTGGGTTTCTGGCATAGTGGCGTTGTAGCATAAATTCCAACTGGGACATGGCATACGCTTCACTGGGCGATCCCGGAGTGAGCGTTTACTTATAGGAATGCACCTCTTCATAAGTATCACTAAAATAATATATTTTTTTCCCATAAAGGGTAAAACAGTCATTTTTGACAAATGAATGTTAAACCAACAAGTGGTTGGGTTTGGGTTAAAGGGTTAGTCTTAATGACCATTTGTAATCTCTAGGATGTCTTTCTAGGGACATCACGTTAAAGCAAGTTAGATTCACGAAGGAATAAGCCAAGTAACTACTTCGCAACCTAAGGTGAGTTCTATGATCCCTGTTTTATATTGCTTAAATGCTTTAAACTGTTTTGGGCTGATATACATAACGTCTTGTGTAAATACTGTCTACTGTTTATAAAGTATTGATATATGTGACATGTTTACGATGTTACTTGCCTTTAGTGATTAAGTAATGAAAGGATTAGTGGAAAGTAGGATTACTAGGAAGATGTTTTAAATCAGATGATTAGATGTCTTTAAGAGTAGTAATCCACCAGGGAAAGTAAGATGTCCATTAACAGGGTTCTATTTAGCTAAGTAGAACATGTTAAGGATGGTAATCAGTAAGGTCACAAGGGTTGTCAAGTATTAAGTGGGGGCTTCTGAAATAGGGAGTTTTATAGTGTTTTTCCTAAAGTGTCGGCAAAGCAGGAATGAAAGACCACTGTCATGTGAGGATCAAACAACACTATTCCCCGAGATGGTACTTGAGACGAGAAGTGACAAAAAGATACATTAGGACAGGTTCTTAATGTGAGGCGAAGATGATAAGGTTATAGAAGCCTATTCTATTCACGAGGTTTATAGAAATGATAGGGTAGATGTAATCTACTAAGTATATGGATGATTATGTGTAAACCTATGATACTTTATGCTTAATTGTCTGTTTGCAGAAATGGTTTGATTGACCCAAATAGTATGTGTTCGAAAGGTAAAGTTTAAAAAAAAAACTTAGAACTCACCAGCGTAAGCTGACTTGTTAAGTTATGTATGTCAGATGAGGCTGGACTATCGGATCGAAAAGGGAAAGCTGAGATGTGAGTAGGAACTAGGGGGCGTACACTATCAAGACAATGTCAAACTATCAAGAGAAGACATTTTCAAAGACTGGCATGGAGATATTTTTCTCTTTTGTATTTGTCTCTCTTACTATGTAATGATTGGCATATGAACAAAAGTTTTTATTTCCGCTGCTTTAGTTATCTCTGTTGTACCTTGTGTTCATGAGTAAATCCGATGCGTGACCGCTCCTAAGGCCAAGTCTGGGAGTGGGCGTCACATATCCATTTTCCAGCATATATGTAGACAGCGTCTCGTACCACTTCCTTGGGGCTTGGTGCAGACCATAAAGGGCCATGTCAAGTTTGTAACATTTGTTTGGAAATGACTTGTTCACAAACCCGGGAGGTTGTTGTACGTACACATCCTCATCCAACTCGCCATAATGAAATGTGGTCTTAACATCAAGTTGGTAAACCGTGATGTCCATAGACGCAGCATAAGCTAAGAAAATCCGAATGGCTTCTAGAAGAGCGACGGGTGCATACACTTCGTCATAATGAATGCCGTCTTTTTGCATGTACCCTTTCACTACTAATCGAGCTTTGTTTCTAATGATTATTCCACGGTCGTCTCGTCTGTTCTTGAAAATCTACTTGACCGGTATGGGTTCAACACCCTTTGGAGCTTCAACAAGATGCCAAACATTGAGCAGTTTGAACTGAAGTAACTCTGCTTGCACTGGAATTACTGTTTCAACAGGAGTTGCTGATGAAGTTGATTCTCCAGATCGATTTACTGACTCACTCGTCTGATTTCCCCATGTTAGATCAGGAGGGTCTGCTGAATAGATAGTTCCCAAAATCGATGAGGAAACCGAAGAAAATGTGTCAATGGTTGGAAAATCTCCCTCACGAGCATCATCATCTAAGATAGTATTTCCTGAAACACCAGAATCAACAATATTAAAAGTAGAAGAAAGAGAGTCAAGGTCATACATGCTATCTGAATCAGGTTCTCGAGTGATCCGAGTGTGCTCGTTAAAATTAACATTGCACGACTCCATGATCACTTGAGTTCTTTTGTTGTATACTCGATACGCCGCTGAGGACATAGAGTATCCAACAAAATAACTTTCATCTGCCCTAGGGGCAAACTAAGCTAACTGATCGGACTGTATGTGAACAGTGCAAGGATATTCGAACGGTTTCAGTCTTGTTAAAACAGGTTTTTGTTTAGAAAACAGTTCGAACGGCGTCTTGTTAGCATGCTTTACCAAGAGCGTTCTGTTCAAGAACGTAGCACGCAGTATTCACTGCTTCTGCCCAAAAAGAGAGTTTAAGGTTAAAATCCGCAAGCATGGTTCTGGCAGACTCAATGATGGTTCTATTTTCCGTTCCGCAACACCATTTTGCTGTGGCGTGTACGGTGAACTGAACTGTCGTGTGATGCCCTTCAAATTGCAAAAAGCGTCAAATGTTTGATTCTTGAACTCTGTCCCGTTATCTGATCTGATTATCCTGACCCGCTCTCTGCTGGCGTTTTTAATGCGAGTAACGAAATTCTTCAGTATCTCAGCTGTCTCAGATTTTTCTTTCAGGAAGAACACCCATGAGTATCTGGAGTAGTCGTCAGTAACAACGAGGCAATAAGACTTTCCCCCTAAGCTCGTGATGTTCACTGGCCCGAAAAGATCAAGATGGAGTTGCTGAAGAATTGTCGTTGTTCTACCAGGTGGCTTCGGCTTGTGAGACGTCTTGTGCTGTTTTCCTTTGGAACACGCAACACAGTTATCGACATGGACGAATTCTTTCTCCGGTAGCCCAATAACGTGTTTTCCTCTTACGAGTCGATTCATGTTCCTAAAGTTGACGTGACCCATTCCTCGGTGCCATATGGTTGAGTCTTCTTCCGATGCCTTTACTAGAAAACAAGCGATTGAATTTTCTGGCTTTGCTTCCGCCATATCCAAAGCATACAAGTTTCCTCTTCGATGTGCTCGAAACAAGATCAAATCTTCAGGTATCTTGAGTCCAGGCTTCAGAATTAGACACTCGCGATCATTGAACACTATTGGCATTTGGTTATCGCAGATTTGCGACACACTGAGTAGGTTGAACTTCAGATTCGATACCAGGTTAACCTTGTCAAATGAAATTTCTTCGTTTGTTAAGAGACCATTTCCTATTATTCTTCCGCCATACACATTTCCCCCAAAGGCAACAGAACTACCGTTAGATATTGTTTTGACATCATATAGCAAGTCCTTGTTCCCTGTCATGTACTTGGAGCACCCGCTGTCCATGTACCATGTGTTTACAGCTTTCCGGGTACGTCCCTGCACAAGTAAAGAAATTGGTTAGTTTGAGGAGGGACCCCGGTTATTTTAACCTCGGGTCTTCATGATAACCGGTTTCTTCACAGTTGACGAAGATGGTGCGGATGAAGACGATGGAGCTGATGGAATAACTGAAGGTGTAATGAAGGTGGTTGCAGGCCTTGGAGCTTTCATTGGCCTTTGAGACGGAAATGGCCTTGGTATAAAGCCGGGTCTTGGCCTTGGGTTCCATGACCTGATTGGAGTCTGACTTGGTGCATTCATCCTTGGTGGTTTTCTGATGTGTGGCTGACTTGAATACAAGCTTCCACCTATGCCTTGTGGTAAATACGGGGCTTGACTCGGAATGTACAGTTGATTGGGATAAGACTGTTGGAACATAGAGTGATCCCGCAAGTCCATGTAATCTTCACTGTAATTACCATAGTTTCTCAAGTGGAGGTGTGTATTCTGACCAGCCATTGCTTGTTTTTCGAAATAGTGTACAGGTGGCATTGGTGCGTTGCCATAGGTGTTGTACCCTTGGTTGTAGATACACACCCTTGCATTGTGATGAGGATTTCCAAAAATAGCACAACCATTTTGCACAGATGGTGCATTTGGAACAACAAAAGCAGTAGTTTTAGCAACAGGAACCACTGATGTTGGTTCAGCAGGTGAAGCAACAGGAGTTTTCTAATCATCAGTAACAACCTTCTTCTTTCTTCTTCTTGTTCTCTTCTTCTTTTCCATAACAACAGCTTCAGCACTTACTGTCATTTGAGCAAAAGGCTCTACCACGATCAATGCAGACTCAACAGTTGGTGAGGAGGTTGTATCAGTTACTTTTGTAACACTCTTCATCTTTGGTTTGACAATCTTTACCGTTTCAACTTTAGAGTCAACAGCTCCAGTAGGAGCAGAACTTTCAACAACAGCCTTTGATTTGCTTGGTTGAGGAGATTGCACAACTTGTGGTGTTGATGTAGAGGGAGTTCCAGTTGAGGCATTTAGAAAAGACTTCACCTTACCATCGGTGATCACAAGACCCGCTTGTGTGTGCATGACAGTCTTACCATGTTTGAGTGCCATTTCAGCAAATGCACGATTGAACTCATCCTCATTCACATCAGAATGATCAGTGAATCCCTTGTTGGAATTCTGCTTAGGCTTTCGCCTTCGTATGGTCTTAGCTCGTGGAAATGCGTGAGCATCGGATCGTCTACTCAATCTAGCTAAACGGACATCGAAATGTAATTAACCGATTGTTTTATTGATCAAAACGGACAATTACAATCAGAGAACACTGAGAAATGACACAGAGAATACACACTCAGAAACACACAATTAACAGAACTTGCACGCTCAGAATTCTACAATTACAAAGACCAAACATCTATATATACTAGCTGGTCCGAGCTTCGGCCGAACCTCAGGTTCGGCTAGTCCGAACTTCAGGTTCGGACCTAGTTCGGCCAGACCTAGTTTGACTTGATCTTGATCTTGCTTGATACTTCACATGACGCACATATCAGATATCAACAAACTCCCCCTCGTCGTGTGCAGTATTTCTTCAACATCATCAACTTTGTATCTTCAATCAAGCTCCCCCCTCAAGTGTAGAATCCGTTCGTCCAAAGAAATAAATCTTTAAACAAACTCCTCCTCAACTCAATCGTAACTTGATCTTGAATACTTGGTGACATTTTAGTGTATCTCTGGTCTTTCATCAACATCTTCAGAAGACTTGAAGTTGTGATAACTTGCACATAGCAACCTGCTCAAACATTTAAAAATAATCTTGGCGCAAAACGTCTCTTCGAGACTCCAAGATATGATTTTGAAAATGATTTGTATCACGTGTTGATCAGATCAAAAATAAAACAGAAACAAAATCTTTTTGATTTTTCAAAGTTTATGCTAAAACACACCGAAAATCTTTTTGTTCTTTTCTGAAATGAAATGAAATTGCAATACAGAATCAAACGCTATTTTTGGTATGAGAAAGATGACTATATGGGATCATATTGAACATAACGCACTGAACTGCACTTCAATTTCAATTAATCGAAGCACATAAGTCATGCTGATTACTGGTATAATTTGTCCAACTTAAACTCAGACAGAATCATACTCATAGCATCTGGATATGTTAAGGTATTGATTAGATTTGCATTGACGAGTGTATCCCATACTATCAGACATAATCAGACATTTTTAGCTTTTCTTTCCTTTTTCCCTTTGTGTGACAGCATTTGTGATTTTTCACCATGCATGGTATTTTCATGATATCGTCAACTGTGTTCCATGCAAAAAGAAATAAGAACGTTAAATCGTCTACCTTAAGGTCGATCTTTCGATACGCAGATAAGGCCTCGGATTTAACAAAATAAGAATATAAAACAAGTTGAAATTGTATAACCCAACAACAATCAGGTCGGTACTCCCGTACACGCAGAGAAAGTCCGATGAGTTATACGAAACACCAAAGAAAATAAAGCAGAACGTCAAACGAACAACGATCAGGTCGATCTTTCGATACGCAGAGAAATTCCGATCGTTTGACAAAATAAAGAAAATCAAACAAGTTTAAATCTTTGCAAAATGAACACATGTATACACAGTGACTTCTCATTTTGACTTTCACACTTATATTTCTTTTTGTGTTATGAAATATGCATCAAGATGTTATCCACATGGTCAAGCATTAGTATTTAGTGTATATCACATCTGAATACTTTCTGATTTGTCGAGCCTACCAAGCATAACAAACAATGATCTTATGGCTCTTTCATCTACTCTAGCCATGAATCAGATACGTTAGCCAATGTACCATCATTTCCCAATGATCAATTTCTCACAATTTTATATATTGCATGTATTCGCCTTCCTTCATTATATATTTGGCATGTATTCACTTTCGCCCCATAACATGCATTTTCTCAATTACTCCCCCTTACTTACAATTCTCCCCCTTAAAATGAAAACTCTATTTTTGAATTTTCATTTTACACAAAAACAAGTCTCTATTTTTGGTACTTTTGAGAAAAACTTGGAAACAAAGAAAAGTGATCAATCAACACGGATAAATTGCAGAGATCGATCCGCTTACATTCTGGGAATTAAAATCAACACGAATTTTCATTTTACACAAAAACAAGACTCTATGTTTGCTATGAAGGACCTTGGAGAAGCTGCTTACATTCTGGGAATTAAAATCCACAGAGATCGATCCAAGCGCCTTTTAGGACTCAGTCAAAGCACATACGTTGATAAGATCATAGCTCGGTTCAACATGAGCAACTCCAAGAAAGGATCTGTTCCCATGACTAAGGGAAAAATCTTGGACAAATCTCAAGCACCTAAAACGGAGCGCGAGATAAGCAAAATAGCATCAATCCCATTTGCCTCTGCTATTGGATCTATCATGTATGCCATGCTCTGCACACGACCAGACGTCTCGTATGCATTGAGCGTGACAAGTCGGTACCAACAGACGCCAGGACTAGCTCACTGGACGGCTGTAAAGAACATATTAAAATACTTGAGAAACACCACTGACATGTTTCTCGTATACGGAGGTGTTGATGAAGAGCTCACTGTAAGATGTTACACTGATGCTAGTTTTCAGACTGACCGAGATGATTCTCGCTCACAGTCGGGATTCGTATTCACTCTTAACGGAGGGGCTGTTTCCTGGAGAAGCTCAAAACAGTCGGTAGTAGCAGATTCTACTACTGAATCCGAATACATAGCCGCCTCAGAAGCTGCTAAGGAAGCCGTGTGGATGAAGAAGTTCATATCCGATCTCGATGCCGTGCCGAGCATAAGGCAACCCATCGAGATGCTGTGCGATAACACAGGCGCTATAGCTCAAGCCAAAGAGCCAGGGTCTCACAAGAAGGCCAAGCATGTTCTGAGGAAATTCCACTACATAAGAGAAGTAGTCGAAAGAAATGAAATTAAAGTAAGCAAAGTACACACAGATCAAAACTTAGCTGATCCCTTCACTAAGCCTATGACTCAGGAGACTCATATACGCCACAGAGAAGCGATAGGGCTTAGTTTAGCTAAAGACATATTTTGATTCAGTATTTGGATGTATGAACATTAACAGTTATCTATCTTATTCTTATTCCATCTGATTATGCAATAATGAATTACATAACTGTGTTCAATATTTGTACGTTTAATCCTTGGACAATAAGTTCTTGTCCTAAATGTCCGTAGTCGATTAGTTAGTGGGAGCTATACTAAATTAAGACTATTGTGACTAGTTGAACCTTAAAGATGTTTAACGTTCAAAACTCACGGACCTCATTGGTGAATGACGTTGGACGTAACTCGCATCATGCAAAGCAAACATGGATGTCTTGCTTGCCTGATTAATGCATGCTCTAATGTTTCCTTAGACCTGAGACGCATATTTGAACTTCCGTATACCAAAGAACATTCTTTGATTGTAGCCTAACGTTGTCGCGTAACTGCCAGCCATAACGATTATTTTTGGGAATGGCTCTGAGGTTTAGTGGGAGTTGTATGCCTCAACAAGGGATTCTGTACTTTTGCTTCGGCAACTGCTAGACAAAAAGGCGCCCTCGTTGGTTCCAAGTGATAAGTGTGAGGCCTCACCCAAACTTAGTGTGTGTTTGTTGGATCACTTCGAATTGTATCGAGAATGATAATCGATGAACAAATATGAGAGTCCATGTCTCATAATTCATCAATGTCTTACACAGAAAGGAACATATGACAATGAATGCACAAGTCATGAGTCTGCTTGATTGTCAATCAGATATACTTTGGCTGACGACTTAAAGTGTCAATATTAGTTGGTGTAGTCATGCATAGCTAGAGTGCCTCTGACTGCGCTCGTTAAACTGTCGCGTACAGTCCAAGTGGGAGACTGTTGGAAACAAGGGTGTCCTGACCCGACGAATTAACGAACCCGACCGATATTGACCCGTAAGAGTTACACCCGGGTCAACGGACTATTAAATCTAATCAATTGGTAATTAGTATTAATCGAACTAAATGGTGAATTAAATAAATACTGATTATTTATTTAATTAAAACGACAAACTTTATCGGTTCAAAATTACTCGCTAATTAAAAGACGGACCGATCAGTTGTTACCGGATTAACAGACTGATCGGTTGGTGGACTAAAGGGGAATCGCGACCGGGCCCAGTCCGTTAGGAGCCCCTGTCCGCGATTTTTAATTAATAAAGAGAGAGAGAGAGAGAGGATAGATTGTAACATAAGTAACAAACCCTAATCCCTCACTCTCTCTCCCTCTGCGCCGATTCCAGCCGAAGCCGGCCTCCCCGCCGCCGCCGTCCGATCGCCGCCACCACCCCACCGCAGCTTCCTTGTGATCTCCGATGGATCCCCGTTTTGCCAGTATTTGCGCCCGACTTGATAGTGAAGCCGCCGCAGCCCGAGCCAAGTCTGCGAGCCGAGCCGAAACCGCCGTCGCCGCCGCTATGTCCGTCGGCGCACCGCCGGCCGATCGCCGACCGGTGGTTCTCGCGTTGCCGGCGCAACCGAGACCACCGTGTCCCGTTCCGTCCTCGTGGCCCACACCGCTTTACCATCCGGTACCCGCCACCTCATCACCGCCGGTTTCCGGTGACAAGATCATTGTAGGATCGGTCCCTGTCGCGATCCCATCGGAAGGAGTTTTGTCACCGCCGTCCGTGGTTTCTCTACCACCGCCGCCACCACTACCGCCGCCGCCCTCTGCCGCCGCCGTCGTTGATGATCTGTCTCGTAGGTTCGAGTCAGACGTATCAGTTCGTCCTAGCGCGAGCCCGTTGAATCCGGGTGTCTCGAGCGGTTGCTCGGATCCCGCCAAGGTATATCTAACTCGTTTAGATATTTAATTTAATTTATTTATTTATTTTGAATAAATATTTTTCTGTGTTTGTCGTGTACGGTGATTGATCCTATTACAGTTATATCCGCGCGTTTATATTAAATCGTTTCCGCTGTTAAATTAATATAGTATTAATTTTATATTAAATCGGTTTTAATAAAATTAAAATCGGTAACCTGGATATCCACTGTAAAAACCCAACAAATTTAACTTAAGCAGAGTACTCCTCCATCAACAACTTTGCAATCGTCGATAGGTCTTCTAGAAGTACCTGCACACTGGTTAAACGAATTAGTCCAAAAATGACCCGAAGCGGATCGCTTCTGGTCGACCAGTGTCCTTGTTTTGTTTAGAAACCACCTTAGGTTTCCATTGTTGTTGTTTTGGTAAGTCAATTCTTGATGAAGCAATCACAGGTGACTGTGATGACGAACCTACATCTTGAGCTTTTGAAACAAATGAAACAAAACGTTTTTGTTTTTGAAAGAAGGCGGGTTGAACTTCATCAAAAACTCTGCCCCGTTCATCGAAGAACTTAGTTTGGACAGATTTACCAAAAACTGGTTTCTTATGAAACCCTTTGGGTGAATCAGCAGGTGACGGACAGTCTTTTGCCATATGCCCTGAGCGACGGAAAATATAACAAATTCTTGTCGTTTTGTCCCATCTTTGATGTACCTGCGAAGAACACACATGAATATCTCGAACATGATCAGAATGAGAATCATATACATGATGCCTGTGATCATGTACCCATTTGGATGTAGGGCTTCGAGATTGAGAACTATCAGAAGAAATGGTAGCTTTCACAAAAACCTCAGCAATCTTCCGAGCATCAACACAATGAAGAGGAAATTCTTTGTCAGAAAATAATTGATCTGAACCCTTGAGTTTGTAAAACCGCTCGGGTTGAATTTTATCAGCTTGAAACACTTCCTTCTTCACTTGTTTCATCTTTAATTTCTTCAAATCATGAGATGAAGATGCTGGAACCTTCTCAACTTTGTTTTGCATCCTGTGAAAACCCAATCCTTCATGTTTTCCAGAAATCTTCTCCTCAGATGAACAATGGCCATTCTTTGCTAATCGAGAAAATTCAGCTTTTACTTCTGTTACATTCTTTTGATCATAAAAGATCTTTTCATCAAACTCAGGTTGAGTCTGGATCTTGTTACTAGAAGTAGTCGACTTCTCATTATCAGTAGAGGATGAACCATATACAAACTTCGGTGCAGGAGAAACCCCAGATTTCTTTTCCCTCTTTTTTCTTATGCTTCCTGTTCTTCTTCTTCAGCACAACTTTCTCATCCTCAACAGTAGATGACGAAACCTTTGAATAATCAAATTTGTTAATTTGTTCCTTCACTTCTTTGACAGCTTCTTTGATATGAGCAGGGGGTGATGCAGTCTTATCAAACATTTTCTCAAAATTCGCATCATTAGCTAAGAAGCTTGTGAAGACTTGAGAATTTGAAACATTCTTGAGCAACCTATTAGCATCAAGAACTTGAACTTTGAGATCAGAAATTTGTTGTTGAGCTTCTGCAAATTCCTTTTCTTTAGCAATCAAACGCTTCGCAACTTTGTGAGTTTCAAAATTTTGCATACGAAGATTGTCAAGTCCTTCATGTAACTCCTTTTTCAATTTATTCTCATTTCGCTTCTGAATTTCCAGATTTGCAGCTTGAACTTTGTTAACACTTACCAACTCACGCTTCTCATCCAACAACTTTTCCATATCAACTTGATATGCTTCAATTTTAGCATTTGATTCTTCCACGTTCCTTGTTAGCAAATCAAGTTTGATCTTGGACTTGTCAAACAAATTCTGAAAATCATTAGCTGTATCCTCTGCTTCAGCCTTCCATTTCTTAACTTCTTGTACCAACTCATCCTTTTCTTCACAAAACTTTGCTCTAGCAGCTTCAACATCCCTTTTGTATTGTTTAGAACTTTCCAAAATTTCATTCAACAGTTTGATCTCAGTAACCAAACACTCATTCTTCAAAAGCAACTCTTTCTCATTTTCTTTAGAAATCTTGAAAGACGAATTAATCACATCAAATTCCTCAGACAATTGTTGAAGTTTATTTGCCAACAAAGCATTGTCTTTCATTAAACTCTCCAGATTCTCAGCAGATTCATAAGAACTTGAAATTAAACTAGTATCGGAACTAGTTTCTGAACAAAAATCTTCTTGTTGATCATGAGTAACTATCAAAGCAGATGAATCATACCCAAACTGTTGACCCCAATCATATACACCAACATTTTGAGCCATTAAAGCTGTAGACTTGCTAGTGTTACTAGTAGATGGTTGAGTAAAACCAGGCTTTGGTGATAGAGGAACACCAGACTTGTTTGTATGTGTCTGTTGACAGTCTTTAGCAAAATGTCCAAGTTGTGAACATTTGTAACACTTTAATTTGGACTTGTCAAAACACAATTTATCACCAGAAATATTTCTTCCATGTTTCTTAAAGAATCTCTTAGATCTTTGACACAAAATAGCATATTGCCAAGATACATCCAATTCGGTTAGTTGATCATCATCAAGAGCATCAAGATCCTCACTGGTTAACTTTGCATCAGCAACATTTTTGAGAATTAATCCAAAGGATGATGAAATCAATGCAGAAATCATTTTGGCACAATCATCTGTTGATTCAGCTGAAAACGCATTTTGATTTGAAAATTTTGGAATTGTGAAATTGCAACCTCTTGAAGAATCATTATCAGAATTTCCTGAAGCTCCAGCTATAAAAGCAACACTTGGTGCTGTATTCTGATTTGGCTTAGACTTTGCACTCATGCTAGCACTATTCTCACCATGATACAGTTCAGGATTTTGCAAAGTAGCAGTTGACTTCTTTGAGTTTAACATTTCCATTTCTCGAGCATGAAGTTTCCCAGTAAGCTCGTGAAATGTCATTGTAGAATAATCCTTGTCATGAGTGAGTAACAAAACATAGTTTTCCCATTTCTCTGGCAAAGCTTCCAAAATCTTTTCTTTCAAATCAGCATCGGTTTTCTCAATTCCAACAACCTTTAACTCACTAATTAAATGTGACAACCTTGAAACAAGAGCAATAATATTTTCATTGTCATAATTCTGAAAATTATCAAATTCTTTGTTCAAAACCTTCTTACGACTCTTCTTGTAGTCATCATTACCCTCACATCTTGCTGATAAAGCATCCCACAATTGCTTAGATTTCTTGCACGTACTAAATTGATGAAGTAACTCAGTAGGTAATGCCATTGTAAGGTAACCATAAGCTTTTTGTTCAAGTTCGTATGATTTCCTTTCAGCAAGATCAAAAGTATGAACTTCTTTAAAATCTCCCGCATCACTTGGATGTTGATAAAGCTTCTTAAGAGGAATCCACAGATCGATATCATTCGTGCTTATGTAAGCGGAAAATCGTTTCTTCCAATTTTGGTAATCTTCAAGCTTCAATAATTTGGGAACTTTCTGACTTGTTCCAATTTCGTTATCAAAATTTAGCATAGTTTGCATTGCGCTTTGCATTGCGGCAAAAGCTTGAAATTCCGACATTGTTTGAAAACTTGAATTCTGCTAGTTACCGAACCTGCTCCGATCCTATCAATATCCTCCGAACTCTGTCCGAACCTAACTTTACAGTCCGAGCTATGTCCGAACAAGCTCCGAAACAAAAACAGTTGACCGAACTCCTAAGTAACACCGATCTAGCTCCGAACCTTGAACCACACCGTACTCCGACCGAAACAACTCCGAACACTGACCGAAGGCTGTCCGAACTCGAAATTCGGAGCAGTTACTCCGAACTTGACCAGTTACCTCCGAACTTCGACTTCATTTTTCAAAAACGCACGAAAATGGATTGATTTTGACGAAACTTGTTACTGTGAATTTGAAAAACTGATAGAAACGGTTTACAAGCAAATTTGACACCAAACACTCGATAGAAATGATGAAAATCACAAAAACAATCTCGAGAAACACGCAAAACGCTTCAAAAATCCTAAAATAGCAACCACAGATCAGTAGAGTGAACCTGAAAGCTCTGATACCACTTGGAAATGCGTGAGCATCAGATCGTCTACTCAATCTAGCTAAACGGACATCGAAACGTAATTAACCGATTGTTTTATTGATCAAAACGAACAATTACAATCAGAGAACACTCAGAAATGACACAGAGAATACACACTCAGAAACACACACTTAACAGAACTTGCACGCTTAGAATTCTACAATTACAAAGACCAAACATCTATATATACTAGCTGGTCCGAGCTTCGGCCGAACCTCAGGTTCGGCCAGTCCGAACTTCAGGTTCGGACCTAGGTCGGCCAGACCTAGTTTGACTTGATCTTGATCTTGCTTGATACTTCACATGACGCACATATCAGATATCAACAGCTCGTTTTGGAGCAACAGTGGTTTTCAAAATCTCGTAGTTGTCGTCAAACAAAAACGATTGACCATCCACGACAGATGTTTTCAACCAATCAAGGAATTCATGTTTAGCTGCTTCTTTAGTCAGAGTCTCAGAAAGACTAGTGTCAACACCTTTTAAAACATCAGAATTGACTTCATCAAAGTGAAGTGCGACATCGGTTAGTGGGAGATCAGATCCACTCGTGTGGGTAGAGAGCTGATCTTCCATCTTTTGGATTTCAAAAGTACTTGGAACCAACTCAGGATTGATGAATTTTAAGTGACTCTTTGAGTTAATCTTGGTTAACTCGGGAACGCTATAATAGTTATGGTTAAGCGGATGCTCTGCCGCACTATCATCAATTTCCCGTGTCAACCCAAGTCCAGTTTTAAGTCTAGCAAAAATATCACGGCCAACAGTATTGCCAAGATTTGCCGGATTGAGTTTTAACAAATCAATGGTTTCTCGAGCCTGAGCATAGCTCGTCCTTAGAGAAGTTAGTTTTTCCAAAAGATCAGTTATTTGAATTGTTAGAGTTGTTTCCGTATGCTTCATGACCTCAATGACATCTTGTAAAGACTTGATCTTAATCAAAAATTCTTTCTCATTTTCTTTTAATTTCTCAACTTGGCTCTCACTCTCTTTCGCCTTACCGACCAACTCAACGTTGTAAGCGCGATAGCGAGCTACAGCCTCAATACATTTATCAGAACATAAAGCAAGTTTTACCTCATCAGGGATGGTTTCACGTTGAAGTTCTACAAGCCTCTTACTTGCCTCAGATTCAACTTCAGATGAGCTCACCTCAGTAACAGTTCCAGTGGCTTGTACATTGTCTTCAGTCAGATCATCAATTCCAGCCATTAAGCAGAAGTTAGTTGGAAAGAGAGGGTCAATTGTGTTAGACACATCTATCTCTCCATCATTTGCCTTCACTACAAGAGCATAGTTGGTCTGTCTAGAAGACGGATTCTGAGACGAGGAGGTCCAATTGTAGTTTGAGTCTTCAAGCAATACCAAAACCTTGTTGCTTTCATCCGATCTTTGTAGTTGTTGAGAAGATGACGATCCTCGTTGAGAGACATTTGAGCTGGTGCCCTGTGGCTTCTGGAATGATGAGCTGCCTTGTTTCTGATAAGATTGGGTAACACCACCACCCTGCTTTTGATGAGTTTGGTTACTTCCACCAGAATTGGATTTCCCGTTCCACGTCCTTGGCTTAGAACATTCACGTGCAAAGTGACCCATTTCTTGACAGTTGTAACATTGCACTTTTGACTTGTCAAAGCCGATGTTGGTGTTTGAGGGAGCTTGAAAAAGCTTTCTCCCAGTCTTCTTGGAGAACTTTTGAGTTCGGGCAGCTATCATACCCATTTGCCATTTGATATCGATCTCTTCGAGATCATCAGCAGAAACTTGGTCAAGGTCTTCTTGACAGACGGTCATGGACTCAAGACTTCCGGACATCTGAGAATTCATGCAAGCTAGAAAAGCATTGCATAAGTCGAAATCCATGTTTGTGTTCGGTTGGGATGCAGGAGATGATTGCTAAACGAAGTAACCAGTTGGAGATTGCTGCATAAAAGTCACATTTGGAGTCTGACCGGTGACGGGAGCAATGACAGCTTCAGTTGGAGGAGCAGCTGGAACAGAAGCAGTGGCAGGTGGGCTTTGACTTGCAGGAACAGAGAATTGGAACTCATCATCTAGGTCGGGAGCAATGAACGCAGCATTGGGAGCAATTGAAGAACTCCTAACAGTCACAACACCCATGAGAGACTTTCCGTTGCGCTCAACGGCTCGAACTTCATACTCACGAACCTTGTCGATCATATCCATATAGTCGGCAGTAGAAAGATCATTACTATCGAGCAAGTAAGTCACATATGAAGCGAACTCTTGAGGAAAGGAGTGAAGGACCTTCTTGATGATGGCACTATTTTCAGGTTGGATGTTCTTTGTCGTCATCTCAGTGATGATGCGGCAGAATCGGTTGACATGTGTTTCAAATGATTCGCCTTGCTTATGAGAGAACGTGTTGAACGCCAACTTGATCTTATCCAATCTTCTTTCCTTAGTAGCCGGGTTGCCCTCATATTTATTTTCCAAGCCTTCCCATATTTCATGAGCCGATGTCGCAGCAGCACGAAATTGGTATTGCAACTCATCATTGATAGCCATCTTAATGCACCCAAGTGCACGCATGTCAGTTTTCAATTGAACCTTTTCAGCAGCATCCAACTTGTTTCTTGGTTTGGGAATCATCTTCTTAAGTGGAGGATCAGCACCAATGGCAACAGCAATAGCAGTGCCAGCAGTGGTAGCCTCCTTCACTTCAAACACAGCAGGACCTTCGACTACAGAAGTGAACAGGTCAAAGTCAACGAATTCCAAGTAAGATAGGAATTTCGCCTTCCAATCATCGAAGTCACTTGCCCCCATGAGTTTAGGAGGCCTATTGTTGCCTTGTGTGGCAGGAGTGAAGTGATCCGACATGTTGAAATGATCAACACTAGTCAATTTCAAGACAAAAAAAAGGCTAACGGGTCAAACGGGTTGAAAAATTGGTTCACTTGCTTGAAAAGTTGTAGAATGCTTGAAATCACCCAAATCCTACAAAATAATCAATAAGGAACACAATTAGTCACATACAACTGATAATTAGTCACAAAATTGAAAAAGTAAATTTTCAACACTCAGTCAAAAATTTCATCAGGATGTTCTTGGGGGTTCAAGATCAAGAAAAAATCAAAGTTTGTATAAATCAAAATTGATTGTGCAACTAGTTTAGAAATCAGTAGAGAAACCAAAAACATAACTGGACCAGGCTCCAAAAATCACTCTAAGTAGCTCAAATCCAAGAATTTTCGTGAATATGACAAGAACACCAAAGACTTAGAAATTTGCCTCTAAAATCCTCAAAACTTGATGTTTTTGAGTGAAATCAGTTGCAAAAGCTTTAGTTTACTAGTCTAACACAATTTTAGAATTAATTTGATGAAAGAAACACCCCAAAAACAACTTTGATTTTCAAAGAATACAACAGAGGTTACGTAAAGCGTAACCCTGTTTTGACTAAAATCAGAAATTTGACCCTAAAATGGAGTTATTTCAGAGATTCAAGCATGGCAATGGAATCATTGAGTGATTTCTACCAAGAATCAACTCAAAGTTCTAGCAAAACAACCAAGATTGATAACTCAAATGATGGATTTCTTCATTATGAGTCAAGAAATCAAACTTGAAGATTTGGCTCTGATACCAATTGTCAGGACCGATTTCTTAGCCAAAGATCATCATCTGATTCATCACACGAGTGCGGAAATCACGTGTTGATGATCACTCTTGGTTGGATCAGCAACATTGCCTCACCATTCGCCTCTGAAACTCAAGAAAAACACCAAGAACACACACACAAACACACAGTGCTCCTCAGGAGGTTCTCTCAAGGCTTTTTTAGGGTTTCCTAAGAATTCATATTTATACTCAATGAGGAGCACAAGTGTCTATGCACAGAATACAAGGAGAATCACACATCACATCAAGGAATCATTAAATTCATCTAAGTCAGAAAGTCAGATCGTTAACTTGTCCAGGTTAGATCGTTAGCCAGATCGTTAGGAACAAGTCAGATCGTTAACCAAATCGTCAGATCATTAGCCAGCTTAGCCAGATCGTTTAACCAAGTAGGCAGATCGTTAGACAGCTTGGTCAGATAGTTTAACCAAGTAGGCAGATCGTTAGACAGCAGCAGACTAGTCAGATCGTTAAGGTTAAACGACCAAGTCAAGTTATTAAGTCATGTGAGGAAGGTCTTTAGAAGATGCAGATCATTAAGGAGACTGAGGCAGATCGTTAACCTTAGTATAGAGCATGCAGATCGTTAAGGCAGTTTCAACTCAAGTCGTTAAGACCAAAATGCAACCAGATCGTTAAGTGCATTCATGGTCAAATCGTTAAGGGTTAGGTTAGCCTGATCGTTAAGCACAACTCAAGAGCAAACTTATTCTAAGTGATAACCAATCAACCAAACACATAAACAAAGGATCAATACAATAGTAAATCAAGCTGAATTAACATTAGATAATATTCAAAGTTCAACATTAACTAAGTTATTACAAACCGAAATGTTCAAGTACATAAGTAGCAAAATACATGTTGGTTCTGCAGATTCACTTGTGATCTTGTTCCATGGGTTCGTGTGTTCGTGTTATCACCAACTTCCAGGTTCCAACACTTTTTGCCATTTCAGGACAATCTTTTGCCATGTGTCCCTTTCGGCGACACTGATAGCACAAACGATAACATAATTGAGAATGTGAGTTGTCCTGGAATGCATTATACTTATCATCAGACTCAAATGCATCATAAAAATCATTATCAAAAACCTATAAACGATTGGAATGAACCCACATAGAAGTAGGACTTCGAGGAGTAGAATTGGATCCAGATGATGAAAACTCCTTAACTTTTTGAGCATCTCGAGACGAAGTGTCAGACGAAACCTTCTTCTAAATCTTCCCTCCAAAACCTTTTTCCATTGTAGACATGAACACTTGAGCCAAATAATAGATTTGTTCCAAGCTTGTGTCTTTCTTTTCCTTTGGAACTTTCTGGGGCATATTCCTCTGGACAGGCTTCACAAACTTCTTACCTTTACTACCTAAACCTGACTGTTTGTAACCAGGTAGTTTTGATAGATCTATTTGAGAACTCGACGAACCAGCTTTAGCAGCTTGATTGAAAGAAGCTTTAATATCCTTCAACTTGTTTGCTTCCACCAACTTAGCAGCAGCTTGTTCTTCATGCACCTGCTTTTCATCCTTTTCCACTTGTTTGCCAACAGAACCAACTCCCTCTTCTGAAATCAATCCACCAGAAACAAACTTTGTTGTGAATTTATCAACCAAACTCTCCTCATTTTCCACTTTCTCCTTTGACTTCTTTGAAATTTTCAGATCATACTTCGCAGTAGCAAACTCAGAATAATCACCAGTTACTTTAGAAGATTTGACATTAGCCAAAGGATCAGTTTGAACCAATGGAGGTGGTAACTGATTGAATTCTTCACCGCCAAACACTCTTTTGAAATTCTCATCATTGCACAAATAACTTGTGAACGAATGTGAATTCTTTAAATTATTTAGTTGACGATTCAAATCCAGAACTTGAACATTTAGATCTGATTTTCTTTTCTGAGCTTCACCCAAAGCCTTTTCTGATTCTATCAATTGTTCTGAAACTTTGTTAGACAAAGACTTTTCTCTTCTCACTTTATCATGAGCAGCAAACATCTCTTGTGTGACCTTTTCCACCTTTCCTTGATAAATCTCTACATTTCTTGTCAACAATCTATTTTCTTTTGTTAAATCAGTGACTTTGTCTTGGAAGTTTGACTGGAGGACTTGATAATCATTATTCGAAACCAAAATTTCATCATAAGCTTTCTGAAGTTCAAAATTAGTAACCAGAAGCGATTCCACTCGTGATTTTGATTTCTTATATAATGCATCAAAATCTCCAACAGCATCCTTTGCTTCGAATTCCCACTTTTCAACTTTTGTAACTAACTCAGCATTTTCATGTTGTAATTTCATGATCTGTTCGTTATTGACACTAACCATCTCTTCTAATCGTGCTTTTAGCTCTAAAACCTCATCTATCAACACCTTCTTATCTTTTTCCAACATGACATTAGCTTTGAAAATTTCATCAGAAGTTTCACACTTTCTTTTATAATCTTCCATCTCTTCCTCTTTAATTCTTCTCATATTCAACAACCAACCTTTCCTTTTTAGAAATCAATTCTCGAATCTTTCTGTCTTTTTGAGCATAAAATTCACAAGTTGACTCATATCCACTAACTTCATAATCACTTGTTTCAGATGTATTTTTCTCAGATTCAAATCCACTCGATTCAACCTCAATATTAGCCATTAATCCATAACTTTCTGACGAGTGGACTACAATTGTAGATTCATCTGGAAAATCTGCAGCCCAATGATAACCTCCCTCAGTCACTAGAGCTTTTGTCTCTTTATTGTGATCATGATTATCCGAATTACTTGGTTTAGAAGCAGATTGCTTGCATTCTCGAGCAAAATTTTCCAATTTAGAACATTTGTAACATTTCAGTTTGGACTTATCTAAACCCAGTATTGCTCCTCCCATAACAGAATTCTTGCCATGTTTTCTCATAAATCGTCTTCCTTTTTCAATAGTCATAGCCAACTGCCAATCCAAATCCAATTTATTTAACTGATCTTCATCCATCTGTTTTAGATCCTCCGGAACCAAACCAGAATTACCAATTTGACTAAATATGGATCCAGACGAAGATGATATGAACGCACATAACAAAGCAGCTAGATCTTCGGTTGCTTGATTAGAAGTAGATTTGCTTGATGATCTATCAGGAATAGTAAAACTGCAACCCGAAGAATAACCAGTGTTTTCAAACTTTCCAGCAAGAAAAGTTGTTACTGGTGGATTACTACTTGAAAAGTTGCTGACTTTTTCACAAGTAGTTCCATTTCCCAAGCTTGTAATTTGCTTATCAGCTGATTGAATGTCCAACTTGAGTGGTTTGGATCATTAGACAACATCATCACAAAATTCTCCCACTTTTCGGGTAGAGCTTCCAGAAATTTCTCCTTTAATTCATCATCTTCTTTCTTCACACCTATAATATCAAGTTCATTGATCAAATGTGAAAACCTTGCAATCAAATCTGTGATCTTCTCATTCTCACAAAGCCCGAAATTATCAAACTCTTTCTTCAATACTTTCTTTCGAGTATTCTTGTACTGATCATTACCCTCACATCTTTCCTTAATAGCATCCAATAATTATTTCGAAGTTGGAAAATTCTTAAACTGATGCATCAATTCTTTAGGTAATGCCATCGTGAGAAAACTATAAGTTTTCTTTTCTCTTGCAATCACCTTCTTTTCTTCAGGCTAAAATTCACTTATCGACTTTGGTAATGTATTAGCAATCAACGGATACTCATATTGTGTTTCAATCGGAATCCAACAATCAACATCTTGGGAGTATATGTAAGATTCACATATTTTCTTCCAGCTATGATAATCTTCCAACCGAAGTAATTTAGGAACTTTCTGGGTTGTTCCAATCTCGTTATCATAGTTCAACATAGCTTGCATTGATGATTGAACAGCTGAAAATGTGTGAAAATCGCTCATTTTGAAATTCAATACCGAACGTAAAACTTGTAACTCAAAAAACGGACGTCTTCCAAGCGGATTTTGGGGGTCAAACCGGAGGATACTGGCCGTTAAGTTAGTAAACGTCTAGATCTCGTCGAGACGAACGTTTTGACTGGTAGTAGCTCCCGTAACTCTTAACGGTTTCTCAAGTTACGTCAGTTTTAGTGAACACATGTTTTCTGCCAGCGGACCAACCTGTTCTCAGCGGACTAGTTCCGGACCAAATAAACTCAGCAGACCAGAAACAGACCAAATTATCTCAGCGGACCAGATTTGTACCTACGGACCAGACACGGACCAAGTATCTCCTGCGGACCAAATTTGGTACGGCAGACCAAATGGTACGGCGGACCAGAAAATAACCGCCACGGACCAACTTTGAAGATTGCCTTTCGGACCAGTTTCAGCGGACCAGAATACTGATGAAGATTGTCGTGCGGACCACCGGTGGACCAACGGCGGAACAACGGCAGACCAACGGCGGACCAACTGTTCTCTATGCGGACCAAGTAGAAATTCGACTAATTTTCACGAAATTTCATGTTTTCGACTGGAATTTGCTTCAGAAAGGTGCGAAAATACTTCAGAAACACTCAGAAATCATTTTCCATCGTTGAAACACTTGGAATTGCGGAAATTTGATGAAAAACGAAGAAAACCCAAACTTTCTCACTCTAGAATTCGAAAATTTACCAAAATCACAGTAGTAGAGCAACCAATTGCTCTGATACCACTTGTAGAACCACTGTACGATCTTACTACTGCATGATTATGTAATCGGATAAGCAACGAGAAGTAAATAAAGCTTCGCTTTATTGATTCACAAAGAGGATTACACAAAGTCTAGAGAGAGAGAGTTACACACTGAGTAACACACACTTAGTAGATGTAGAATGACAGAACTTCTATCTAGCTCTCTCTCTAACGAACTATTTATAGTAGTCACATACTAACTGACGGACCACCAGTGTACCATTTGGTACGCCCGTACCAAATAAGCTGCGAACCATTTGGTACGCCGACATTAGTATGTTACCACTAAGACTCACAAAGATGCTCTAGATAAGATACAATACACGAGACACACATTAGCATAGGGATATGCTCTAAAAGTTATGATCTAGAAACGATCTGTACCGTGTTTTAACAGCGGTATCAGAGCCGTTGGCTTAGTTTCCGGATCTCATTTTCGCTTTTGAAGTTTTGAGACGTTAAAAAGTTTAATTAGGTGAGATTCAGTGAGTTTTTGATCAAATTTTGTTCAAACGAGTGTTCCTGAGTCAGTTTCACACCTAATATGAGTGATTGAGTGAAGAAATTTGAAAAATTCTGAATCTAGAGTGAATTTTGAGTTTTTCAGTGTTGGTACGCCGGTTAAACGTGTTGGTACGCCGGAAGAACGCGTTGGTACGCCCTTTGAATCTTCATTCGCCGTACCAAGAAACTCATCGAATGTACCATACTGCGTAGCGGTTACACCGTACCAAATGGTACGCCGTACCAAATGGTACGCCGCTAACCAAAATGATTTGTTGTCTCTCTAAGCTCAATCCCAGCTAGGGGCTCTGCCCCTTAGACCCCGCTTCTCGAGGGCACTGCCCCAAACCCCTGTTAATCAGTAATTAACATCTGGGGGATATTTTGAAGAATGGGGATATTTTCAAGAAAGGGGAGAGGTCATGGGAATTTCAAAGAACAAATCAGTTATCGGGTTTACCCTTTATTCGATAGCTGTGAATTTAAAATGAAGAGTTATCAGATTCCGGTGCTTATCATGAGATAGTCGTTGAATTTATGAGATATGTTTGTGGGTAGTCACGGTTTTTTATGATGGGCATATATTCAAAAACATGTTTCTGATGATCGACAGAGATTTAGAAACTGGGGTGTGATTACTTTGGAACGCTTGTTGGAGATTTCTTTCTACACGAACTAAAGATATAATGTGATTCCATTGTGAGCTATCTAAAGAACATATTGCTTGCAGGGTTGGAATTGGGAATTGAATATGTCACATGTTTACCCTTAAAAATTTCAAAGTTTTATCAAATGAAGAACGGAAAATGTGAATATTCAATGCAATCAGTTCAGGGATGATGATGATTTGTGATATTCGTGAGTTGGCAGTGTATTTTGATGTTCATGCAAACCGATTTGTCAAAGTTTTCAGTTATGGTTTGGAACTCTATGTCATATGCCTGATACTTTCTTGAGTTGTGAGATTCTCATGTTGATCTATCGAGAGACTTAATGCTGAGGTGATATTCTTTGACTGCTGATATATTAGGAGAGACTTGATGCTAAGGGGGAGTTTATGTGATTGAAGATGTTGATCGTGTTGGTTTTCATAAAGATCAGAATGTATTGTAAGTTTGTGAAGATTAAAGATCATTATCAACATGCTGTGATGTTCGTGGATGTCTTTATAGTTTTGTTAGGACAAGTTTCTGTGTGTGGCCGTTACTGTACGAATAGAATAGATTGAATGTATAGGGTTTATTGTATGTGAGAGGGTCAACATACTAACCAGCGTACCAGATGGTACGCTGGGTGGTCCGCCCGTACCAGTTGGTACGGAGCCTATGTGGTACGCTGACCATCCAACCTATAAATAGGTGTTAGTATGTTGATCATCTCTAAGTTTGTTCATTTCTCTGTGTGGTCTTAGTGAGAGAGGAGGTTCTATCCAAACCTCCTCCAGAGCTCAAATCGATGTATACTCCATTCGGTTCTTGTAATCATTCGACATCGATTAATGACAAACTTCCGTCTCTATCATTCTATGATCTGGAAACGATCCATTCGGTTCTTGTAATCATTCAACATGCTGTGATGTTCGTGGATGTCTTTATAGTTTCCGTGAAATGACTGATGAAGTGAACTCTTATCTTATGTCGGTTCCGAAAGGATGGATGTACTTTATCCGAGGGGGAACTTTATTGGTTGTGGAGATTGTACAAGATTCGAATAGTTTCCTGAATGCCTGAAATTCAGTCCAATGGGAGTTTGCTGAAGATCAAGTTTTCAAGATGTAGCAGACTGACTGATGACGATTGTTGAAAGATAAAGACCTACATTCGATAGTAACGTCCAAGGGGGAATTTGTTAGAGCATGCTCCGGGTTTAGTCGTTACTGTGCGAATTATGTAAAAGTCTAGATTGTGGATTAGGCTAGGTTGCCATCATACCATGTAGCGTACCAATTGATAAGCTAGCAGCGTACCAAATAGTACGCCGGGTATGCTGGTACGTTGGGTAAGGTCACCTATAAATAGGTGAAATTTAGCTTAGCAATGTAGAATTCTGGTCATTTGTCTTTGTGTTGAGAGTAGAGGTCTGTCCAACCTCTCCCAGTGCTTCATTGATGTATACTTCTTCGGTTTGTAACCGTTCGACACAATTAATGACTAGATTCTCCGTCTCTATCTTTGTTATGATCTAGAACGATCCGTAACGTGTTTTAACAGGTTCAGCTCCTAGGATTCTATTCCTAGTTTGTACTTCATGACACTACGTCAAAATTCACCTTTGTCCACGAAAAGAACCGTGACCAAAGGGCTTTGGCCATGTTTTTTTCTTCCACTTCAATACACACCAAAGGTCCCTGTTTTGGCTAAAAATTACTTAAGAAAAATTAGTAAGATTTGAACCAAATAAGATTATGAGGTTTGGTGCCTAGGATTAAGATACGAAAACTATTTGCAAAAATCCTGGAACAACAGTAGAATTCCAGGGACAAAAGCCGGAATCCTGGGTTAAAACATAAGTTTAATTATGAAATCGATTAAGAAAGTTGATAACACAAATGAAAACTTGAATGCAGATGGGAACACCGAGAACTTTACTAGGGAAAAGCCCTTAGCCCTTAGATGTCTCTAAGGCACCGCCGACATAGAAATCCCGGGTAGCGATAACACACGCTACCAATTTATTGATCACGAAATTGTTTGATTACAGTGAGTAAACAGAGAATTGAATACGAGAATACAATGTGTAAAGCTCGAGTGAGCTCAATGAAATGATTAAATGTCCTATTTATACTCCTAGCTCTTCAACAACTTGTCCGATATTCCACGGATCTTCTCTTCGACGTCTTTTTCAGTTGGTTGACCAAGTTTTCAGCTAACACCCTTTGACCACGTGCGAAATAAGTTTCCAGCTCATCCCATTCGACCGTTGGTAGACGTTGTCAACCTGTCCTTGATCAGATATAGACACAAAATGCATTAGTAACAATGTCCTAGCATGCAGGGTCATTTCCACATGCTGGGTCATTCGTACAATAAGGGTGACCCTGGATTATGCTCATCCTGGGTCATAATAACGTATAACAGAAATAAAATAAATATGAACTTCCCTGGATTATGTTGACAACCTGGGATATTACCTTACTCCTTATACATTCAGGGTCATTCAGCGTTACCTGTTGAATTCTGGGTCATACGATTCTTGGGTCAATTCTGCCCTAAATCTATACCTGTACCCTGGATTACCAACCGAAAATTCAAGGCATAACAATTGCCCCCAAAATTTCACAAGTTGTAGATAAGTCTTACAGCTGTGAAAATTTTCAAATTCGGGTCTAATCCACGTCCGTCATGATCGTTTCCGTTAATTAAGGACCCATTGCGCCACGTCGTGGGGTAACATCCCATCACCCCTGCAACTTCTAACCTCCTTAAATATCAGCTTAAACCTCTCCCCTCTTCCCATTAACTTTTCGAGAGCAAAGGTTTCCACTAATATCTCCGGCTTCCGACCTTCTCCGACCAGGTAATCTCTCGTTCTAGCCCTTTCTTTTCTTTATTTCCGACGATGACTCGCAAGAAGATCCGATCGGAAACCCTGGCAAAAAAGACAGGAATCCAGGATTTCCTCGATCAAAATTACCTGCAAAGTCGGGAACTAGAGACCTGCACCTTCACCAACGCCGACATTGCAGCATTGTCGTCGTCAGGTCTTCTTCCTTCTTCTGCTGAAATTAGACCTTTCGATAGAAGGCTCAGGTCGGATTTCAGCTCTGAAACGTGGATCTGCTTCCCGTTCACCCCTTTTTCCACGGGGCTGTCTTACCCTTTCACCGGCCTTTTGGCCGAGTTCTTCGAGGCCACCGGCCTTGCTTATGCCCAAACCCTCCCCATCATATGGAGAATCCTGGGCACCCTTGACCGTCTCAACAGGGAGTTCGATTCCCTGGTTGGGTTATTTGAATTAGCCCTGGGCTACGAACTCAAGTCCCATGGTAGCAATCGGTTCCTATTCAAGGCTTTGAACAAGGAGGTTCAAATGATTCCTCGGGCTTCATTTCACGAGGAATGGAAGGGAAAATTCTTCTTCGTCAAGAGATCAACCATCCTAGGAGGAATGGGTCTTCCAATTAGGTGGAAAGTAGAGGGTAGGTTTTCACCTACATTAGGGATTGGGATTTTCTTTTCATTATATGTTATTCAAATACTGACCTTAGATTTTCTGTTTTGCAGTGCCTAGCTTGAGTTCAATCGGTCTTGCAAATCCAGGGGCATTTGAGAGATTCGAGACATTCTTGACCATCACCGAGGATGACCGAGAATTCAAGGCGGATCCCCGTCAAGCTGCTTCCTTCACTTCTCACAGCATGTCCAGTTGTAAGTATCTTGATACCCTGCCTCTTGATCCTTGAATTTTGTTGATTTCTCATGTTCCTATTCTCCAGCTGCTGCTAAACCCATCAACCTCGAGGACGTGGACCTGGATGCCTTTCTGCTGGGTGAATCTGAACAAGATATCCAGGTCTTGACCACAGTGAAGGCTGAGCCCATGTCTGCCCCCAAGGCTCCCTCTTCAAAGACCTTGGGCACAAAGTGCAAGACTAGGGCTGCCACTGCTGCTCCTGCCCTGCAACCCCTGGAAAACATGGACGCTGCTGGGCTGCTCACGCACGCTGAAGCCTCCTCTCCCCAAGTAAGTTAATCCTAGGTACCCCTGAATTTTCTGCATAGTTAAGCCATTCAAGGTCTAAAATATTTAATCAAATTACCTTTTCTCGTAGATTGATGGGCGATTCTTTGAGCTGGTCCGTGCTACTGAAAAGCGTGCCCAGGATGCTGAATCTTCAGCCAAGAGGGAGGTCGCTGCTCTGAACAAGGAGTTGAACCTGACCAGGGTGGCGGCTAACAAGAACCTGGGGCTGGTCCAGGACCTGAAGAGGAAGGCCGTGGAAGCGCGGGCAGATCACGAGGCTGCCTTGGCTGCAAAGGGTGACGAGGGCAAGCTAATAGCCCGCATCTCGCTTCTCCAATGCAGGCTGAAGATGGTTAAGGAGGCCAGGGACCTGGGGTTCAAAAACCCAAAATGGGATGTGACTAAATGGGCAGCTAAACTGCGCGAACTAGGCGCAACCATCCCTGCTGGGTGTAACCCTGAAGCCGACCCTGGAACCAGCAAGGGTACCCCATCCAAGGGTTCTGCTGATCACGCCATGGACATTGACCAGTCCAAGGAGGGGGATGCGCCAGCCCAGGAGCCCAAGGCATTAGAGGAGGTGCCGGTGGAAGATGCTAAAGAGACTACCCAGGATGCAGTATGAAGGTTGGGGGTCGTCTTCTGGTTTTTTGGGCTTTTATTTTAAAACAATTTTAATTTCATGTTTGTGAAGTGATGCCGGTTGATGTTTCCCAGTTTTGTTTAAGACAATATTGCCCTACCCCTGAATTTCGAATCCAGGGTTTTTGACATGCCCCCATCCTGGGGTGGCCGGAACTTTTCCGGACCCAGGATGGGTCTTTTAATATAACTTCAGTTAATTACATGATTGTGCTTGAAATATTTGAAAAATATTTCTAATGTGTGGAATCATTCTAGGGTTTACCTTAGTATTCCTGGGTTGCCCCCAGGATTTAGGACTCCTCGTAGCTTCAGTAGGTTTGTGAATGTTCCCTGTCATATGAACATAACAATTAGAATTAACTAGCCAAGCAGTTAATTTACTTAGGTTTCAACCGTTATGACCCTGGATTAGGTCAATAATCCTGGGCCACCAGGTAATCTTTGAGTTATTTCTGGGGTTATGCCCGGTGCCGTACTGGCGAACTAGGGATTTCCTCTTAGTCGTACTGACTGACTTGGGCATGTCCTCGGAAGCCTAAGTTGGTACATTAGCACCAATCCATCTTGAAAACGCGTTATTCGTTTTAAACCTTAAAAGATCCGCATATGTCCCTGGATTGGGAGGTTGCCACCAATGCAATTAACACGGATGATCCCACAATCCAAGGTTTCATACTTGGATCATGTGCGTCTCGGGCGAGGCAAAACTTGCCACGTGCGTCTTGGGCGAGGCAAAACTTTCCACGTGCGTCCCAGGCGAGGCGTGATAGCCCATATTCCGGTGGAGGGAGCTTAGCCCTCAAACCTTAGGATTGGGCTTAGGCCTTACCCAATACGGACGTGAGATGGCCAGTCTCAAACTTAGGAGACATATGCTGATTATCCTTAGCTTGGTGTATCATGAGTACTCTTTGTCCCGTGTACCTTGGATTTTTGAACATCCTGCATCTTGGGTACCCTGAATCCTGGGATAGCCTGGATTCTTAGTAACCCAACCAACAAAACATAGATCTCAGTGTATTCAGGGTAATGAATAACAACCTCAAATAAGATATGATGTGTCACTAATGTTAAAAAATGAATAAAGAAGATAAAACATATAAGGGAATAAACGAAATAAATTAAGTGAGAAAAACTGACCTGGATTTCCAGCATGAATTTTAAAAATTAAACACATACCTGGGCAGCTGGATCCTGGGACAGTAAACCTTACATGAAATATGCTTTCAAGTGTATCGCATTCCAAGGTCGTGGTAGTAGGTCTCCTTCCATATTATCTAGCTAATATGCCCCCTTACCAGCCTCAGAGTCAATCAGGTAGGGGCCTTCCCATTTAGGAGCTAACTTTCCATCCTCTGGATTTGTTGTGTTCTGGAATGCCTATCTAAGGACTAAATCTCCTACCTTAAACCTTATGATCCTCACATGTTTGTTGTAAGTCTTAAAAGTTCTTTGTTGATACACTGCCATCCTCCAAGCCGCTTGGTCTCTTAGCTCATCCAGGGTATCCAAGTCCTCAATCAGGGACTGATCATTCGAATCCTGGGTCTGACCACTAACCCTGAATGTTAGGACCACCATTTCTGTTGGGATAACAGCTTCAGTACCAAAGACCAAGGAAAATGGGGTTTGGCCTGTGGCGTTCTTGGATGTGGTCCTATCTGCCCATAAAGCCAAGGGTAGCTCTTCTGCCCATCCTCCTTTCTTCTCTTTCAATCTTTTCTTCAAGTTGTTTATTATAATCTTGTTTCTTGACTCGGCCTGGCCATTAGCCTGAGGATGCACTGGTGTCGATGTTATCATCTTTATGCCCCAGGATTCACAGAATCCTGTGGTCCTACTCCCGATAAATTGGGACCCGTTATCACAAATAATCTCGGATGGTACTCCAAATCTTGTCAAAATGTTCCTTTTAATAAATGATATGACTTCTTTCTCCCTGACTTGAACGTATGCCTCGACTTCAATCCATTTTGAGAAGTAGTCTGTCATAGCTAGCATGAATACCTTCCCTCCAGGGGGCTTGGGTAATTTTCCAACAATATCCATCCCCCACTTCATGAAGGGCCAGGATCCTGGAATAGGGTACAATGGTTCTGCAGGTTGGTGAGGGACATTGGCGTGTCTCTGACAAGCGTCACATTTCTGGGAGAAATCCTGGGAATCCTTCCTCATGGTAGGCCAATAATATCCTGTTCTAAGAATCTTGGACATTAAGGACCTGCCCCATGTATGGTTTCCACAATCACCCTCGTGGATATCTTTGAGTACTTCATGGGCCTCATCATTCTCCAAGCACCTCAGATATGCACCTACAAAAGATTTTCTATACAATATGTTATTAATAATCACGTACATGGCTACTCTTACTCTGAATGCACGGGCATCCTTCTCGTTCCCTGGAATAGTACCATCCTGCAAATACTGAATAATTGGTCTGGTCCAGGATTCCTTCTGGGTTGAAGAATCCTGGGTACTGGATACCAGGATTTTATCCGCTGTATCAGAATCCTGGGTATCCGTACCTTGGTCTATGGCTGGTGTTAGTATATGAATTATAGGAATATGGGTATCTTCAAGTGCCTTGAATGCTGAGCCTAAGTTTGCCAATGCATCCGCTTCAGCATTCTCCTCCCTTGGTACTTGTTGAATATTAAAATTTTGAAAATCCTGGGACATTCTTTTTACCACCTCCAAGTATTTGATTAATTTCTCTCCTTTAGCTGCGTAGGACCCATTAAAATGGTTAGATAAAAGAAGAGAGTCAACATATACCTGGATGTGCTGAATTGCCAAGTGTAATACTAAGTGTAACCCAACAATTAGGGCCTCATACTCAGCTTCATTGTTAGTTTCCTGGAATCCACACCTAATAGCCTGGGGTATCATGTCCCCCTGTGGCGATTTCAGTATGATTCCTAAGCCTGTCCCCCTGATGTTTGATGCGCCATCAATGAACAAGGTCCAGCACCCTGAAATTTCTTCATGTTGAAGCTGCTGGAATTCATGGTCTGTCTCTTGTTGTATGTCAGTACTGAAATCAGCCACAAAATCAGCTAGAGCCAGGGATTTTATAGCTGTTCTGGCTTCGTAGATCTGATCATATGCACTCAGCTTCACCGACCACTTAGCTATTCTACCTGTCATTTCTGGTTTTCTCAAAACAGACTTTATAGGGTAGTTAGTTCTAACATGAATTTTATAAGTTTCAAAGTAGTGTCTAAGTTTAGTAGATGCCATATGTTTTGGCTAAAAATTACTTAAGTTAAATTAGCAAAGTTTGAACCAAATTTGTATGTGAGGTTAGGTGTCTAAAATTCCGATATGAAAATAGTTTGAAATAATCCTGGGACAACAGCAGAATTCCAGGGACAAATAACTAAAATCTTTGATAAAAAGTTAGGTTTGCCTATGAATTCCATTAAGAAGCTTCGCAACACAAATGTAACCTGAAATGCAAGCAGGAAGACCGAGAATTTTACTAGGGAAAAGCCCTTAGCCCTTAGATGTCTCTAAGGCACCGCCGGCATAAAAACCTCGGGTAGCGATAACACACGCTACCAATTTATTGATCACTGAAAATGTTGATTACAATGAGTTCGCAGAGAAATTAGTATGAGAATACAATGAGTAAAGCTCGAGTGAGCTGAAAACTAAGTCTAAGTGTCCTATGTATACTTCGAGAGCTTCAATGACTCGTCCGATATTCCAGGGATCTTCAACAACTTGTCCGATATTCCAGGGATCCTCTCTTCAACGTCTCTTTCAGTTGGTTGACCGAGTTTCCAGCTAACTGACTTTGACCACGAGCTAAATGAGTCTCTACCTTCTTTTATTCGACCGTTGGGAGACTTCGTCAACCTGTCCTCACTTAGATAAAGGTACAAAATACGTTAGTAACGATGCCCTAGCATGCAGGGTCATTTCCACATACTGGGTCATCTATAAAACAAGGGTAACCCTGGATTATGCACATTTTAGATCATATTAAAATAGAATAAAATGAATGTAAACTTTCCTGAATAAAGTCGACATCCTGGGCCATCACTTTACTATGGACACTTTCAGGGTCATTTGAACGTTACCTGCCAAATTCTGGGTCATACAATTCCTGGGTCACTCCTGCCCTTGGCCTTTACCTACGCCCTGGATTATCAGCCAAGAATTCGGGGTATAACAATTGCCCCCAAATTTTCGCGAGTTGTGGATAGAATTTACAGCTGTGAAAATTTCAAATTTTGGGTCACATCGCCCCTTGCTTCAATCGTGTCCGTTAATCTCGCATCCATGATGCCACGTCCCGAGCGACCTCCCATCACCTCTGTAACTTCTTCTTTTCTTTAAATACTACCCTTAACTTCTCCTTTTTTCACACAAGTTTCTCGAGAGCAAGGGTTTTCCTCCGACATTTCCAGCTTCCGATTTTCTTCATTCAGGTAAACTTTTTCTCCCCACTTTTCCCATCATCCCCCGATAATGACCCGTAAGAAAATACGAGCGGAGACAACGGCTGAAGAGACTGGAATCGAGGATTTCCTCGATCAGTTCTATTTGCAGAGCCGAGCGCTCGAAGCTTGCACTTTTACCGACGACGACATCGCTGCATTGTTGTCGTCGGGCCTTTTCCCCGAATCCACTGAGATCAGACCCTTCGACAAAAGGGTTCGATCGGATTTCTGTTCTGAGACATGGGTCTGCTTTCCTTTTACTCCTTTCTCTATGGGGCTATCCTACCCTTTCACCGGCCTTCTGGCCGAGTTCTTCAAGACTACTGGTCTTGCATTTGCCCAAACCCTTCCTAATGTTTGGAGAATCCTGGGTTCCATCGATCGTCTCAACAATGAGTTTGACTCCCTGGTCGGGTTGCCTGAACTGGCCCTGGGTTATGAGCTCAAATCCCATGGTAACAACCGATTCTTGTTCAAAGCTTTGAACAAAGAAATTCAGATGATTCCTCGGGCTTCGCTTCACGAGGAATGGAAAGGGAAATTTTTCTTTGTGAAGAGGTCAACTATTCCAGGGAGGGTGAGCCTTCCAATTAGGTGGAGAGTAGACGGTAGGTCTTTACCTGCATTAGGGATTAGGATTTTATCTTATTCAAATACTGACCTTGGATTTTTGTTCTGCAGTTCCCAGCTTAAGCTCCATTGGACCTGCAAATCCTGGAGTGTTCGAGAGATTTGAAGCTTTCCTCAGCATCAACGAAGTGGACCGAGAATTCAGGACGGACCCCCACCAAGCTGCTCATCTACCTCCCACAGCATGTCAAGTTGTAAGTATCCTGGTACTCTGCTTTTTAGACCTAGGACTTTCTCTGGATTCTGCTAACTTTTTGTGCTTTTTGTTTCTTAGCTGCCGCCGCTATGAACCTTGAAGAGGTGGATCTGGACGCCTATTTGCTGAGTGATGATGACTTCCAAGTCCTGGCCACGGTAACATCCGAGCCTCCATCAGTTCCCAAAGCTCCTCCCTCCAAGACCTCGGGCACCAAACGCAAAACCAGGGCCACCAGCTCCGCCATATCACTGCAGCCCCTGGAGAACATGGACGCCGTTGGGCTACTTTCACATGCTGAGGCTACCTCTCGCCAAGTAAGTAAATCCTAGGTACCCCTGAATTTTCCTGCATAGTTAGTCCATTCAGAGTTTAATTTGTTAATTAACTTACCTTTGCTTGCAGATTGCTAGGCGATTCTTTGAGTTGATCCAGGCCGCTGAGAGGCGTGCCCAGGATGCTGAATCCTTAGCTAGGAAGGAGGTCGCCACCCTGAAGAAGGAACTGAGCTTGAACAAGATCGTTGCTGACAAGAACCTGGGGCTGGTGCAGGAGCTAGAGAAGAGGGCTGTTGAGGTGCGGGCTGAGCACGAGGCTGCGCTGGTTGTGAAAGGTGATGAGGGTAGGTTGATAGCCCGCATCTCGCTCCTCCAGTGCAGGCTGAAGATGGCGAAAGAGGCCAGGGACTTCGGGTTTCAGAACCCCAATTGGGATGTATCCGACTGGGCAAACAAACTGCGCAACTTAGGCGCCACCATCCCTGCAGGGTGTGACCCTGAAACCGGCCCTGGATCCAGCAAAAGCACCCCATCCAAGGGTTCCACTGGTCACGCCATGGACATCGACCAGCCCAAGGGAGGAGAGCAACCGGCCCAGGACCCGAAGGCAGCAGAGAAGGCAGCGGAGGAGAAGGAAGCGAAGGGGATGACCCAGGATGATGCTTGAAGATTGTTGGTCGTCTTTTTCCTGTTCTTATGTTTGTTCTTGAAGACAATTTTAATTTTTTGTTTGTGATGATATACCGGATGATGTTTCCCGGTTTATTTTGCTAAGACAATGCCCCACCCCTGGATGTGGAATCCAGGGTCTTTTGATGTGTCCCCATCCTGGGACGTCCGGAGCTTTTCCGGGCCCAGGTTGGGTCTTTTATATATATAACTGCTTTAGTTACATGCTTGTGTTTGAAATATCCGAAATGCATTTGCTGACGTATAAAATAATACTAGGGTTTACCTTGGTATTCCTGGATTGCCCCCAGGATTTAGGATTCCTCGTAGCTTTAGCAGACTTGTGGATGTTTCCTATAATAGAAACATATCAATCAGAATTAACTAGACATGAAGTTAATTTACTTACACTTTGACCGTTATGACCCTGGATTAGGACAAAAATCCTGGGTCATTAGGTGATCTCTTAAGTCATTTCTGGGGTCATGCCCGGTGCCGTACTGGCGAACTAGGGATTTCCTCTTAGTCATACTGACTGAACTAGGGCATGTCCTCGGAGACTTAAGTTGGTACGTTAGCACCAATCCATCTTGAAAACGCGTTAATCGTTTTAAACCTTAAGAGATCCGCATATGTCCCTGGATTGGGAGGTTGCCACCAATGCTATTAACACGGATGATCCCACAATCCCAGGGTTTCATACTTGGATCACGTGCGTCTCGAGCGAGGCAAAATTTGCCACGTGCGTCCCGTGCGAGGAGTGATAGCCTATATTCGGATGGAGGAAGCTTAGTCCTCAAACCTTAGGATTGGGTTTAGGCCTTACCCAATATGGAAGTGAGATGGCCAGTCTCAAACTTAAGAGTCATACGCTGATTGTCGTTGGCTTGGAGTACAGTTTGTTCCATGTACCTTGAATTTCTGAGCATCCTGCATTTTGGGTGCCTCGAATCCTGGGATACCCTGGATTCTGAGTAACTCAATTGACGAAACATAGATCTTAGCGTTTTCAAGGTGGTGAATAATAATTAAAGCAACATGTAACTGATGTTAATAAATGAATAATGAAGGTAAAACATATAAAGGGATAAATGAAATAAATTAAGTGAGAGGAACTGACCTGGATTTGCAGCATTGATTTAAAATCAAACACATACCTGGGTAGCCAAATCCTGGGACAGGTAGCCTTACATGAAATACGCCTTCAAGTGTATCGCATTCCAAGGTCGTGGTAACAGTTCTCCTTCCATATTAGCTAGCCAATATGCCCCCTTACCAGCCTCAGAGTCAATCAGGTAGGGGCCTTCCCATTTAGGAGCCAACTTTCCATCCCCCTGGATTTGTTGTGTTCTGAAATTCTTTTCTAAGGACTAGATCTCCCACCTTGAACCTTCTGATCCTTACATGTTTGTTGTAGGTCTTAGAAATTCTTTGTTGGTAGACTGCCATTCTCCAAGCTGCTTGATCTCTTAGTTCATCCAGGGTATCCAAATCTTCAACCAGGGACTGATCATTTGAGTCCTGGGTCTGAGCACTGACCCTGAATGTTGGGATCACCATTTCGGTTGGGATAACAGCTTCAGTACCAAAGACCAAGGAAAATGGGGTTTGGCCTGTGGCGTTCTTGGAGGTAGTCTTGTCTGCCCATAGTGCCAAGGGTAGCTCTTCTGCCCATCTTCCCTTCTTTTCCTTCAATCTCTTCTTCAAGTTATTTATGATGATTTTGTTGCTTGATTCAGCCTGGCCATTAGCTTGAGGATGCACTGGAGTCGATGTTATCATCTTTATGCCCCAGGATTCGCAGAATCCTGTGGTCCTACTCCCAATAAATTGGGAGCCGTTATCACAAACGATCTCAGATGGTACTCCAAACCTTGTTAATATGTTCCTTTTAATGAAGGATATAACTTCTTTTTCCCTGACTTGAACGTACGCTTCGGCTTCAATCCATTTTGAGAAATAATCAGTCATTGCTAACATGAATACCTTTGCTCCAGGGGCCTTGGGTAATTTACCAACAATGTCCATCCCCCACTTCATGAAGGGCCAGGATGCTGGAATAGGATATAAAGGTTCTGCAGGCTGGTGAGGCACATTGGCGTGTCTTTGACATGCATCACATTTTTGAGAGAAATCCTGGGCATCTTTCCTCATAGTAGGCCAATAATACCCTGTTCTCAGAATTTTAGACATCAAGGACCTGCCCCCTGTATGGTTTCCACAATCACCCTCATGGATGTCTTTGAGTACTTCCTGGGCTTCATCCTTCTCCAAGCACCTCAAATACGTACCTGCAAAAGATTTTTTATATAATATATTTTTGATAACTACGTACCTGGCTACTCTTACTCTGAATGCTCAGGCATCCTTCTCGTTTCCTGGAATAGTACCATCCTGCAATACTGAATATTGGTCTGGTCCAGGATTCCTCTTGGGTTGAAGAATCCTGGGTACTGGATACTAGGATTTTTTCTGCTGTGTCAGAATCCTGGGTATCTGTACCCTGGTCTATAGCTGGTGTTAGTACATGAATTATAGGAATGTGGGTGTCTACAAGAGCCTTGAATACTGAACCTAAGTTTGCCAATGCATCTGCTTCAGTATTCTCCTCCCTTAGTACTTGTTGGATATTAAAATTTTGAAAATCCTGGGACATTCTTTTTACCACCTCCAAGTATTTGATTAATTTCTCTCCTTTAGCTGCATAAGACCCATTAAAATGGTTAGCTAAAAGAAGAGAATCAACGTATACCTGGATGTGCTGAATTCTCAAGTGTAATGCTAAATGTAACCCAGCAATTAGGGCCTCATACTCAGCTTCATTGTTAGTTGCTTGAAATCCACATCTGACAGCCTGGGGTATCATGTCCCCCTGTGGCGATTTCAGTACGATTCCTAGGCCTGTCCCCCTGATATTTGATGCTCCATCAGTGAACAAGGTCCATGACCCTGAAATTTCTTCTTGTTGAAGCTGCTGGAATTCATGGTCCGCTTCTTGTTGTATATCAGTACTGAAATCAGCCACAAAATCAGCTAGAGCCTGGGATTTTATAGCTGTTCTGGCCTCGTAGATCAGATCATACGCACTTAGCTTCACCGACCACTTAGCCATTCGACCTGACATTTCTGGTTTTCTCAAAACAGACTTTATAGGGTAGTTAGTGTCTAACATGAATTGTATGAGTTTCAAAATAGTGTCTAAGTTTAGTAGATGCCATACTTAGGGCTAATATAAGTTTTTCAAGGTGTGAATACCTGGATTCAGCATCAAGTAAGCTTTTACTTACGTAGTAAACCGGATGTTGCTGACCTTCCGCATCCTTGGTCAGGACTGCACTTACCGTATTCCTGGAAACTGCTAAATACAGGGACAGGGGCTCCCCTGGATTAGGCTTCATAAGCAAGGGTGCCGTGGACAAGTATGTTTTCAAATCCTGGAACGCCTTCTCGTGTTCTTCCTTCCACTCGAATTTCTTGTTCTTCTTTAGGATGTCATAGAATTCCCTGCATCTTTCCGAGGATTTCGATATAAATCTATTCAGGGCAGCAATTCTACCTGTAAGTCTTTGAACGTCCTTGGTGCTGGATGGTGATTGTAAGTTGGCAATTGCCCTGATTTGCTCCGGACTTGCCTCTATGCCTCTCTTGGTTACCATGTATCCCAGGAATTTGCCTGCTCCGACTCCAAAATGGCACTTTTCTGGATTTAGCTTCATGTTATATTTATCCAGGATGTCGAAGGAATCCTTAACATCCTGGACATGGTCATTGGTGACCCTGGATTTCACCACCATGTCGTCGATATACACCTCCATTGTGTCCCCCAGTTTTTCTTTGAACATCATGTTAACCAATCTCTGGTACGTTGCCCCTGCATTTTTTAGTCCAAAGGGCATAACTATATCTATACTACTATATAATGGATATTCAATAAAGAGGGCATTTTTGTAAATAATGGCGTCTTAAATTTAAGACGCTTTCCCTTCTTAGCTACAGTCTGCTTATCGATCTGTGCTTCTCCACCCTTTCTTTCTTGATCCGTCCATCATCGCAAGCAGAAATCAAATAAGCAATCAGAAATTAATAAGCAACCTGACAATCTCGCAGATGCCAGAGTTCAATGGGACGCAGAAGCTTTATCAGAGAATCTCCTATTAGAGAAAGTCTTCACTTTCTTTTCATCTTTCAAAGTCTAAGAACCCTAATCTAGGAAAAACTCCATCTCCAAACTTCAATTGAGGCAAAGATGGCAGACACAAGAATCGGAGAAAAGATGGAGATTCACGCTTATGAAAATGGCGCCCAATTCAAATTTTCATCTCAAAGAATCTATAAACGATGCTACAGAACGAAAAGACACAGGTCTGCGCTTTTAATTTTCAAGCCGACGGAGGAGGAAATTGAGGAGAAGAAATTGTTGGTTAGGGAAAGGGTTAAAGCTCAATTAGGTCAACTGAAGAAGAAATTAGGCATTTGGCTACGATTAGTGAGGTACGATTCTGACCTTTAACATTTTTGTGTTCTTACTTGGTATTTTCTTTCTTTTGTTGTTTGTGTAGCTATAATCGTTCCTTAATCGAAATCAGTGAGCCATGTTTCTAAACTGGATATGTCGTTTTTTCTTGCCTTTTCATTCTGTAGCGTCGTGATTAAGACGCATAAATTGATTTCTTCATCTGATTCAGGTTACCAAACCTCTTCTAGAAACGTCAAGGAATGTATATCTAACTGCCATCTCTGCATCAAGCTGTTCTTGCGTATATTTGTTCAAGCATTTTGCCCCAATAATGAACTTGCGTATAATTCTCATCTTCAAATTATCTACACTTGCCTTTTGACTGACCAAACTCGAATTTTCATTTCTTAAAGCTGAGCTTCATTATCATATTTGACATTACAGGTGGTGCTTCAATTTTTCTGACCTACATTGCTTCTGAAATAATCATACCCAGGTAATTCCTTCTTATTCTTTTACCTTTGCTGTTCACTTAGATCTTTTTTTTCCTTAATCCAACTTTGAAATAACCCTTAATTGCGTTGTTTTTAAAGCGGATATGGTGGAGGTGTGAGTTCAGCCAAGGCTACTTCGTAGAGTTACTCAAAAGTTAGTTACTCTATCCCAAAAGTTTTATTAATGTTGGTGTTCTTATTAGTTTCAACCTTCAAATGATAAGGATCAATCCCAAAATACATGTATTGGCATTTAAAGCTTGAAGAAAACATGAAAGCGGAGTCCAAACAATATCTGTAGGTACCGCGATATCTCTTTAAAGGGAATTTTTTATTTACAAGACAAATTAAATATTTAAAATACTCTCTGGACTATTACCAGGACCACTAAGAAGTCGTCTTCCCTAGATTGAAGGTTCGCTCACAATTTAATATAGTTAGATCCTATGTCATTGTAGGTACCGATAGGCTCCTCCACTACGTGTATTTTTATACGCGACTTCTTAGTAAACCGGTAAGCATCATCCACAAGTCATTGAGTTTTGGTTGTTTGCTATCTCGCTAGGTTTTTTAAGTAATATATAGATATTTTATTATCATTTTATGTTTTACAGATTTGACATTGTCAGGCTGAATAGGTTACATATTCTTTGCTGCTGAATCTATTTTACAGATTTGACATTGTCAGGATGAATAGGTTTGTATAATCTGTGCACCTCAATCTATGCAAAGTGAATTTGGATGTGTAAACCTTTAGGTGGCGTTTGGTTCACGGAATGTAATGTAATTGGAATTGTAAAGTTTTCCTTTTAAAGTTATGCTTAAGTTGGGTAAGGAAGGAGTTTGGAATACAATGAATTCCTTTAATCAATGGAATTTGAGGTCATGTAACTTTCCTTCGTTAAAGTGAAGGATTTCTAAATTCCATTGAGTAAAGGAATTCATTGTATTTCAAGCCACTTCGTTACTCAACTTAAGCACAACTTTAAAAAGAAAATATTACAATTCCAATTACATTACATTCCGTGAACCAAACGCCACCTTAAGGTCTATTGGGTTTACGATGAGGTAAAAATTGTTGCCTTATTAAATTGTTTGTTCTAGATGTGTCTATGCCATGTTTTAATAATCATAAGTTGGATGGCTTCATAAAGAAATTGTTGTCATTTAACCTGTTTTAAATGTAAGAAATTTGTTTGTTTACCTGTTGACGCATAACATGACCACAGTTGAGGTAAAAAGTCAAACATTTGAGTACAATAGAGGTAAAAAGTCAAATAGTCAACTTCAGCTACTCATGTTTTTGTTTTATCTCCCAGTATTATGAAGGAACAGGTGCATTTTTGTTGGTAAAGAAGCCTGGGCAGATTTATAAGCATCCATACGATGTTGGTATGTACAGAAATTTCATTGTGGTACCGTCTTTCTCCATCATTTTCTATTTATATTATTATGCAAAGGTACATCTTTTAACGTGTATACGTACTGATTTTTGTAATGTTCCCAACAGATTTCAGGACCACACATGTTGAAATGGCTATGGCCATCAGTAATCATGTAATTATGCAAGTCATTCAAATTGATCCTTTTACACTATGGTTGCTTGATTTTAACGCTTCATGGTCCGTGTTTACTATTTTTTGGCTAGGTTAATCGTAATTATTTGAGTTCCAGGGATGCAATCATGAAGCTAAATTAATCGGTAATCCCATATCTATCAATCTATGATCCCAAGATATCGATATGTTTCTCTTTTTTAACTGTTCAGATGAGGATGAGTTCACCTGTTACCTGATTTTGAATGTTTTAACACATTTCTCATTTGTCTCTTTCAAGTAAACACGTTTTTTGTATACTGGATTGCAGCTTATTTATATGGACTACTATAATAGCTAGCCTAAAATTTTTAAAATATTTCATCTTATAATTTATTTTTAATGAACAGGCGTCTCTCTGCACCTACCTACAAATTTAAAACAAGTGGTCATACAACCAACCACTTTTGGTATGCTACTTCATCCTTACAGATTAGTTGATAGTTTTGTCCTAAATTGTCATTAGTGAAAGCAAATGAGTAGTTGAATTGTGTGTTATTTTTTGAACCATGACAAACTAATTTTCTGGGAGAGATTTGTTGGTATGACATGTGCTTTTTGTCATGGGTTCCTGATTCCCATGAGCACGTTTTATTTGGATGTGACTTTCCTCTTCAAATCTTGTCACATTTCAAAATGCTTGCTAAGACTGATGATGCTCCTAATTCATGGCCGGATATTGTATGTTATTTTCAAAATTTTCCAAAATCTAAAACTGTTTGGAGTGTGATTAGAAGGCTGGTTCTTGGAGCAGTTGTATATTATGTATGGCAAGAAAGGAACCTCAGGTTATTTCAGCAAAAATTTCGTAGCTTGGATGATGTTTGTAAGCTAATTTTTGAGGTGGTTCGATTCAGATGAATGGGACTGATTTCCATCAGTTAGCAGCTTAATATCACCTAATGTAGCAGTTTCTAAATTTGTGACACTCTGAACCCTAAGCTTTAGGTTTTTTTTTTATACCTTTTTTGTTCATCATAGGGAGCTTCAGTGGTACACTTTCAAGGGTAAATTTTACAACAATTGAATGCATTTTAGGCCTACAAAGCAGGTTGCTTGACTGGTTATTCAGTTTTCTAAATTTTCTTTTTGTAGGTCTCATTTATAAGATGATACAAGTGTGAGCCCAGGTCGGTTTTGTAATTGCATTTAATTCTTTCAGTTCTAGAGTGGTTATTCAGTTTTTCTACTTTCCCTGATGTACAATGTAGAGATTGCAGGTCCTACGAATGGGAACAATGTGTGGACCCTTCTACTTAAGGTACCCGTCAATCCTTATATTTAAAATTTTCGAGGATATTATGTTATATCTCACTTGGGTTGCTCATTTGTTTCTTTATAACTAATTTGTGGAAAAAATATCTTGAATAAGTTCTTAATTTTGGGGGGGAGAAGATGATTTATAACAAAGTTGTAAGTGACTAGGTTGCCCATCATCAAAGGCCCTAACCCAACCTAACAAAACCAACCATGTGTCCAGTTTACCGGACGGTTATGAAAATACATGTGAAATCTGACTTTTATGTGGCAGATTGGACTACCAAAAAGGAATCGATATAATACTCTCTGCTACTCCAGCCTTGTTGCAAGATAACGTTCAATTTGTAGGCAATTATAATCTAATTTAAAGAATCAGAACTTACATCAAGAGTTCCATTGACAAATGAATAAGAATCTATATTTTTTTCCAGGTGATGCTGGGATCCAGAGTGAAACAATATGAAGGGTGGAAGAGAGCAACAGAAATAGCATTTAAAAACAAATTCTGCGAATGGGTTGGATTTAAAGACAGGTAAAGCTGTTCTTTTTTATGTTGGCAAGTCAGGTTGCAGCCAACGGCCATTTTTACCCATTTTATAGTTATTGTTTGTTAATCCTATCCTTCAGATCACATGCGACAATGAGCCAAGGTAACTTTGAAAGTTCATTTTTAGAAAGGAACACCCTTATTTTCATTTTTAGAAGCCATGGCTTTTTCCTTTGCATCTGATTTAGTCCCAGTTGCTGAAGAGTGAAGACCAAAAGTAGCATTTAGAATTGACACGTGAGCTGGCTGAGTGCATTAATCATTTGTTTGGTGATAGAAAATAGAAGAAGTTAGGAGGGTGAGAAAAAAATTTTGGTAGTTACCGTTGTTTATTTGGGAAAGGGAGAAGTATTGTTTAACTTGTTTAGGGGTGTATGTTTGTTGAAAATGTATCAAGACAGTTGTATATGTTACCGGAAATAACACTGATGAACCTAGCAACATTTGTTCTAATATTTTTTTTTCCATTTTGACTTTCTATCTTTCTTATTCAGTACTTGGTTTAATATTGTATTTGGTTGTCTATCATTCATTCTTATTTTGTTATAGTGATTTTTTGTATTTATCTTTTGTAGAAAAAAATGTTTGGTTGTTATGAGGAAAGTGTAAAGGGCAATGGAGACGTACAAGCTCACAAGATCAAAGTAGGCCATTATCTTGTGTTGGTTGTTATAAGGAAAGTGTAAAGGGGAATTTATGTTGTGTTCAGTGGCTTTTTGTCTATTGTACACGTATATCATTAAGCTAAACGAAATGTTTTTATGCATGGGTGTTCTTGAGATAACAAAGTACATGCACAAAGATAAAATTTATTTTGATGGATTAACTTAATCTTTATAATCAATTAAGGAAGTTAACTGGTTTTTATAGTTTTTAGTAATAATAATAAGTGATATTATGTAAACAAGTAATAAAATATTTTTTTTTTGAAAAATAAATTACTTGAAACCTGATAACTCACAAAACCATTTTGTTTCTCTTTTTATAGTTTTTTTTATCTAAATATATTGATACACAAGGCATTCATTAGCATAGTGCAAGACGCATGACATAGATAGACTACATCGATGCTACGAATGAGAAAACTAACAGGTATACAATACAATATATCACAAGATGGTTGATAAACTAACAAAAAAACAAGTACCGCGTTGGTTGATTGTCTCTGCCGCATCGCACGGGTTTCCCATATTAATGTTTTTAGAGTTGAAGTTCACCAACACCATTTCGGCCGCTTATGTAGGAGTACAATTAACCGTGTGTGTTTAGCAAGAGTTCTTGAATTTAGACGACGCCGTTTGGTTGAACTGTTCTTTAACAAAAAATAAACTAAAAAAACGAAGTCGGCATGCTTATGACGATAATTGAGATCTGCAAGGCTCATGGCATAGACAGATTACACGAATAAAATAACATAAAATAAGCACCGCATTGGTTGATTGTCGATACACCGCATCACGCTAACATAAACGGATATCATATTGTAAATTCTCATCACCGCTGAATGCGCGAACTGAAGACAAATGCTATAAACTATATCCCGCCGCAACGCGCGGGTACCCCACTAGTAGCAATATATACCTATTGGTGTTATGAATGCCGTATCTTCCTGATCCTGGGGTTCCATCTGAATCTGCTGAAATCCTGAGGTAGCGTCCATGAAAGTCAACATTTCATGGCCTGCCGTGGCATCGACCATGGAATCTATGTGTGGTAGCGGGAACGGATCCTTTGGGCATGCACGGTTCAGGTCTGTGTAATCCACACATACCCTCCATTTACCATTTTTCTTTCCAACTACCACCACATTGGCTAACCACCTGGGAAACTTTACTTCTCTGATCATCCTTGCTTTAAGGAGTCTATCAACTTCTTCCTGGATTATGACGTTCTTTTCCGGTGCAAATTTTCTTCTCTTTTGGTGTATGGGCCTGAAAGAGTTATCAATTCCAAGTTTATGTGTAATAACGGATTTAGAAATACCTGTCATGTCGTCATGGGACCAAGCGAAGGTTGACATTCTGGTTCTGAGTAGATGTATCAACTGTTCCTCTATTGGCCCTGGAATATTTGTTCCAATATATACTTTCTTCCCTGGATTTGAGGGGTCCAACTCGACAGCTTTGACGTCTTGCTCTCTCGCTTCCAGGGCTTCCCGGGCCTTTTTCTGTAATTGCTATGCTTGTCTTTGTTTGGAGGATATCTTCATTGATGTAGTGTAACACTCCTTAGCCTCTTGCTGGTCGCTATGTACTGTGATCACGCCCCAGGGTGTTGGCAGCTTCACACATTGATGGTACGTCGAGGGTACAGCCCTGTTATCATGAATCCAGGGTCTACCCAGGATTACATTGTACCCTGATGGTGCGTCCATCACACAAAAACGCTGAACTGAGTTGAGTCCTTCTACGTAACCTGGAAGCTTGATTTCACCCAGGGTATTCTTTGTTTCGCCACTGAAACCCACGAGTACCGTGGATTTTGAGATGATCTCTGAATGCGGAATCACCATCTTCTGCAAGGCCTCCAACTGGATTATATTTACCGAACTGCCTCCATCAATCAAGATTCTTTTCACAATGTTGTTGGCAATGTGAAGCGTTATCACCAACCCGTCATGATGAGGGTCTATGATATCATGCCTGTCATCTTCTCCGAATGTAATTTCCTTGATATCAGGCTGAATGGAACTCTTCCTGGGTCTTCCCTCTCTATCCGACTTGGATTCCTTGGCATGTCTCTTTGCTGCAGAATAAGAGGTACCACAAATGTCAGAACCACCAGAAATAAAGTGTATTACCTTAGCGTCCGGGGGTGGTGAGGATGCTCTTTCAAGACGGCCATCAGGGTGTGCAAAATCCTGGGATCTTGCATCATTATCCCTGGATTTTGAGTTCTGTTCCCTGGATTTATCCTTCTTCTTTCCCAGGAGCTCCTTCAGGTAGCCTTTGCTAAGTAGATAGCTGATTTCTCTTCTCAGAGCCATGCAATCCTCGGTCTGGTGACCGAAGTCCTCATGGTAAGCACACCATTTGGATTTATCCTTCCACGTGGAAGGTTTATCATTCTTCTTGGGCCACCTTGCCTTGTCTCCAAGGTCCTGCATAGCAAACATAACACCAGAGACATCAGTAGTAAAGCAATAATCATTAAGGGAAGGATATTCTTCTTCCTCTTCATCCTGATCCACATTGTTCACTCGACGTTCATCGGGCCTTGAGTATGGTTTAGATCGCTGTGACCTAGTATGTGAGGGCTCTGATTTTCTGTTAGAGCTGTTGAATCCTGGGGTGGATTCACCCTTTCCCAAGATTTGCCTATCCTCCTCTAGCCTGATGAAGCGGATAGCCCTATGACGAACTTCATCCATCTTATGACATGGGTTTATGACCAGGTCTTGATAGAAGGGCGTGTCTTTGTTGAGCCCCATCTTGAAGGCCTGGACTGCAGTTGCCATGTCCATATTTGGGATTTCCAAGGCTTCTCTGCTGAATCTGCTAACGTAATTCCTTAGGGATTCTCCTGCAATCTGGGTTACCCTATACAAATCACTTGTTAGTTTTCAAAGCTACGGCTGCAAGAGAATTGATTGTTAAATAAGTTAATCAAATGCGAAAATGAAGTGATAGAGTAAGGAGGAACATTCAGGAGCCACTTCAGGGCTGCCCCTGTTAGGGTGGATCCAAATCCTTTACATAGGCATGCTTCCTTGATTTCAGGGGGCATGTAGATAACCTCCATTCTTTCTCGGTACTGCGCCACGTGTTCTTCAGGATCTGTCGTGCCGTCATAAGGTTTCATGCTGGGTGTTTGAAACCTCTTAGGTATCTCAACGTCACAGATTGGTGAGGCAAACCTGGACAGCCTATGACTTGCCGGCCCAACTTCAGGGATTGGTTGCACAACTCCTGGGACGCTTGAAATCATCTGCTTGAGTTTCTGAATCTCTCGTTCCACTGATGGGCTGATTCCTGAATCCTACACTGAATTGTTAGTATTAGCATAATAGGCGAGAGTTTGGGGAGTGTTACCGACATCCTGGGGTATATTTGTCCCAGGATTAACGACTGGTTCCCTGATGATGGACGCCCTAGGTAGATCAGCATGGGCCATTTGAGTAGGGAAGAACGTTGATCTTCCGCTCGGTGGGGTGACACCTTCATGTACCCTGGAATTGCTTCCAGGGGTACTGAAATTCAGAATTCTGGGGTCGAGTGGTGACGGCTGAGCCGTCGTGGCCCTGGGTAACTCTGATCTCAAGCTGGTTAATTGAGCCATGAATTCCTGATTCACCTTCTGTTGGAGTTCCATGTGGCGCTCCAATTTACCGAATGTGGCCAGGATATCAGTGTCAGATATTAAGACAGGGTCTTCTGGGATGTTTTCAGTTTCGATCACTTCATGGTTGACTACCGGTCCGTCACTGCGTGTAGCTGAAGTTGAGGCATTAAACCCTGGAGCTGATGAAGTGACTCCACTTGTCGAAATACTGGTCCTTGGACCTGATTGGGTAACTCTGGTTGTTGAAGTAGTTACAGCAGAAACCGAGACATTCGAGGTGTTCATTTGTGTTGACATTTTTTGATAGATTTTGGTAAAAATAAAGTTTAGGATAAATCTGAAAAGAGTTTGACAAAAGATTGACACCAATTGCCCCACGGTGGGCGCCAAATTGTTTTGGCTAAAAATTACTTAAGTTAAATTAGCAAAGTTTGAACCAAATTTGTATGTGAGGTTAGGTGTCTAAAATTCCGATATGAAAATAGTTTGAAATAATCCTGGGACAACAGCAGAATTCCAGGGACAAATAACTAAAATCTTTGATAAAAAGTTAGGTTTGCCTATGAATCCCGTTAAGAAGCTTCGCAACACAAATGTAACCTAAATGCAAGCAGGAACACCGAGAATTTTACTAGGGAAAAGCCCTTAGCCCTTAGATGTCTCTAAGGCACCGCCGGCATAAAAACCCCGGGTAGCGATAACACACGCTACCAATTTATTGATCACTGAAAATGTTGATTACAATGAGTTCGCAGAGAAATTAGTACGAGAATACAATGAGTAAAGCTCGAGTGAGCTGAAAACTAAGTCTAAGTGTCCTATATATACTTCGAGAGCTTCAATGACTCGTCCGATATTCCAGGGATCTTCAACAACTTGTCCGATATTCCAGGGATGCTCTCTTCAACGTCTCTTTCAGTTGGTTGACCGAGTTTCCAGCTAACTGACTTTGACCACGTGCTAAATGAGTCTCTAGCTTCTTTTATTCGACCGTTGGGAGACTTCGTCAACCTGTCCTCACTTAGATAAAGGTACAAAATACGTTAGTAACGATGCCCTAGCATGCAGGGTCATTTCCACATGCTGGGTCATCTATAAAACAAGGGTAACCCTGGATTATGCACATTTTAGATCATATTAAAATAGAATAAAATGAATGTAAACTTTCCTGAATAAAGTCGACATCCTGGGCCATCACTTTACTATGGACACATTCAGGGTCATTTGAACGTTACCTGCCAAATTCTAGGTCATACAATTCCTGGGTCACTCCTGCCCTTGGCCTTTACCTGCGCCCTGGATTATCAGCCGAGAATTCGGGGTATAACACCATACTTAAGGCTAATATAAGTTTTTCAAGGTGTGAGTACCTGAATTCAGCATCAGATAAACTCTGACTTACGTAATATACAGGGTGTTGCTGACCTTATGCATCCTTGGTCAGGACTGCGCTTACCGTATTCCTGGAAACTACTAAGTATAGGGACAAGGGCTCCCCTGGATTAGGCTTCATCAACAAGGGTGCCATGGACAAGTATGCCTTCAAATCCTGAAACGCCTTCTCGTGCTCTTCTTTCCACTCGAATTTCTTGTTCTTCTTCAGGATGTCATAGAATTCCCTGCATCTTTCCGAGGATTTTGATATAAATCTATTCAGGGCAGCAATTCTACCTGTAAGCCTTTGAACGTCTTTGGTGCTAGATGGTGATCGTAGGTTGGCAATCGCCCTGATCTGCTCTGGACTTGCCTCTATACCTCTCTTGGTTACCATGTATCCCAGGAGTTTGCCTGCTCCGACCCCAAAATGACACTTCTCTGGATTTAGCTTCATGTTGTATATATTCAGGATGTCAAAGGAGTCCTTAACGTCCTGGACATGGTCATTGATGACCCTGGATTTCACCACCATGTCATCGATATACACCTCCATCGTGTCCCCCAGTTTTTCTTTGAACATCATGTTGACCAATCTCTGGTATGTTGCCCCTGAATTTTTTTGTTCAAAGGGCATAACTATATAGCAATATATACCTGTTGGTGTTATGAATGCCGTATCTTCTTGATCCTGGGGCACCATCTGAATCTGCTGAAATCCTGAGGTGGCATCCATGAAAGTCAATTTTTCATGGCTTGCCGTTGCATCAACCATGGAATCTATGTGTGGTAGTGGGAATGGATCTTTTGGGCATGCACGGTTCAGGTCCCTGTAATCCACGCATACCCTCCATTTACCGTTTTTCTTACTTACTACCACCACGTTGGCTAACCACCTGGGAAACTTCACTTCTCTGATCATCCTTGCTTTTAATAGTCTATCCACCTCGTCCTGGATTATGACGTTCTTTTCTGGTGCAAACTTTCTTGTCTTTTGGTGTATAGGCCTGAAAGAGTTATCAATTCCAAGTTTATGTGTAATAACGGATTTAGAGATACCTGTCATGTCGTCATGAGACCAAGCAAAGGTTGACATCCTGGTCTTGAGTATGTGTACTAATTGTTCCTCTATTAGCCCTGGAATATTTGTTCCAATATAGACTTTCTTCCCTGGATTTGAGGGATCCAACTCAACAACTTTGACGTCTTGCTCCCTTGCTTCCAGGGCTTCCCGGGCCTTTTTCTTTAATTGCTATCCTTGTCTTTGTTTGGAGGATATTTTCATTGATGTAGTGTAACATTCCTTGGCCTCTTGCTGGTCGTTGTTGACTGTAATCACACCCTAGGGCGTTGGCAGCTTCACACATTGATGGTACGTTGAGGGTACAGCCCTGTTGTCATGAATCCAGGGTCTGCCCATGATTACATTCTACCCTGATGGTGCGTCCATCACACAAAAACGTTGAACCGACTTGAGCCCTTTTACATAGACCGGAAGCTTGATTTCACCCAGGGTATTCTTCGTTTCGCCACTGTAACCCACGAATACCGTGGATTTTGAAATGATCTCTGAATGTGGAATCCCCATCTTCTGCAAAGCCTCCAACTGGATTATATTTACTGAACTGCCTCCATCGATTAAGATTCTCTTCACAATATTGTTGGCGATGTGAATTGTTATCACCAACCCATCATGATGAGGGTCTATGATATCGCGTCTATCGTCTTCCCCGAATGTAATTTCCTTGACATCAGGTTGAACAGAACTCTTCCTGGGTCTTCCCTCTCTATCAGACTTGGATTCTTTGGCATGTCTTTTCGCTGCAGAATAGGAGGTACCACAAATATCAGAACCACCAGAAATGAAATGGATTACCTTAGCATCTGGGGGTGGTGAGGATGCTCTCTCAAGATGGCCATCGACGTGTCCAGAATCCTGGGAGCTTGCATCATTGTCCCTGGATTTTAGGTTCTGCTCCCTGGATTTATCCTTCTTCTTTCCCATGAGTTCCTTCAAGTAACCTTTGCTGAGTAGATAGCTAATTTCTCTCCTTAGGGCCATGCAATCCTCGGTCTGGCGACCAAAGTCTTCATGGTAGGCACACCATTTGGACTTGCCCTTCCAAGTAGAAGGTCTATCATTCTTCTTGGGCCACCTTGCTTTGTCTCCAAGATCCTGCATAGCAAAGATAACACCAGAAATATCAGTAGTAAAGCAATAATCGTTAAGGGAAGGATATTCTTCTTCCTCTTCATCCTGGTCCACACTGTTCACTCGACGTTCATCGGGCCTTGAGTATGGCTTAGATCGCTGTAACCTAGGATGTGAGGACTCAGATTTCCTCTTGGAGCTGTTGAATCCCGGGGAGGATTCACCCTTCCTAGGATTTGCATGTCCTCCTCTAGCCTGATGAAGCGTAGAGCCCTATGACGAACTTTGCCCATCTTGCGACACGGGTTCATGACCAGGTCTTCATAGAATGGTGAGTCTTTGCTAAGTCCCATCTTGAAAGCCTGGACTGCAGTCGCCATGTCCATGTTTGGGATTTCCAAGGCTTCTCTGCTAAATCTGCTGACGTAATTCCTTAGGGTTTCACCTGCATTCTGGGTTACCCTATACAAATCACTTGTTAGTTTTTCAAAGCTATGGCTGCAAGAGAATTGGTTGTTAAATAAATTAATTAAGTGTGAAAATGAAGTAATAGAGTAAGGAGGAACATTCAGGAGCCATTTCAAGGCTGCCCCTGTTAAGGTGGACCTGAATCCTTTACATAGGCATGCCTCCTTAATTTCAGGGGGGGCATGTAGATAACCTCCATTCTTTCACGATACTACGCTCATGTTCTTCAGGGTCTGTCGTGCCGTCATAAGGTTTCATGTTGGGCTTTTGAAACCTCTTGGGTATCTCCACGTCATAGATCGGTGGAGCAAACCTGGACAATCTCTGACTCGCCGGTCCAACTTCAGGGATAGGCTGCACAACTCCTAGGACACTTGAGATCATCTGCTTGAGTTTTTGGATCTCTCGTTCCATTGACGAGCTGATCCCTGGATCCTGCACTGAATTGTTAGTATTAGCATAATGGACGAAAGTTTGAGGAGTGTTACCGACATCCCGAGTCATATTTGTACCAGGATTCACGAATGGTTCCCTGATGGTGGACATCCTGGGTAAATTAGCCTGGGTCATCTGAGCAGCAAAGGATGTTGATCTCCTGTCCAGTGGGGTGACACCTTCATGTACCCTGGAATCGCTTCCAAGGGTGGTGAAATTAAGAATTCTGGGATCGAGTGGAGAAGGCTGAACCGATGTAGCCCTGGGTAACCCTGATCGTATGCTCGTCAATTGGGCCATGAATTACTGGTTCACCTTTTGTTGGAGTTCCATGTGGCGCTCCGTCTTACCGAATGTGGCTAGGATATCAGTATTGGATATCATGACAGGGTCTTGGGGTGTTTTCAGTCTTGATCACTTCATGGTTGACTGTAGGTCCGTCGCTGTCTGTAGCTGAAGTTGAAGTGCTAAACCTTGGAGCCGGTGAGGTGACTCCACCTGTCGGAGTACTGAACCTTGGAGCCGGTGGGGTGACTCCAGTTGTTGAAGTAGTCACAGCAGAAACCGAAACATTTGAGGTGTTCATTTGTGTCGACATTTTTTGAAAGATTTTGGTAAAAATCAAGTTTAGGACGAACCTTAAAAGAGTTTGACAAAAGATTGACACCAATTTCCTCACGGTGGGCGCCAAATTGTTTTGGCTAAAAATTACTTAAGAAAAATTAGTAAGATTTGAACCAAATAAGATTGTGAGGTTTGGTGCCTAGGATTAAAATACGAAAACTGTTTGCAAAAATCCTGGGACAACAGCTGGATTCCAGGGAGAAAAGCCGGAATCCTAGGTTAAAACGTAAGTTAAATTATGAAATCGATTAAGAAAGTTGATAACACAAATGAAACCTTGAATGCAGATGGGAACACCGAGAATTTTACTAGGGAAAAGCCCTTAGCCCTTAGATGTCTCTAAGGCACCGTCGGCATAAAAACTCCGGGTAGCGATAACACACGCTACAAATTTATTGATCACGAAATTGTTTTAGTAGAGTGAGTAAACAGAGAATTGAATACAAGAATACAATGTGTAAAGCTCGAGTGAGCTCAATGAAATGATTAAATGTCCTATTTATACTCCTAGCTCTTCAACAACTTGTCTAATATTCCAGGGATCTTCTCTTCAACGTCTTTTTCAGTTGGTTAATCGACTTTTCAGCTAACACCCTTTGACCACGTGCGAAATAAGTCTCCAGATCATCCCATTCGACCGTTGGTAGACTTTGTCAACTTGTCCTTGATCAGATATAGACACAAAATGCATTAGTAACAATGTCCTAGCATGCAGGGTCATTTCCACATGCTAGGTCATTCGTACAATAAGGGTAACCCTGGATTATGCTCATTATGGGTCATAATAACGTATAACAGAAATAAAATAAATATGAACTTCCCTGGATTATGTTGACATCCTGGGACATTACCTTACTCCTGATACATTCAGGGTCATTCAGCGTTACCTGTTGAATTCTGGGTCATACGATTCCTGGGTCAATCCTGCCCTAAATCTACACCGGTACTCTGGATTACCAGCCGAAAAGTCAGGGCATAACAGTCCCGTCACCGTATGTATCATACGGCTACGTTACAATATCAGTGGCTGAAGCCACCTAGAAGCGTAGCTAAAGGGTACCAATATTTATTGTTGTAATCAAACAATTCTTCCGGAAAGCGTGGGCAAAGGGTCCCAACGCCCACATGTGTTTGTTTAACGTGGCCTTTGGTATTATATGATTACATATATTTGTGTTTTAGCCACATACATTATAAAAATACGTAGACAAAGGGTTGCTGAAATCATACATTTTGTCCCAATACGCGTGGCCAAAGGGTGGCAGCGGCCACGTTAAAATACCAAAAGTGTGGCCTTTGGTATTTTATGGTCATGTATATTTGTGGTTTAGCCACATATGTTAAAAAACACGTGGCCAAAGGGGTTGCTGAAATTATAATTTTTGTCTAATACGTGTGGTCAAAGGGTGGCAACTGCCATGTTAAAAAATAAAAAGCGTGGCCTTTGGTATTATATGGTCATGTATATTTTTGTTTTAGCCAAATGGGTTGCTGAAATCATACATTTTGTACCAATACGTGTGGCCAAAGGGTGGCAACGGCCACGTTAAAATATAAAAAGCGTGGCCTTTGGTATTATTTGGCCACGTATATTTGTGTTTTAGCCACATATATTTGGAAAAAAAATGGCCAAAGGGTAGTTGAAATCAGATATTTTGTCCCAATATGCGTGGCCAAATGGTGGCAACGGAACGTTAAAATATAAAAAGTGTGGCATTTGGTATTATATGGTCACGTATATTTGTGTTTTAGCCACATATATTTGGGGGGAAAAAAGTGGCCAAAGGGTGGTTGAAATCAGATATTTTGTCCCAATACGCGTGGCCAAAGGGTGACAACGGCCACGTTAAAATATAAAAAGTGTGGCATTTGGTATTATATATATAGGAAGGGAGAGGTTCAAATAAGAAGTTTTTTTTTTGGTAAGAAGGATAAGAAGAAATTTCAGCCATTGGATCTTGATTAATAAAAAAGGAATGAGGGGTATTTTAGTCTTAGCCACTTTTGTTGACTTTTTATCTACTTCCCCCTTTTTTTTAACATTCATAACTTTCACATGCGGCATTATTTTTTTTTTAAATTATACCAAAAAAACGAGCATTTTTTATCTTTAAAACATGTATAGTGTTGCTATATAAAAAATAAAAAAATTACTCTTTCGATTTTTGACACAATGTTCAGATCATTGTGTCATTGTGTCGTCGTGTCAAAAGTATATATAGTGTTGCTATATATAAAATTAAATACTCTTTCGGTTTTTTGTAACATATGAAACAATGATCTGAACATTTTGACAAAATATGACACAATGATCAGAACATTTTTGACACAATATGACACAATGTTCTAAATATTCTGACACAATGATCTGAATATTTTGATACAATCGAAAGTGTAAAAAAAATTAATTTCATATATAACAACACTATACGCGTTTTAAAGATAAAAAACGCTCGTTTTTATAGTGTAAATTTTTTTTCAATAATGTCGTATTTAAGAGTTATGAAGGTTTAAAAAATGGGGGGAATTTGATAAAAAGTCAAAAATATCCTTCTATCTATTGTTTTCTTTAGTTTTTCTCTCTAATTTTACCTAGAAAAATTTTGGGCCATAGATCTTCATTTAGTTGAAGATCTAATGGCTATGATTCCTTCTTATCCTTCTTATCCAAACTAAACTTCTCACAATAACCTCACTTGTGTTTTAGCAACATATATTTGGGAAGAAAAAAAAGTTACCAAAAGGTTGTTGAAATCAGATGTGTCCTCGCTATACGCGTGGCCAATTTAAAACCTATTACAAATTATTAATTACAAATCAAATAAAATTCAATTACAAGTCAATTACAAATGAAATACAAATAAAAATTAAAGAAAATTACACTGCATACAAGCATTATTCTCAATTTAATTTTCAATCCAGGAGCCAACAACACTACCACGTGATCTTCATCTTCAACTGTTTAGATTTGAGCTTAATTAGGACCATTTTTTCTTGTATTCCTTCCTATACCAAAACATATAATTGATAATTAGGTTATGGAAATTGATCATAATATATATAGAAATTTTCAAATACTTACCACCGTGATAGATATGGACTGAGGAGTGTCATTTTATTGCAAGTAGTATCAGGTCCTACAATTCAATTGATTTCCAGATGAACATTAGATATCCAGATGAACTTAAAACATCCGGATGAACATCACATTAAGTTTCGGATCAACTTCAAAGTTAGTTGAACTTTATTTGGTACACATCTCACCATTTGTTCCAACAATCCCTAGCTAGCCCAAGTGTTTGAGGTACCAAATAACATTTAAAATGGGACTACATAACGTTACCAAACAGATTACTGTGAAACTATAGAACGGAATGAAACTTAACTGGAAAATATTTACCTTTTTCTTTTTAACCGCTAATTACTTTATTTAAATGAGAAATCAAACCGATAATGAGTTTGACAAATACTAACCATTGTGTGTATGTCAGCATGATTAGTGTTGTGGCTAGATCCAACACAAATCTCCTTAGAATTTATCTAGAACAATGTTTTTGAATTGGTAAAAGTGAGAGCAGAATAATGACGCGAACCTATCATGAAAGTGTCCTATCTATGTAACAAGGCCAAATTTCGGTTACAAGATATTGCAGAGGAGAAATAGATGGGAACCGGATGAACTTGGCTGGCAGAAAAGTTGATCCCGATACGATAGTATTTAATCTAACATAAGTTGTTCCAGTTTTATTCATACAGTTTATGTATATACTCTATCTTTTTCATATTAACATACATTTTCAATGAATCATAGCAGAGCTCCATTTTACTCATAACTGTGTTCTTACATGAAGTATATATTCTTATGTACCAGGAACTTGCATCTATTTGTGTTCTTTAGGATCAAGAGTTCATCCATATTGTGTTCTTCAGGAACGAGAGTATATGTTATTATAAGGTACTTGAGAGTAGTATGATTAAGTTGTGATGTAAAGAATTTACCTCTGTAGATGCCGGAGCATTAAGTTGTTGTGGTAACGGTGTTCCAAGTGCAAATAGATGAGCTATAAGTTGTTCAAGTTTTTTCTCCGATTCTTCAATCTTCAAGAAGAGGGCCTTAACTTGTTCATTTTTTTTATCCCGAAGAAGTCTCTCCGCTTTAATTTTGAACTCAAGTTTTTCCAATTGACCATTAGTGTTGTTGGATAGATCCTTGAATTTTGTACAATTAACATAATTTAGTTAGATGCTTTTTAACAAAGTACATAAATAGGAAAGCATGCAGACCCTATTGATTCATTATTTCTTAATTAGTTCTTAATTATTAATATATCACATACAGACCCTATTGATTCATTATTTGATATGTTATATACAAATTAAAGACATCCAAAGGGAAGAATGGAACACATGATGTCTTCGGTGGATATAAATAAACAGTTGACCATTTCTAGCAAAGTAGCATATGCATGACATCAACATTTCTTCTAGAGGGAATTAAACTACAATTTCTTTATTTTGTACCCCTCTAACATGAACCTATAAAAAATGTTGGAAACATTCCTATATATGTCCTCTAGGATCATTTCCTAGTAATGACCAGAGTAACATAAATTAGTTTTTAATTATTATTATATCACATAAAGATCCTATTGATTAATTATTTGATATGTTATACAAAAATTAAAGACATCTAAAGGGAAAAGTGGAACACATCATGTCTTTAGTGGATATAAACAAACAGTTGACCATTTCTAGCAGTGTACATAAAGAAGAAAGGAGGTTCATCAACATTCTTGTATCGTCCCCCCCCCCCCCCCCCAGAAAAAAACAGTAACATGAATCTACAAACATGTGCATATGCTTGACCTCAACATTCCTAGCATAAAAATAACTAATTTAGCATAAAATGAATGGGTTGAAATCAATGGAGGGGATTTCTGCAATATATACCCCTTCTTAATTAATTCTGTATGCAACGAAATTTTATCGCTCTGTAACTATAACTGTACACGAATATAGGGATCCCAAGTTAAACGTGTATCAATAATAAACAAAACAAACAATTTTTTGAAAACAGATTGTAATTAATGAACCGGAATAACTTGACAATTACCATTTTCTGGACTGATTGGTCTCCCAAATCACATGGAACTTCTGAAGAATCGCCAGCGCTGTCTGTTAAAGCTATTCGTTGTTGAAGCTCCATGGAAGATGAGAATGATATGGATGATAAAGAAGACCTAGTTATTCGGTGGAGGCGTTTAACTGGAAATTCTCTAATAAAGTGAGAGGAAAAGTATCTGATGAATCGATAATAAGTAAATTTAGCTTGAAATTTTGGGTGAAATTTGAACTAATGGTGGGAAATTCAAATTTTTTGGTGAATTTTTTTAATTAAAAGGGAGGAATTGTTCAAACTGATAATAAAACCCAAAATTAATTTAAACCTAAAATTAAGGGAAATTGGATTTTAATAATCCCAAGTTTCACCTATTGGATGAGATTAATCCCACATTTCGAAATGTTTCTCACCGAGCCCAAGTTTCAAACTATTTTCTCTCATTGATCCCAAACTTAACACCGGTAGGATTCCGTTAGATTGGGATCAATGAGAGAAAATAGTTTGAAACTTGGCTTGGTGATAAACATTTTGAAATGTGGGATTAATCTCGTCCAATAGGTGAAACTTGGGATTATTAAAATCCAATTTCCCTAAAATTAAACATAAACATAATTAATTAATTGATTGATTAAATGTCTCCACGTGGCTCTTCCGGCGGGTTCTTCTTTAAAAAGCTTCATCATCCAGTTCGTAAAAGTCTTCAAGTGCCTCTTCTTGTGGGTTTGCAGGTTCTTCTTCAAGATGAACTTCATCCTCCCTGAGTTTGAGTAAGAGCTTAATCCTCTTGGTGTGTTGAAATAATGAGATTGTGAAATTGTACGAGTACATCAATTACGGTTGACATAACTGTGATCCTTTAAGCAGATCTGAACGACGATCAGAGTTAAAAGCCCTAATAACAAAAATTATGTTTTAACCTTAATTTTATTATTTTCTTTTAGATATAATAAACAAGATTTTACTAGCACGTGCTTTGTGGCCGGGATAACGCAACTATAAAAAACACTGACATTACTAAAACACAACACAAAAATCAAAATGTTAAATTACTATGCAATTCATAACAAAATTATGAAAAGACCGCCATGTTACGAATTTCTCATGTATAATAATTTTGTTTACAAAAATATTAAACGACGGACAATTAGGGTGGTGAGGAGCAATTAGGACCAACTAGACTCAATGAGGACTAAATATGACAATTAGTATCATTTTGGATATTTAGTGAAGACCAATTATGGTCAATTAATATGGCCAATTAGTTTGAATGAGGACTAATGATAGCAATAAGGGTAAATCAGGGTTAGTGATGGTTGATTAAGACCAATTAGGTTCAATTAGGGTCAATGAGGACCCATTAGGACAAATGATGGTCGAATATGCTCAATTAGGACCATTAAGGATGAATTATGACCCATTAGGACCAGTTAGGACCGATGAGGGCCAATTAGACAGAATAAGTACCAATATGGCTCAATTCGGGTTAATGAGGAGCAATTTGGCACAATTTGGACCAATAAGGACCAATTAGCTTAGTCAGCCTCAATAAGGACCAACTAGACTCATCGAGGACCAGTTACTTTGAAGTACAACAAATTTGAGTCAGTTAAGCCTAATTGACCACAATTGATTGTAATTGGTCCTAAATGAGCTTGATTTGTCGTAATTGACCGTAAGTGATCTTCATTAAACCTAACTGAGCCTAATAGACTATAATTGACCTTCATTGGCCCTAATTCATCTTAACTGAGTGTTTACTGGTCCTCATTTGTCCTCATTTGTCAGAAATGACCATGATTGACCTTAATTCAGTCTACTGGTCCTTATTGTGCGTAATTGGCCCTCAATCGGCCTAATAGACCCTAATTGCCCATAATTGGTCATATTTGGTTCTCATAAGGCGTTATTGAGCAAAATCGACCCACGTTAGTTATAAATGGTCTTCGCCATTGACCCTAGTTGATCCTCGTTGACCCAAATTGATCCCAATTTACCCTAATTGAGCCTCGTGGCTTCGTTGGTCCTAATTGGTCCTACTTTATCTTCATTGGTCCTCATCGGTCCTAATCGACTCTAATTGATGTGGATTAAATTAAAATAAATTAATAATATTATTCTTAACCAAATTAAATTATCAAAAATTTCCCCTATCCCAATTTCAACTAAATGGGCAAACTCCAATAACTTCCTCTGTTTCAATTCCTAGGGTTCATTGTGATCAAGAAGAATTGCCGTTAGTATAAAACTGCATTTTTGAAAAACAGTTACCCTCTATTTCTCTCCAGGTTTCTAATTGGCGATTTAAACCTAAACCTTACTCTCTAATTTCTCACAAATGGCACCCAAATTCAATGGAAAGGCTGCATCAAAGCCTACTCAACTATTCTTTGACGAACACAATGTTGTAGCATACTTCGAGAAGTCTGATAAGTTAAAGCTACTTGATGAAATGAACGATTTCCTCAAGAAATCCAACACTCAGTTTGCTTTAATTGTGAATCCTATAATATGCAAACAGAGAATTGTTGAATTTTGTGACTCAGCCAAAAAATATGTTGATAGCAATGGGGTTAGTAAACTTCACTCTAGATTCAATGGGAATGAGATTGGTGTGACTCAAGAAATGATTCAGAAGCATCTGAAATTCAATGATGCAGGAGGTGATCCTGATTACAATCCGAATTGTACTTAAAGACGTACGAATCAATTGGGTATGGGGTGACTTAACTTGTGGGACCATTAAAAAGGGACAACTACCCTATGTTTGGCGATATCTTGCTCATACCATTCTCCACAACCTATCTCACAAGAATACTGCGTGGGATGAACTTGCTGCACCTCAGTCATCCGCTTTTTATGGTTTGGTAAATGGGCTCAACTTTAACTTTTCAAAAATGATATTTGATGGAATGCTGGAAAATCTAAAACCTAAAAGGATCTTTTACATGTACCCCAGATTCATCCAACACATTCTCAATTGTGAATTTCCAAATCTGCAAATCTCTTATCAACATCTTAAACTTTTTCTAACATGCAAGTGAACAAAATTGTTTTTCTTGGTAAAGACACATCACGCCCTATGCCTAAGGCCAGGACTGCTCCTGGCGACAACATTGTTACACCAACAAGTGTTGAGCCCATACCAGACCGACCATCATTATCCACTGATATACAAATTCCCACCAAAAGGAAGAGGATGCCCACAAAAACCACACCCAAAAATACCACGCCCACTCCACAATCACCCAAAAGGAAGAGGACTAGGTTTCCTTCACCTAGACCCTCCACAGGACTACCTCAGAATGAAGGTGATAAATCACCTAGGCCACATGAAGTACATTCTCCAACCCTTATTACAGGGAATATACTGTTGAACTTGGTTCAATCACCCAACTCACATTCTGCTGATAAGGTGACTTGCAGTTGTGATGTAGCAAGTCAGGTGGAAAGGGCTGACACTACTCATGATGTCCCACTGGAACCTGAGGACACTGCCAACATCCTTAAGACCCAATCCACGACAACTGTCTCAGTCAGGGAACCTATTAAGAAACCTTTGATTGACAACAGGAATCCCAGGTTCCAAGAAACCATGGGTGCTGAGCATGAACAAGGTTGGCTTGTTTGCTCTTCTTTGCTCAAAGATACTGGCAACACACTAGTTGAGAGCAGCAAGTGATTCGAGTTTGGTGTGTGATAGTGATTCGAGTAAACAAACTAAGAAAAACGACCACTACAAGAAACTGGGGTATTCACCCACACATAATTTACCTACATTTGACTATATGTAGGTTTATAACTACACATGTTTTTATATGTGTGGGTAACGACGGATGAGAATTTTGTTAAGTTCTTAACAAATAATATATGTGCCTACTAACGTTTACCTACACTTACTTACCTACATTTGTATATATGTAGGTGAAAAGGTAAAAATATGCCTACATATTGACCATACTTTTGTTATGTGTGGGTATGTACCCACACATATACAAAACACAATAATATACGTAGGTAATAAGTACTATTTTACATACACATAATATTATCAAAAATATGTGTAGATAAATGTAGTGAATTAATTTTTTTTATGTTGTTAAAAATGACGTGGCAAATTATGTACCTACACATATTTAATAATTTGGTGTATGTGTAGGTATAAAAATATAGTGACGTGGAAATAATGTTTTTTTTGTTTTTATAATAAAAGAATAAGTAATATTTTACATACACATAATATTAGCAAAAATATGTGTAGATAAATTTAGTGAAGTAAATTATTTTTATTTTATTATAATGACGTGGCAAATTATGTACCTACACATATGTAATAATTTAGTTTATGTGTAGGTATAAAAATATAGTGACGTGGAAAATGCGTTTTTGTTTTTTTTTAAATAAAATAAAAAACGTACCTACCTACGCATATTGTAAATTATACTTATTTGTTGGTAAAAGTATATTTAGTAAATATTGTTAGTTTTTTTTACTATAATGACGTGAATGATGAGTTTTTTTTTCTTAATCACACTCTTCCGTTACTTCGTTCTAAAAACCAAAATGATACCATTAATTACGAAAGTTGTAAATTATATTACCAACCAAGATGAAGATAAATTAATTGTTTTTATAGTTACACAAAATGCCTAGATATACTACACTAGGACTTCAAAAACCATCACCAACAACAGGCCCGGAACATCACCTAAGTAAACTTCACTTGAAGGTATTGTTCCAGCGCCCGTGCTTCACACTCCGCGGTCGCTAACTTCTGCTCCATCTCGAACACCTCTTTGGTGTACTTGTTCACTAACTCCTGCACCAGAAATCCTCCAACACTTTTGCTTCTTTCATAGTTGTGGTCCAGCACATAAGCAAGCAAGCTGTTGTACCGTTTCATCAACTTCTTCTTCACAGCAAGAGAAGATTTGATATCCGCAATCCAGTCGTTATTTGCAGCCCAGCATTCATCAATGATTGTGGCTTCCATTTGAGACATTTTTGTAAAGCTACAAAATAAGAAATCAAAACACAAATTAAAACCAAAAAAATCAAGTTTAAATTTTTTAAAAACAATGATCCCCAAACATGCAAGATTAGATGAATAACCCATAAAGATTTTGGAACTACGGTTTCTAATAATCAAAACAAACAGACCCATTAGGGTTAGGGTTTCAACAAACGAATGTATAAATTTCTAATAATCAAAATAAACAGACCCATTGGGGTTATACGGTTTCAAGAAACTAAGGTATAAATTTCTAATAATCAAAATATATACAGATTACGATTGCGCGCATGGATGTTACTATATCAACTTGGATAGCAATATTTAACGGTGATTCCGTAGAATCTCCATATGTGGAAGACGATCTAACATAAACATAAAGACATTACCTTTTGGTTGACGATGAGAAGACTGCTAGATTCGCCGTATGTGTGGGTGTGAAAGTATGTGTTGGTGAAAGAAAGTTGTGGGGTGAGGGGCGGGTATATAGGCTTTTATAAGGGTAACCGTTCGTTTACCCATTAAAATTTAAAATAAATTTAACAGGCTGTAAAAACTAATTAATGTATATCTAATATTTATTTTAACCGTGATAATCCAATATCTTATATACAAATCATAGGTACATATTTTTTAAATTCAAAGTTTTAAACATCAACTATAATTGTCGCAGATCCTATCCATGTTTATGAATATAAAAAAAAACTAACAACCAATTAAAACACCGGAAATTCCTATCCACGATATGATCCACGATAAACCCTAGTTCCACGTTGTGTTTGCTTCAACTATGATCGTTATGGATTATGCATCATAGTATACAAGATTGTGATCGTTTTGATTAATTTTTAATCATAATCATTATCAGGTACAAACTATGAGTCATGAATGGGTGACAAGCGGGCATCGTGCTTCGACCGAGTATGTCGAGGGGGTAAAGCAATTTTTGAACGTTGCTAGAAAAACGTTGAACTCCAGTGGGTTAACATTATGCCCATGTGTTAACTGTCTTAATACTAGGTTACATAATATAGATGCCATTACTTGCCACTTAATCAATGTAGGAATTGATAAGTCGTATACGCAATGGGTGTACCACGGTGAGGTTGAGGATGAACACAGCGATGAAGATGTTGGAATGGATGATTTTGATAATGACGAATCTGCTGGTGGCGTAAGAGCAGGATTACAAGATGCAATTGGTGATCAATACTTTGATATTGGCCCTACCAATGATCTAACTGGAAATCAACAGCCTGCTTTTAAAAATAATCGTTTACAGAAGCTGCATGAAGCCTTAGATAGTCCTTTGTATGAGGGATGCAAGGATACTTGTACGTTGACCTTTGTTGTGAAGTTGATGAATTTGAAAGTAATGAACAAATGGACTGATAATTCGTTTGAGATGCAATTGAAGTTGTTTCGCGAGGTACTTCCCAAGCCAAATAATTGTCCAGAAAGTTATTACGAAGTGAGAATGCTTCTTTGTGAAGCTGGTTTAGGTTACGAGCTTATTGATGTTTGTCAATATGATTGTGCTATTTTCTACGGAGATAACAAAGATGCCATAGCATGTCCATTTTGTAAAAGTAGTCGTTATGTGCGTAACAAAATTGCTCACAAGAAGCTGCGATACTTTCCGATAACACCTCGTTTGAAGCGCCTATATGCGTCACGCCACACAGCTAAAGACATGCGGTGGCATAAAGAAGTACGACGGGATGAGGATGGAGTTTTACGTCATCCTGCTGATGGAAGGGCTTGGAAACATTTCGATGATATGTATCCTCAATTTGCAAATGATTCGAGGAGTGTACGATTGGGGCTGGCTTCAGATGGATTTAACCCATTTAGCAATATGTCAACATCATATAGTATGTGGCCAGTCATTTTGATGCCTTATAACATGCCACCTTGGTGTACACTGCATAAGAGCAATTTTCTCTTAAGTTTATTGATTCCTGGTCCAAAGTCTCCAGGTAGGGACTTTGATGTGTTTCTAAGGCCCCTTGTAGATGAACTTACAGTTCTATGGCGTGATGGGGTTGAAGCATATGATGAATATTCTAAATCAAATTTCAGGCTGCATGCCGCAGTAATATGGACGATCAGTGACTTCCCCGCTTATGCTTACCTATCAGGATGGAGCACTATGGGCAAATTGGCATGTCCAGTATGCTTGGAGGACACCCGTTCTGAGCGTATTCGTGGTAAGCAGTCCTATTCAGGACACCGGTGTTTCTTAAGCACAACACACAGGTGGAGAAAGAGTTTAGAGTTTGACGGAAAGCAAGAGAAAAGGGATGAACCTCGTCACTTTACAGGTAACGATATATTACAGCAACTGGAGAATGTTCCTACAATGATTCCTGGGAAAGCACCTAGTAATGAGAGTTTGAAGCGTAAAAGAGGAATTGATGAATATAACTGGTCAAAAAAAAGTATATTGTTTGAACTTCCGTACTGGGCTGAATTATTGCTCCGTCATAATCTTGATGTAATGCATATAGAAAAAAATGTATGTGATAATATAGTAGGTACTTTGTTAAATGATCCTGTGAAATCAAAGGATACTATAAAAGCACGTTTAGACTTGCAGGATCTTAACATTCGCAAAGATCAATGGCTGAAAGAGAGAAATGGAAAATTTGAGAAACCTCATGCTAATTTCACACTCTCTAAAGATGAATGTGAGAAGTTTTGTGAATTCATAAAGTCTGTTCGGCTACCTGATGGTTATGCGTCCAACATTAGTCGCTGCGTGACGGACCGTAATACACTTGGAGGGATGAAAACGCATGATTGTCATGTATTGCTTCAGAAGATACTACCGACAGCCATTAGACCTTTCTTAGACAAGGAAATACGTACAACTTTGATCGAGTTTTGCCAATTCTTTCAAAAAATAAGTTCTAAAACGCTATATGTCAAAGAACTTGAAGAAATGAAGACGGGGATTGTAATTATATTGTGCAAACTTGAGAAGATATTTCCTCCAGCATTTTTTACGATCATGGTTCACTTGTGTGTACATTTACCAGAGGAGGCATTGTTAGGCGGGCCGGTCAGTCAGAGATGGATGTTCGGGGTTGAACGCCGGATGGGAACATATAAGGGATATGTTCGTAACTTTGCACGTCCCGAAGGCTCTATTTCTGAAGCATATGTTGTTGATGAAGCTGTCACATTTTTATCTCGTTATCTAGATGACATTGAAACAAGATTTACTCGTCCAGAACGCAACTGGGATGTACCGACCACTAAACACGATATGGAGCTATTCAACAACAAAATTCGTACATTGGGTGCTTCAAAATTCGGACAGCTAGGTAACGATGTTGATGCGGTGCAATGGTATATCATTAATAATTGCGGAGATGATCTTGATTATTTCTTAAAGTAAGTTGACTGTACTAACATATACCGTTTATATTCTTTTAAGTAGTTAATTTCAAAATTATCAACTATATATCTTATATTTCATTTAGGGAGCACAAAGACGCTATAAAATCAAGAGGTGTAGCAGATGAAGATTTAGATACTATACACAAGCGTGAATTTCCTTCTTGGTTCAAGAAAAAGGTAAAAAGAAAAACTCTTTACTGTAATTAGTAATTGATTTTAAGCACACAACTAATCTTTGGTATTTATAGATGTCTTTGCTTAGAGTCAACAGGGATCATCGAGCAACAGATGATTTGTACGCATTGTCACAGTTTCCCGATGATCGTTATAGTAGTTGGCAAAGTTGCGTTGTACATGGTGTTAGATTTCGTTGCAAAGTGCGTGATGACAAGTTCACTACACAATGTAGTGGAGTTTGTGCAGGGGAATATGATGATGAAACAAGGATTTATTATGGTGTGTTACTCGAAGTTATGGAGTTGGATTTCATACTCGGCAGAAAGGTATTCATGTTTCGTTGCAAGTGGTATAATACAGATCCAAAGGGGAAAAAATGGTGGTTGATCACAAATTGACATCAATTGACATTACATCTAAGTGGTTTGTAGATGAACCATTTATCTTCGCTACTCAAGCTCAACAAGTTTTTTATCTGAAAGATATGGCACGTGGGAAAAATTGGATGGTGGTACAGAAAGTAAACCATCGCAACGTTTATGATATACTTGAGCACGATGAAGACCAAGTATCGTCGAGTACTGATGTATTTCAAGAAGAGGAATCAAGTGAGTTGCCACCTTTTGAACCAACCGAAGAATTACCTAACTCATCTTTCATAGTTCGAAAAGATGTAGAACCTGAAACTGTACCGTATAAGGAAGTTCAAGAACTACGTAATTTGTATTCCCGTGTCGGTGACTTAGAAGATACAACTGATGACTATGATGACAGTGGTAGAATTTTTATGAATGACGAATCTACACTTGATTCCGACCCCGATTATGATTCTGATGATCCAGTCCATATTAGTGGTAATGATGATGCTCTTGAATGATTTTCACGACAGGCTGAGGTGTGGGCGAGGAGACAACAATTTATTATTTTTATTTTTTGTTATGTAACTGTACTACACGTGATATGTCATTTGATGGTTTGCGATGAGTAGCGATTTGGTCTTGGTTTCAAGTTTCGTTGATCGTATTTATCATGCATGTTTGCTATATATTGAAATATATATATATAATTCGTAAGAGTTAGAAATAGATTAGACTTCTTATACAATTTTATTGCGAGATCAATTTAAAGTAAATTAAGACTTCTAATCAATAATACTTAGTTAAAGTAATAAACATATTTAAATAATAAGACAAATTACCATAGAAAGCATTAACCACAAGATCATATTAATTAGCATACGTGATTGTCAACCGAGGAGATCATTAATGTATTAATTACAAAAAATGCCTAGATACCACTAGGACTTTACAACCACCAAAAGTTAAAAGTTTTGAAACTATCAACAACGACCAAAAACCATCAAACCTCCTTCACAAAACCACCAACAACAGCAGGCCGGGAACATCAACTAAGAAAACATCACAGATAAGTGATGTTCCAGCGCCTGTGATTCTTGCTCCACAGCCTCCAGTTTGTGCTCCATCTCCACCACCTCCTTGGCGAACTTGTTCACCATTTCCTGGATCAGAAACGCAACTGAAACTTTGCCGGCCTCGTACTTGTGATGCAGCACATAACTGAGCAAAGCGTTGTAGCGGTTCACCAATGACCGCTTCACAGCAAGAGACGCCTTAATGTCCCCGATCAGTTCGTTGTTAGCAGCCCAGATTTCTTGATTGACCGTGGCTAGCATCTGAGACATTGTTTTATACCTAAAAAATAAGAAATCAAAACACAATTAAATCAAAACCCAAATACTCAGTCTATGATAAAATATAACTGAAAGATCACTAAGTATGGATCAATCTAACAACAAAGCCCTATCATAAAGCAATATGCTATGTTAATATGGAATAAAGTTAGCCTACATTTTGTGTCAAAAGGGTTTATGGTCCATGCAACAGAGTAAACAAACGATTGGGGTTAGGGTGCTTCTAATAATCAGAGTAGACAGACCCATTGGGGTTAGGGTTTTCGTAAAATCAAATTCACAGGAAAAACAGAATGATACAAAGTAGACAGACCCAATGTGGTTAGGGTTTTCGCAAAATCATATCTTATGCAAAACAGAGTATGCAACAGAGTAAAGGAACATCGCAAACTTCCCATTGGGGTTAGGGTTTTCGTAAAATCGCATCTTGTGCTAAGAATAGTACACTACAGATCAAAGAAACAGAGTAAACAGACCCAATGGGGTTAGGGTTTTCGCAAAACAGAGTAAAAAGATATGACGATCTAACAATGTTAGATATGACGATCTAACAAGTTTCATGTTATTAAATGAATCATGTCTAGTGTTACCGTAGAATCGTCGTATATGGAAAACGATCGAACATAAAACGAAGAAAATTTTCAACGAAACAAGAAACTGACCTTAATTTGCTTGAAGACGGTGAATTTGGAAGATGAAGAAGCGGAGTGATAGGAGTAGGGTGAAAGAAGTGAATATGGTCTTTAAATATAATCAGTTTACCCAAACAATTTTAATTTAAAATATCTAAACAAAGGGTTATGATTACTTTTTTAAAATATCTTAAAATAACTTACCTAAAGTGTATAAAAAGTTATTAAAATATATACATGTATATTAATATATAAATTTATTTTATAAAAAAAACATATAAAAATTCCAAAAAGAATAATCGCGATTAATCCCTTGACTAAAGTTCAAAGTTTCATATGTCACTCCAGCGCCGCTTGATGGGGTTTCCTTGGAATCATGACTATAACGGCTTATCGGGGTCCACCAACACCAAAGTGGTCGGTCATGACCCGATTCTCAATTTTTCAATTTGGAAGATCATATTACATGTTAGTAAGTGGTAATGCAAAGTTTCATGCCACTCCAATGCCCGCTTGATGGGGTTTCCTTGGAAACATGACTATAAGGGCTTATCGGGGTCCACCAACACCAAAGTGGTCGGTCATGACCCGATCCTCATTTTTTTCAATTTGGAAGATCATATTACATGTTAGTAAGTGGTAATGCAAAGTTTCATGCCACTCCAATGCCCGCTTGATGGGGTTTCCTTGGAATCATGACTATAACGGCTTATCGGGGTCCACCAACACCAAAGTGGTCGGTCATGACCCGATCCTCATTTTTTTTCAATTTGGAAGATCATATTACATGTTAGTAAGTGGTAATGCAAAGTTTCATACCACTCCAATGCCCGCTTGATGGGGTTTCCTTGGAATCATGACTCCAATGACTTATCGGGGTCCACCAACACCAAAGTGGTCGGCCATGACCCGATCCTCAATTTTTTCAATTTGGATGATCGTATTACATGATAATAAGAGAAAATGCAAAGTCATATCACTTCAATGCCGCTATGCATGGGGTTTCCTAAATAGGAGGCGCCGACCTTATAACATTCCACCAACACCAAAGTGGTCGGTCATGACCCGATCCTCAAATTTTCAATTTGGATGATCATATAACATGTTAATGAGAGATAATTAATGCAAAGTTTCTTGTCACTCCAATGCCGCCTGATGTGGAATTTCCTTGGAATCATGACTCCAACGGCTTATCGGCCAGGGTCCCACCAACACCAAAGTGGACGTCGGTCGATCATGACCCGATCCTCAATTTTTCAATTTGGAATATCATATTACATGTTAATAAGAGGTATAATGCAAAGTTTCATGTCACTCCAATGCCCGCTTGATGGGGTTTCCTTGGAATCATGACTATATATAACGTACGGCTTATCGGGGTCCACTAACACCAAATTAAGCGGGATCGGTCGTCATGAACCCGATCATCAATTTTTTATTTTGGATGATCATATTACACGGTAATAAGAGGTAATGCAAAGTTTCATGTCACTCCAATGCCGCTTGATGGGGCTTCCTAGGAAACATGACTCCAACGGCTTATCGGGACGCCCAATTAAAACAGGGTCATGAACGGCCGACACCCAATTTTTCAATTTGGATGATTGTATTACATGTTAATCAGAGATAATTAAAGTTCAATGTCACTCCAACGCCTTATCGAGTCCACCAACACCATCAAAGTGCTCGGTCACGACCTTGACCGAACGGTACTAATTAATTATCATGCATATATGGTCGTATCTCATTCATAACCGCCTCCTAACTTTTCTAAAAAAAATTAAACCTCCCCCCCATTTCCAATTCAGTACGATATAGTGGTTTCGACAACTCCGCTTTCTGTTGAATCCAAATCCCCTTTTTCATTCTCCATATACGGAAACAATAGTCGGTTCTAGGGCAAATCAACTGTTTCTAGTTCATCGGCTTGCATCTGCATCAACTTCAAACCGGTAGCGTCAATCATTTTTCATACTCTTCAATCCTCAAGAATTGTTTTGTTTCATGATGTTGTCACTACTTATTTTGTTGTTGTTTTTTCTTTGCATTATGCTTTCACTAGTTAATTTGTAGGTTTTGGCTAATGAGTTTAGGATCATGTACGGCGTGGATTTGGGTGGTTTGCAAGTTTGTTTTTTAATAGGTTATAGATGAATCTTTAGTTCGTTCATAGGTTGTGTTTAATGTGTTTGATGAAAAGTAGTCTTCAATCATCATGATTTTTTTTTATGATGCTGTAACTAGTTAAATTGTTAATATATATATTTTTTTTGGATTATGCTGACTAGTTAATTTGTAGGTGTTGGTTTTGGTTAATGAATTGAGGATGATCGGGGGCGTGTGGAGATAATTGGTTTGATTCAAAAATGGTTTGTGTTTTAAGAGGTTATAGATGAATCTTTAGTTCGTTCATAGTTTGTGTTTAAGGTGTTTGATAAAACTATACACATTCAATTTATATCAGTTTCTTATTGTAATACAACATTGTTGATTATTGGATATAATTAAGTTAACTGTTATGAAAACCAGTACGCATCTTATTATTCATCGTTGAACAGGTATACAATGAAGCTAAAAAGCGGTAAGCAAGTTGAAGGTGTAAAAAAACCCACTGATTACGAGAAAATGAGAGAACTGAGGATTCAAGAAATTAAAGAAAAACAAATAGCACTAGGAATTAATAACATTTTAACATCTGTAACAAGTTTAGTAGATAGTCAAGGAAAGAAGAAAAAAAGATTATCATCAACCGACAGCAATGATGGAGATCCTGACTTTACTGCTGATCTGGGCGTGGAAGTATCCAAAAAGGTAATTGGTTACCAACTTTTTTATTAACTTGTATTAATACAACCATTCTCTAATGATTATAAGTTTGTTGTAGAAACATCGAAAACAATTCGTTGCACCACTGTCATTGAGACGACGAAATTTAAATACCACCAGGGAATTACGCTCGCAAGGGCTAAGTGAGACGACGAAACAAAATATGAACAACCGGCGGTTTGGTCTTGTTGATGAGGATGAGGAGGATATAGATGACCATGAAGAAGAAGATGAAGATACTGCTGAGGATGATGATATGTTTGAAGGTATTACCTTATGGATGTTATTATTTGGTGTATTTACTAATAATAACAAAGACACTAATATAACTATATTTCATATGCTTGTAGTAGTTTACAGAGGAGACCGAGTATCCCAAACTGTGAATGATGCTGATGAGAATGATGGGGATGATGGCGATGGTGATTTTCAAAACGAGGATGATGCGTTATGTCAAGATGATGTTGGTCAACCTGATAAGTATGGAGAAAATGGCGCTGATGAATTTGAAAACGAGGATGGTACAGTTTTTTATTCAAGTCTAATGTTCTTTAACTAGCACAATTATCATATATTTATATATAACATATAATTATATATATATATATATATATATATATATTTTTATTTATTTTTATAGTTTACTGATTTTATTACTATATATATCCTAATTACAACAACTATGTTATATTGGGCTGCTAAATCCTCAGGACCCATAAACTGTTTAATTACAGTTTTACTTAGTTCAAATATGTACTTGTTTTGTAAATTATTTTTTTTATACAGCTAATAATATGGTGGTATATTATTTTTGGAAACAAAAATAATATACGGTTTTCTCCTAAAAATTAGCTCCAATCACGCTAATTGGTTTTCATCTAAAATTTATCTACAAAATAGAAAGTTTAGGCGCTAAAACCCATGCTTCCTCCCGCTATTTTTTATCCCTCTCCCCCCATGATCTTGTTTGTTTAATATAAGTTTTATTCAATATAAACATCTCTGTTTATATTTTTGGTCTAACGCGTCTCTCTCTTAGGAGCTTTAGGTACAAGACTACAGCCTGGCCAAATTCATATAGCCACATTCATCAACCAAGTCTCTGACAATTCTCTATCATCAAGCCAGAGTAATCATTCAAGGTAGTTATTTTGACGACCACACCCTTTTTATCTTCAACTGTCTTTGTTATGTCGAGAATATATTAAAAAGATTGTCTCTTTAATTTGGTATAAATTTGATATAGTATTCAGTTTTAAATCTAGTATTATATCTTCACTTGATAGATGCTGACATGTTATATAACTATTAAATACAGCAAAATGTCAAGAAGAGGGGGGATGACTAAAAAAGCTGCAGTCCGTGGAGAAGATGGGCGACATACTGGTATGTGACAGTTTAATTTATTTTTATTATTAGGTACATTGTGTGTAGTCCACTTTAAAACTGTAAAACCGTCCAAACCGCTCATTTCGTAGAAATTTTTTTTTTACTGTTTAAACAGCAGTGAGTGGTTTGCTTTGGGGTTTATTTTAAGCTCGGTCATATAAACTCAAACAAGAATGTAATATTAGCTACGCTAATTTTTGTGTATGTTTAATGTTGCTATAGATACAGGGTCTCATATGTCGAGCCTTAGAACTTTTCCAATGCCTGGGATATCAGGTACCGGCTCACTAATGTCTCCAATTATGTTCAAATTTACCTGTTACTACTTTATACTGGTAATGTTGTTAATAGATATCTTGTTGTAATTGGTTGTAGACAAGCAACCTAAGATCAACTCGGTTTTAAATGTTGTGAGAAGCGTAGAAAGTGGCAGTAAAGGAGTTCGAGAGAAAATTGTTCCATCTGGACAAAAGGAACAATCCCATGTGCCTGGTGAGTAAATATGTTTGAATTTACTTGTTAATAAATAGTGTCTACGTAATGTTGTTAATACATACTTTGCTGATGAATTTGGTTGTAGACAAACAACATAGTCTCGCCTCTACTGGAATGGGTACAAGCAAAAAAAGGGTCAGTACATGTGACAAAGCCGCGCCACAGACAAAGAGGAGAGCAACTCCTGCTCCTACAAACGAGACCTGTTCAGCTGCAACCAATGAAACTAATCGGACCTCTGGTACAGAGCCAACTGAAGAACTGGAACAATCTACACCACATGGTTAGAAAATTTGTTAGAATATACTTGCTTATACTTGGTGCATGTTGTTAATCTTGATATGTTCCGTTACCTGTTTGTAGACATGTCAGCTTATGAAGAGACAGAGCTAGAAACTGGAGTAAGCAAATCGATAAAAAAACGTGGTGGAACATGTAGCAAGGGTGCTCGAAGAATGGTGAAGGCATGTAAGACAAAACTGCCAGTGGTGTTCAACTTTCAAATGAGGAAAGTTGTTTCTGATAACGAGTCACAATTCATGTTCGAGTGTGGGTACATTTTGCGAAACAATTGTACTTTTGCTTATAAAGAGTGGAGATATGTACCTAATCAAGTGAGGATGTCTTTACGGGACAAGCTAACTGTAAGTTTCTTATTGTAGTCCGGTATGATTTTAACATCTACATTTACTAACCAGTTAATATGTTTGTTACATGTGCTGTTTAAAGACATTATTTGACATTGATGTGGAGGATACGGATGTTTGCCGAGTTATTGATGCCTACATGGCAAGGGCGTGGAGGGGTTTTCGAGCTGAGTTGCATAAGTACTTCAAACTTATGGAAGGATCGAAAGATGAAACAACTCTAGCAAAGGTGAAGGCCACACCCCCTTCCGATATTGGCAAAGACGTAGACTGGGGATATCTCTGTGATCGGTGGTCTGATCCACAGTTCTTGGTAAAGTTTTAACAAAGTTTTAAATACGTTAGTTGTATTATTCAATATTTCTGAATTCAGTCAAATATTTGATATTGCACTATGGCTGTACTTTTTTGAAGGAAACTGCCAAAAAGAGGGTTGAGGCTCGTGCGATGCGAAAGACAGATAGTAGGAATGGTTCCAAGAGCACTGTCCGTTATCACCTGGAGAGTGGACAGGATTCGGATTTAGAGTCTGGTCAAATTGAGACATGGAAGCTTACCCACTGGGATGAAGAGAAGGGTTGGATATCGGATGATGCGGCTGCGATTTATGTAAGTGTACTTTAATTTTCTTCTGATTTGACAAAATTTTCGAAATTAGTGATGAGCATATATAGTTTACTGTTCCTCATGCAATGTTGTTCCTCATCCAATCTTGGATGCCTTTATGTCTAGAGAAATAATATTGTGTACCAGAGCTAATGTCATAAATAAATTGCAATGCTTTTGAAGGGCAAATGAGACTTTTCGCGTTTGTTAATTATATGCACTTTAGGTTAACCCAAACCGAGCTGTGCAACAGTTACATATTTTGACCCGTTACACAACTTGACCAACCAACCACATTGCCAACTCTATGAAAGATAGAACTTAAATATGCTTTGCAAACTGTTGTACTATATCTTGTAAGTTATGGCAAAAGCACCCTTTATTGCTGATGAATAATCATATAGTGGGTTACTGTACATGGATTGTACTAATTGTCTAATCTGTTTCGCTTACAGAATCAGATGATCAAACTGAGGGAAGAGAATCCTAACCCGGCATTGATGAGTGACAAGGTTATTCTTGAAAAAATCCTTGGAAGAAGCTCTGTTCGTTTAAATGGGTGGGGACGTGATCCTCTTACTAGTCAAAGAAAGGGGAGTATTACTAAGAAATCAAAGGAAAACCGCCCATCTTATGACGAACTGGTGGATGAAGTTCAAGTGCTGAAAGGTGTCGTTGCAACTATGAGCCAAGTACTGATTGATAATAATATGTTGCCCCCCCCCCCCCTAGCACACCAACTGGAACTTCTAAAGACAATGCTTCCGAATTCGATGAAGAAACAGAGTTTGACGATGAAGGTGAAGACACTAATCCGGATGAAAATTAACTTGTTGACTGATGAATGTTTCTTTAACTTTTTATGATACAATGATACAATGTTGGTTTGTTTATTAAGTACTTGGTTTTTTTTTATGGAATTTAGACAATTGGTGATGGAATTTCAAAATCAGTTTCTACATTTTCCATGGTTTAGCTACATTTAATAATATGTTTTACCTACATTTTTATATATGTTTTACCTACATTTATATATATGTTTTACCTACATTTAATAATATGTTTTACCTACATTTAATAATATGTTTCACCTACATTTATCATTTGTGGGTATATCCTACTATATACCTACACATGATATGTGTAGGTGAAATTGTAGATCCCATGACAGCCGCCACGTCAGCTGCCACGTCACCATGAAAAAACTACACATATTATGTGTAGATAAAATCGTATATGCCATGTCAGCATCCATGTCAGCTGCCACGTCATTATCATATACCTACACATGTATATGTGTAGCTAAATCACACTGCCATGTCAGCATCCTAGTCAGCTACCACGTCATTATCATATACCTACACATTTATATGTGTAGCTAAAACACACTGCCATGTCGGCATCCTAGTATGCTACCGTGTCAATATTATATACCTACACATATATATATATATGTAGGTAAAAACACTGCCACGTCAGCCCCTATCACGCGCCCACGCGCTTGTTATTTGAAGAAAATGTAATGCTATTACCCACATATATATTGAAGATTAACTACACATATATGTGTGGGTAAAGAGTACCCTTTACCTACATATAACCAATGTGTGGGTATAGACCTTTATCTTCATGGCTCCGGCCACACATGTTGACACTTAATTTATGTGTCGGTAAAAACAACTACCCACGAAATGTACACATATGCCCACACTTATAAAGTGTGGGTGAAGACCCTAATTTCTTGTAGTGGACTAACAATGCAATAAGATTAAAAGTTACCGAATGAAGAACACAAGCACAATGAAAGCCGTATTCTAGAGGCTTAGAATACGCAAAACACCCTTTGAATATTTCGCAAACCAACAACCCTAAACATGATGAAAGACTATCTATATATAGGCTAAGGTTTGAGTGGAGAACAAGTTTCCCTCAAACCCTAAAATTCGGCCTTATACAAACCTAGCCGAATTCTATAAGCCCATCAAAATAAACCAAAAGTGTTAGCCCAACCCATTACATTTAACCCAAAACACATAACTAACTAATGCAAAAGCCTTAATAAAATCTAGGTCTTTACAATCTTCCCCTAGGCTTTAGCATTAGTTGCTTCCAATCACATCCTGAAATGTCTGAGGCTGAGGAACCCTTTGCAGCTTCAGCTACTCCACATGCTCTGGTGATTGCCGGTATAGTTGTCCACTTTAAACTCATGCCGCTTTCTCTTACTCGAGCAGACTGTCACTTTATTTATCTTTTGGGTTCAATTATTTATGAGTACCATTAAATCCACACACATACGTCCTAGGTATATTTTGTACGTTTCATCAAGTTTATCAGGTTTCCCATGACATTTTTCACGACACCTTTCCTAAGCCTAACACCATGCTCCAGACTGGATTGAGAAAAGAAAGAATAGATCACGGGGATTTTTGGGGATAATATACAGCGTCAACTGAATTTTTGAGACATTTTTATTAACGCTCTCATCAGTGACAGGGCTTTCAGGGTTTTGGACACTTGAGGGTCTCTTTTGATTTGTGCGCTTTGGCATCTTTTTGGTTTTAATATATTATACAATGTGATCTAATAGGTACGTGGATCAGGGAGGCTCCAGGTCTCAGCCATCGCCGAACAGAGGAGGCCTGACTCATGTACAACATCCCCAGGTCATTGCTCACGCAAAGCAGAGGGGATGGGATTTTTGAGCATAGCATCAGAACCCAGTACTCAGGCGTGTGTCTCAGGACCCCTAACAAACAGTCAAATGAAAACAGTACTAACCTAAGTGCGTGCTTCCTATCAGGCATCATACGTTATCTTCAGGTGTAGTGACTAGACATACCTTTTTATCAATTGCAGCTGAGCCTACCGAGCACATCAACCAAGAGACGCTGCTTTTCGCTTCGCCTTGCAGAATTCATCTAACACCTGATTCTTGAATTCTGTGCCGTTGTCACTTCGAATAGATTTGACTCTCAGATTCAGCTTGTTCTCGATCACATTAATAAATGCTTTCAAGATTTCTGGTACTTCACTTTTCCTGGCTAAGAAAAATACCCAAGTGAAACGAGAAAAATCATCAGTTATAACAAGACAAAATGCACAACGGTTTAGGCTTAACATACTGACTGGACCAAATAGGTCCATGTGAAGCAATTCGAGCACAGAGGCAATTCTGGAGAAGAGTTTGGGCTTGTGGGGTCGTTTGTGTTGCTTCCCCTTAGCACATGCCATACATTTGTCTTTAACGACAAACTCTCTGATTGGGAGATCTTTGACAAGTCCTCCTCTTGCAAGTCTGTTCAAGTTCTTCAAGTTTGTATGGCCCAAACGACGATGCCACAAGTGGGCTTGATCTTCAGCAGTCTTTGAGAGCAGGCATGCCATCTCACGTGTTGGTGGTTTTGACATGTTCAACACATATGAGTCACCGTGGCGGGGTGTGCGTATTAATACCCAATCATCTGGAATGGAATACCCAGGTTTAAGAATTAAGCATTCTTTGTTGTTGAAATACACTGGGTATTCTTTAGGGTAAAAGGGTTCATATGGCCTATGTAAACAGTTCTTTGCCACGTGTCCAGGATTTCCACACACATGACATGACTGTTTCTTAGGATAGGCGGGAGTCTGTTCTTGTTTATAAATTCTTCCTGTTGAAATCCAGGAAGGTTTATCACTTTTACGTATCCAGACAACTTTGCCCTTAGGCCTAGTGGTCAGTACATACTCCCGCTCTATTGGCACTTTTTGATCATATACCGAGTTTACCTCAGGATATGGTATCAAATTAAGTGGTTTCTCCACCTGTACCTGCTTCACATTCACATTATTAAAAACATTCACATTATTATGCACATCAGAACACACAGAAGCATTAGATGAATCATCAGACACAATAGACAAAGTGGGTTCGGGACCAGCAACCTGTGGTCCTTTACCCCTCCTCAAAATCCTAACCCTTCTCAAGGGTTTTGACTCAGTCTTATCACCACTACCAAAACTAAAATTACTGTTCAATGAAAGCTTATCAAAACAATCAGATTCTGCAAAACCAAGTTTAGGACTCGTGACAGAAAAACCACAATTATTCCAATCAAAGTTTTCAAACGACTCTTGACTCTTTAAACTTGAGGTTTCAGCTTTTTCACTGCCATTATTGCTACCTAAATCTGCACAAGGAGTAGAAGAGTTAGTATCTGAGTTAGTAGAAGGGTATGAGATCTTAATTGGGCACTCAGCTAATTTTCTATCAATTTCTTTCAAAGCATCTCTAATTCCTTCTTTCATCTCAGGATCAGGGATCATCTTGTGCATAGGAGGCGTGGGAACCGTGTGTAGGGACGAAGCATCTTTAGATTCAGGTTCATCATCATAAGTTACCCCATAACCCAGACCCCCATTGTTTTTTATGTGCTTTATTCTAGTGTCTGAGTTATAAAATTTGAGGCTTGCATCCAGCATTTTCTTATTGGTCAAATTAGTTTTCTCTAATGTTTGGTTAGTGGAAGCAAGTTGGGTTCTAAGGCTCTCAAGTTCTTTGGTTTGTTCCTCAACCTTTTCATTAGCTACTCTTAGATATGTCTGAGAATCACTAAGTTTTCTTTCTAGGTTAGAAACATCAATTTTGGCAGCCTCATATTTTTCTTTCCAGGTTTTTGCTTTATCTTTAAAATTATTCAATTCTAGATAAGTTCGTGAATGATAAAGTGTTTCACTCTGAAGTTTAGATTCAAAGTCTTTCATGCAGTTATAAATATCAACACAGTGAGAGTTTGAACAACTACTTACCTCTTTTGAGTTTGCTCCTGAACCTGGAGTGATGTTGACCATGAATGCATGATGCTCCATCTTCATTGCTTCCTTTTCTGCCTCTTCCTCTGCAAGCTGTGCAATGTAGGCATGACTCAGACTTAGATCTTCAATCTGAGTAGACCAGTCATATCCACCTGGTGTGCTCTGAACAACTAATGCCTTATCATCTGCAGTGGTATCCCTTTTCTGTTTCTGCTTGTCATCAGTCTTTGTATCCCTTTCAGTCTTTGGTTTGGGACACTCCCTAGCATAGTGCCCATACTCGCTGCAGTTGAAGCACCTCAAATTTGATTTGTTGAATGTGAGCTTGACTCCTTTGCCATCATTCCAATCTTGGATTCCCTTTCTAGCCATGTATTGCTTAGCCCTCAAAGCAGCCATACCCATTTGATACGAGATGTCCATCTTTTCTAGATCATCCGGGTGCACTTGATTCACATCTTCATGAGTTAAATCGTTTGGGAGTAGTGAACCAGCAACTAGTGCTTGATAGCAGCTCATTATCCCAACTCCTAAGGCAAAACCGGAGTCTTTAGCCAAGGAGTTCGCATCTAGTGAAATCACATTAGCCCCAGTAGATGTAGAGGCTCCACCAACAGCTTGAGAAACAAACGCCAGTGGGCTTGAATTTGCATCAGCAGTTTGAGAAGTTGAAGCACTTGGCTGAGAAATGAATGCTTGATTTACCTTGCTTTGAGCAGCTCCAATTCCCAACTTTCTTGCCCTTTTTACCTTCTTCTCTTCATATGCCCTAATTGTTGCCATGAGGGAGCTAAGGGTTGCAGTGTTCAGGTCATGAATCCCTTCTATGACTTCAATTGTGCTATCCCAGTTTGGTGGGAGAGAGTGAATCAGCTTCTTATTTACCTCCTTCTGAGTGTAGGTTACATCAGCTTCTTTCATAGCAGTTACAATCTTCACAAATCTTTGAAGCTGTGTTTCAATGTTCTCCCCATGTACGTAGTTGAAATCATTAAATTGTTCCCTTAGGTTTTCTTTTCTCGACTCTTTCATTTCAGTGTTTCCTTCATAGGCTTCAACGAGTGAATCCCATAAAGTCTTTGCAGATTTGAATTCTTTAAAGGCTTCAGCAACCTCTGGGGATAATGCCATAGTGAGGGCAGCAAGGGCCTTTCTATCTCTTTCCACTTTATCCCAATCACCGTCTAACCATTGATCTTTGGTCTTTGGTATAGCAGGTTGATTATTGGTAGGTTCAGTCATTGGAATAAAGTCTCCGGCTTCAATAGAACGCATGATCTTTGGATCATGGTAGTTAGCATAATTAACGAACCTATACTTCCAACTCATGAAGTCCTTTCCCGAGGTTAGACGGGGTGGACGAGTGGAAGTTCCAATTTGAGTGTCCATTTCCAAGGTAGCAGATGAAAGAGAAGCCATATCGAAAGCCATAGCAGGATTTCGATCAGGGAGGCTAGGTTTTCGATCAGGAGAACAAGGTTTTCGATCAGGTGGATCGAAATGGAAGCCGAGAACTGAGTCGAAAACCTGCAGAAATCAGGTATTCGATCAGACTAGAGGTTTTCGGTCTAGACCGAAAATGACCAGGAACGGGTTTTCGATAGATTGATCGAAAACCAGCTCGAAAACCTCAGGAATCAAGAGAATACAGTTTTCGATCAGGCAGAATACCCAACCGAAAAGCTGCTGCTGACTCGAAAACGAGTGTTTTCGATTAAACAGTGGGTCGAAAAGGTAATGATCCGAATCCCGGGCTCGAAAACCCGAAGAATGAATCGAAAACCCACCCGAAAACCACTGGATTGATCAAAAACCAGGTACCTTAAACGTTGACTGAAGAATCAGTCAACGAGCACCCTTTTTCCTCGACAGAAAACCTTAATGTTGGACCGAAAAGGGTCAGAAAACCCTAGAAAACCTCCAATGCTGCACGAAAACCTCCTGAAACTGCCCGAAAACCTTCTGTGAACCAGAAGGCTGCCGTCGAACACTTTCTGTTGCTGAAAAGGACTTCGAACGAATTCTGTTTGAGTGCACGATCACAGACCAGTCCGCAGATCACTTGAAAACCTGCAAAACACTAAAAATCTCTTTCGAAAAACACTGAAAACACAGAAAAAACAATTCGTTAGTCAAGGAAAACTCGAATCCAGTATCACGAGAGCCTTGAAACCCGTGTTTCTTGGCTCTAATACCAATTGTAAGGATCAGACTAGTCCCTCACGTGATACCAAACTATCAAACACCGTGCGGAATCCGGTATGTGATAGTGATTCGAGTAAACAAACTAAGAAAAATGACTAACAATGCAATAAGATTAAAAGTTACCGAATGAAGAACACAAGCACAATGAAAGCCGTATTCTAGAGGCTTAGAATACGCAAAACACCCTTTGAATATTTCGCAAACCAACAACCCTAAACATGATGAAAGACTATCTATATATAGGCTAAGGTTTGAGTGGAGAACAAGTTTCCCTCAAACCCTAAAATTCGGCCTTATACAAACCTAGCCGAATTCTATAAGCCCATCAAAATAAACCAAAAGTGTTAGCCCAACCCATTACATTTAACCCAAAACACATAACTAACTAATGCAAAAGCCTTAATAAAATCTAGGTCTTTACAGCAAGACACATACTTAATTGACGGTTTGATGTATATAACTTGAAAAAGAATTTGCAGCTCTCCATGCAATTGTGAGAGCTCAAGGAGAAGAAATTGAACGGTTGAAGGCAGGACAATCAGTGAAAGCCACTGATAGGTAAGGTTGTCAACCATACGTTGAAATGAAATTCACATGTCAAAGTAAGGATTTGACCTCTAGTAATCATATATATCCGTCGTCGCCACAGATAACTAGTTAATAGTGGCTACTATTTAGTCACGGTTAATATATGTGGCCATAGGTAATAGATTTTTGTCACTCACAACCTACTATTTAGTCACACAACCTAATAACAGTGGCCATATGTACTAGCTTTTAGCCACATAACTAATTAAAAACAGTGGCCATCGCTCACATTTAGCCACGCATAATATATACTTAATAGTTTTGTTTACTAAGTAATAAAATCTACTCTTCCGTCACACAACATTATTTAAGCGTGGCCATACATTCCTTTTTGGTCACATGAGTAAAAAATCATATAAGTTTTGTGGCCTTTTGGTGCATTTCGCCGCTCTTTATTAAGTGTGACAAATAAGTGCCACATGTTTTTGTAAAACAGTGGCTAAAGCCACTACACCTATTTGTTGTTGTCACATAAACAAACAAATACGTGGCTAAAAGGGTCCAAAGGCTATATATTTGGCCACGGATACAAAATATGTGTGGCTAAAGCTAGTGTTACTTACCTTTAGCCATAGTTTTTATTTAAAACCGTGGCTAGGTGTTTTCAAAAAAACCGTGGCTAGGTGTTTTCGAAAAAACCGTGGCTAAAGCCACTTTTTTACGTAGTGTGAGGAATGGAGATCCATTCGTATTATTTGACAGCAAGGAAGAGGGTACAGAAGATATGGAGTGAGTTGTACCTAATTCAAATTTCTTTAGTATTTTCAGGATGGTGGAGTCATGTTTAACTCTTGTGAGTGCTATTGATTTTTCCCGAGTATTCTTTAAAATTAGCAAAGAAAGATATCTGATGAATGGAATATGAGTTGTGTCTTTCTTTTCCTTTTGCTTGTCTTCAATTCTTTTTATCAGATTTTTCCAGAGTATTTCTCCATAATCCACTCTATTGTTTAGAATTAGAGCGATCACTATAGAGTATATAGACTCACTAGCCTGATCTGATAACCCAACTTTTGCAGTCAGGCTGTAGATGAGGGTGTGCATCATTAGCTTCCACTTTCTCTCTAGTTGATTGATGTTTATTCCTGAGACAGAGGTAAAGCTTGTGCCTTTGTTCAGAGAATTGATGATCTTCAGAATTTTTGTCTTATTTGGGGGGTTTACATTATTTTCTAGTGTTTTGAGATCGACAAGCTGTCTGATCTTCTTCTGAAAGCTGTAGCTGTTATCGATCGATCTCGTTCTGAATGAGTGCTTCAATCCATTATGTTTTATTGCCTTTCATGGTCTTAGTATTTACCTTGATAGTTGACCAAACATTCATAAGGATCTGTTTGGTAACTTCTTCATCTTCTGTGAGAGCTATCCTGAGTGATGAAAATCTTAGGGCTTCAATTATGATTTATACGTCGTTAGAGTATGCCGATGGTTTTAGGTTTGCACACACATTGTTAGGTTCGATATTGAAGGTTTTGAATGGTGAGACTTGAGAGGATGAGGCCATTTTGAGTTCTTTGATTGTATGAGGGGATGCTCTGTTTGGTGAAGATAATGATTTAGGAACAGTGTATGATTTGGAGACTGAGCGAGGATCTTATAGTCGGCGAGAGATTTTAGGGTTTTAACGGCTCTTTTTCATTGATTGGATAAATTGGGTGGTGAAACGGATATCCGTTGGGTCAATGATTTCTTTGTAACAGAAAAATTTACCGTTCCTTTTCATCAGGAATTTTATCACCCTCATTAAAGTTTAGGATTATTAGTGATCTTTTGTGTGAGATCAGTTTTAATCCTTAAAATTTTTAAGGTGACTCTCTCACCAGAGATTATTATTTCTTTTTCATCCTTATTCTTCTTTTCTTTCCTTCCAAACCCCATCTTTTGGTATTAGAATATTCCTTCAATCACCTTCCCTCCTTCCCTTTTGTGTGTGTGTGTGTGTATGTGAGTGTGTGTGTGTGTGACTAAATGTTTTCTTTTCAATTCAGAGTATTATTGTAGCTTCTATACAGAACTACTTTGGAGTTTCCGGAGTTGTTCTGTAAGACTGGTTTTTCATAAAAATATAAGAAAAGTGTATAAAAATTGTTTGATTTTTGGCTAGGAAGTCCTAAAGTAACATAATCTTAATTTTCTAGACAACCCCCAAAAGATTCCATAATTCAATAATTTTTACAAAATAAAAACACTGAGTGCATAACTACTTAGACATTAAGTTTAAGTGGATACATGCAGGTCTATAGGTACATGGTTTGACTATTCGGGTGGGTACATGTGGATGTGCTCTGGCTTCGAGTTGAAGAGGGATATGGTTATGAGAGATGAATCAGATGCCCTCTTCTTCTATCAGGTCAGGAGGTAGTCCAGTGAGGTGGATTCCAATGGATTTTTGAGATGGTAGAAGAAAGTGTGGTAAACCCCTTGGAATCCCAGCCCATTTCTTGGCTTCACAAATCATTCTTATTACAAACCTTGGATAAAGGATGATTCTCTATACTATGGGAAGAGAGCAGTTTACTTTCATGTTCTTAAGAATGTAAAGTGAGAAGTTCATGTTTAGTCCATTGATTAATGCGTGCATCACCATTTGAGTGTTGTGTGATGCAAGATTGTGCAACTGAGTGCAGTGAGAGAAACATAGCTGGATTTGAGCAAAGAAATACCTCCACATTGGAGGAAGATATGCATTGTTGGCATGCTCATTCACAAACTGACTATCATATCCCATGTCAATGAGAGATTCAATGACTTGGGTTCTGTTGTAGTAAGTGTCACCATTGGCATTATTCATCCGGAGGGCAGAGTAAATAGAGTCTTTTGTGATCAGAAGAGTGTCATGATCATCTCTGATTTTGATGGGGCTGAGTGAAGAGTTTGGATCAAAAATGGCATTTATCCAAAATTCCTTTAAAAGTTGATAATTGATAGGGAAATTTATGGTGAGGGCAAAGCCAATTGTGCATGTTTGAAGGAATCTCATCATCCTCATGAAAGTTTGTTGGTGATTTAAGGTGTGAAGGTACAGATTGTGTACCTGAGGAAGAGGAATTTGGTGATTTTGTCTTTCCATTTGGGCTTGAAGATTCACTTTTGGCTGAAGATTTGTTTGGATGGAGATTGGGATGAGTTGATTATGAAAAAGACATCCATCTATTTGTAACCGGGAAGAGTACAGAGATTTGAAGATTTGTCAGTGAGACTTTTGGGCTTTGTCGGCTGGTTAGGCTTCTAGTGAAGGTAGTTGAGAGGGTTTGTGAGAGGGAATTAACTCCTATTTTCATCATTTTCCTATTTAGAGTTATTAATGCCTCTTTTGGGTGCCTTAACTCACATAGATTTGCTTCCCAATATGCTCATTGTCATTTAAAATTGTGATTTGATGGGCATCATTGCATTTCAAGAGGGAAGAGAAAGTCAACTTTTTGAAGAAAGATTCTGAGAGTGACATGTGTCTTTTTCGAACCTTTATTTAATTAGATGGACAAGAGGAAAAAATAGGAAAGAAAGGATAAAGAATGCACAAAGGGCTCCCACTTGATAAGTGTGAGGGAGGAAGTTTCTTAGTTGATACAGAAGTGCTTCAGAAATTATGAAGAATATATGTACAACTTCAAAAACAGGTTTTGTTTGTTTTTGGAACCCATTTGCTTTTGGGTTTTTTGTTTATTGTATCTGTAGATTCTTTCCTTCTTTTGATTTTTACAGATTTTGAGGAAACACTTAAAGATGTGTTAGCATTTACAAGGTTTATGCTTTTCAGGCTATAGTGTTTTCCAATCCATTTCACCATTTCAGAGCACATACAATGCTTGTAAATTGTTATTTAAGAAAAAAGTTTTACAAATTTTGAATTGAGGAAATGGTGGTGTTTGTTGACTCAGATTTAGATTTGTTGGAGTCATCAAGATTAGACTCATGTTGGGTTGAGATTTCACAAACTGGATTTTTGTTTTTGACATTGTTATCCAGTTGTGAGTCATTCTGACTACTACTTTTTACAAAGACAGTCTTGGAACTTTTAGTCCCATGTATATACCCAATCCCTTGACCGTAGTTTCTAGGTGTATTTGTCATGTTCTCAAGTTGGTCATAAGCATTTATTAGACCGTTTATTTTCTTGGTTTCCATATGCAACCTTTGATACAAAGTTGCACGCTCGGTCGGTCGGTCCCATAGTGATCTATATTGGCTTTATTGCTCAATATGTGTCTCAAGTTTTCTTAATTTTGACAACTCATTTTCTCTATATCCTTTTAGTTGATGAAGTTCAGATAGGATAGAGTTTATTTCTTCTTCAAAAGTTTTAAACATATTTTCATTCGAAAGTTTGTTTATTTCGAAGTTTTCTTGGAGAACTTTGTAGTTTATAAACATGCTGTTGAATTGAAAATTTAGATCAGTATAAGAGGAGCTTACTTGTTTCTCATGTGAAGCTACAGAGAGATCGGACAAGTAAGATTCATCATTAGCCATAAGACATCGATCTGTTTGTATGGCATTCTTCTTTAGATGATGAATCTGAGTCCCAGTTTTCAACTTCAACCATTAATGATTTTTCTCTATGCATGGCCTGTTCATACTTTCTTTTATACTATGCTGCATTTTTGAGTTTTTGATTCTTGCATTCAGAGGCATAGTGGCCCATTATTCCACATTTGAAGCATTTTATTTCACTTTTGTCACCTTCAGGTTTGTTAAATTCTGAAGGTTGTTTCTTGCTTTCTTCTCCTTTTGAGAAAACCTTTCTGGTTGACTAGGAGGGATTCCTTTTGTTGAATCTCCCAAACTATTTAGTCAGTAGTGCTAGTGATTTTTCAAATGACTCATTTTCAGTTTCACTTTCAGAGGATACTATTTCTGAATCACTCAAATCTTTTCTTTTTGGATGGATTGGCTCTTGTTTAGTGTTTCTTTTTCTCTTTTCAGAGTAAAGAGCCAATGGGTCGACTTTGGTTTTGGGGATGTCTAGTGTTTCAGACTCTTGGGAGTCTAGAATACAGAAGAGATCATTTAGGCTTTTCTCTTTCAAATCCAAAGTTGATTGGAGAGTCATGGTTAGACTTCTCCATTCATGAGGAAGGCTTTTTATAAATTTAATATTTGTTTCCTCATTTGAGTTAGAAACATTAGACTTTCTTAGATTGTTGATTATTATGGCAAAACGATTGTAAGTTTTTAAGAGTGACTCACTTGGGAGTGATTTGGAAGATTCATACTCGTTTAATGCTTTAGTTCTGTTGTTTCTTTTCATTTTCTCTCCTCCATTAAAAAGTTTTTGATGGGAATCCCATATGCCCTTGGCTGAGGTATTGCAGTCAACTTGACAGAATATCTCATGGGGAAGAGCCATAATGAGAACTGTCTTGGCTCTGTCCTCATTTATTTCTTTGGTCTTGTCCTCCTGGCTCCACCATTTTCTATCTTTGGGTATGGTGCGAGCAGGAACACCGGCCGAGGTTTTAGTTTCCTTTATCTCGGGAATGTCGACTGTGGGACAATGGAGTCCTTTGGCTATGCAATCCAATAGGGAACTATCAACTTCTTTTAGGAAGTTGGTAATTCTAATTTTTCACTATGGATATTCCTCCCTAGAAAGCATAGGCTTTTTGCTAATGAGCTAAGTAATTTCTCATTATTCCAGCTTGAAGATATTTTTGAGGGAATGTTAAAGAGCAAGATCTTTGAATATTAGTTATTCAATCAGCTCGGATACCAATTGTTGGGTCCCGTGAGGGGATCTTTAACAACATTGGCACAATTTGATTTAAACAAGATGAACAAGTTGCGGAAAGCAAATCAAATTAGAAAACAGCAATTCATAAAAAGGGTTTTCCTGTATATATCAAATGTAAATAATCGTTTACACGAGTTTATAGTATAACAATATATCAACAGCAATAACTTGTCTATGAGAGTAAGTTGTAATTGCTTTGAGAAGCTTGTGAATTGTGTACTTGTTGTCTTGTCTTCTTTGGTGAAGTCCGCTTGCTATTTATAGGAAGTAGTGGCAAGTTGCAAGCGAATAATGTGGTTGAGGACGGTTGAATTTGGAGTGTGTCAGAGTATATATAGAGATAAATTGAGGATATTTAATTTATCTCTTTTCAACTGTCTTCAACTACTTTCGTGTTTAATGCCAAGTTGGTATTCACTTTTACTTGGTCTCCAAACAAAGGCAGAAAATTATTCTTCTCATAAACTTTATCTTCTGATAGTCCAGAACTCCTTCAGGACTCTTTTTTTAATACTAGTAATGCTTCCCATTAGAAGCCTTCTACATAAATGAGGATTTCTGTAGAATCTGACATGTATAGAACTACTTCGGAAATTCCGGAGTAGTTCTATACGAATACAAAAATCTGTAAATCGTACAGATTTTCATATCCTTTCTCTTTTGAGGATATATCTTTTTTTTTCTTCTAATACTTGACTATTTTCCGTAACATTTACATTGTGTTCGAACAACCACCCACACTCAAACTTTAAAGGATCTAGAATGGTGCAAGGCTATGGATCAAGAGTTTAATGCTCTTCTAAAAAAATGTAACATGGAATCTTATTCCTCCCTCTAATCACCAACCTGTTGGTTGTAAGTGGGTTTTTCGGATTAGGTGACATTTTAACGGGTCCATTGACAAATACAAAGCTCGTTTAGTTTCCAAATGATTCCTTCAAGAGTATAAGGAAGGACTATTTTGAGACATTCAGTCCTGTCACTACACCCATTGTTGGGAATTGAGATACCGAGCCAACAAGATTTGGATAGATGTGATTAATACTCAACGGCCACTTAACGTTTACCGTCCCGACAACACGGTGAAGACCATGACAACTCAAGTTACAAGACTCAACTAAAGAAAAGGCTCTAGTGAATATTATTTATTGTTTAAATATTGTCACTAGTTGGTAGTTTACTGTTATGCCCTTAGTGAGTTTGTATTATATATAGTAAGTCTTTCTCATGTGAAAGACTTGATGAGTGATTCTTAGCAGAGAGTTAGTCATGGTTCTTTGAAGCTTGTCGAGGGTTCATGAACTCACCTAGTAAGTTCATGATACCCGGGAATGCATGTGGTAGGTAAAATGTAATCTTTCGGTTATCTTTATTTATCTATCATTCCACCTTGTTTATCTATCTATGTTGTTCTTCATCTATCCATGTTTTACTAGATTTGCTCATCATCATCATCACATCTCAAACACCAGCGTTGTTCATATCCGGGTGTTCATTTGTTTCTACAAAAACGAGCTACACAAAGACTCGATCCGCTTCCGCAACCAAGGTATTTGGTCACCACCTCGGTTTTTCACCCATCACTATCAGAACCGTCCTTGTGATTTCGCTATCCAACAATTAGTCCATTCGGCAACTTGATCTCAACAATGCCTTTTTTCATGGCACCTTGCATGAAGAGGTTTACGTGTGTCAAGATCCTGGTTATGAACATCCATATTTCCCAAATCATCTTTGTAAGCTTCGTAAATCTCTTTACGGGCTTAAGCAAGCTCCTCGTGTGCCGTACCTTGAGCTCACAAAATTTCTCCTCACACTTAGTGTTCAGAAGTCATTGGCAGACCCATCTTTGTTCATCTACAATAAGGGCGGCATTATCTCCTATTTACTAGTCTATGTATATGACATCGTCTTAACAGGAAGTCATGATACTTTCCTTCAGCATGTCATTGATGTGTTGTCTGCTAAGTTCTCTTTAAAAGACCTTGGTATGTTGCATCACTTCCTTGGCCTTGAAGTGATTTCTATAACTTATGGTTTATTTAAACCGCAACATACTCACGTTCAAAGTCTTCTCTCCAAGTTCAAAATGGATGGTGCTAAACTTGCTTCCACACCCATGAGCTCCACCACTTCTCTCTCTCTATCTTGTTCATGGCTTTCCCACCATTGATCCCACCTCGTATCGCCAATTAGTGGGCTCCCTCTAGTATTTGGCGTTCAACCTTCCCGATGTCTCGTTTGCTGTCAACAAGCTCTCTCAATACATGCATGTGCCCACTCAACTTAAATAGCAAGCCTTGAAGCGTGTGCTTCGCTATTTGAAAGGCACTATCCATCATGGTCTGTTTCTCAAGTGTCGTTCTCCTCTTACACTCCAAGCATTCACTGGTTCCGATTGGGGTGGCACGGCTGATGGGAGTCGTACCACAACCGCTTACCTTGTCTATCTTGGGTCCAACATTCTTTCCTGCCGCTCGTCTCGACAAAAGTCTATCACTAGCTCTTCGACTGAGGCGGAATATAAAGCATTGGCTAATGTGCAGCTGAACATTCTTGGGTACAAAATCTCTTGTTGGAACTTGGTTTATTACTCTCATCACCACCTACTCCTTTTTGTGACAATGTGTGTGCTACCTATTTATGTGCTAACCCAGCTTATCATTCTCGTCTGAAGCATGTGGCGCTAGATTATCACTTTGTTCGAGAAAAAAAATCAAAATGGTTCATTACAGGTTCTTCATGTTCACTCCAATGAACAACTTGTGGACGTGATCACTAAACGTCTGGGTCGTGGCCCCTTTCAGCATTTCAGATTCAAGATTGGAGTCTCTGATAGATCCTCCATCTTGCGGGGGCATATTAAGGATACGGATCAATTCAAATAAATTATAATATTGTTTACTATGTTTACATGTATATAATTTAGATCGAGTAGATTTCTAGTTATTATTAGCTACCTTATTTTAGGCATTTCGATCTCACCTATTGTTGTACCATCATTAGTCTCGCTATATATATGCATCTGTACCTCTTTGTGAATAATGAACAAGCATCATATTTTCTTCATATCTCCATAGTTGTTATACTCTAATTATACCAATCACTATCACTATCCAATTAGCAGACCAAAGTATTGAAAACTCAAAAATGTGCTTGTGAGAGTTACAAAACTGAATTTTCGAGTTGATTTATAGTGTTGGACATTCCAGTTGATTTTGTACCGTTGGACTTATACTCCTAATTGATGATTTTTGCTACAACAAATATATTGCGTAAAAACATAGTAAATCGTGTTGTTGCTAAAAAATACTTAAGACTGTTTAAAAAGCATGGTTTGTCTGGAGTTCGTTAATAAACATTTGGGTCCAAACATATGGAGACTAAGATGCAACAAAATAACTACATGAGTAAACTTCATTTTTAGTCCCCAACGTTTGCACATTTTAACAATTTTAGTCCCAACTTTTTAAAAATCTCAATTTAGTGTCTCACATTTCTTTTCTTTTTTTCAATTTTGGTCTCAACGTTAACATTTGTTTAAAGAGTCGTTAGACTGCCCTCATGTGGTCCTCACATGAGGTGTATTTTTGTCATATCCGTTTGTTTTAACTCATACTTTAATACAAACGGAAATAACAAAAATACCCCTCACGGGGGACCATGTGAGGGAAGTCTAAATGCTCTTTAAACAGTTGTTAACATTGTAACCAAAATTGAAAAGAAATGAAATTAGAGACACTAAATTCAGATTTTCGAAAATTTAGGACTAAAATTATGAAAATATGCAAACGTTGTGGATTAAAAACGAAGTTTACTCTAACTACATATACGAGGAGCATGACTTACATGATAAAGATATACTGCAATGACACATGAATTCATAGTCACTTCATGATCACTTATCAAACATTGATCAACAACAACAATTAAGCAGCAAGCTAGCTTGTACACCAACAAATACAAAGTGTGGATGGATGTATGTATATGAAATTAAAAGAAATAATTGACGTATCTTCCGATCACTTGATTTATGAGAATGGTGTATCCTTTGTCTGTAGGGTGGTAGCTGTCCCAAAAGAGATACTTTGAATCATCATCACATGTCGGAAGCAAATGATTACATAAAATGGCAACCTCTATATTCCCTGTGCCACAACAGCCTTTATCCACAACTTGTATGCCTGAAGATAAAGTATGAGAGATTGTTAAACTCACTAATTATTATGAAAAATAGTAGAAATAAATTATAGGTACGTAGGTACCATATTGGAGTGGGTTTTCAATAATAGCAAGCAATGGGTCATATATGTCTACAAACACAATCCTGGATTGCGCTAGAGTGCTATTGAGGTATTCAATATGTGGTTGCAACTTGCTGTTATATAACTGTGCCGCTTGGTTCTGCTCTTCTACACACATGCTAAGCACACCACCACCAAGTGTTCTTTGTGATGGCAAACACCCTAGTGGTGGTGCACCAAACACCCCTATTCTCCGGGCTCCAAGTGCGTATATATCCTTCAAACCATGCATAATAATTAACTACATGGGCGCAGGAGGGGGAAACGTACTATATCTATATATATGTATTGAAAAAAATAATTATTCATTAATACCCGTATGAAGTTGGAAGCTGATGACACCATAAGATCAGCATAAGACGCGATGTCATATTGTAACTTACGTATCCCAATAGTGAAATAAGTATTCGCGAGATCATCGCTACCTGCGACCACCAAGAATAAGCTATTTGCTAATATGTACTGGGCCCTATCTTCTCCGACTATGCCCTTGATTTTTGCAATGTATTCTTTGAATTGTTCTAGCTGGTCCGCCAGCGATAAAACGGCCTGATACATATAATAATTAATAGTTAAATACAAATTATTATAATCAAATTCAACTTTCATAATTTTGTCGTACATATATGTTGATTAATTACCACTAGCAATGGAGTTTGGGGATCATATCCTGAGCCGCCTGAGGCAAAGCTTACACCAGTTAGAAGCTCTTTATCATCAACAGAAGGATCAAGGTATGCTGGCAATACCTCCTTTACTCCAAGTTCTTTAGCTAAAAGGATTAAAAAATAATTATAATAATAAAAGAAGCTTTTCTATTCACTTTGTTTTAGTTAATTGGTAGATAACCGGTTCTAAGAGATATACTAATTAACAGTACTAAAAAATCCAGATCGTAGTAGTCGCCTGGAGGAAACCACCAAAGCGGCCACGGCTAACGTGACTATAACCAACGAAAACGTTGGGCCTTAAGGATGGTCGATTATTACAAATTGTAAACATTTCAAGGTTTCCAAGGCATGAGACATGTCCCACATTAGTTTTATGGACAACTAATATAAAGTTTATAAGCTAAATGCAATATCTCACACATCAGGCTAGTCTTTTAGGTTGGTCCGTAAGATTGTCCAATTTAGGACATGAATATTCAACCTCAAGAGGATCAACACGAGACTTCATTAAGCTAGAAGGTGTGGCAATAGGATAACTTAAAATACTGCAATTGTAGTTGTGACAGTAACCATATCCAGTACTAACTATGGACACTAATTCACAGAAGGTTACAAACATTACAGATATAAATGCCTACCCGTAAAGGGTATATGTAACATAAACAATTATTGGGTTTGTTTAAATGTTTAAAAGTTAAAAACATAATGTGAATGCTTCATTATATATGTTTATATTCTATGAAGTATTTCGAACTAGACAAGTTGATACGAATGTTAACAAAAAAAAAAAATACACTATTAACTCGATAAAGAGATTATTTATAGAAAATGGAGTCTATTACACCTCGTGAGTAGAAAAAGACACGAATATGTCTTGCTCTTCTTGTTGGTAGTAGTAGGAAATCTGTGTGATGTTACGATACAAACAATTTACTAACGTGATATTTATATTTATAAACACTTTTTGTATTTGACTTACATTTACATCACATAAATAAATAATTAAAATTAACTTGAAATTATATAGATTGTTTAAATTAGTTTTCATATTTGATTAAAATACAATTTTACTTTCTTGTTTAAGTTTCTTAATTAAAAAAATTATTATAGCCTCTTAAACTCTTACGTTTTTTAAGTAAATGCCAAGTTTATCTTTCTTAAATGTATTATAATATAATATATATAAATAATAACTAAAACGTCAAGTTAGTTTTTTAAACCTATTTAGAAGTGAATGTGGAAATGCTCATATGAGTATTATTGAGGGATTACCCTGGTTACATTGAGTCGGTCACCACAAAAATAAAAATTATGTGTAATAATTTAGTCAATTAGTCGGTCTTCATTTATAATTTATATTTAAACTTTTATGTCCTTTATTAAAAAGAAATTAAAGAGGAGGGTTATATTTGATATTTTGTTAAAGAAAAGTTAAGATGAGGGTTATGTTTGATATTTTAGCAAGATGATGGTTATATTTGATACTTATACTCTTATAGTCTTTGAAAGTTGGAAAGACAAAAAGAACGGAAGGACTGAGGAAGGAACTGGGAATGGGAAGAGCATCGCTACAGCGACCACTGGGAACGGGAATTCGGGAAGAGCAGTGATTGGTGACCTCAAGTTTGTTCTGGCAAGGAGCAGCGACCAACTAACCCGGACCCCAATTGCGATGCAACCAACTACAATTTCGAGCGACCAACAATAGCGACCCGGATTCCTCACAATTTTCAGGTTTGTTCCGGTGAGGAGCGAGCAACCAACTGCAATTTTCAAGTTTTTTCCGGTTCAAGTTTGTCCCCGAATGTTGAATTGTTGACGTATTTATTAATTATTGATGTATAAATGCATTTGTTGGACTTAAAATCTTGAACGTTGAATGAATTTTAACATTGATGTTGATGTATATTCCTAATTAGCTTGAATGTTGATGATTGGTACAACATTCATTGAATGTTTGTTGATGTATTTAGGCATTTAGCTTGAATGTTGATGTATAATGTATTTAGCTTGAATGAAAATTTAAACTAATTTAGTTTAGTTTAGCTTCGTTGATTGTAATATATTAGATAAACCATTGTACTCACTGATTCATTTAGTTGATTGGTTATTGGGTATTTTTCTATTAGGTTTTTATGGGAAAGCCAAAAAATTTGGATTTAAAAAAAAATGATGAACAAGATAGTAAACGTCACAACCAAATCAAATGAGCTATTCTTCTTTCAAGTACTCATTATTTATAGTTTTTATAGCTTTTATGGTTTGAACCGACTCGAATTCGATATTTATAGTTTTTACTGTTTGACCCGACCCGAACCGAACCTGACCGCCGATCCGAACATAGACCTCGAAACATAGCGATAGAAATTTTTTTTTGGTTCACACGGCTTTTAGTCACCTTACCAAAAAAACTCAAGCTCTGCCACTGAGCTATACTATTTAACTTTTAAGTTTAGCTTTTAGTTTTAGGGTTTATGTCTTATCTTTAACTATTAAAACTTCGATAATAATTCAACGAGCTGGTTCCAACGCAACTAAAATGAGTTTAGTTGTACTTTTTTTTAGAACTTTTGAGAACAAATCTCAACCACTAATTTCAGTGGGAGTCACTATACTTCATGGGAGGGGTATATGTAAATAGAACTAGTGACTTTGAATGATACTCAAAAGTTCTCAAACCCAATCGGTTCTCAAATGATCATCTTCTTATATATATATATATATATATATATATATATATATATATATATATATGTATATATATATGGAGAGGATCATTTGAGAACTAATTGGTTGAGAGAACTTTTGAGAATCCATTTTAAGCCACTAGTTATATTTACATATACCCCCTCCCATGAATTGTAGTGGTCCCCAACTGAAATTAGTGGTGGAGATTAAGTTCTCAAAACAAAAAGTTCTCATTTGAAACTAACCATATATATATATATATATATATATATATATATATATATATATAGGGAGAGGATCATTTGAGAACCAATTTGATTTGAGAACTAAAAAGAACTAATTTGAGCCACAAGTTTATTTACATGTATCCCCCTCCCATGAATTGTAGTGGTCCCCCCTGAAATTTGTGGTTGAGATTTAGTTCTCAACATTTCTCAAAACAAAAAGTTCTCATTTGAACCTAACCCTATATATATATATATATATATATATATATATATATATATATATATATATATGGGGCTGGGTTCATTTGACAACCAATTGGTTTTGAAAACTTTTAAGAACCATTCTGAGCCACTAATATTCAGAAGGGATGGGGGTCCTTATATATAACTAATGACTCAAAATGATTTTCAAAAGTTCTAAAAAACAATTAGTTCATAGATGATCCTCCCCATACATACATCATACATATATATATATATACATATACATATATATATATATATAAGTATATATATATATAGTGAAAAGTTCATTGTAGACACCCCCATAAGTGTAGACAGGTAGACACACTTTTTCACCATTAGATCTCTTGATCTAATGGTTGTGATTAATTTTCTTTTTTCTTTTTTTCTTTTTTATCATTAATTAGAAACTTTCACATGTGAAAAAGAGCTATTTCACATGCGAAAGTGTCTACAATGAACCTCACTCTTATATATATATATATATAGGGAGAGGAACATTTGAGAACTAATTGGTTTTGAGAACTTTTGAGAACCATTCTAAGCCACTACTTTATATATCTATGAATTAAGTTCTTATGAGAACCTTAAGAATAGTTCCTAGCCACTCATTTGGAATCTAACTAATTTTACTGATTTTAATTCAAAAGGTAATAAAGTCTTTAACTTATATAACTAAAAGACAAAACTCTATTAAAATAACATTAACTACTTTAAATATTTTTTTAGAAAACATTCCTTTATGTTTTTTGTTACGTTTTTTAATATATTTTTAAACTTATTTTTTAATGTTTTCTATTTTTATTAACTTTTTTAAACGTTCTTATTATCATTTTTTAATAATTTTTTAAAACTTTTTATTAACTTTTAATTTTTTACGTTTTTTAATAACTTCTTTTTTTTACTTTTTTAAAACTTTTTATTAACTTTTTAACTTATTTATTATTTAAAAAAAATTTAAAAATTACTAGTTTTTTTAATTTATTTTTTATGCTTTTAATATAATATTTTTATGTTTTTAAATAACTTTTTTTACTTCTATTTAACATTTTTTAAACTTTTTTATTACCTTTTTTTTACTATTTTGTTTTATTTTCTTAAAACATTTTATTAGTTTCTTTTTATTAACTTTTATGTTTTAAAAAAATAATTTTTTACTTTTTTCTTTTACTTCTGTAAGCTTTTTTTTAAGTTTTATTGTAAAAAAACATTAAATATATTAACAATAATGTAACACATACTTACGAGCATACAATATATTAACAATAATGTAACATATACCTACAAGCAGGCAATGATAGGTAACATATATGGAACAAGATTCAATCCTACTTTAACCACACCTGATTACTCGAGAGATTGAACTTTTCTTTACTTCTTCTATACACCATTTAATTTGGTATTCTTGGATTTCCTCATTTCTAATCCCTTTTTCATACTTTTCTTATTGACTTTTACGTGTAAAAACGTTTGTACCAATTTAACAACAACATACACCATTTTATTAGTGTAAAAACATGTTTACATGTTTGTTACACCATGCTTCAAGCATGTAAGAACTCGCTGAATTGATATAGCAAGAACATGATACACCCTTTTATTAGTGTAAAGACATATATGTAACTGTTCGTTACCCATACGTAACTATTGGTTGCATACATGCAACAACATGCATAAAAAATTGATAATTTTGAGATCTTGTTGTTGATAATTTTGATATCCTTCGATGTTGTTACACAATGCTTCACGCTTGTATAAACCAGCTACGTGGTTGTAGCAAGAAAATGTGTTTGCGAAAAATGTGTTTGGGCATTTACCTGATAGATAATTTATTTATGAAAAATGAGAGAGAAGAAAATGTGATATACTGATCAATGAGAGAGACATTTAAATATTTATATTTTTTTAATATTTACATACGTGTAACTGTTTGTTACATAGATGTACATGTTCACTACACATATGTAATTGTTCGTTACCTACATGTAACAACATATACTAAAAAAATTACGAAAAAAAATATAAAAAGTAATAGGACTATAACCAAATTAAAGATAAAAAGCCGTCATATTTAATGGTGTATTTTTTTAAAAAAAAATTATTATTGTATAAAAACTTATTAACCATATAAAATGGAGAGAGGAAAGTAGATATTATGTCACATCACCTTATTTGTCATCTCAATTCAAATATAAAATTACTTAAGTGCCATTTTCTATATATTTAATAGATTTTTAAATTTTGATTTAACTTAAATAAATTCAAATTAATCTAGACCATTCATTTTAAAAGGTGGTTAAGATGTGTGGCCCGTATCTGTTCTCATGGTTCTCACAATATTTAAAGGTTCTCATTTGATCCTAACTATATATATATATATATATATATATATATATATATATATATATATATATATACTTTAATCCTAATAAAGCAATAAAATGGTTGCCACATGTCTTATTTTTAAGGTGTCCACATAAGCATTGACACATGTCAAAACCATATTCAATTATCAATTTATTAAATTACCAATCAAAGACTAATTTACCAATCTTGTCCAAACTATATTTTTATTTCAAAAATATTTGGCAAACTTAATGTAGATTTGATAATTTGACTATTTTGAAGGAAACTAATCAATAAGTTTTTAAACATTTTAAATTTTCTTTAATGTATATCAATTAATGTTTTATAATGAATTACGTCACTTATCATTTTTAAATCTCTTAACCGTTTTTTTGTTGTTGTATTTATCTAATATTATAAAACTAAATCATTCAACCCGTGTAATCCACGGGTTACTAACATAGTCATTCTAATAAAGCACTAAGTTGGGAACCACATGTCATTTTTCTAGGGCATCCACCTAAGTTTTGTCCACTTGTCAACACCACATTCAATTTCAAATTTTCTTCATTTAAGAATTTAAAATTTCCAAATTTAATATTTCAACTTTCTTAATCTAAAATTCAACATTACATTTAATTAATATATTTACATAAATTATGTATTAATTAACTTACCAAATTTAGATTAATTATTTAAATTTTCTAATATTAAGAGATGTAACGGTCAATTTTTTAATTTTTAATAATAGTTACTAATATTTATTAATTAAAAATATTATATATCAGGGTAATTGTTTATTCAATTAAAATATTAAAATATGAAACACCCTTTTATATTCTAAAAAATAACTTTTATGAGTTCAATTATCATTTTTAACACGTTTTAATTATCCTTTAACATTCTCTGGAAATTCAAGTAATCCTAAATGATAATATATTTTATTATTGTAATTTTCAACACCGGTCACTTTAAAGTACACCATTAAGGAATTTATTCTCCAACTGTGATATACGAAATACTCTAATTTACTATATTTTATAAAAAAAAGTAATTTTTACTTAACTGCTATAAAATAACTATTTGATATGATCTCACAGTTATATCATTCATAATTTTTAAATATCATATCAATTTTTATCTTTTATAATTATCTCATATTATGAATATTTGTTCAACCCGTGTAGTACACGGGTTACTAACCTAGTATATATATATATATATATATATATATATATATATATATATATATATATAAAATTATATATATAAAATTAGGTTTAAATAAGAACTTTTTATTAGTCATAACTATTGATTATTAGTAGTTATTAATCCCAAATATATTTTTTCCTTATAATAATCCTAACTTTTCGACAATTAGACTATATCAAACCTCAGTTAAAAAAATATAAACTCCCATTAGTTTTTACTGACTATGCATTCTATGTGTCATTTTTTATCTATGCGTAAAAAAATTTATATTTTAAATCCACGTTACCCCTTATGTAGATCATAGTTTTTTTTACAACACAAAACCCTTCGAATTTTGTCCATAAGGTATAACATCAACTTCTATCAATGATCAGAGAACCTACGTCCATCATTGTTTCTACATCACAAATCCTACAAAGGTGATAGGAGTGATCATTAGAAATTTGTTGTAACTTTTCAAAAAGGTGTCAGCTACATGTACCTGACTACCTGTACTCCTTCCTCTTTTATGAAAACTCAAAATTAAGGTGCTGCTTCATCTTTTGTTTTAATTGACCAACAAGTTTATTCCTGATCTAACAACAGCAAGCTTATTTCTCTAACATAAAACATAAATACTACTAATTAATTAGAAACGAAACTAATAGAATTAGTCAAGAGCATTTAAGCACACACCACCTCAACACCATCTCCCATAATATATCCATCCAAACATATAGGAACTCAGTCGAAAATTATCATCCATCCAAATCCTTGAAAAGTTATAAATGAGTTGGTAAGTGGATTTAAAAAAATATAATTTTGACACATACATAAAAATCACACGTAGAATGTATAGTAAGGAAAAACTGATGAGGGTTTGTTTTTTAATGGAGGTTTGTTATAATCCAATACTCAAAATATTTTATTGAATTAATGGTTATATTATTTTATTCCAAATTTTATTTTATTCTAAATAAATAATATATATACAATATAGTATATTATTCCAAATAATTGTAACTAATTACAATTGTTTAATTATACAAATTTTTCTTTTACTTTTCATTTTTTTTCTTTGTTTTTTCTTCGAACGAAACGAGTTTAGCAATGAAGTTGGTTGTATGATAGATAAACCTTTAAATATTAAATATGACTTGGCCATTATTTTGTAAATGGTTTTGGTCGTTACATGTTTTTATTCTCGTTTCACTTCACGTAGCGTTAAAAAAGTGCAACGGTTTTGTATGCTCGCGTTATCCCTGCGACAACCTCCATTAGTCACTAATAATTTATATTGTTGGTGGTGTAGCAATTTAACTATTTTATCTATTCATGTTATCCCGACAATTTATATTGTTGGTGGTGTAGCATTTTAAGTGTTTTTTCTAACCACATTAAAGAATATGTATTTGAGAAAATATTATTTGGGATGGATCTGGTACTACCAACGTGTTTTATCCTACAAACCGTAAGAATTAATATGTAAGTTTCATGTAGACTATTTTGATTATTGGACATAAAGGCACCTTAATAAATTAGTTTCATGTAGACTATTATGATACTTACATATACACAATAAATAGCACTTTTTTCTTTCTATAATAACACTGTTATATAACATAATCTTTGTAAACTTTTAAAATATATATATATGTACAATTTATTAAAAGATAGCAATATTATGCACGTATTAACAATAAAAAATGTTTGATTTTATTGTGTATTTTTTATAAAAAAAAATATAAAGTATATAAAAGTTACTATGGTTAGGTGAGGGGTTATTGTGAGAAGTTTGGTTTGGGTAAGAAGGATAAAAATGAATCATAGCCGTTAGATATTCAATTAAATTAAGATCTATGGACCAAAGTTTCTGTGTGGAGTTAGAGAGAAAAACAAAAGATGAAAGGGCATTTTGACTTTTTTATCAAGTTTCACCCATTTTTAAACCTTCATAACTCTTAGATATCATATTTTTTGTTTAATTTACACCGTAAAAACAAGCATTTTTTCTTTAAAACGCGTATAGTGTTGTTATATATAAAATTAAAAAAAAGTACTCTTTCGACTGTATCAAAATGTTTAGATCATTGTGTCATATCATGTCAAAATGTTTAGATCATTGTTTCAAAAATCGAAAGAGTAATTTTTATCAATTATATATATATATATATATATATATATTATATATATATATGCTAGTTTATATATATATATATATATATATATATATATATATATATAGGGGAAGGATCAAATAAAAACAAGATGTTATTGCGAAAACACGAAAACAAATATTAAAACCTCTATAACTTTCTCATACGTTAATACTTTTTAAAAATTTTTGCACCAAAAGTCTTAAAATTATGTCAACTTTATTTATGGGAAAATAAATTAAACATTTAAAATTTCGTGATTTTTTTATTATTGCACATGTGTAATAATGCGTATTAATTATATTACACATGTGCAATATTAACAAAAAAACGTTAATTTTTTTTAAACTTTTTTCCAGAATTAAAGATAACAGAATTATAAGATTTATGGTGTAATTTTTTTATCAAAAATATTAACGTATGAAAAAGCTATAGAGGTTTTAATATTATTGCACATGTGCAATAATAATTTTTTATTGCACATGTGCAATAATAAAAAAATAATAAAAACGTTACATTTTTTTTAATTTTCTCCAGAATTAAAGATAACAGAATTATAAGATTTATGGTGCAATTTTTTATAAAAAAATTTAACATATGAAAAAGTTATAAAAGTTTTAATATTATTGCATATGTGCAATAATAATAATAAAAGAAATTATTACACCTGTGCAATAATAATTTTTAAAAAAACTTGATTTTTGTTTTAATTTTTTCCAGAACTAAAGATAACATAATTTTAAGAATTTTGGTGCAAATTTTAAAAAAAAATATTAACGTATGAAAAAGTTATAGAGGTTTTAATATTTGTTTTCGTGTTTTCGCAATAAAGTTGTTTCACATGAACCTTACCCTATATATATATATATATATATATATATATATATATATATATATAGGGAGATGATCATTTGAGAACTAATTGGTTTTGAGAACTTTTGAGAACCAATCTAAGCCACTAGTTTATATATATGAAAACCCCTCTTGAATTATAGTGGTCCCCACCTAAAATTAGTGGTTGAGATTTAATTGTTAAAAGTTCTTAAAATAAAAATTTCTCATAACCTAACCCTATATATATATATATAGTGAAAAGTTCATTGTAGATACCCCCATAAGTGTAGACAGGTAGACACCTTTTTTCACCATTAGATCTCTTGATCTAATGGTTATGATTAATTTCTTTTTTCTCTTTTTCCCTTTTTCTCATTGTTCAAAAAATTTCATATGTGAAAACACATGTGAAATAAAGTAATTTCACATGTGAAATAGGGTGTCTACCTGTCTACACTTATGAGGGTGTCTACAATGAACCTCACCCTATATATATATAGTATATATATGTATATATATATGTATATATATATATATATTTACTATAGAATAAGGATTCATTGGAAAATTTGGAAAACCCATTTCCACCAATCACAACATTTCATTTAATTTTTTATTTTTATTGTAATTAAAGGGTAATTATGTATTTTTAACCATTCTATTTTAGTAAACAATTAAACAATTTTAATTTCAATCAACTAATTGGAGGATTTCCTTTAAGTAATATCCTATTTTTATGGATCAAATTAATATCTTCCTACATAATTCTCCAGATCTCAATCACGTTAATTCATTTTCCAAAACCCTAATCTCAATCAATTTCAAAAAGGTGGATTTAATTGGCTGCCGACCCTAGAAGAAAATTGAGGACGAATTGCGAAGGAAAAAAAATCCCCATAGACAAAGAAAAGAAGCAGAATCGAAAAGAAAGCAAGCAGGCAAGCTAACACGTCAATCAGTCAAAAGAATTAATAAGCAGCCTAACATCTTAGCAGGCTGCTGAATTAATGCAAGCTAGCAGGCTGCTGACCTAATTTCTATTATGTTTCGATGAACGGTATCACTTAGCATCAAGGGTTTTCTGTTTAATTCCTCGTCCTCGAGTTATGGTTCTGAGATTTAAGAAGATTCTTCTACAATACTAGTCAAATATGGCGGTGACGGTGGTGACGACTCTACTGATGTCGAAAAATCTGGTTCCACCGGTGAGGGTTATGTGGGTGATGATGATCAAGAGTCACATTGAAGAACAACAATTACAAGGGTGTAACAATTTGGTATACGTTGATTGTATGTGAGTGTTCTTACGTTACATTGTATGTAATCAGTAGACTATGTTACATACGTGTAACAAAGTTGTCGATTTTACTGAGTCATAGATGCAATAAAGTAGGTATAATATATGTAATATATTACACATGTGTAAAAGATATATTACACAGTTGTAACAAAATTTGTATACGTTGATCAGTTTACTATATAACATCTTTATTTCTTGTACAGATGTTACATAGGTGTAACAAATTGGTACATGTTTCTTGTTGATGTTATCAGTTTACTATATTACATTTTTATTTCTTGTATAGATGTTACATAAGTGTAACAAATTAGTACATGAAGTTATTGTTACAACTATGTAACAGTTCTTACGCTAGTGATGAACAGCTTATCAACGATTTTTTTTCTTTTGTAAAAATAGGTTTGTTTTTTTTTTCTAAAATTTGGTCTGGGAATTTGAAATTAAATGAGAGAGAGAGGAGATTTTAGGAAACAGGAAATAGGATAGAGAAAATTGGTTAATCATTTATTAATAAAAATATGGTATGTCTATTATTATGCCCCTCATTAATTGACAACATTTAACAATCTTGTCCTCATTTAATCTCAACCATCAATTTTTAAATCAATGGTTAAAAGATGGTTTTCTAGGTTTTCCAAAAATGTGAGGTTTTCCATGGATCCTTACCCTATATATATAGGGGATGGATATAATGAAAACCTTTTTGAGTTGGAAAAACCGTGGAAACTTCCACAAAATGATTTTTTTTCTTCAATTTTTTTTAGTGATTCTATGCTTTAATACAATCTCTATGGTGAAAAAATCAAAAAAACGCCAGGTAGATTTTTTTAAAAAAAATTTCCGAAATCTGACGTTACATCATGTTACATATGTAACATTTACCTGTTACATATGTAAAATGGCTTGTAACATATGTAACAAAATCTGTAAATAATTTTTTTAAAAAAAATTCTCTAGGCACTTTTTTTTTCACCAAAACCATTAAAAATGAATGTAGAATCTATAAAAAAATTACATAAAAAAATTATAATTTTTGAACATCTTTTTTGACCGGTTAACCTTTTTTTTTTTTTGCAAATAATCGGTTCTTAAATATTTAAAAAAAGAATTAGTCGGCGTTTTTTTTTTGTTTTTTTATAAAGGGTGTTTTTTTTAACATAGAGAGTCACCATAAAAAAATCAGAACAAAAATTGAATTTTTTAGCTTAGTTTTCACGGTTTTTCCAACTCGGAGAGATTTTCATTTTATCCTTCTCCTATATATATATATATATATATATATATATATATATATATATATATATATATATATGTACATATATAGCAAGATTATACGAGTTTTAAAGTAAAACGCTCGTTTTTGTGGTGTAAATTTTTAAAAAATATATGCCGTATGTGAAAGTTATGAATGTTTAAAAAAATGGAGAAACTTAATTAAAAGTCAACAAAGATGACTAAGACCAAATTGTCACTCCTTCCTTTTTTTATTAGATCAATATCCAATAACTGAGATTCTTTCTTATCCTTTTTACTTAAACCAAACTTATCATTTGAACATTTTAAATAAGATAATAAAATCAATATTCATTTTAAAAAAATTAACAGTGCACATGACATATTTATTTTATTTTCTTACTAATTGTATGATAAATGAGTTTGTATTTAATCATACTCCGATATTAAAGTTTTTTTTTAAAAAAAAGTTAATTAATGAGTCAAATTTCCAAGGTACTATTTATCACACGTATTTCATATATTATTATTAGAGTTAATTACGGAATGCGTCCGTGTGGTTTGCAAATTTGTTTGGAATGAGTCCAAACGTTTTAAAATTTTCATTGCGAAGTCTGTGATTTGCATTTCTTTGCTATTTGAGTTCTCATGACTAACAAAGTTAATTTTTTATGTTAACTCAGAAGGTATTATAGTAATTTTACACATCAGGGACGTGTTATGTAAATTAATAAGGTTATAAAAATGCAGGGAGGGGGGGGGGGGGTATTCTATAACTTATAAATATAAAAGGACTATTTCTGTAGTTACCATTTAATATATTAATATATAGAAAATTTACCCTTCCCCCAGATCCCTATTACCGTCGCTGGGTTCACACCAGATCCGTTTACGGTCTCCGGCACCACCCACGGCGACCCTCCTAGCAGCCCCTTACTCCTCGATCCACCCTTTTCCGATCACTTCAAGGTTCTCGAGTTCTTTTTCTGAGCCACGCGGCGCCGTTGTTCTACCCGATTTCAGGCGGCGACAATCGCCGTTAAGAACTTTGACAAGACGACGACGGTGTAATTGATGCGGTTTTCGAGGCCGCGGAGGAGGTCGAGGTTGCGAAGGCCGACGTCGGCGTCGATTAGGAGGCAATGACGTTTCTGTGCGGCTTCGCCGGCGAGGGCGATTAGGAGGCGACGAGATTCGTTGTCTGCTTCACGGAAGTCGTTGGCTGACAGGAGGCGACTGAGGAGGTCGAACGAGGTTCATTGCGATGCTGCGCTGGTGGAGGGTGGATAGGAGAGAGAGAATGCTGCCTTTACGAGGGAGGGGGAGATTAAAATCATCTGACCGTAATTTGTACTGCCGTTGTTTGAGTTTAGGCTAAGTGCCAGCGTCGGCGGCGGTGAGGCTAGTGGATGCTGCCGGCCAAGTGGCAGTGTGCGGTGGCGGTAGTTTGGAGATTGGAGGGAATGGGTGGATATTGTACTGTACAGAGCAAGAGAGAGAGTTAGAAATGAATGAGGTTTATGATGATGATATCCAAGGAGGAAAGTACAAGTAGACCATCAACCATGAAGATATTTTTCATATTTTTCTAACGTTCAGGATCAGGATCGTTTCTATGAGATGGGATTTGAAAACATATCAATTCCTTTTGTTTTGTCTTTTAAGTTTGAGAAAATATCTGATTCTACTCAAGGGATCACCGTCGCCGGAGAACACGAGGAAGACGCCGCCACTGTGCCTGTCGGATTTCTCGCCGGAGGGGAGGGAGGGTTGGGAAAGTGAAGACAATAACAGGGGAGGGTTTAATATTTCCTAATTTTGTAATTTTTAATTTTATTAGTTTTACATAACATGTCCATAATATGCGAATTGACTATAATACCCTTTGAGTTAACAGAAAAAATTAACTCTGTTAGTCATGGGGACTCAAATAGCAAAGAAATGCAAACCACAGGCTTCGCAATGAAAATTTTGAAATGTTCAGACTCATTCCAAATAAATTTGCAAACCACAGGGACGCATTCCGTAATTAACTCTTATTATTATTTATCAAATACATTTTATTTATATAAAATTTAAACTCTCGACCACTTATTAGGGATACCTTTCCAACCTGTCCTTTGTTAACATGTTTTGATACCATCACAAGTAATCTTTATGGATTTTCTTTTTCATTATATACTTACATATTATTCCCTATATATAATAAAGATAAAATTAAATTATTATATAGGGTTTGTCTTAAGTTCATATGTACAAAGTTATCATGCAGGAAGTAATTGGGCTTGCAATTGCATGATATGTTTCATATCTATGAGTGATAAACTCTATCTACTTATGGATTTCAATAAGGGATTTCAATAACACATGTGTATTAATCATGTGTATTAATCATGAAGAAACATGTTCTTGGGCGATAATTTTGTACACTTTGTATCTCAACTTTTAATCGTATATATAACTAATACTCTTTATCTCAATGCTAAGTAAGGGAGTACGTTTTGTGATTTGTCTCATTTAACAAATGGATGCCATAAAAGGTGTATCCTTTACTAGAAATATTAAAAGCACTAGATATTTATATACTTTCTGAAAAACAATTTTGAGCTCAGTGGTATTGCCTCTTTATTTAGCCATCTCCAATTGAAGAGAAAATCATGTTATTTTCAGAAGAAAAAAAAACCCTGTCTCCGGTCCATAGAGTACTTTTGTTTACATCCGGATTTGAACCAAAGACCATAAGATCTCAAGTCCCCAAACAACATTAAGCACTAGATATTTATATGATATTCAAATGTATGTTTGTGGCTATAAGACTAGGTCACCACTAAACGGTTGTGGTTGCGTACCAAGATCTAAGAAATTGTTTGGTAAACCCTAAACCTACTTAATTTTCAAAATAATTAGTCAATAACCCATATATACTAAAGTAATTTGAGTCGTCACACAAATGCTTTTGGCTGTTAGATATATTAGTTTACTTCATTTGATGATCTACTTACACATAAACAGAATAATAATAGATATCCCTACCTAAATGATAACATGACCAAAAGACATTTTCATGAAAGTAGCTGAACAACAATTTTTAATCTTTGCTCAATTATAAACCCAATTAAGTTCTTATATCTTATGAACTCATGGATATCTACTTTGGACAGATATAAAGTTACACCAACATCTTTCTCATATCTAAATTGAAACAATCACCTTTAAATATAGCAATTCCAAACGTATAGATTTTGATACTAAAATCTGTCTTTTTCTATAAGTAAAGACTTATATAATCAAACAAGCTATATCCGGTTACCATTACTAGTTTGAGATAAGATTTTCTCTCGTCTATTCGTCTTTAAACCTCATCTTTTAGTGAGACATTATTGTCATCTCACCGTCTAACAAATATAATTCGGTTTAATCTGATTAGACATATATTAAAATACATTAAACATACACACACTTATTTACTTAAAAAATTAAGAGTTAGGGGTGTGATAGTCTTTTAAACAAAAAAATCAAAATTTTCTTTAACGAAAAATAAAATTTTAACAATCTACTTAATAATAATTAAATTTTAATTATTTATATATGAAAAGTAGAAAATGCAAAAATTATCTTTCAAATAAAGAAATAAATAGCACAATATAAATTTCCATCGCTATGGAGTTTTCTACTAGTATATTAATATATTTGATGCGCTTTCTAGGAAATAGATAGCAACTAACATCAACATTTTTAAGCAACAAATAAATTAAAAATAGTAAAACCTCAATTAATTAGCTAATAGAATATAAGTAGATGAGATAAAACCAGTGAAATTAAAAATAGAAACTAAAAAGAGTTAAAGATAGAAAGTAAAAAGAGAATTGATGGCCCGTCAAACAAAAATAAAATTAATAAACACTACGAAAAAGTTAAGTAGAAAGCAACTAAAAGAAAAATACCCATCGCCTATTTGGGTTAAATAGACATAATGGTGCAAGGTACAAAATTTCTATATGTTTAGTCATAAAGAGTTGTTGATAATGCACGACACATCAGGGGGAATGCAGTCCGTAAGAAAGTAGTTCAAGCGGTCGTTTTCACAACAATATGGTGTGTGTGAAAAGTGCGGAATGATAAAGTTTTCAATAATGTTGACGTGGTGATCTCAAGAATCAAGGAAAACATAAAAAGTCTAAGCTATCTATGGATTAAAGGCGGATCAAGGAAGGCTATATCATGGAGTCAATGGTGTTCTTTTGATCTTTCTAGTATAATGTAGGTTTTTGATGTTTCTTCCTGGTGTTTATTTTTTATGTTTTGTGAACTTTGGTCTATCGTCTCGGTGGTTTGTTAATATAATTTTGTTGACTGTTCAAAAAAACAAAAAAAAATAGACATAATTAAACACGTATATCAAATAGGAAAATGCATCCATGCAATGCAAATGATTTTTATATATGATACGATGCTAAAAGCACATAATTTACCGATCATGTCCGCCGGTGTCTTATTATTGGTAAATCTTCCGGTAGGTTTTCCGGCAATGAATTCTTTTCCATAGGGAGGAAAATTTGCTTTAATCACAGTGTATAGATTGTTGTTGGCCCCTTGATCCACAATTGAGTCCCCAAAAGCTATAACCGCCGGTACAGTCACATTTTCCGGTAGCATAATCTTTGCTCGGCCATAATCAGCGAGCAAAAAGAAGAAGAACAAGCAAATAGTTAATGAAGATGAAGAGTACAAAATCTTGATAGATATTAGAGGCTGCATCATGTAGGGCAAAAAAAAAGTGAGCTCAAAAAGATGAGAGAAATGAAGACGAAGAAGTGGGAGTTGAACCATCCATCTACACCTATATATATATACACACACACACACATATATATATATATATATATATATATATATATATATATATATATATATATATGGAGAGGATTATTTGAGAATCAATTGGTTTGAGAACTTTTGAGAACCATTCTGAGCCACAGTTATATATGAGGAAATCCCCCCAGAATTTGAGTGCCCCACTAAAATTAGTGGCTCAGAATGGTTCTCAACAGTTCTCAAGAAAAGTTATCATTTGGACCTAACGAGTCTGTCAATATATATAAACATAGATCATGCAATATAGGCCATAAGTTACATTTATAAGTTCATGTAAACTAGATCTAGTTCATCATATGATCTTAAACTAATAAAAGCTAGATCAAATAATAATTATATCACTGATTAGGACAGAAGATCTGAATCTAGTGATGAACCAATTGGGTATTCACAACTATAGCAGACATGCTATATGATTATGTCACAGATCCAAATTATATTATAAGCGAAAAGTCCATCACATAAACACCATATGAATCTATGATCAAGTGCAAATTCTCCAACACTAAGAATATACTAGATCTACAGACATGATGTTAATATCAATACACAATCTTTATCTCATCAAGAAATAAAATGTAAAAAGAATATCAATGTGACAACCTGATCGAACTCTAAATCTCAATCTATATATATATATATATATATATATATATATATATATATATATATATATATATATATATATATCATGTATCCTTCCATTTTTGTCCTGAACATGCAACATTTAATGAATGAAAGTTTAACAAGAGATATTTAAGACAAAATTAAATATATAGTTAACAGTTATGTTTGTGATAGGAGTTAAACTGATGAAGTGAAATTGTGTTTGAAAGTTATATTTATACTCTTTAAAGGAATATTAATAAATCTTTAGAGAATTTATATGTGTAAACGTGATAAAAAGAGATTTTCTAACATATCATCAATTAGTACATTAAATATTGACAGTTTCATAGAATTATATAGAGTAAACTACTATTTTCGTGCATGAGGTTTGGTCAAATTTCCCGTTTTACTCAAATACTTTGAAGATTGAGATTTTCCTCCAATAATTTGACATTTTATCTCGGTTTTAGTCCAGCTCACTAACTCCATCCAATTTTTCTGTTATTTTTTACCGTTATTATTAAATAATATAAAATACAAAATCATTTTTCTATTTCCTCTGTATACCTTTTTCTCTCTACAAAACACCATCACCACTACCATGCTTGAAACACATTAATCATCAAAATAGATTTCTTTTAATTATATGAGTTTAAATTAGTGATGTAAAAGAACCAAGAAAAAATTATCGGCGGTCACAGGCGTCATAATAATCTCATACTTCTTTGTTCTCTATTAAGTAAACAAAACAAGACAAATAATGAGAGCTATAGTTTCATTTAACATAACTGTAATCGCGGATGAAACCGAGTGCAGACAAACCTGTATAGCCCACTCAAACCCTAGATTCGTTTTTTTAAGTCTGCTAAAATTTGCTAGCTGAGATCTGGTGCATGCCATGAATATCAAAGTGCAGGTTAACTTCGGTGACCTCACACAACCAATTCATTGCCAATTGGTTAGCATTTGCATAACGGTGGCCTACAAACCCAGTCAAGAAATGTGAAATGTCCTATTATTTTTACAGAAGAAGACGAAGGTGAAACGAATTAGGAGGGGGGGGGGGGTTGGTTTGACAACTTGAAGATGGTCATACTTTGGCCGCTTACAATATCCACAAAGCGTCAACTCTCGAACTCATCCTTCATCTTCGTGGTGGTCTGCAAATCTTCGTCAAAACCCTCACTCGTAAGTCAAGTACCATAAGGGTCGAAGATCCAAGATATCTATACATCACAACCCGGTTAGGTATCCTTATCACTCTATCAGGTTGCAGAGGTGACATATGACATTGGGGGGTTTTGTAAGTTTTTGGGATTTGGTGAAAAATCATCTAAAGCTTGACTTTTCTTCAAATGGGTTGTGTTTCCGATGTAGGTGGGTGTGGTTGGAGATGATGTTGTTTTTTTTTATTTTTTAAATAGGTGGGGGCGGTGGAGGTAACATTTAGTGGTGGTGATGTATATTTTGTAGAGAGAATGGGTATGGAGAGAAAATAGAAAAATTATTTTGTTTTTTGTATGTTTATTTAATAATAAGTTATTTTTGTCATTTAAAGAAAATTAACAGAAAAACTCGAGGACGAAAATAATAGTTTACTCAATTATATAATATGTTCTTTTTTTCATCCTCCAATATTCATATTAATCATGGTTGCATGAATCAAAAAAGGTTGATTGTATATTGAATATCCTCACAATTGAGTTATAACTAATGGAAAATAACTAATGATCCTCGAACTCAAAATCTACTTTGATAACATAATAACTAAGGATATGTGAAATGGATATTATAGTATAATAAAACTTATTTATACAATTATATGATAGAGTATAACCTGAGTGTGTCATGTGATGTATGTAGTTGTAACGTGTTAGTTGGTTGTATTAGAGTATTATGAGTTTGACAACCAACAAACTAGCTAGCGAACTGCCAGCAAACCTACAACGAACCACCAGTTTGTTGGGTCACTAGCTAGTATATAATGTTGGTTGTTGGTCATTTCTCATAAGAGGAGAGGTCTGAGTGATCTCAGAGAACTGTGTGTTTTCTGTGAGCGTATCTGGTTCTGAGTATTCTATCTTGTAATTCTATGTGAGCTCAATACAAGAAAACTTAATATTTACACTTGTGTTCTTGCTTATTCTTTCATGATTTGATCACATAAATAAGTAGACGATCCGCTCTTGGATTTACAAGTGGTATCAGAGCTATCTGGTTGATCTACTAGCTTATTTGTGGTCATTTTCAAAAATTTTGAACAAAAACAAGTGTTTTTGCTTGTAGTTCCATCTCTTCTTGATTCTTCCTCTATTCAAAATCATTCAAAATGTTCTGATTTCTTAGTTTTGCCTCTGTGAGTTTCTGTTTGTTCAAAATAACCGAATTTTGGAAAAAATTGAGTGAATTAGTTCCAGTTCGTTGACCCGCAACCCACTAAACTGTCAGTTCGTTGACCTTAAAATTCCAGTGCGTTTAGTGTATTTTGGTTCATTCGAGGTTGGTTCGTTGAACTTTATTCAGTTCACTTAGGGTTAATTTCACATTTCGTACAGAGAATGTCAATTCGTTCATTGTTCATTCGCTGGTTTGGTTTGTTGAGTTTGTTCTTTCATTGAGAAGTTGACTTTCTAGGTTCGTCGGTGTTAGGTTCGTTCGTTGACTTATAGTTTAAACCTGGTTCGTTGTTATTCTTGGTTTGTTCGTTGAAACCTTGGTTCGTTCATTTGAATCTTAAATTTTTATTTGTTCGTTTACTTTTTGGTTCGTTGAACAAGATTTTGTTCTGGTTCGTTGGGACAGAAGCATATACTTTTCAAAATGAATGTTTTCAACCATTTGCTGGTAAGAAAAATACGATGTGAGCCATGCTAAACTACGAAAATGAAATTTGAACAAGTCAGAAAGTTCCCAAATTGTTGAAGTTAGAAGATCATCACAATTGACAAAAAACGGTTTGAAGCGTATGTTGGTGCTAATGATATCGATTTATGGATTCCAATTGAAGAAGGGATAGCTATCCAATTGATACTAATGGTGAACCTAAGATGCGAAGGAATCTTTCATCTGATGAAAAGAAAAGTTATGAAAGAGAACAGAAAGCTTATGGGGTTCTCACTATAGCTTTACCGAAAGAGTTATTACATCAGTTCAAAACATGTACTAGATCTAAAACTTTGTGGGATGCTTTAAAATTGAGATGTGAGAGCAATGAGCAGTATAAAAAGAGTAAAAAGAATGTTCTTAGCAAAGAGTTTGACAATCTCAAACATTATCCTGATGAGAACATTACTGCTTTAGTATCAAGATTTGCTCATCTGATTAGTGAGTTGGAAGTTGTGGATATCAAGAAAAAGGAAGATGAATTGAAAGAAACGATGCTAGAAGCATTACCAGAAAAGTGAGAGAATTATGTTTTGTTACTCACCCATAATAAAGAGTTCTCAACTTTATCGTTTCATGATTTGACTGGAAAGTTACCAGCTAGAGAATTGGAGATGACTACAAATAAAACAACTGCACGAGTGCAGAATCCAATATTGTATTATGGTCAAAATACTGCAAGTGTGAATGCAAAATCCAAATCAAGCTTCAGTCCAACACTAGCGACAACTTTCATACCTGGTAACATTTTTGGGGTTACTGATTCTTCTCAAAGTTATTTAGATGGTTGTAATGTCACTATTCCAATTATAGCAAATCACAGTGCTCTTTCTGTTAAATCAACTGAGGATTATATGGCACTTATTTCAGCTTTGATATCATCATATTATGGTGTTATTGTAAGTCCCAAAAAATGGTCCAAACACGATATCTAATCCAATCAAGACCGTGCGGAATCTGGTTTGATTGGTGATTCAAGAAACGATGAATAATATAATCAAATAACGATTAGAACAATAAGAAAACACAAACCGGGATTGGAGAAAACACTTTAATATCACTGGTTTGCAATACACAGATTCGAAATTCTCTATAGAGAATTTCGAGAACACCCCTAGCCCTTTGCCTCTAGATCAACCACAGAACCAACCCCCATCTAGTAACATGAGGGTTCCTTAAATAGGAATGGACAAGCTTGGTCAACAAGCCATCCTCCTAAACCCTAAAACATTAAAATCCCGTAATGGACCACATAAGTCCACTAAACTCCATCTAAACTCATTCTAAATGAGCCCAAATATGTCTAAATTGGCCCAATGACCCAATATATCCATAACCCAACTAATTTTCACCCATTCTATCACATAGGCCTTCAAAATAGTCCGCCAATGAGCTATTTAATACATAAGCCACAAATTATTCCCTTACAATCTTCCCCTTGGCTTGTGATATTAAATGTCTTCTACCTTCAATCTTTAGACTTGCAGTCTTCTCCTTGGTTTGAGCATGGGTTAATGAAGATTCTTTTCTTTAACAATCTTCATTGGGCAACAACGAAAGACTTTCTGGAGTGTTCTCTCAATCAGCATCAGCTTGAACTTCAAATGATAAACATGTAATGAGAGGAGGATTCTCAAATACTTGCTTCTTCTTGAAAACCGTTGAGTCCTTGCTGAATCATCAGTAACTGTCTTGACCTGTTGGTGACTTCAGAGGATAAATTTTGAAAACCTCTGTCTTGGCATTCTTGAATTTCTTGTTGATCTTGAACTGACGGCATTTAGCTTCCCCTCAACACACGAACAATGTCTTTTGAATCTTTGGAAGCTTTACTTGAACAACCAACAAACTTCCCCTAAGCATAGGGTAAGGCATTTTCCGGTTGGTTCTTCAACACGAACAGTAACAACATCAATGTTTTGGCCAACTGAGTCCTTGACTTTCTTGTCCATGAGTTGTCTTTTTCACTTATCCTGTCAAGCACAACATGGAACAAACACAAACACTAACCAGCATATGATACCTGGTTACTGGGTTAGCAGGAGAACAACATTCTTTAACACAAACCCTAACATTGATTACGGGTTTCCCATAAATACTTCCCCTGAACCTGAGGACTCTTCACATTATCCCCCCCCCCCCCTGAGATTCTGGAGGGGTGATACATTCATGCATGAAACCCATAAAAACTTATTAAAACATTTAAATTAACCTGGCAATGGTTGAAAAATAAACAATAAAAACTTAAGATAACACAAAAGAAAAAATAAAAACAAAAACAAACATACCAAATTACTAAATGAGAAGGTTTTATTTGGGATCAAACCGTATGAATCTGACCGAGGAACCCTTTTTCAGCTTCTATTACTCGAACATGTCCAGGTGATTGCCAATATACTGATCCACTTTAAACTCAAACCCTTTTCTTAGTCAGACTGTTTGTTACTTTATTATCTTTTAAGATGCATTAATTATGAACAGCAAGTGGGTTTCAACAAATCCTAGGTACATGTTATTGCACACTATCAAGCATATAAATTCCCTACCACATATTTTCACAACCTGAACCAGAAGTTTGAAACTGAGCTCGAGACTTGGTTGAGAAAAGAAAGAATAGATCACATAGATTTTTGGGTATAATATACAAAGTCAACTGAATTTTTGAAACAATTTTAATAATGCTCTCATCAGTGACAAAGGCTGAGGGATTTGGACTCTTGAGGGTCTCTTTTCTTGTGCTCTTTGGCATCTTTTGGGTGTATAAATACAATTTTTTTAATTGCATATATTATTTAAGGTGATCTGTAAGCACGTATGCATGGACAACTCCAGGTCATTGCTCACACAAAGCAGAGGAGAGCCTTACATACACGCGAAGCATCCCCAGGTCATTGCTCACGCAAAGCAGAGGGGACACCGACTTTTTGAGCTCAATTTCACACTCTTGGAGACAAGCGTGTGTATCGGGAACTTGAACATGCAGTCAAATAGAAATGCAAATAACCTAAGTGCTGTTACCCAACAAACTACCATACGTTATGTTCAAGTGTGTAACGCATACCTTTTCAGATTTAAGAGCCGAGCCTACCAGCATATCACCATGGATCATGTCTTTCACATCTGCCTTACGCGTGTCAGCCATCTCCAAAACGGAAATTTATTTCACTTCCCACCTTCTCAAGCAAACAAGCAAAAGATTAAAAATTAAAAAGCACAATTTAATTTTGAGGGGTCAACAATTTCATCTTTTCTATTCTTCCCCTTGCTTTTTTGATTTTTAATAACAACACACATTTTTTCTTTTCCTTCTTCTTCCCTTTTTTTTTAATTTTTTTTGTTTTTTTTATTATTTTTATATATTTTTTTATTTTTAACTTGAACACACTGACACATCACTAAACATCGACTCACTAAACACAAATGGCCAGATTAACCTTCAAAGTTTATCTTTTGAAAAAATTTCAGAAATGGGTTTTGTTTAATGCACTACCCTACTTCACATCAAATTAGCCAAGAAGCAACCAATTCAAACAGTACCTTGTTGATTTCACTAGATTTACCTCTTACCAGAAGAACATCCCTACTATTGAACATCTGCATGTCATGTAGTTGAGAGATGCCTTCAATCCTGTGCCTGGAACGATCACTTTCAAAAACAAATAAGTTAATGGAAGTCCTCCTTGACTGTTCCTGCACAAGGTGAGAGATCAGTTAGCCATAAGTACCCAGGCCATTGTTTTTCTGGGTATACCTGATGAGTTGGTGAAAGTTATCTCTTTGAAGAAGATTCCCTTTGTGACATCAGGGATTAGGGGTGTGGCTGCCTTGGTGTTGGGTTTTACCTGGTCATCTTTGGGAACATCTTTGTTCTTAACCTTCCAGGTTTGGTGGTTCAGTTTTTCTTTTACCTGAGGACTTTTGGGTGGATTCTTCTGAACATTCTGATTTTTAAAAATTTTAACATTTTGAAATTGTTTGGAGTGTTTTTTATACACCCTTTTAGGCTGGTAATTCTGATTTACCACCTTTGACTCATTCCACCTCTCTTCCTCACTCCTCACATTTGTTTTTGGATAACCAACTGGTTTAAAAAAACTGGCAGGTTCCGGAAAATGGGCTTGTTTTGAAAAACTGACTGGTTTTGATTTGGAATGAAAGACATTATCAGTTTTAAAAACATTTTTCATTGTTTTTTGAGGTGACTTAGACTTTTGATTCACCTTCTGTACCTTTGGTTGCTGAGGTACAAACTTCTGCCGTACTTTGTGACTCTGAGGTGCTTGTTTCTGCACCTTGGGTTTTGATGGACCGGGCCTTGGAGTTGGGTCACTTTGTTTTTGGGTCCTTGGACTGGGTCAATGATGAACCCTTTTGGGATAATAGGGTTCATAAGGCCGGTATAAGCAGTTTCTTGCCACGTGTCCTGGATTACCACAGACATGGCAAGATTGTTTCTTTGGGTATGCGGGAGCCTGTGGTTGGTCACGCCCAGTGGAAATCCAAGTTGGTTTTGAACAATTTTTGTGGATCCAATGGGTTTTATCATGGGGCTTTGTGGTTAAAATGTACTCTCGCTGAACCGGCTTAAACTGGTCATATGCAGAATTGATTTCTGGGTACGGGACAAAATCATGAGGTCTAAGGTCCCGTACTTTCTGCACATTTTGGTCATGACAGTCATTCTTATTTTCAGTAGGTTTCACACCTAACACCCCACCATTTGTGAGTTTGGGACCAGCAACCCGTGGTCCCTTATCCCTTCTTAAAATTTTAACAGTTCTTAAGGGTTTCACAGGTTTAGCATCACATTTTCCAAAAGTAAAGACACCACAAGCAGACGATTTTGCAAGCAAAACAGACTCAGAAGTTGTGGACTCAGACTGAACAGACGATTCAAGTTTTTCAAAATTAAAATTTTTGTGAAAATCATTAGAACTGAAACTCTCAGAAGACTCCTTGCTATCCACTACCCCTGCTTCTTTATTACCTTTATCTGCACAACAAGTAGAACTGTTAGTAGTGTTAGAAACAGGAGCAGAAGTTTTAATGGGACAAGTGGCAAGTTTCTTTTCTATTTCAGCCTTAGCTTCTAAGGAGGTCTTTGGACACTCATAGTCTGGGATCATTTCATGCATCAAAGGCATCGGTACTGTATGAGTGGATTTTTCATCTTTTACCTCAGTACCAAGACCCAGACCAGAGTTGGCTTTTAGATGTCGCATTCGAGCATCTGTGTTATAGAAAAGAGAACTATCCTTCATCATTTCTGACACAATTTTATCATTTCGTTCAACTTTTGTTTGTGATGTTTCTAATTTGGCTTTAAGTTGTTCAACTTCAGATTTTAATGTGTCAATTTCTTCATTAGCAATTCTAAGATATGTAGTTTTATCACTCAATTGCCTTTGAAGATTCTTAATATCGACTTTGGCAGTTTCTAGTTTTTCACTTAATGTTGTACTCCTACCTTTGTACTCTCGCAGGTCTCTATCAGATAGTTCACGATTTAACGTTTCATTAAACAACTTACGTTGCCAGTCTTGACATTCACTCAAAATGACCTGACACTTAGGGTTTAGGCATACCTCATTGTTGTTGGTGCATGAAGTGGTACCTGGTAGAATGGGTGCCATGATCGGATTGAAAAGTCTCAACCGGATCGGAAAGTCAGCTTTTCGATCGGGCAGAGTTTCGGCTCGACCGAAAAGTGTAAGCTAATCGAAAAGTCACGAAGGGACTTTCTGATCGAAACGGAGCTGATTGAAAAGTCACGAAGGGAATTTCCGATCGAAAATTGGTGAACCGGGAAGTACTCTTCGATCGAGAAGCATCAGGGCCGATCGAAAAGCTTCTCAGCCTAATCGAAACGCCCCTGGAATCGATAGAAAAATATCTAAAAGTGTCGAAAAGCCAAAAGTTTTGATTGAAATAAAGGTCAAAGCCACTGTTGGTCCTCACTGATCTTTATCAGTGCAAATAATGATGTTTTTGAGAAGAAAACCAAATAAACAACAAGATATGTGATTTCCAATGACTAAAATGGTTTTCTAGCCATGAACAATCTCAATATGAACCAAAGGATGGATAAGGAATGATAAACAAGCTACAATATACTGAAATAAGCTCCTAGCCGTCACCAAAACTCACCAAAAGAAGATTTCTTGTATTAGGGTTCACAATGATTGAGAAGGTTACAAATGGCTGCACAAGGCTGCGCATATATACTGTCCAGTGAACAGTTTCGCTGGCAGTTTCGCTGGCCAAGCGAAACTGTCACTGAGCCAGTCTAATCTAGGTACCGAGCGAAACTACAGTTTCGCTCGGTAGTTTCGCTAGCCTACCAAAACATAACAATTACAAGAAACTAAACTATTACAATCAAACTAAACAAAATAATGAATTCCTCCCTACATTGATCTTCAATATTCCCCCTAGGGAGGGATTCAGCCACTGGATCTTCACTTGTCAGCATCGGCTTCATTCTGGTTCGGCTCCTTATTCAGATCAGGAGTCCCTGATTCCCCCAAAGTAATTGACGTATCAGCAACGGGGACATTAACATCAGATTCCCCCACAATAGTTGTTTCAGCAGCATCTGGGGTTTCTGACTCTGGTTCCCCCAGATTAATTGTCTCTTCAGCAACGGGGTTGTCGGTCTCTGGTTCTGTGATTGTAGTAGAAGATTCTCCAAGCCCGCTCAATGATTTGTTCATTTGATTCGCCAGATCCCGATCTTCTTCCATTTTATCTTCAGTAGCCCTAACTTTCACGGCTAAATCTTTGATTTCCTTGACGATGCCCCGGGCTTTGTTGGCTACTCGCATAAACAAGCCAGCCTCTTCTGCAGTGTCTTCTCCAGCCCCGAATCGGATATGATTTTCGCACAGAATTTTTAAATCATCATTGCTGAAGGAAAATACTTCCATGGGATCAAATAATCTTATTTCAGCATCATTTCCAATTCGTATAACGGCTTCGCCAGTCAGATTGTCATAGAACCACTTCTGGAAGTTTTGCAGCCTCGACAGTTGCTGATCAGGAATTCGGATTCTGGTCATAGTCTTGGCTGCTTTGAACTTTAGGGTGACCTTCGGTTTCCCGGTAGCTTCATCAATTTCTGTTGTGGACTTTACCCTTTTACCCTTCATGAAACCAAACGACGCAAAGTCGTCCTTCGCCGCCTGCTGAATCATTAATTTCAGATTTGAGGCTCTCACGCTTTTGTCTTCGTCTAGGAGGGGGAGCTCTGCCAGTCTTCTTAGATCCCATCTTGGCAAGGTATTGAAATTTTCTCGTTTACGGATATAGGTAATACTCCCCCCTCTTCGCTTGATCATGAAGCCATGAACCGCTTCACTGTATTTCCAGCTGATAATGTGCCTATCAGACTCCTTTCTTTTGGGTTGGGACATGTTTTGAAACAAAGGCGTCTGATCTGCGAGCTCTGGTTTCTTAAACCATTCTTCTCTCCTGAACTCGAGAACCTCTTCACTAACAGAGCTTATCTTTGCTAGATACGTAAGACCATGCTCTTTCCAATCATAGCTTTCTGGTTCAGAGTGATCATCAATTTCAGCTTCTTCCTCATCTTCATCGATTAAATGAAATTTTGCTTGAACGATCTCAGGCTGTTTATCAGATTCAAAGCTGAAGAGATTCGCGTCGCTTACATCAATGTGGTCAAGATCTTCAATGTTCACTGTACCACTACCACCAGCCTCATTTGCACCCGAACCACCAGCATCCATTCCCCCGGTTCCACTGCCTCCGGCCGCCTCAGTTGTGACCTTTGAAAAATCAGTCATAGAATCGATTTCGGCATCACTCATTATGTTTGGCAGATTTAAGTGCTTCTTGATCCCGTTCAATTCAACCAGCAAAGTCTTGATCAGAGACGATTGTTTTGAAATGATCTCGTTCATATTCCTGATCTGTGCATCTTTATCCTTCTCTCTAATTTCAGAATTGACCAGCTTGGTTTTGATCATTCCCAATTCATTAGACAAAGAGGTATTTACACCTCTGATAATGTCTTCGTCCAATTCAGCTCTGGGATCTATTCTTCTTTTCTTTGAAGCTCTCAGCTCATCTTCAGTCGGAACACTTTGTTTTTGTGTGGACTTCTTTCCTTGTCGAGATAGACTTTCAAGCTCGTCCTCAATTTCATCTGCAGCTTCTTTCCCCGAACCCCTCACATATTGTTTCCGTTTCCCCTTTACACTCTCACTTACCTTTCCTTGAGTTTTTCTTTTGTTTTCGTCTTCGATCAACTTCTTGATGTACTCATATCTTTCTTCAGAATACATATGTTTCATTAGATAGGTGGTATGCCCAGAAAAATCTTCTCTTACAGCACAACAATCTGATAGAATCCTTGAGTGCATTGGATTTATAACAAGAGCTGTACTTTGCTTCGGCAACTCAGGTTCTAGATGTTCTATAATCATCTCCAGGAATCTTGGATACAGAAGCCATCTGGATTTCTTCAAGGCTTGAATATTCGCAACCATAGCTTCAAATATTCTCTGAGGAATGTTAGCTTTCTTTCCTTTACACAACAGCAACATTGCCTCTGCCCAGTTCAAGTTCAAGCCATCTGAGCCACCTTTTCTGTCATCAATGCAGGAAATGATGACGTGAGCGATGATATCTCCATTCTTTAGACATGTACGACTTCTTAATCTCTTTCTTATTTTTCCACAAATGGCCTCCTTCATAACCCATATGCCTTTCAAAACCCTTCAATACATCCATATCATTCAACTTGGGTGCATCACCAACATCCTCTTCCAGTTTAAGTGCTTCAGCGATGGTTTTCATTGTAATGACAATATCTTTCTGCATGACCCTTGCACGAATGCATTCAGGAGTGGCTTTAACGTCATATTCTGCAGACAGCCAGAAGTCTTTGATGTGCCTTTCATCAATAATCGTTGAATGTGAGATGGCGTAATGGATGCAGGATTGTTTGAGCCACTTTATGCAGTCTCGGAATCCGGTAGACTTGTCGAGGTTATCATTCAGCCAGGCAGTGACATTGCTTCGAGGATCGTGTTTAAGATTAGACATTGTCTGCACACGAAACGGAGATTTTGTGAGTTGAAAAGAATTTAAAATGAATTAAATTGAATTTTTGAAAAATTTGTTAGTTTCGCTGCGAAATTGTACTTTCGCTAAGAAGACCACAGTGTCGCACACGGCGAAACAGTTAGATTCGCGACATTGGTCTCGGCGACACTGACTAGGTCAGTTTCGCCGAGAAACTGTAGTTTCGCTGCGAAATTGTAGTTTCGCCGAGGGCGAAACAGCAGTTTCGCTGCGTATCACGGCGAAACTGTCAGCGAAGTTTGGGCATGACCGCTAGACAGTTTCGCTCGAGACTGTGAACTTTCGTTCAGTTTCGCTGGACGAACCAGCAGTTTCGCTGGATCGCGACTTTTCAAATTTCAAATTTCCGAAAATCGATTTTAAGTCCAGTTTTTGCAATCCAAACCCACAGAAAACAGAAACACATCAAAACGAGTACAATGCGGGTTCAAAAACAGTTTAATCATCAGATTTAAAGAACCGAGAAATCCATTTTGACTCGTTCGATTGAACTTAAACCCCAAAAATTTGTTTCGGATGCGGTTTATGGATGCGATTAAACACGATGAGATACGCACCTGATAGTATACCTTAAACCGGTAATCGCAAAACGGTTATAGAAAAGAGATGAAACAGTTGGGGCGAAAATAGAGTTTCGCGAGTGAGGTTTTGCAGGTTTGTCTCGGAGACAGCGTTAGGGTTTCGGTGAAAATGACCGAGAATCTCGATTAATGGTATATATACGAGGGCAGTTTCGCTCGTAATTTCGCTCAGGCGAAACAATAGTTTCGCCAGAGCGAAAGAGCAGATTCGCTCGACCCAAAGATCAACCAGATCAATTTCGCCGGTAACAGAAAGTATAAGTGTCGCTGAGAGCACATGCGGCGAAACTGAGCGGGCGAAACATAGTTTCGCTGGAAACCCTAAAAATCCAATTTTGACCAAATTTTGATTTTGACTTTTGGAAAACCGACAAACACACACAAAACGTCAAATTATTTACAAAGTATCGATCTTATCAAAAATAACGCAGACAGAAAATCTTTTTGAGCTTTTTCAAATGTAAATTAAAACAACTATACAAGCAGATACTAATTTAATTTGTGAGAAAGATCCAGACGTGAGATCACATCAACCGATACGCATCATACACATTTCAATTTCAATTTTAATCAGCATGCACGTCAAGCAGATCCCGAATGCATCACATTGATATTAAGCATGCACTAATAGTATTTAACATTTTTGGATATGCTTAAGGTATATTAATCAAGCACTGATTACCCAGCCTCACTCTATCAAAGATGTTAACAAGTCATCATATTTATCATTATTTTTCTTTTAATTCTTTTTCAAATGAGATATACGTTCATGATGTTTCATGCAAAAATAAAGCAGAACCCTAAGAGAACAGCAATCAGGTCGGCCGCTAAGCACGCAGAGAAAGCCCGATACACTTAGGAAAATAAAAAAGAAAAATAAAGCAGAAATCGTGTATATCAACAACAATCAGGTCGGCTTGTGGGCACGCAGAGAAAGTCCGATGATATACACTAAACACCAAGAAAATAAAGCAGAAAACTCAATCAGCAGGTGATCAGGTCGGCCGCCTAGGCACGCAGAGAAGACCCACTGAGTCGAGTGTAAAAATGGCATAAAGCCTTATTTGCAAAGCATGCGTACATCAGAACATCTCTTAATATGGTAGAATCATTGCAACACTTATCCAGAAATGAAAACTAGAGCAAAATCAGGCAAGCGTTATGTTTATATCCTACTCATAGATATCATATTAGGCATACACACTCAAAGATCATACAAGCACAATGCAGCCTTTATTTTTACTCTATCCATGGCAGATAACGCAGGTTGATAAACAATCATTTCTCACAAGGTCGGATCAATTTCTCATTTTCTTAATTTTTGAAATTTTATTTATGTACCAAATTTTCTGAGGACTCCAATTTTCCCCCAAAATCCACAAATACTCTATTTTTGGATTTTCAATAAAGAAATTAAAAACAAAATAAAATGATTCGATCGATACTTGACACAAAAAGGAAAGACAGACACTGGAAAGGAGGCACACAATCGAAGAAAAGTTTGACAGGAAATCCGCTTCGAATTCATGAAATTTAGGTATTTTAGTGTGATTTACCCCCAATTCCCCCACAAAATAACGGTGAAAACATCAAAAGCAGTTAAGAGAGAATTGCAAGGTAAATGAAACTAAAATACTCCCCTGATCATGTTCAGATGATGAAAGGCCAGAAATCATTTGTGGAGAAACTGCATGATCATTGATTTCTTGATTTCCAAATTCAGTTCCGACCGTCACCTGATTCATGACAAAATGAAATTGGCATTTAGATTTAGACAAAAACAAACAGGATGAAGTAAAATTTAAAGGTATATTTACAATATTTACAAAAGGTTTATTTTATCCCCCTTTTTTTTTTTTTATTTATTTACCAAAAATTTAAAATGTTATCATGCCCAGCATTTTAATAAGCTCATAAAAGCGGGGTTTATCAAAGGTTTTAGTAAAAATATCCGCTTTTTGAGCTTTGGTTTCGATGGGGACAACATCAATAAACCCTTTTTCCTGAGCATCACGGATTGCATGAATCCGTGTTTCAATATGTTTGGTTCGGGAATGATGAATTGGATTCTTGGAAATTCCGACGGCAGCTTCGTTGTCGCAGAACAACGGTGTATGAAGAAAATTAATCCCATAATCCATCATCTGATGTTGAATCCACAGCACTTGGCAGCAGCAACTAGAGGCAGCAATGTATTCGGCTTCGCCTGTAGATAAGGAGACTGTTGTTTGCTTCTTGCTTTGCCACGAAACCAAGCATTCCCCCAAAAACTGGCATCCCCCAGAAACAGACTTTCTATCAAGTTTGCATCCTCCGTGATCACTGTCTGAATAAGAATTAAGCTCAAAACTTCCACCCTTAGGATACCATAAGCCCAATCTTGATGATCCTTTCAAATAACGGAAGATACGTTTGACCGCCTTTTCATGAGATTCCCTTGGATCAGCTTGATAACGAGCACAGTAGCACACAGCAAAGGTGATATCTGGGCGACTGGCTGTGAGATACATGAGGGACCCAATCATTGATCGATACAGTTTCTGGTCAACCCGTTTTCCTTCACTGTCGGGAGTCAAACATGTCTGAGATGTGAAGGGAGTGAGTTCGGCTGAGGCGTCATTCATCTTAAACTTCTTCAGAATCTCCAGAATGTACTTTTCTTGATGAATAAGAATCCCATCAGGTTTTTGTTCCACCTGCAGCCCAAGGAAGAAACACATCTCCCCCATCATACTCATTTCGAACTTTTCTTTCATCAGTTCCTCAAACTCGCGACACAACTTCTCATTGGTTGACCCAAAAATGATGTCATCGACATATACTTGAACGATCAGCATTTCACCATTGACCTCTTTCTTGAACAAGGTCATGTCGATGGATCCTCGAGTGAAACCTTTTCCCAATAGATACTGAGTCAAAGTTTCATACCAAATTCTGGGTGCCTGATGAAGACCGTACAGAGATTTATCCAGCTTGTAGACTTTGTCAGGAAATTCATGATCTTCGAAGCCAGGAGGTTGATTCACATAAATTTCTTCATCAATATCTCCATATAAGAAGGCGCACTTGACATCCATTTGATACACCTTGAAATTTTTGTGCGCAGCATGAGCCAGGAAGATTCGAATGGCCTCGATTCGTGCAACGGGTGCAAAAACTTCAGTATAGTCAATGCCTTCTTCTTGATAAAAACCTTGAACCACAAGTCTTGACTTGTTTCTGATCACCACACCTCTATCATCAGGTTTGTTTCTGAAAACCCACTTTGTGCCAATTGGAACCTTGTTTTCTGGAAGGTCCACAAGTTGCCAGACCTTCAGCTTTCTGAATTGTTGCAGCTCAGCCTGCATGGAGTCCACCCAACTTGGATCTGCAAGAGCTTCATCAATATTTTTAGGAACAATCTGAGACAGAAAACACGCAAACAAACATTCATTAATCAATCCTGACTGATGACGAGTCCTCACTCCATCCGTAATTGAGCCAATGACGAGGTCATGTGGATGATCCTTTAAGGTTTTGAGATTTAAGTCAAGGTGAGCGGGAGCGGGTTCGGTGGTTTGAGGTAGTTCATGAGATGAAGATGGAGGATCGGGTTGATGTGGGGTTTCTGAGGATGAGGATGGGTTTTGTTGTGGAATTTCAGGTTGAGGGGTGATAATCACGAGAGGAGGATTGTCATTTGCTTCAGCTAGGATAGGAAGATTGAAAGACTTGAACAGTGTGTCTGAATCATAAAACCATTCGGGTCCAGTTCCGGTGTTGGGAGAGTTAGATTCTTGCCAGTCCACGTAGTAGGATTCCTGCACAATACGAGTACGTTTGTTATAAACACGATAAGCTTTTTGTGATGAAGAATACCCCATGAAGAAACACTCATCGGAGACAGCTCCAAATTTTGTGATTTGAGCTTCGGTATTCAGCAATGTGCACGAGCATCCAAACGGCCTGAAGAAGTCAATCAGTGGCTTCCTTCCATGATACAGCTCGTATGACGTCTTCATTTTATCTTTTACGATCAGGACACGATTCAGCACGTACGACGCACAATTCACAGCTTCAGCCCAGAAAATGATTGGTAACTTTGATTCAATCAGCATTGTGCGAGCAGCTTCAACCAGAGTGCGATTCTTCCTTTCGGCAACTCCATTCTGTTGTGGAGTTCTTGCTGCGCTGTATTGCCGAAGAATACCTTTGTTTGCACAGAATGAGTCAAAGATCTGATTTCGAAATTCAGTTCCGTTATCACTTCTGATTGCCTTGACTTTCTTGCTTCTTGAGCTTTCCACTGACAGAATGATATTTTGTAGAGCTTCAGACGTTTCGCTCTTGTGCTTCAAGAATCTGACCCAAGAGTACCTGGAATAATCATCAGTCACAACAAGACAGTAAGTTCTCTTTCCCAAACTTGGTACACTAATAGGTCCAAATAAATCAGTGTGGAGCAATTCTAAGGGACTTGAAATAGAATTCTCCAATTTGGGCTTATGTGGCTTCTTGTGTTGTTTTCCTTTAGCACATGAAAGACATTTTTCAACAACAGAAAAATCTTTGTATGGAAGACCTCGGACCAAATTGTTTTTAACAAGGTTGTTTAGAATTTTGAAGTTTATGTGTCCTAGACGTCTATGCCACAAGAAGCACTCAGAAACAGATGCCTTTGAAAGTAAACAAGTCATGGAGGAATTGAGAGATGCAGTTGAGGTCAAATTCAGCAAGTATGTGTCATTGATGCGAGGCGCACGCATCGCCACCATCTCTTCGGGCACAGAAAATTCAGGCTTGAGGAACAGGCATTCATTTGCTTTGAACAATACTGGAATATTCTTGTCGCAGATTTGTGATACGCTCAGAAGATTAAACTTTAATTCGGGTACATGATTGACGTGTTCCAGAGTAAGAGACCCAGTTGACACGTCTCCTTGTCCAACCATCTTACCACCCTTTTTATTTCCTGCAAAAGACACGAATCCACCATCCACGATTCTATAATTTGTGAGCAGGTCTTTCATCCCTGTCATATGCCGAGAGCATCCCGAATCTATATGCCAGTAACTGTTCTTCGGGAGTGCCTGGCAATACAAAACGAGAAATTACTTAATAACTGGTACCCAGACTTTTGCATTACCGGGATTTGTGACTTTCTGTTTTCCCCCAAAGAATTGTTTTACAAAGCTGGTTACCTTGTGTCCAAAGGATCTATCATGGTTTGTTCGATTTAATTTTTCTTTACAATTTTTAACAACATGATCATCCTTACCACATCTGAAACAGTGAGACCTGTGACTTGTGCAAGAGGAGGTTTCTGAAGTACTTTCCTCCTCAGAATCTGATGTTCTATAATCAGAGTCACTGTTGGTTTCAAAATCCACTTTTGTTTTATCTTTTGAAATCCTTGGATTATTGTTTTTCAAAAATGATTCCTTCTTTCGAGAAATATGTTTTTCTGTAGGTTCTGAAATTCGTATTGGTGTAAAAGAAGGAATTGGATTAGAAAGAAATTTGTTGAATCGATTTTGAGATGTACTAGCATGACAAGGAACATTTTCATTTGAAACAAATCTTTCTTGACTAACAGACACGGACTCTTCACTACTGCTATCTAAAGTAGAACTACTGCTAGCTACGCTACTGTCTGAACTAGACTTCTTGGAATTCGAACTACTACTTGAAACAGACTCCTTAGAATTTAGACTACCGCATCCAAGCCCACTTGTGTTACCGTATCCATTATCATAATCCTCCCTGATCTCCTTATGGTTCACTCCTTCTAGACCTGCATGCAGACTGTTAGCATCACTAGGAATTAAATCATTTAAGGGATGAGGTTTCGGAGTAGGTGAATAACAATGCGTGCTAGGAGGAGGATAAACCTTAGGAAACACATTTCCATTGTTCTCCATGCCTATTCCGGTTTTTATTTTAGCTCCTCGTTGTTTAACGAGCATCTCTTCAACTTTCATTTGTGAAACGGTCCATCTATCTAACTTGGTCTGAAGTTGAGAGGTTTCAAATTGGGCTAATGTGACTCTTTCAGAAAGCATGTTTATTTCAACATTTTTTGCAAGAAGAGTTTGTTTTAAATGTTCATTTTCATGCATTGCCTCATTTAATTTCACAAAATATTTTGCTTCATTTTCTTTTAATTGGGTGTTCATGGTTTTTAATTCGTTGTTGGTATCAATCAACAATCGATTGGCCTTGTAGATGCCGAACAAACGAATTCTACAAGGATGTGAGCACATATCTTGAACAGATTCATATGAGAGATCCATTATAACCTTTTCTGCAGCCAGGGCTTTTTCACATGTGCATGCTGGTGTGCTTGCAGTTTTCTCATTCACCTTCTTCTCAGCTTCTTCCTTCTGACAACTGTTAACTGTGTGCTCATGGCTTTGTTCCTGAATTTGAGCTGCAAGAGCTTGATTGATGGCTTCCTCGGTTTCAGAGACCTCCGAACTCCAGTCGAAGTTAGTCAGAAGAGCCACTTCTTTGGTTGGCTTGGCTTCTGCTTTGTCAGTGATAGGAATGGCACGAGTTGCTGGCTCAGAGGTCGGTTCAGTGACAATTGGACTTGGGCATTCCCTTTTGAAATGGCCGAGTTGCTTACAGTTGTAGCATCTGAGCTTAGCCTTGTCGAAGCCGACTCTTCCATTTTGATTCTTGAAGGTGTTTCTCCCAGTGCGTTCGAAGAATTTTCTAGCTCGAACAGTTAACATGGCCATTTGCCATTTCAGGTCAGTTTCTTCTAAATCATCTGGATCAACTTGGTACATGTCCTCAGCAGTCAGAGTTGAACCTTGAAGTTCTCCAGCAGCGAAAGCTTGATAGCTGTTAGTAAACAATGAGAACAATCCCATGTATTCAGGTGAAATCTGGGATGTTTGCTGATTAGTGGCGGAAGCAGATGCAGTTGAGGATGACCCAGATCCAAGATGTGACGATTGAAGTTGAGAGAAAGCTCCTTTGGGTGTGACGGTTGAGATGAAAGCAGAATTTGGAGAGTAAACTTTAGTTGGACCCATGGTTTGATTGTATTCTCTCCTTTGCACATCCAACTCAAAGGATTTAAGCTTGTTAATAACATCCATGAGCTTGTAGTCGGGAAAACTTCTTTCTTGTTTTAGCATGCGAACCTGAATGCTCCACTCGGGAGGAAGAGCATCCAGCAGCTTCTTGATTTGTTCTGAGTTTGTGAGTTTCGCATCATATTTCTTCAGATTGCTTGATACAGTTAGGAAGCGATTGGTCAAATCCACTAGCTTTTCGTTCTTCATGCTTGTGAATGAATTGAATTCTTTGGTGGCTTGGGCTTCCTTGTCCTTCACCAGGTCTTCATTGCCATCATAAAACTCACAGAGAGCGTCAAACAAACTTTTTGCGTCAGTGTGCTCAGCAAAACGGTTGTAGATTTCTTGTGACAGGCATAGAGAAAGGGCACCGAGAGCCTTTTGATCACGATCAATGAGTTTCAAGTCCTTCTCAGAGAATGAAGACGGAGTATTGTTGATCTGTGTTACTTCACCAGTAGTAGTTGTAGGAACGTGAGGTCCGTTGACAATTGACAACCATTGATTATAGTCGGTGTACAAGAAGAACGATTTGAGACATCGTTTCCAATCCTCAAAATTGTCGCCATTGATCAGCCTTGGAGGTCGGTTTGGAGCAATACTCTCAGTGTCACCAGCATTTGTACCTGACGCCATCTTAAATCAGCCTGAAATAAGAAAGACAAAGAACAAACCAAGAACAAGACAAATTGATTAGTTTCGCTGGGAGATATAGTTTCGCCAGCAATTTCGCTCGGAAATCCTGAACAGGTGAACAATTTCGCTGGATTTTATAATTTCGCCAGCAATTTCGCTTGACAATACTGAAACAGTTCAGCAATTTCGCCAACTAGTTTCGCTGTATGCACGGGCAGTACTTTCGCTCGGAAATACCCGATGACACACAGTTTCGCTAGCTAGTTTCGCTGGAAACTGGTTTGAACTTTCGTTCAAGAAAAATGACAATAGTTTCGCTTCTCGATGTTCGGCGAAAGAATAGTTTCGCTCGGTGATGACAGTTTCGCTCGGTTATAATTCGGCGAAACTGCCAAATGACTTGATAGTTTCGCTGTTTGAAGGCACAGTTTCGCTGAATAAACAACAGTTTCGCCCAGAACAGAAAACCCTCTTTTTGAAAAATAAATGATCAGAAATCAACCCAAATCACTATGGATTAATGATCGGTTGATTGCCTAGTGTTTAAGACATCAAAACACACAATATTCAATCAATTTCCAGTCCAAAACAAGCAGATTTCAGAATCAAATAGACTTTTCAAAATTTTACCCAAAAACACTCAAAAACACCAAAATCAAGAGCACAAAGGCTCTGATACCATATTGTTGGTCCTCACTGATCTTTATCAGTGCAAATAATGATGTTTTTGAGAAGAAAACCAAATAAACAACAAGATATGTGATTTCCAATGACTAAAATGGTTTTCTAGCCATGAACAATCTCAATATGAACCAAAGGATGGATAAGGAATGATAAACAAGCTACAATATACTGAAATAAGCTCCTAGCCGTCACCAAAACTCACCAAATGAAGATTTCTTGTATTAGGGTTCACAATGATTGAGAAAGTTACAAATGGCTGCACAAGGCTGCGCATATATACTGTCCAGTGAACAGTTTCGCTGGCAGTTTCGCTGGCCAAGCGAAACTGTCACTGAGACAGTCTAATCTAGGTACCGAGCGAAACTACAGTTTCGCTCGGTAGTTTCGCTAGCCTACCAAAATATAACAATTACAAGAAACTAAACTATTACAATCAAACTAAACAAAATAATGAATTCCTCCCTACATTGATCTTCAGCCACAGATTTCAATCGAGGGGCTTATGAAATCCTAACAGTCTGCTTCTGTCCTGTGTGAAACCTGCAAAAACAATCACAAGAAACTCCCAAACAAAACCGTTAGTAACACCTTGAAACACTTGGAGCAAAAATATGAAAATTAAAAAAAACGAATTACTCCACAAGGTGCAGAAAAATTCAACGATCAAAACCCCGTCAATAAAAATGTGCACCAACTTAAATTGAGTGACAGTTTACTGCTTAAAGAAACCGAACGATCTGGACCACACGTTTTAATTAATTCACAGTGGCATTTATGTAATTTTCTTAGAAACTTTAAATTGCATGTCAAAAGAATTTGAGTTCGACCGAGAATTCGATTCTGGTCGAGAAGTCCATTTCGGTAAGATTAAAGATTAGATTTCGAACGAGATTTCATTCTTTAATTTAAAAAGCTTCAAAACTTTCATCTTATTCAAAAAAAAAAACTGATTTCTTTGATTGTTTATTATAATTTCGGATGACACAAATTAACACAAACCAAAATTGACAATTTGTGCGGGACGAGATTTTGCGAAAGCAAATTACACAATGAATATTTTCAAAACCAAATTAAAACAAACAATTTCAAACAACCTGACCTACGATGTAAGATTAAACACACTATTTTTATGAACCCTAATTTTTCTTGGTAGCCGTTACTAAAAAATCAACCGAAAAATCACAAAATCTTGAATCTGATATCGCGAGAGCCTCGAAACTTACGTTTCTTAGCTCTGATACCAATTGTAAGTCCCAAAAATGGTCCAAACACGATATCTAATCCAATCAAGACCGTGGGGGAATCCGGTTTGATTGGTGATTCAAGAAACGATGAATAATATAATCAAATAACGATTAGAACAATAAGAAAACACAAACTGGGATTGGAGAAAACACTTTAATATCACTGGTTTGCAATACACAGATTCGAAATTCTCTGTAGAGAATTTTGAGAACACCCCTAGCCCTTTGCCTCTAGATCAACCATAGAACCAACCCCCATCTAGTAACATGAGGGTTCCTTAAATAGGAATGGACAAGCTTGGTCAACAAGCCATCCTCCTAAACCCTAAAACATTAAAATCCCGTAATGGACCACATAAGTCCACTAAACTCCATCTAAACTCATTCTAAATAAGCCCAGATATGTCTAAATTGGTCCAATGACCCAATATATCCATAACCCAACTAATTTTCACCCATTCTATCACATAGGCCTTCAAAATAGTCTGCCAATGAGCTATTTAATACACAAGCCACAAATTATTCCCTTACAGTTATCACTAGAAGTGTGAATAATGTAGAGTTGATCGAGGAAGATTATAATCAAATAGTTCTGGATAATTCGGAAGAAATGGATCTTAATTGGCAAGTTGCAATGTTGGTGAGAAGGATTAAGAAGTTTATGAGGAAAAAGGGAAAAAGAGATCTTACTTCTGGTGGAAAAGTAGGTTTGGATAAATCAAAGGTTAAATGTTTCAATTGTTCAAATTTTGGACGTTTTGCTAGAGAATGTAAACAACCAGAAGGTGGACAATCTAATTCTTGTGGCAATGCTCAAACATCTAAGACTTCAGGGAGTAATTTTAGTAAACAAAAAAAACATTAGTTACTCAAATCGATGAAGGTTATTACTGGGGAAAAGTGTTTTCTAATCAGTCTGTTTTTATTGCTAAGTCTGAACAAGTTAACAAATGTGTAACTGACACTGAATCAAAAACTAGCAGTTATGATTTGGTTTGTGCATTTTGTACAAAGTATGCCAAAGATAACAGTAAATTGATTAAGGAAAAGAGTATTTTAGTTGAGGAGTGTACACAATCAAATGAAAATTTGATAATTTACCAAAAGAAGTTAGAAGAAACAACTCAAGAGTTGATGCTTCAAAAATCTAAGTCTTGTGACGAATTTGAAATTTTGAAAAAATGTGTGATGTCCTTAAACAGACTTGTCTTGAACTTGCTGACAAGGAACTTAGTCATCAAGAAGAAAGCACAAAGTTACCTGAGGCTTGGACTATATTGAATGATGAAAATGAAGTGTTGAAGGTGGATGTTGAGATATATAAGAAGAAATGGGAAAATGTTACAAAGAGGTACTTGCAGAGTGTGATCGGATGAGAATTCAAAAACATGAGTATAACATAGTCTCAAACAAGTTCATCGCTTCACAAAAGGAAATGATGGAAGCTCAATCAAAAATTTCTGAACTAAACATAGAAATTTTCGATTTGAAAAGGTAACTTGAAATCTACAACAATTCCAATCTTTTTACAAATTATTTGCATAAGATGGAAAATAGTCAAGACAGTTGTAAAGATATTGATCTTCATGAAGTTCCGGCTCATGTGGATATGACTAAGTTGTTACATCATAAATATGTGTCTCGTGTGTTGTATTTGTTGGACTCGGTCTGCCCAAGACACATATTGGATTGATGTGGCTAGTATGTTATGATCCGAGTCAGGTCATACCCAATAACGAGCTAGACAAACACCCATAATATTTGTTTATGATATGATCAAATAAATAAATATTATAACATGAAGACATTTAGAAATAGGTTTCTAAATGTTTGCAGTTGTGATCAAATCATATGGATGATTTAGATAGAGAATATGCTCATGAAATTAATTAAATGGGTTAAATAATTTAGTGGGTATTCTATATTTAAAGTAAAGTTACTTTTATATAAATTAAAGGATATATCCCTTTGTAGTACAAGTGTACTACTAGTTGTACTACAATATGTACTACTTGTACTACATGTAGTAAAATAAAGGGCTCTCTCTCTCTATATATATATATATATATATATATATATATATATATATATATCTTCTACTCTCTCAAAATATAGTTGGTTCAACACACACAAAAGATCTAAGTGCAAGAACTTCTCTTCAAGTCTCTCTCTCTCTCTCTCTCACAAATTGGTTCAAGGAGAAAGAAAGGAAGAAGTTCATCTTCAAGAAATCCTAGCAACAAGGTGTTGTTCTTGATGGCTCGTGGGTATCACTCCTTGAGGTCTTCGGCTTTGAAGGATTGCCTTTCAACCTCCTCATCTTCTTCCAAGCTCCTCCATCTTGTCGAATGTATACTCTAAAACACACTATACTTGTTTTATATTTTTTATAGAATACATTGTTGATGCATATTTCTAGGTCGTCATGTGAAGTATCGAATACAAGACAAAAGACTTCAAAGATGTGTTGTCCGAACTGGAGGCAAACTGCCAGTTCGGACTCACACGAACCTGTCCGAACGGGCAGTTCAGATGATCGTGGTTTTGCTTAGATAGTTCAACTATAAATAGCTTGTCTTCTATAGAGAATAGAACTTCTGGTCAGATCTTAAGTGTGTGTACTATGTGGTTAATACAAGTCCTTTGTATTTACTCATCGTGTTCATACGTTTCACATTGATTTTGATACGACCGAGTAGACGATCTGATGCTCACGACTTTACAAGTGGTATCAGAGCATTAGGTTTATTCTACTGGTCAGAAATCTCTGTTTTTTTTTTATCTTTTTGAATCAAAACTAACGGAAAAGACTTAACGGAGTTAACTTGGGAGGTTACAGTTGTCACATCTTGAGTGTGCTTTCTGTGAAAAATCTCCTCCTAAAGCATTCCTTCTGAGTTCATCTGAGTCCGTGTTGAAAATTTCGTCCAAAAACACTGAAAATCGTGAAATTCGAGTTGAACATGTTTCAGTTCCTATCGAGTTTGGGTGAGATCATAAAATTTCACAAAAATATTTGCTCTGAACTCACAGTTTGGATTCAGTTCGTTTTTTTTCAAACGAGGTGGTGTTTCGGAAGTGTTCGTCTGAGAGTTCGCTTCCGGTTCGGTTAGAGTTCGGCAACTGTTTGGTTTGGTTTCTGTTCGGTTATTCGAAGTCACAGTTCGGCTGAGTTCTTTTTGGGTTCGGTTGAATTTTTGGTTCGGCTGAGTTCGGATAAGCAAAATTTGAGTTCGGTTCAGGTTCGGGTAAACAGAAATCAAGATATTTGTGTTGTTTACTAAAACTGACATAACTTGAGAACTGTAAAGAGTTACGGGAGCTAATACCAGCCAAAACGACCGTCTTAGAGAGATCTATAATTTTACTCGCCTAACAGCTAGTACCCTCCATTTTGATACCCAAAATCCACTTCTAAGACCTTCATTTTTGAGTTTGAAGTTTTTGTGTATAAGTTTTCAGAAAAGATGGGTGATTTTCAAGCGTTTGCTGCAATTCAGAATTCGATGCAAGCTACAATGCAAACAATGATGAACTATGATAATGAAATTGGAACAAGTCAGAAAGTTCCCAAATTGTTAAAATTGGAAGACTATCATAGTTGGGTTAAAAGGTTTGAAGTGTATGTTGATACAAACGATGTTGATATGTGGTTGGGTTTCACTGAACAATATATATCCTAAGGATGCTTCTGGAGAGCTAATTCTTCAAAGAAAAATTACTTCTGAACAAAAGAAAGTATATCAAGCTGAGAAGAAGGCATATGGTACTTTGACAATGACATTGCCTAAAGAATTGCTACATCAATTTTCTGCTTAATATACATCGAAAAGTTTATGGGATGCGTTGCAGAATAGATGTGAGGGAAATGACCAATATAAGAAAAGTCATCAAAATGTTTTGCAAAAGGAATTTGATAGTTTCAAGCATTATCAAAATGAATTGATCTCAAATTTGATTACCAGATTTGTACACATTTGATGAGTGAGATGAGTTTGGTGAGTCTTACAAAGGAAGATGATGATTTAAAAGAAAAGATTTTAGAGGCTTTACCTGAGAAATGGGAAAATTATGTGATGATGATTACTCATGATAAAGAGTATTCGGGTTTGTCTTTCAATGATTTGATTCAAAGAATACAAGTAATGGATTTGGAGTTAACGGTGAATAAGTCACTTCCTGTTCAAATCCAGAATCACAAGTAAGGGATATGGAGTTAACGGTGAATAAGTCACTTCCTGTTCAAATCCAGAATCCTGCTGTGTATCATGGCGAAAATGATTCAACCATGAATGCTGTGAAGTTAAATATTCTTAATTCCGCACCTCCTACAGCATTCATTGCAGGTAAATCTGATAATTTTAGTTATTCCACTGGTTGTACTGTTTCAATTCCTAGTTCTTCAACTCAAAATGCTTTATCTGCTCAAATAACCGATGATTATATGGCTTTAATGTCTGCATTGGTATCTTCATATTTTAGAGTGATTACTAGTTCCGTAAGTAACGTAGAATTGACAAATGAGGATTATGATCAGACCGGTTATGATCATTTGGAAGAAATGGATTTGAATTGGCAGTATGCTATTTTGGTTTGAAGAACAACGAAAATTTTTAGCAGAACTGGAAAGAAGAGATTGAATCTAGATAGTAAGATCGGATTGGACAAATCGAAGGTTAAGTGTTAAAATGTTCCGTATATGGACAATTTGCATGAGAATGCCCAAGTTCAATTGATAATAAATTGAAGTCTGGTCAACATGCTCTTTTGGTTGTGTATTCACCAATTCCAGATCAACAAGATAAAAAAGTATCAGATTCTGTTGAAGATAAAATGACAGAAATATTTTGGCATCCAGATGAATTTTCCTGGAATGCAGATTCTGATGTTACAAAACTGTCACATGCTCCTATTACTGTTGCTTTGACAGCTCGTCATGATGATGATAGTATTCTCACTGATTCTGATTCTAATTAAAGCATATCATTGGTCAAAGAGGTTTTGCCAAAGGTCACTGATAACTCAAAGGTCGGAGAATCTAAATGTCTTGAATGTGTGAAGTTACACAACAAGAATGTATGTTTAGAAAGAGATTCTGCATTATCGACTGAAGAGATTGTGGTACTAAAGAAAGAATTGGAAGAATTTCAGAAGAAATATTATGATTTGGTTCATGTTCATGAAGATGTGGTAAAAGAGAAGAATGTTTTGGTTGAAGAGTGTGCAAAGGCAAAAGTTGACGCTAAAGAAGTTGCTGAAGATTTTGAAGCGTTATTCGAAAAGAGTTATCCTGTTCAACAGAAGTATGAACAAGCAAATGCACTTGTTGTTGAATCTGCTGCTACAATTGAGAAACTTCAAACAAAAGTTTCTAAACTTCAAGATTTAAATGTTCTTCTTCGAGATAAGAATGAAGTTTTAACAAAGGATATGGAGATTTTTAAAAAGAAGTGGGAGAAAGTTACAGAAGAAGTCTTAGCTGAATGTGAAATCAGAAAATTGCAGACTTATGAGTACAATGATCTAAATGAAAATTTTATTAAGTCACAAAAAGAGGTGCTTGCTACTCAACAGAAAATTTCTGAATTAAAGCTAGAAATTCTGGAATTACAAAGGCAAGTGAAGAATTGCAATGTATCACCTACTTTGTTGAATTTCTTGTATAATCAGGATCAGATTGAGGATAATTCCAAAGAAAATAATATTCACAAGGTTCCTCCACCGGTGGATTTATCTGAGTTTACTTCTGCTCCTTTTGATCTGAAAGCTGAAATGCTTGATTATTCAAAGTTTGCAACACCAGTCAAGAAAAAGAAGAATAAGTCTAAGAAGAAGGTTACTTTTGCTGAAGCTCCAATATTTGTTTCAAGTTCATCATGTCTGAAAGATGAAAATATTTTTGAAAAAATTGAAAAGTGTTCAAGTTCTTCATTTGAAGAGGTAGTTGCTAAATATTTAGTGCAAGAGAACAAGCTAAAGGAAATTAAAGATCAATTTACTAGAGAAGAAAAAGAAGAGATGCTTCTGGTTCTTAAACTGAGTCTTCAAATATTTCGGGTTTTAAGCACAAAGGTTTGGGATTTGAAATTAAAGATGTTCCTGTTCAAGCTCAGTAGTCGAAAAAGAAAGAGAAAGTGTTGAAGATCAAAACTCAAAATAAATTACCTCCTCAGACGCAACCATTTTTTATTCTAGAGGTTCTTCATCTGAATCGTTAGGTACTTCGCGGAGTCCATCTCCGAGGTATGATTCTTATGATGATTTCTTTGATAATTTTGGTTTCGATCATTAATCTTGTTCCCTAAATTCAAAGAATTTTTCAAAAGGTTTTACATTTCGAGAGAGACTTTTTTATGCATGTTGTCAACCTGGACATCTTGCTGCTGATTGTCCGACGACTGCATATACCCACAACACTGCTAACTATGTGGATAAAAAAAGGTCAAGTTCTTGATGAACCATGGTCTCCAAAAGTCAAATCAAATCGTAAGTCGTCTTGGTTTAAACCAAGTACGCCGATTGATTCTGATTCTGGTTCTGAACAAAAATCAAAATCATTTAAAATATGGAAACCAAAGGTAGTTTCCAAAGCCAACAATGACTATGTGGAAGACACAGGGCGACCCAACGCTGTTGAATTGGGTCGATCCTAAAGCGACTAATATTTTATATGGTGTCAGCAGGTATTTCAGGAAGACCTTTCTGTGATTGGAAAATTGCTTATTGTGAAATATGTGTGATAACTTAATTTCCAAATCATTTTTGTTTTTAAAATACTAAATTGCTAGTATTCGTGTTGGTTGCTTAATTTCTGGTTTGTTTTTCACTCCGTCTCATTTTGAGGGGGAGTTTGTTTTTGAAAATACAAAAAATAGTGTGTTGTTTTTCAAATGGTAAATATAACAATATTAAAAAAATATAGTTTGTCACTTTTACGGAGAGAAATTTGAAAAGACAAAAACAATGAAAAATGCAAAAATCCAAAAACATTGAAAAATGAGAAATTGTATTCCGACATGTTTGGGAAATGATGGTACATTGGTTGACGATGCCCGACTCATGGATAAAATAAGTGAAAAAGCCATAAGACCATTGTTCGATGTGCCAGATAGGCTCGGCAAATCAGAAAGTATACGAATGTGATATACATTAAATCTAATGCTTGACCTAGTGGACAACATCTTGATGCATATTTTAAGATATATCAAGAAAAAGATATGTGAAAAATAAAATGAGAAGTCACTTTGTATACATGTACATTTTGCAAAGATTTAAACTTGTTTGATTTTCTTTATTTTTTCAAACGATCAGACTTTCTTTGCGTATCGGAAGATCGACCTGTTTGTTGTCCATTTGAGGTTCTGCTTTATTTTCTTTGGTGTTCGTATAACTCATCGGACTTTCTCTGCATGTACGAGAGTACCAACCTGATTGTTGTTGGGTTATACAATTTCAACTTGTTTTATTTTCTTATTTTGTTAAATCCGAGGCCTTATCTACGTATCGAAAGATCGATCTTAAGGTAGATGATTTAACGTTCTTATTGCTTTTTGCATGGAACATAGTTGACTGTATCATGAATACAATTACTATGTGTTAAATCACAAGAAAAATCATAAAATGTGATAAGCAAAGTATATCTGAGTATGTCTGATAGTGTGGGATACACTGGTCAATGTAAATATAATCAATACTTTAACATATCCTGATGTTATGAGTATGATTATGGCAGAGTTTATAGTTGGATAAATTATATATTTGCAATCAGCATGGCTTATGTGCTACAATAATCGAAATTGAAGTGTAGTTCAGCATGTTATGTCCAATATGATCCCAAGTCGTGATCTTTCTCATAAAAGACAAAAATAGTGTCTGATTTTGTAATGCATTTACATTTCATATCAAAACTACGAAAAAGATTTTAGGTACGTTTTGATATTAAGGTTTTGAAAAAATCAAAAAGATTTTGGTTCTTATTTCTTTTCGATTGATCAACACGGAATACGAAATCAAATTTCAAAATCATGATATCTTGGAAGTCTCGAAGAGACATTTTGCGCCAAGATTAATTATGTTGGCATGTTTCTAAGTAAAAAGAGAACATCACAACTTCAAGTCTTTTGAAGTTGTTGATAAAAAGTTTACACGCGCTGCAATGTCAAGTATTTGAAATCAGGCTCATCGTCAAGTTAAGGGAGAGTTTGATTGAAGATACAAGTTTATGTGGAAGTTGACACTGCACATGTCGAGGGGGAGTTTATTGATGCATATTCCTAGGTTGTCATGTGAAGTATCGAATACAAGACAAAAGACTTCAAAGATGTGCTGTCCGAACTGAAGGCGAACTGCCATTTCGGAATCACATAAACTTGTCTGAACTGACAGTTCGGATGATCGTGGTTTTGCTTAGATAGTTCAAATATAAATAGCTTTTCTTGTATATAGTATAGAACTTCTGGTCAGATCTTAATTGTGTGTACTCTATGGTTTTTCTATGTGGTTAATACAAGTCCTTTGTATTTACTCATCGTGTTCATACGTTTTACATTGATTTCGATACGATCAAGTAGACGATCCGACGCTCACGAATATACATACAATCTATATATGGATCCTTCTTCTGTTCGGGTTTCTATTACTTGTTAAAATCGGTTTTACCATATCATAACTTTAAGAAAGTAACTTTGTTCCACTGCGTTTTACATTTTAAGAGATTAAAATAACTTTGACAAACCTAACAAAACCCCAACAATGGCATCTAGAGCCGCTTATATGGATGTATGCTTCAAAGAGTTCGTTGGTTAACTCTATAAAAGGTTCGGTTTTGGTCCATTATACCACATAGCCGAAATTTTTGGTCCATGGTTATCCCTTTTGTTTTCAAGATGCTTCACTAACATGCATGTAGTGATCTTGAAAACATTATTTATTTTCTCATTTGGATGACTTGGTTTTTTGGACAACGAAACCCATCATTCGGTTTTGTTTTGGGTCGAAAAACATGTGTTAAAAAGGGGAACCATCCTTTTGTACATATTGTGGATGTATTTTGGTGCATAAGACTAGCATTAACCTTATGATTGTTTGTGGTGAATGGTTGTGTTTGTGTTATGTATTCAATTATTTCAAAGGGTTGTAATATTTACATAGGTTTTTCATGGTTATGTAATTTATTTATCTTTTATTTGGTATGTAAATTAAATAGATTAGGTGTATTTATTTTACTAGAAAAATGTAATAGGTTTTACTTTTGTAAAATGTACAAAGGTGGGTTTTTCGTTTAGGCCAAGGTTACGGACCAAAGGCTCTCGTGGGCCGATTTGCGATTTAAGCCCACTATCCGAAACCCACATATTAGAGGCCCAAAAACCATGAAGACAAAAGGCGTGCGGGGAACACAAACGAGGACGCAACACACTTGAAGCACTCAGATGCGGGATCAAGTAGGAGTTCACCGACACATCACATGTGTTATTTTGTCCTTTAGGAGTGACCTTGGCACACACTTGTTTCGGCCAACAAGTGTTGCTAGTATTGGGCTATGTCTATGCACCTATTATTTATGTTTGTATGGTTGTTTATTTTTGTTGGTTGAATGATATATTAGGATATACATACATAACAAACAATAAACATTAAAAAATTAAAATTGGTTCTTTAAAAGTAATTATCTAAACACTTAATAAAAATGGGTTTTATTAGAAAGTAATAACTTTAAAATAAAAGAGGTTTTATAAAACGAACCATGAAATTTGGATTTCAAAATGTAGAGTACCATGACATTTGAATTCATGTGAATTGCATGGTACATAGAGTTTCCTAAACTAGAATTTTGAAAACTAAAAGACCCTTTTAAAAACATGTTTTAACGTCACCCTTTTATACGACAGTCGATTTACTTGTGAACTCTTTATGGGATAAAGGTCACCTAACCACATTGAGGGAACTTGTGTAGTTGAGGTGAGTTTACCATATTTGTGGGATAAAGGTTACCTAACCACTTGTATAAATAAACTCACACGTGCGTATAAGTAGGACAAACTTGATTTGGAAACCATGTGATCAGGATCACCGAAGCATGGCGGACCAAAGACGTTGATGGGATTAAACATGCCAACTAAACATAAGATGTTTAACCGATCACATACCTCTAGACGTTGCAAAGGGTTGCAATTGTCAAACGTTGACTACCTTGTTAATTTAGATAATGGGATAAATGTCACCTAACCACTATTTAAATGTATTGTTGGATTCTAGGTTTTAAATTATTAATTGTCTATGAGACATAAAAGGGCATAAATAATTTAAATTAAAATTAATATTGATTTCAAAAGTACTAAAACTTGAACTTGTGTTAAATTTTGTAGATGGCCAATAATAATGACGCAAACCCCCCACCCATCCACCACCTATCGTTAAGATCCATACTAGACAAAAATCGTCTCAACCAAGATAACTTTGTGGATTGGTACCGCACTTTGAGAATTGTTCTCAAGCAAGAAAAGAAGTCTTATGTGTTGGACGATCCCATTCCCCATGAACCCGACGAGGAAGAAGTTGAGGCCTACGCCGATTGGGTGAAATACACCGAGGACTCCGTGCAAGTTTCTTGCCTCATGCTAGCAAGCATAATCCCCAAACTCCAAAAGGACTTTGAGAATCATGGGGCATATGACATGATAGCCCAATTGAAGGAAATGTTCCAATAAAAGGCAAGGGTTGAGTGCTTCGAAACGGTTCGAGCACTCCATGCATGTCGTATGGAGGAGTTCCAATCGGTTTCATCTTATGTACTTATGATGTAGAGCCACATTGATCGTCTCGAAATGCTTAATTGTCCCGTTTCAGAAGAGTTTGCTACAGATTGTCAAAGAAGTTTGAGACTTTTGTCTAAAACTACAATATAAATAGTTGGGACAAGACCATCCCCGAGCTTCATGGAATGCTCAAAACGGTCGAGCAAGGGATGGGCAAAACTGTTCTGCTCGTTCTAATGATCAATGAGGGTGGCTGCAAGAAGAGTTCTCGCTCTAGCGCCAAGGCAAATGTTTCCTAAGGGAAAGGGAACGTCAAAGGAAAGGGAAAGGGTAAGAAAGAAATCCTGAAACCGAAGGAAAAGAAGCAAAAGGTTGCTATGAATGATCCATGCTTTGAGTGTGGTGAGATAGGACAATGGAAAAGGAATTGTCCTACCTATCTCAAAGAAGTGAAGGCAAAGAAGGATGCTGGTCAAACCTCAGGTACGATCTTCATGATTGATATTGAGCTTAATGCTATTTCTTCTAACACATGGGTATTAGATACCGGATGTGGAACTCATATTTGTAATTTGTTACAGGGGTTCAAAGGAAATAAGCAATTAAGGAAAGGAGACATTAGTCTCTTCACGGGCAATGAAGCGAAAGTTCAAGTTGAAGCCCAAGGAGACTATCTTTTGGAACTTCCAAATGGTTTGGTAGTTACTTTGAATAATGTATTGTATGCTCCTAGTTTGACTAGGAACATAATTTTCATTTCCCGTTTAAGACATATTGGTTATAATTTTTAAGTTTGTTAACGAAGATATCCATGTTTCTTTGAATGCCGTGTTTTATTTTAAAGCTACGCCTTTAAATGGTATTTATGAATTGGTTCATGAAAACACATTCAATGTACCAGACTAACACCAAGAAACTCAAAAGACTTTTGAGTGAAACCTACATTTGGCATTGCCTCCTTGGCCATATAAATAAGATTCGCATACTAACATTACAAAAGAATGGTATTTTAAAAACAAACGAACATGATTCATTTGATGTATGCAAATCTTGTTTACAAGGTAAAATGACTAAGGCACCTTTTAGTGGGACCACCGAAAGGGCAAAAGATTTTCTAGGGATCATACATTCGGATGTATGTGGACCTTTTAAGCCAAAGGCTAGGAATAGTGAGAGATACTTCATCACCTTTACCGACGATTATAGTCGCTATGGGTATGTGTATTTGTAGGCATACAAGTATGAAGCTTTTGAAATATTCAAAATTTTTAAGAATGAAGTAGAAAATCACTTCAACAAAACAATAAAAGTCATTCATTCGGATAGAGGAGGTGAATACCTAAGTGATGAATTTCAAAGCTATCTTAGGAGTTGTGGGATTGTCTCACAACTCACTCCACCTCGAACACCACAACATAATGGTGTATTGGAGAGGAGGAACCGAACCCTATTAGATATGGTTTGATCTATGATGAGTAGAAGTTCACTACCTTTATCATTTTGGGGTTATGCCTTGCTCTCAGTGGCTCGTATTTTGAATATGGCCCTAACCAAGAAAGTAGAAAGGACACCTTTCGAATTATGGCATGGAAGGGTTCCATCTTTATCATATCTAAAGGTATGCGGGTTATGAAGCATATGTAAAACACGATGCTTCAAACAAACTAGAACCCCGATCCACTAAGTGTATGTTTGTAGGATATGCTAGAGATTCTATAGGATATTACTTCTACAATACAACAAATCAAAAAGTATTTATTGCTAGAAATGCTGTATTCTTGGAAACTAAGTTTATTATGGAAGAAACTAGTGTTAGAATTGTGGAACTTGATGAGGATCAAGAACCACAGGCCGATACACGTTTGGTTGATACTAGCCCTCAACAAAAGGTTGTTAAAGATGATCAAATGGTTGATCAAGACACACGTAACGTTCGTAGATTTGGTAGAACTAGTAATCCACCCGAAAGATATGGATTTTTCATGGATGGACGCTATGTGGTAGATTCTGATGAACCAACCACATACCATGATGCAATGTTCAAGTCTGATTCGAAAAAATGGTTGGAAGCCATGAACGTTGAGATGCATGGTAACTTGGACACTTTTAAAGCTCGACTTGTAGCAAAAGGTTTCACTCAAACTCAACGGGTTCACTATGATGAAACTTTCTCACCCGTGGCAATGCTAAATTCGATTAGAATAATGTTTGCCATAGCCACATACTATAATTATGAGATATGGCAAATGGATGTTAAAATGGCTTTCCTAAATGGATATCTTGATGAAGATGTCTATATGGCTCAGCCTGAAGGTTTTGTGGATCCAAAACATCCTAATAATGTGTGCAAGTTAAAGAAATCAATTTATGGATTAAAACAAGTATCAGGGAGTTGGAATCACAGTTTTGATAAAGAAATTGAGAAATTTGGGTTCAATAAGAACGCTGATGAAGATTGTGTGTACAAGAAGGCTAGTGAGAGCATCATCACTTTTCTAGTGTTATATGTCGATGACATTGTATTATTTGGAAATGACATTCCACCATGAAAGGTGTAAAATCCTGGCTTGGAAGTTGCTTTTCCATCAAGGATCTAGGTGAAGCCGCCTATATTTTGGGAATAAAGATTCACAGGGATAGATCAAGGCGCTTGATAGGTTTGAATCAAAGCGCTTGATAGGTTTGAATCAAAGCGCATACATAGATAAGATCTTGAAAAGGTTCTAGATGGAAAACTCTAAGAGAGGTTTGGTACCTATTTAGAGAGGGACTATATTGAGCACGTCTCAATGTCTAAGCTCAAGGGATGAGCAAGATAGAATGAGTGGAGTCCCATATGCGTCTGCTATAGGATCCATCATATATGTTATGATATGCACTAAACCGGACGTGTCATGCGCTTTAAGCATGACAAGCAGATACCAGCAAAATCCAGGTGATAGTCATTGGATGGCTGTCAAGAGCATATTGGAGTATCTTAGGAGGACTAAAGATATGTTTCTAATATATGGATCTGGTGAGGAGGAACTCGAAGTAAAGGGTTACACGGATGCGAGCTTCCAAACGGATCGAGATGATTCTCGATAACAATCGGGGTACATCTTCATTATGAATGGAGGAGCCGTCTCTTAGAAGAACTCAAAACAAGAGGTGGTTGCATTGTTCAGTACGGAATCAGAATACGTCGCCACTTCTTTGGCCGCACAAGAAGCCGCGTGGTTGAAGAAATTCCTTGCCGAGCTAGGGGTTATTTCTACTATTCAAGAACCCCTAGAGATTCTTTGTGATAACACGGGTGTGATTGCTCAAATCAAGGAACCCCGTGATCATCAAAAGACGAGGCACATTGAGTGGAAATTTATCTACATAAGGGATGAAGTTAAAAAGGGAAAGATATGTATTCGCAAAGTTCACACCGATCAAAGCATTGCGGATCCACTCACGAAGCTCCTAGAACGGCCAAAGCATGAGCGTGACACTTGTGCCATGGGACGTCGATATTCTAGTGATCAGAATTAATAAAGTTTTGTGTTTGGATATCAGAATGATTGTCATTTTGATACATTTATATGATTATGGTATTTTCATTTAAACTGTGTTATGTTCCATTTTAGCAAGTTTAAATCCAAGAATAAATTGATTATTCTAAACGTCTGTAGTCAGTAATATTTGTGGGAACAAATATGAGGGTAAGACTATTATGAACTTGGATTGGTGGATATTCATACAGTATGAATATAGAGCAATTGGATGCTGCCAAAGTTCATAGATATTTGTGGGATACAAATATTGGACTAGTTCGCTCTCAAGACTTACTACATGGAATCTTTGTGATTGATCATAAGTAATCTTGAGTAAAGGCGAATATCATAGTATTCTCTGACCTAAGATACATATTTGGTCTTGATATTCAACGAATATTGTGCTTTGACTTAGTTCTTCGTTGTCCTGAAACATGGCAGTACATAAGGATAAGCTCAAGCACAATACTAGGTGATTGTGATGACTTTAAGAAAGTAACTTTGTTCCACTGCGTCTTACATTTTAAGAGATTAAAATGACTTTGACAAACCTAAAGGTTCGTCCAAGACATTAGTTCGCTATTACTTCCATTTTGCAGGATTTTTCGGTTCGTTCAAAAGGTTTCCGGTTTGCTAATCAACTTGTTTGATTTACTCGGTTCATTTGATTTTCTTCAATTCGGATAAAGACTTATTCGATTCGCTAGGTAGAATATCATTAAAGTTCAATATGTCCGATTTCCAAGCATTTGCGACTATGAAAAAGACAATGCAAGCAATGCTCAATTATGATAGTGAAATTGGAACAAGTCAAAATGATCCCAAGTCGGTGCAATTAGAAGATTATCATAATTGGAAACAACGATTTTCAACTTATATCAGTACTAATGATATTGATCTATGGATTCCGATTGAACGTGATTATAATCGTCCAAAGGATGCTGGAGCGGAAGCTAAAGAGTTAAAAGATTTTACATCTACAGAAAGAAAAAGTTAAGAACTTGAAAAGAAAGCTTATGGATATCTTACCATGGCATTGTCGAAAGATTTATTGCATCAGGTCAACACTTGTACAAAATCTAAAACGTTATGGGATGCTCTAGCTTTAAGATGTGAAGGCAATGATCATTTTAAAAAGAGCAGAAGAAAGGTCTTGAACAAAGAATTTGATGATTTTCAACATTATGATAAGGAAAATATTACTACTCTAGTATCACGGTTTTCACATCTAATCAGTGAATTGAAGGTAGATATGGAAAAGAAAGAGGAGGAATTGAAAGAAAAGTTGCTGGAAGCATTACCTGAAAAGTAGGAGAATTATGTTTTATTGCTTACTCATGATAAAGAATTTTCAACGTTATCATTTCAAGCTTTGACAAGTAAACTACAAGCGAGGGATAAATCATGCTTTGACAAGTAAACTAAAAGCGAGGGATAAATTAATTGCTCAATACAAAATCCTTAATTGTATCATGGTCAGAATTCAGCAAGTATAAATACAAATTCTAAACCAATTGGTTTTGGTTTAACACCAACAACAACATTTTCTGCTAAGGTAGCTGATGAATATATGGAATTATTTTCTACAATGATGTCATCATATTTTGGTGTACTTAATGTAAGTATATCTTTCGCGGATAAGATTGAAGAAGATTATGATCAAATCGGTCTAGATAATCATGAACATATGGATTTGAACTGGCAAGCTGCTATCCTAGTTAGAAGAATGAAAAGATTTTTAAAAAGAACGGGAAGAAAATATACTAATCCAGAAGCAAACATTGGTCTTGATAAATCCAAACTAAAATGTTACAAATCGTTTTGCTTTGGATTGTGTAGGTCCTGAAACAACAACTAATCACGATATTTTAATCACAAACGAGTGCGGAATCCTCGTAGGTGATTGATTCAAGATAGAGAAGAGAAGAAACACGAAGAATACGATGATTAAGCGCTAACAACTTGATCTTTGCACACAAGAAACCTTGTCGGGTACAAAACAAGAAATCGTAAACTTGAACTCTCTCTCTAGTTTATGATTACGATCATAAACACCTCCCTGGCTCTCCTCTCAATCATAAACTCGCAGACCCTAATGAGGAGGTCAAGTGGGGTTTATATAGGCACCCCAATGGGTTTACTATTGGGCCCCTTGTGGATCATAAACCCAATAGTAAACCCAAACCCAATCATAAACTAGCCTAAATACAATAGCAAACTAGCCTATGATTCTAATGAAACCCTCTAAGCCCAGCCCAACTTATTTAATATTACAAGCCTCATAATCTAGCCTCTACAATCTTCCCCTAGGCTTGTGATATTAAAAGTCTTCGATCTTTAAACTTCGTCTTCTTGACTGGCTGGCATGGATGTTGATGAAGATTCTTTCCGCAGAAATCTTCAATGGGTTTCAAGACGGGCACTTGGGACTTCCTCTTGATCAGCATCAGCTTGAACTTCTTGAAATGAACAAGCAATGAAATGGAGGACTCTCATTGACTTGCTTCTTGAAAGAACTGGTTCTTGCTGAATCTTCGGTAACTGTCTTGAATCTCTAAAACAATTAGAGGTTAAATTTTGAAAAACCTCTAACTGTGAAGAACTTGATTGTTGAACTTCAAACTTCATGAACTCTCCCATACTCGAGTTCCCTTCGGATAATACTTATTATCCCATCGCATAATACTTATTATCCCATATTATCTTCGAGTTCCCTTCAGATACTCTGATACCAGAGTATGGGATAATAAGTATTATCCGAAGGGAACTCGAGGATGATACTTATTATCTAATGGAAAAGATTTCCTCCGTCAGATCTTGACAAATTTTTAGGGGAAGGAGGGAGGATAATAAGTATTATCCGAAGGGAACTCGAGGATGATACTTATTATCTAATGAAAAGACTTCCATAATACATAGTATCTGAAGGGAACTCGAAGATAATATGTATTATCTCAGGGGAAGTCCTTAGCTGAGGGGAAGTTATCAGCTAAGGGGAAGTCTTTAGAGGTCTTGGGTTCAGGGGAAGTTTTATAGAAAACCCGTAATCTATATAAGGGTTTTTGGTTAAAATTATGTTAATTTGAATCAACAGAACAGATGATAATTACCTCTTAACCCAAAGACCAGTCATCAAATGTCTCGTGGAGTATATTTTTTTTTCATAGCTGTGTTAGACAGGTTGATGATAGAAAGATGTTGCTACTGCTCAAGTTAAAGAACCAGCCAGACAAGACTTCCATCTGAAAAGCAACTATTCAGGGGAAGTTGTTGGTGTCTTTACAAGTATCCAAAAGCTTCAAAAAAAAAAAAAATACTCCACCAGACATTTGATGACTGGTCTTTGGGTTAGGAGGTAATTACCATCTGTTCAGTTGATTCAAATTAACATAACTTTAACCAAAAACCCTAATATAGATTACGGGTTTTCTATAAAACTTCCCCTGAACCCAAGACCTCTAAAGACTTCCCCTTAGCTGATAACTTCCCCTCAGCTAAGGACTTCCCCTGAGATAATACATATTATCTTCGAGTTCCCTTCAGATACTATGTATTATGGAAGTATTTTCATTAGATAATAAGTATCATCCTCGAGTTCCCTTCGGATAATACTTATTATCCTCCCTCCTTCCCCCTAAAAATTTGTCAAGATCTGATGGAGGAAATCTTTTCCATTAGATAATAAGTATCATCCTCGAGTTCCCTTTGGATAATACTTATTATCCCATACTCATGGAGGAAATCTTTTCCATTAGATAATAAGTATCATCCTCGAGTTCCCTTCGGATGATACTTATTATCCCATACTAAAAAAAATTGAAGATTTGAAGATTTGAAGATTTGAAGATTTAAAGACCAGTCATCAAATGTCTTGATTGTTGAATTTCAAACTTCATGAACTCTGACTGCTCTCTGAATCAGTTTCTTTTTCAAAGATTGACTTGAAATCTTCAGCTTCCCCTAAACTTGTGAGCATTTTCTTTGAAAAACTTTTGAAGCTTTTGGATACTTGTAAAGACACCAACAACTTCCCCTCAACAGTTGCTTTTCAGATGGAAGTCTTGTCTGGCTGGTTCTTTAACTTGAGCAGTAGCAACATCTTTCTATCATCATCCTGTCTAACACAGCTATGAAAAAAAAAATATACTCCACCAGACATTTGATGACTAGTCTTTGGGTTAGGAGGTAATTATCATCTGTTCAGTTGATTCAAATTTGTCAAGATCTGACGGAGGAAATCTTTTCTATTAGATAATAAGTATCATCCTCGAGTTCCCTTCGGATAATACTTATTATCCCATACTCCTTCCCCTAAAAATTTGTCAAGATCTGTCGGGGGCATATTGTCATGCATTAAAACCCATGAAAAACACATTTTGACTTCTCAAATCGACCTGGCCAAGACGAAAACACACCAAAAAGAAATTAACGACTCACACACGAGAGATATAAACTAAACAAATACTTACCAAACCAAACATGACAAAGTTTACAAGGGATCAAACCGTATGAATCTGACTGAGGAACCCTTTTCAGCTTCAGTTACTTAACTAGTCCAGGTGATTGCCGGTATGTTTGTCCGCTTTAAACTCAAACCCGTTTAATCCCAATCGAATGCGTCATGTTTAATATAGTACAATATTACCATCATGTTTAATTGTCCCCACACCCAAGCGTACACAGCAAAACCTACCCAACCTCAGAGTTTATTGAGGATTCACAAACCCCCAGCTTGAGGAACCATGCAACACCGTTATGACTACCACTTATTTCATTAACCATCAGTTGCTGATCAGGTCGGCCGCTAAGCACGCAAAGAAGACCAACTGAGTGATTATTTATTCTCTTTTCTTTTTTATTTCTTTTTCCATTTTTTTTCTCATTTCTTTTTCTCATGTGGTGTAGTCATAACAGTAGAAACATGGCGTGTGAGAGAGTGAATACTAGGTATAATTACCACTCTCAACCCGTTTTTGCTGGGACTCAGTCTTTTAAACCATGCAACCTGGGATGGGAAACTAAACATATATATCTTTTAAGTTCACTGCACTTTCATTGGAGGTCATAAGTTTATGTCGAGCCTACCGAGCATATCACCGTGGAGCTTGCCTTTCACTTCCGCCTTACGCGTGTCAGCCATCTCCAACCCGGACATTCATTTTACTTCCCCTAAACTTCTCAAAAACAAGACACAAACAATTAAAAATTGAAAAGCACACTATTTTTGAGGGGTCAACTTTTTCTTCATCTTTACATTTCTTCCCCTTGCTTTTTGATTTTTAATGTCACAATCTTGTGAACATCATTTTTCAGTTTTTTTTTATTTTTATTTTTTATTTTATTTTTTTTAAATTAAAACACACAAACACACTTAAAAGAACAAAACACAAAATTTTGCAGACATCTGGCCAAGCTAACTTTCAAAGTATTGATTTGAAAATTTTGAGAAAATTGGGTTTCATGACATGCACACTTCATTGCATTTGAAGTCAAACACATAATCAATCAACAGCTTAATTGAAACTTTAATGAAATAGGTTTGACTCAAAAGACCCTTTGTTGCCTCATCATTCAAACAACCAAGTTAAGAACAGTACCTTTCATGCTGATTTTGACCTTTTACCTCTCAATGAGACATACCTTCCATTTATAGATTACTTGACATGACATGAAGATACGTCTCCTAAACTGTGCCTGGAACAATCACTTATCAACAAACAAATTAGTAATTAAAAATGTTAGTGATAATCCTCCATGATCATTCCTGCACAGAGTGAGAGATTAGTTAGCCATTGGTACCCAGGCCATTGTTTTTCTGGGTACACCTGAGGAATCAATAAAGGATACTTCTTGTAAGAACATCCCCTTTGAAAAATCAGGAAGTTGGGATGGAGCTTCCTTGATTTTTGGTTTCCAAATTCCAGGTGATTGAACATTTGTTTTAGTCACCTTTGGAGTTGTGACCTTAGGTATTTCAACCTTCTTCGTTTTAGATTCACTTTTCAAAACAGTTTTTGTTTTAGTCACCTTTTGAGTTGTGACTTTAGGTATTTCAACCTTTTGCATTTTAGAATCATTTTTGAAAACAGTTTTAGTTACCTTGGGAGGGGTAACCTTGGGTTTTTCAGACTTTGTTTGTTTTTGAAAATGGTTTCTTCACCTGTTTTTGGAAATTTTGGTAACTTGGAAAGCTGTTGTTTTGATTTAAAGATTTTCTTTCAGCTTTGGCAGCACCCCAATGTTGATCAGAGGGTTTAACCTTAGGAGTAACAGTCTTCATTGCCTTAGGTTTTTCCACCTTCATGGGCTTAGACTTTACAGACTCCTGAGATGAAACCCTTTGACTTTTCGGAAAATAGGGTTCATAGGGGCGATAAAGACAGTTTCTAGCAATATGACCAGCGATGCCACAATTAAAACAAGTCTGCTTCTTTAGATAGAAGTCAGACGTGTACCCATTTGTCTTTGGTGGCTGATATGGAGCTGGTTTGCCTTGTGTCTGCTTCTTTGCTTTGACTGCAGCTTCAGATTTGACTTTCTGCTGGTTTGTCGAAGCCTGTGTCGAACCTGTCTTTACTGTCTTTATGCTTCCTTGATTCTTTGACGTTGAAGCACCATTCTTGCAATTACAACAGCAACTGCATGATCCAACTGAAGAAATGGGAAACACAGCTACTCCCTTGAGTTTTTCATTCTTCACTCCAGCTTTTGGTTTCATGCTTGGATGCTTGATTGTGATCTTTGGCCTCTCAACTTTAGGTTCGCTTATCACTCCATCGGTTATACCCTTGAACTTGGAGGAGAAGGACGGTAATTCATATCCTACATCTGGTTCTTGGTCAAACATTGATCCAGATGTCATAAAGATCTTCCCCTCAGGGTGTGTCGTTAAGATCACCTTTTCCCGTTTCACTTCATCAACAACCTTGAAGTATGGAGTCTCAATTTTAGGATACTGTTTCAGCTTTATCTCCGACACAGAAGCTTTGGCCTCATTCTTAGTCACATCATTAACTCCACTTTTACTTGTACCAGCATCATCAGACTTGGAGCTATGACATCTGTTATACTCCTGGCACTCAGCATCATCTCTTGATACGTCCTCTATTCTCCCTTCACCATATGTCATGTTTGCCTCGTTGTCTATTTCCTCTTGAGTCAATGGTGTAGTTCCAATCAAGACACTATCAATAGGAGGAGCAGATTCTTTATAATCAGATTTGGTTCGTTCAACTTGATCCTCACTAAGAAGTATTCCTATAATGTCTCTGGGAACTGGTGGAGGAATGATGTTGTTTGCAGACAGAGACTTATCAGACTTTTCTGACCCAAACTCAGTTTTATCTTTCCCAACTTGACCAGTCACGACAGCATGTGACAATTCCTTTCCAGCATCGAGCATTCGCTTATTTCTTTCCTGATTGCAATCATACTTGACCTTCAGCTCATCAAATATTTGTTGCAGTTCAGTTAATTTCTGTGTAAGCTCAGATATCTCAATCCTAGCCCGATCATATAAGATAGTCTTCTCCGTTGCTAGCTTCTGATATTTCTCAATGTCTCGTTTCTGAGCTTTTACCTTCTCCTCTTTCTTTTGCCATCTACCCTTAAAAGAACTCCTCTCGCATTTTGTCTCAAATAATTCTATCTGATAATTTTTACAAATTTGCCTAAGTCCAGGAATTATACGAGCACAAGTGGGATTGGGACATATCTCAGTTTTGTCAACTTCATCTGTGAAATCATATTTGTCCTCAACTATATTCTTTTCTTCAACCACTGAACTCATTATGCAGCTTCTGAAAATTTTGAAAAATCAGCAAAAACGGCAAAATCACTATTCAAAGAATAGTGTCAGAAACTTAAAACTGAAAAACGGAGGCCTTCGGAGTGGAATTTGGGGGTCCAAATGAGCTCCCCTAGACGTTAGTCTAGGGTAATTCTGGGGCTCAGTGTCACGAACGTCGTGTTAAAATTTGAGCTTCTAACTCCAAACGAGTCAAAAGTTATGTCCGTTTCCGTGAAAGTGTGAAATAGTGACTTTTTGCCGTAAACTAGTTTCCGATCGTAAACAGTGATCGTAAACACCCCCGAGTCGTAAACCCAATCGTAAGCACAGTGGGAATCGCAAACACGCTCCGGGTCGTAGACTCCAATAGTAAACTCCGATAGTAAACTCCGATAGTAAACTCCGATAGTAAACTCCGATAGTCTTCAAACCTTCAAACCTTCAAATCTTCAAATCTTCAAATCTTCAAATCTTCAAATCTTCAAATCTTCAAACCTTCAAACCTTCAAACCTTCAAATCTTCAAATCTTCAAATCTTCAAATCTTCAAATCTTCAAATCTTCAAATCTTCAAATCTTCAAATCTTCAAATCTTCAAATCTTCAAATCTTCAAATCTTCAAATCTTCAAATCTTCAAATCTTCAAATCTTTAAATCTTCAAATCTTCAAATCTTCAAATCTTTGATTTTTTTTTGAGTATGGGATATTAAGTATTATCCGAAGGGAACTCGAGGATGATACTTATTATCTAATGGAAAAGATTTCCTCCGTCAGATCTTGACAAATTTTTAGGGGAAGGAGGGAGGATAATAAGTATTATCCGAAGGGAACTCGAGGATGATACTTATTATCTAATGAAAAGACTTCCATAATACATAGTATCTGAAGGGAACTCGAAGATAATATGTATTATCTCAGGGGAAGTCCTTAGCTGAGGGGAAGTTATCAGCTAAGGGGAAGTCTTTAGAGGTCTTGGGTTCATGGGAAGTTTTATAGAAAACCCGTAATCTATATTAGGGTTTTTGGTTAAAATTATGTTAATTTGAATCAACTGAACAGATGATAATTACCTCCTAACCCAAAGACCAATCATCAAATGTCTGGTGGAGTATATATATATATATATATATATATATATATATATATATATATATATATATATATATATTTAAACGCTTGAATCCAATACCGTGAGAACCTCGAATCTGTGATTCTTGGCTCTGATACCAATTGTAGGTCCTGAAACAACAACTAATCATGATATTTTAATCACAAACGAGTGCGGAATCCTTGTAGGTGATTGATTCAAGATAGAGAAGAGAAGAAACACGAAGAATACGATGATTAAACGCTAACAACTTGATCTTTGCACACAAGAAACCTTGTCGGGTAACAAGAAATCGTAAACTTGAACTCTCTCTCTAGTTTATGATTACGATCATAAACACCTCATTGGCTCTCCTCTCAATCATAAACTCGCAGCCCCTAATGAGGAGGTCAAGTGGGGTTTATATAGGCACCCCAATGGGTTTACTATTGGGCCCCTTGTGGATCATAAACCCAATAGTAAACCCGAACCCAATCATAAACTAGCCTAAATACAATAGCAAACTAGCCTATGATTCTAATGAAACTCTCTAAGCCAAGCCCAACTTATTTAATATTACAAGCCTCATAATCTAGCCTCTACAGATTGTTAACTCTAATTGCATGAGCTATGGATTGTCTACTTGGTCATATTGAAATCAATGTTTAACGAGTTGTAAACAATTGGAACACGATGTAAATATAATAGAATTGTATTGCTTAAGCTTTCAGAGTACACACAGAAAACACACACAAATCTCATCTGAAAGTTACAAAAAAACTGAACAAGACAAGCTATTTATAGTTGTACATATATGCCCAAACATGAAACCATCCAAACTGTAAGTCCGGGTCAGTTCGTGTGCACCCGAACGGCCAGTTCGGGTCACTTCGAACATATGTAATCTTGAGCCAGTTGTCTTGTACTAGATATTTCACACGACGACCAAGAACATGCTCTAACAAACTCCCCCTCGACGTGTGCAGAATCTTCATATAAATTCGTATCTTCAATCAAACTCCCCTTCAACTTGATGGTTGAATACTTGACATTGCAGCACGTGTAATCTTTTTATCAACAACTTCTGAAGACTTGAATTTGCGATATTCTCTTCCACTTAGTACCTGCTAACACAAAATAATCTTAGCGCAAAACGTCTCTTCGAGACTCCAAGATATTCAAAATTTGAAATTTGAAGTGTATCACGTGTTGATCAGCCCAAAACAAATAAGAAACAAAATCTTTTTGATTTTTCAAAACTTTATATCAAAACACACCTAAAATCTTTTTGATATTTTCTTGATAATGAAAAGTAAATGCAGTACTAAATCAGACACTATTTTTGTCTTTTGCAAGAAAGATCACGACTTGGGATCATATTGGTCATAACATGCTAAACTACAATTCAATTTCGATTATTGTAGCACATAAGCCATGTCGATTGTAGATATAGTTTGTCCATCTTTAAAATTATGCACAACCATACTCATAACATCTGGATATGTTAAGGTATTGATTAGATTAGCATTGACCAGTGTACCCCACACTATCAGACATACTCAGATATGCTTTTGCTTGTCACACTTTGTAATTTCACTTGTGATTTAACACATAGTGAATGAATTCATGATATAGTCAACTGTGTTCCATGCAAAAAGAAATAAGAACGTTAAATCGTCTACCTTAAGGTCGATCTTTCAATACGCAGATAAGGTCTCAGATTTAACAAAATAAGAAAATAAAAACAAGTTGAAATTGTATAACTCAACAACAATCAGGTCGGTACTCTCGTATACGCAGAGAAAGTCCGATGAGTTACACGAAAAAACAAGAAAATAAAGCAGAACCTCAAACGAACAACAATCAGGTCGATCTTTTGATATGCAAAAAAGTTCGCTCATTTGAGAAAATAAAGAAAATCAAACAAGTTTAAATCTTTACAAAATGAACACATGTATACACAGTGACTTCTTATTTTCTTTTAACATATCTTTTTCTTGATATATCATGAGATATGCATCAAGATATTGTCCACTAGGTCAAGCATCAGATTTAGTGTATATCATATTTGTGTACTTTATGATTTGCCGAGCCTACCTAGCACATCGAACAATGGTCTTATGGCTTTTTCATCTAGTTTATCCACGAGTCAGACATCGTTAGCCAATGTACCATCATTTCCCAATTATGTCGGATTAATTTCTCATTTTTCAATGTTTTGTCTTTTCGAATTTCTCCCCCTAAAAATGACAAACTCTATTTTTTAGATTTTCATTTTTACCATTTGCAAAACAACACACTATTTTTATATTTTTTAAAGAAACAAACTCCCCCTCAAAAGGAGACGGAGTGAAAAACAAAGAAAATTGATCAACCAGCACGAATACTTGCAGTTTAGTATTTGGAAAACACAGGATTTTGAAAAAGAGTTAGAAATTCATTTTAAGTTAAAACATAGATATTCCACTATCAGCAATTATTCAACTACCAATAGGTCTTTTTCAAATACCTGCTACACCAAATAAAACATTAGTCGCTTTGGGATGGACCCGATTCAACAGCGTCGGGTCGCCCGGTGTCTTCCACGTAGTCTTTGTTGTTGGCCTTGGAAACACTCTTTGGTTTCCAAATCAAATGTGACGCCCGGCCCCTTCTGGGCCGGTGCCAGGTCGTCGGATTTACTCATCAAAACATGATTTAATCGAAGATCACAAAAATAGGGGATATTAAAACTCTTATTTATTAACAACGACGATTCTTACAGTGGAAGCAAAAACGTAACATACGATATATTAAACATAAGGTAAACTAAAACATAAGATAAGTTATTCCAGCAACCAGCGTCTTCATCGTCTCCTCCTAGAGCGTAATCGAAGCTTGACCCATAGGTGCATCAGAACCTAGCATACATACTTTTAAAAAAGTCAACTTATGCTGGTGAGTTCTACTGTTTAGTTCAAGAACCGTTTTAAGTGCTTACCTGGTTTTCACAACACATATGGCACACATAATTTCTAACACATAATTACTATGATGATATATCCTATCATTTTAACCATGACCCTAAGCTTTACTTCTAGGTCACTATCTTTAACCAACTATTTTGGTTCTCTATGAAGAGTCCGCCCACCACTGCACACTCCGTCCCATCTCGGAGGATAGTTATTACAATGGCCCAATGCAGCTCCGTCCGTACACGGTTCCCTAATCCACCACTATGGGAAAGTAGCGTCTCTTCATTCTTCATCTCTTTCAAAAGGTTCGCCTGCCACTGCAATCGTCATCCTACCTTGTCGTAAGATAGCTTTCATTATGTCCGACTACCGTTCTGTCCGTACACGGTTCCCTAAGCCACCACTATGGGGAAGCAGCGACCCTTCGTCTTTAGTAGCAACACATGCTCTAATTCTAATAAGTCATATTAGTCATGCTTAACTTTATTAAGTCATTTTGTCATCTTAATGACTTAGTTACCGATCATGTATACTACCAACCCCTAGTTAAATAACCAAATGCTTTAGGTTTGTTATTAAACAGTGATAAGGCATTCGTATACTACAAAAAATGAACATTTTTTGCTAAGGTAGCTGATGAATATATGGAATTATTTTCTACAATGATGTCATCATATTATGGTGTACTTAATGTAAGTATATCTTGCGCGGATAAGACTGAAGAGCACACTTTCAATATACCGGGTAACTTATACTACTATGTATATATATAGGATGTACCAGTGGCGTATCCACCACATATTAATATAAGCAAATGCATCACATGTTCTCATATAATCATACATATTCACTAAACGTTTACTAACAATTCCCTTTTCACTTGGCTACCTAATTTCAAAGCAAGTATATACACATCACATTATAATCAACATAATTGCATAACACGTATAAGCAATTCAGTAACAATTTCATCATATAACACGTATATATCAAGTCACAATTATCTTGAATATATTTTCAGAAGTATTGTATGTATACCAACCCGAAAACATTTAAAACATTAAAACATTTAAAAGTGGGCTTGTAGAAACTCACCTAATATAGTCCACATTTAACCTAATCGCGTATCAGTTCGCATTAATGTAGGGTTATTATAAATAATACCTATGTTTATCTATATCTTATTATCTTAATAACATTTTATTAGGGTTTATCTCTTTTAAGGCCAAAATGACCAAAATGCCCTTATAGGCATATAACCTTTTTATTGATTATATGAAGACGTGTATTCCTATAAGTAAATGCTCATCACAGGATCGCCCAGTGAGGTATGCTAGTTCCCAGTTAGGATTTATGCGACACCCTCGCTTTGCCAGAAACCTCAGTGTACAGGCGCTTACCCTTCCGGTCCACACAAACTTCTAAATATCTGATTAACTCGGTACCTTTAATACTTAACTATTTATAAAATTTAAACTCATATATAATTAATATATATAAACATGTTATAAGACCAAAACTCAAGTCCCCATACCCTTCGGATTATTTATATTAATTATCTATATTTAGAAACCCTAATTTCACGTATTTCTCATTTTATTATCAAAACTCATTTTTATTTTAAACAAACTTAGAATATTATCCATTATAACATATTATAATATGCTTTAAAATATCAAAGCTTAGTTCGACACTGTTTACTCAATTTCGGCAGAACAACATTATGAAAACCCTAATTTTGACCCGTTAACAAAACCATTACCAAACCTTTTCCAATTTTAAAATAAACTTTGGGCTTTCTTAAAACACATTATTTAGGATTACATACAAAAATTCAGACCCTAATTCCAACCCGATTACCCAATTTTGACAAAATAAGCTCAAGAACCCTAATTTCAACACATTTTTAGAAAACATACTTAGAAATCAATTTAGCCAAAACTAAAAGAGGTTATTTTAGACCTTATCTAATAATGGTTGACTGCAGAAACTCAGCTCCTGAATCCTTCTGGTTTGTTCGTATTCAACTGATGAACTTTCTGGGCGGGTTTAGGGTTTTTGAATGAAGAATCAGTGAATTGGTGCAGATTTTTGATGAATTCAAGGTCCTATTTATACTATCAGTTGCAAAATATGATTCCTATACGTACTAGGGTGACTCAGGGTGCAAAAACGACGCGTATGGAGGTCAATTGGTCAAGATCTTGGGCTGCAAGTCGCAAAAATAAAGTGCTGGACGAATTCTGGCAAGAAACGGCTCGCGGTATGCGAAGAAGGCTTCGTGGTACGCGAAGCAAGTTTGGCAGAATGACAGTTTTGGTTCCCGAACCTTTTTAATTGCATTTAATCCCCCAGATTTCTACCGAATTGTTATTTTATGCTCTAAAACACTTAAGGGTATATTTCTAAAGGTTTCTAAGACTCGGGATACGTTCGATTATATACATATACATACGTATATATATTTACACAAATTACACTTTTAGTCGCCCAACTTCTATTTAATGCATATTAACCCTTTATCTTTCCGTGTAACTATTATTTAAAGTCCTAAAACATTCCTAAATATATTTCTAACATTCTTGAGGTTTCGGTTACGTATAATGAGGAGTATAATTAAATATATTTCTAACTTGAGACGCCCGGCCCCTTGCGGGCAGGTCCCACCTCATCGGATTTACTCATCAACACATGATTTAATCAGAGATCACAAAAATAGGGGAAATGAAAACATATATTTATTAACAACGTTGATTCTTACAGCGGAAGCATAAACATAACATACGATATATTAAACATAAGGTAAACTAAAACATAAGATAAGTTATTCCAGCAACCAGCGTCTTCACCGTCTCCTCCTATATCGTATTCGAAGCTTAACCCATAGGTGCATCAGAACCTAGCATACATACTTTTAAAAAGGTCACCTTATGCTGCTGAGTTCTACTGTTTATTCAAGAACCGTTTTAAGTGCTTACCTGGTTTTCACAACACATATATATCACACATAATTTCTAACACATAATTAATATGATAATATATCCTATCATATTAACCATGACCCTATGCTTAACTTCTAGGTCACTATCTTTAACCAACTATTTTGGTTATCAATGAAAAGTCCGCCCACCACTGCACACTCCGTCCCATCTCAAAGGATAGTTATTACAATGGCCCAATGCAGCTCTATCCGTACACGGTTCCCTAAGCCACCACTATGGGGGAAGTAGCGTTTCTTCATTCTTTATCTCCTTCGAAAGGTTCGCCCGCCACTACAATCATCATCTTACCTTGTCGTAAGATAGCTTTTGCGATGTCCGACTGCCGCTGCGTCCGTACACGGTTCCCTAAACGACCACTATGGGGAAGCAGCGACCCTTCGTCTTTAGCAGCAACACATGCTCTAATTCTAATAAGTCATATTAGCAACTCATGCTTTAACTTTATTAGGTCATTTTCTCATCTTAATGACTTAGTTACCGATCATGTATACTACCTACCCCTAGTTAAATAACTAGATGCTTTAGGTTTATTATTAAATAGTGATAAGGCATTCATATACTGCAACAAATGAACATCCCCCAATTTACCGTAGGTGTATGTATATAGGATGTACCAACGGAGTATCCTCCACACTTTCAATATACTGGGTAACTTATATTACTATGTATATGTTAGAGCACATTCTTATGCTATGATGTGTCTCGTGTATTGTATCTATGTGAGCATGTCTAACTATTAATTGTAGTGACAATATCATTGGTGCCGTACCGAATGGTACGCCGGACCATATGATACGTCCGTACTAGATGGTGGACCATTTGGTACATAGGCTGTTTAGTCACTAAGTATAAATTGGTTCGTGTTAGAATGTGCAGGACAACTAGTGGAGAACTTCTGTCATTCTACACCTTTCTGTGTGTGTTTCTAGAGAGAGAAACTAGAGAGTCTTCTTTGTATCTTCAAGTGATCAATAAGAATTCTCTTATTTACATCCGTGTTTACCATGATTGATTGATACACGCAGTACTAAGATCATATCTCGGTTTTACAAGTGGTATCAGAGTATTTGGTTGCTCTACTGCTGTGTTTTTGATCCATTTTCGGATTTATAGAGAGAGAAAGTGTGGGTTTTCTTCATTTTTCATCAAATTCTTCAAATTCCAAGTGTTTCCGAGGTAAAAAATGATTTCTGATTGTTCCTAGTGAGTTTTCGCACCTTTCTAAAGCAAATTCAAGTCCAAATTGTCAAAATTCATGAAAATTCGTCAAATTCAGCGTGGTACGTTTCTGGTCCGCCTCAAGAAAATCTGGTCTGTCACTGGTCCGTCGCTGGTCTGCCGCTGGTCCGCTAGGCAATCTTCAAGTTGGTCCGTGGCAGTTATTTTTTGGTCCGTCACTGGTCCGTCGCTGGTCCGTCACTGGTCCGTCGCTGGTCCATCACTGGTCCGTCGCTGGTCCGTCACTGGTCTGTCGCTGGTGCGTCACTGGTCTGCCGCTGGTCCACTGAATTTTGGTCCGCTGAATCTGGTCCGCTAGCAATTTCTTAAAAGTGTCATAACTTTTGCATCGAAAATCGCTACGAGAGCCATAAGTACTCAAATCGATCGTCTCGACGAGCTCTCCGTTGTTCGTTCAAAGTTGATTTTCAAAATCAAATTCTAACATCTTCGTTTTCGAGTTTGAAGTGTTGACGTTCGATTTCACCGATTTCAAAATGAAAGAAATTGATGCATTCGTTGCGGGTCATCATCAGAATGTGCCAAAATTGATGAAGTATGAGGATTATCCGAGTTGGGTAATGAAATTTAAAACATATCATGATACCGTGGATAAAGATTTGTGGATTCCGATCAATCAACTATATGTCTATCTAACTAATGCTCATGGAGATCCCATATGGCAAATGGATCTTTCAAATGCAGAAAAGAAGCAGTATGAAAATGAAAAGAAGGCATATGCATTTTTAAAATTGGCAATATCAACTGAGTTGTTTGTGTATTTTAAGGATTGTTAGAGATCAAAAGTATTGTGGGACAATCTGAAAATAATATGTGAATATCACAATATGTAACTTTATCGGAATTCAAGGTCAAACAAGAGTTCTAACGGTGAGATTGAAGAGTTAGAAAAGAAGCTGACAAAGTTGACCGAAGAAAATGGTATTCTGATAAAAGAGTTGGAGAAATGGAAGAAGAATGCTACAGAAATATCTGATTCTTCAAAGATGCCAGATTTGATGACAAAATTTTCTTGTCTGGTTGATAAATGTGAAGTGATTTCACATAAAAAGAAGAAAATTCGGGATTTGTTTACTGATTCTCATTTCTTAAGTGATGAAAGTCACAAGAGAGAAGAAGAATGTGCTCAGAATAAAGCTCATGTGAAAGAATCGGAATTTCAAATTGAAATTGAGGATTTAAAGAAAACAATTGACAAATTGCTGAGTGAGAATGAAAAGTTATCAAAAGAAGTTGGTGAAGATAAACAACAGATTTTGAAGTTACAAAATGAAAATGCAGAGGTGATTAGAAATGCTGCAAAATGGGAGCACGAAGCAAAAGATGCTATTGGAGATTTTGATGCTTTGTTTAAGAAATCAACAGCAAGAGTAGAATCGCTTAAGCAATCTTATGATGAACTTAAGAAAGAGTTTGATAAAGTTACTGCTGTAGAAAATCATCATCAATTGGTACATTCTGAATTACAAGACAAAGTCATAAGTTTGAAAAAGGAAAAACAGTTGTTGACAAGGAATATTGAGATTCATGAGGGAAGAGTGAAGAAAATTACACAAGAAGTGTATGATGCTCATGATAAAATGAGGAGAGAAAAATTCTTATCAAACAGAGCTTCAGAAAAGTTAATTGATTCAGAAAAAGCATTAGGTGAAGCTCAAAAGAAGATATCAGATTTAAATGTTGAGGTTTTGGATCTTAAAAGACAGTTGAATAATCTGACGAATTCACATTCATTCACCAGTTACGTGTGTAATGATGAGAATTTCAAGAAAGTGTTTGGAGGCAAAGAATACAATCAAATTCCACATCCTGTTATTCAATCTGATCCTTTAGGTGATCTCAAGTCTTTTGATGAAATTGGCGATTATTCTGAATTTGCCACTGAGAAATCTGAAAAGAAGAAAACTCAGTCATCTAACAAGAAAGAAGAGACTAAGCCAAAAGGTGGGACAACATCTGTCAAATTTGTGTCTGGTGGTCCTAGATTAGATGATGGATCAATTCCTGTTGGAAAAATGACTGAGCAAGATGAAAAGAAGTTTTCTGAAGAAAAGGTTGCTGCAGACTTGGTTGAGACTAACAATTTAAAGGGAATTAAAGCTTTGTTTAATCAAGCTGCTAAATCTGGCCATGTTAGTTCTCAAGTTGATTTATCAAAGCTACCAGGTTACAAACAGTCTGGTTTGGGTAGTGGGAACAAGAAATTTGAGAAGAAAGACAAGAAGAACATGCCCAAGAAAGCTCCAAAAGAAAAGAAAGATACAAATCTTGATCAAATTTATCATTTGGCTCAGGTTTTAATATCAACAATGGAGAAAGGATTCGGGAGTCAACAATCAAAGAAAGATTTGACGAAGAAGATTTTCTCAAATCCGTCTCAAGCTGGTCACAGACATCCTGGTTGGTCTTCTTCAGGCTCAAATCCTACTCCTCAAAGTCCAACATCCAAATGGTTGCACAAGAATCGGTTTCAACCATTTGATGATTTTTATGATTCTTTTGATTTTGATGATATGTGTCATACAGTTCAGGACAAACGAACACCGAAACGATCATATCGTTTGTGCTATCAATGTCGCCGACCAGGCCACATGGCACACGATTGTCCTGAAACTGCAAAAAGAACTTTTTTCTAACAAATCTGCCATATTTTTTGATGAATCAGGTAGAGTTTTAACTGAGTCCACATCCACATCTTTTAAATCTTCAAAGAAACAATTTTCTAAATATGATTCAAACATGGATAGTTCATCCACTGGAAGTGACTCATTAAAAACAGAAAAACCAAAAATGCAGTGGCGACCTAAGCTGGTCACCAAGGCTACAAATGATTTTGTGGAAGACACTGGTCGACCAGAAGCTGTGTGCTTCAGGTCATTTGAATACTAATCATTTTTATACCAGTGTGCACGTACTTCTAGAAGACCTATCGGTGATTGAAAAGTTGCTGATGGAGGAGTATTATGCTGATTTAAGTTAAATTACCTGTGATATCAATTTCAAAATTGAAAATTTTCAGAAAGCTAAAACTGCAAGGTATCCATGTCGAAAGGTCAATTTTCTTTCTTTTACATTTCGTATGTAGTTTAGGGGGAGAAAATTGAAAATACCAAAAATAGTGTCTTTTTGTTTTTGTTAAAATGAAAATCCAAAAAATAGAGTTTTCATTTTAAGGGGGAGAAAAAGGAAAAATACAAAAACATTGAAAAATGAGAAATTGTATCCGACATAATTAGGAAATGATGGTACATTGTCTTACGTGTCTGACTCGTGGATAAATTAGATGAAAAGCCATGAGATCATTATTCAATGTGCTTGGTAGGCTCGGCATTAAATCAGAAAGTATTCAAATGTGATATACATTAAATACTAATGCTTGACCAAGATGACAACATCTTGATGCATATCTCATGATATATCAAGAAAAGATATGTGAAAAAGAAAATGAGAAGTCATTATGTATACATGTGTTCATTTTGCAAAGATTTAAACTTGTTTGATTTTCTTTATTTTGTCAAACGATCGGACGTTCTCTGCGTGTCCACAAGACCAACCTGATCGTTGTTCGTTTGACGTTCTGCTTTATTTTCTTTGGTGTTTCGTATAACTCATCGGACTTTCTCTGCGTATACGGAAGTATCGACCTGATTGTTGTTGAGTTATACAATTTCAACTTGTTTTATTTTCTTATTTTGTTAAATCCGAGGCCTTATCTGCGTGTCGAAAGATCGACCTTAAGGTAGACGATTTAACGTTCTTATTTCTTTTTGCATGGAATACAGTTGACTAAATCATGAGTACAATCGTTATGTGGTTAAATCACAAATGAAATAAAAAAGTGTGATATCTATACTACTATATAATACATATTGGTCATCGGGGGTATTTTCGTCATAAAATTCCTTAATTTTAAGACGCGTACAAATGATTGAGCACCAAGTACAAGTTCATAAAGCACCTTCAAAATCTGAAAACCAATCTAACCATAGAGAATTATGATATTTTAGTCATTTACTCCATCTTTGAGCCCACCGCCGTTCCATGTTGTCTTTACCGCCCACCTCCACCTATTACGTCCCATTTCTCTCTTGATAGCTGCATCTCCCTTCGATAAACGTATCACGCAATCTCTCTTCGATAAACGTTCACCGCCCAAGAAACTCTCTAAATTCGCATCTCCATTTTCAAAATCGTTTCAAAACCCTAAATATGTTTAAGTTCCAAAAGCGTTTCAGTTCTCTCTTTCGCAATTCTCTCTCACTCGCAATTACCTGAATCTCCGTCGATGCTTCAAGCAACAGTGATATGGATATTCAATTCTCTCCTTCGCAATTCTCCCAAGAAACCCTAAATCTTCGTCGATGCTTCAAGATTACCTCCGGCGATGCGTTTGAGAGCAGACACAATTCATAGATTTTGTTTTCTTCTTCTGCCTTCAAGGTAAGACATGCTCTGACTCGATCTTTGATGATTTCAACCCAAATTACAGCTTTGGTTGTTCATTTAGGATTTTCGTTGAGATTTTCAGTAAATATATCGAATTTCATGTGTCTGGTCATTGAAGACTGATGGTTTCGATAAGCGACAATCTCAGATTCTCAGGTAATATGGTCTCCAACTGATTTTAACTCATAGTTAAATGAAGCTCATCTCTGTGCAATTTTTAATTTTTGGTTGTCGAACCAGGAGTGCTTTCTGTTTTGGTCTCCAACTGATTTTAATTCATTGAGGATTTCTCATGGGACAAAGCTCTTATTGTTGATTCGGTTGATGACACATAGGTGTATAACATTGGCAATCAAGGTTTGTTGTTAATCTGCTTATTCGTTGCTGCTTATTACTTCTATTTGTTTATGCTTATTAGTTCAAGTTCATGAGTTTAATTAGTTTCCTTTAGGTTGTATACTTATTTGTGGCTTGATTTCTACTTATTAGTTGAATAATTTATTACATCAGAGGCTGTTGGTTGCCTAAATATTGACATTGTAGTTGCTGGAGTTAGATTTCAAGCCCATGACACTCCATAGTTCAACCCATCTACTGTTTAGTTACAAATGGTCAAATAAAAAACATGTCCAGAGTATCCAAAAGAAAATGGTATGCAAAATTTGTCAAAGTTGGGAGAGCAGGTTACGCAGACTAGGGACTTGCCAGAATCAAAGCAGTTGGCTGGAAATGAGGGTGTTATCTGATGGATTTGGCTGGCAAGAGCTCTTTTGAAGGATTTTACTCCATGAGGGATGTTAATGAGGGTTTGAAGAGTAGTAGTTGGCCACTTGTTTATGAAATAATTGGTCGTTCTAGGTTACCATCTGACTTCGTGGTAGGTCTTGTTTGTTCAAAAATCCGAGAGAAAAAAAGCGATTTTAACAGGTTTACCATACCTCTCTGCTTGTTTAATGTTAACATATTGTATTAATTAGATGTTTGGCTACTATATCATTGATGAAGGTCAATTCAAAAAAGAAGAGAGGATAATTTTTCTTGGTTGTTCTGAACTTTTTTATATCTTTGTTAATATTAAAATTTTCTTTGTTGCTAACATAGAATACACATTATATTCTATTTTTGAGCATAACATAGAATATATATAGCCTGTGCAACAAACCTTTGGTTCGAAAAATGTAAATTTCCTTTAACTTACTATTTTGTTTTAAGTTTTATTCTTTTAAGCTTTAGAAATTTAATGAGTTTTACTGCAGGATTTACGGCTGTTGGTGATTCAGAGGGTATTGGAACAGTTAATGTCTAAGACTGGGCAGAGTATGAACCCAATTATGAAGCGAGATCTCAAATAGATGCGTGAGGTGTGGCACATAGGGCATTCTTCTAATTTTGCTTTCCTTTTTCAGGGAACTAAGGCGGTAACTGTTTGGTAGGTATGGAAGAAGGCGTAGCTATAGCCAAAGAACAACAACCTCAATTCATGACAATATGAGGAACATACTGACGATGATGATGAAACATTGCTATGATTAAAACCAAAACTAGAATTAGGTGACAGTGAAAATGTCCATCTTTAATATCAGGTATTGTTGTGTCCTTCACGGTTAATGCTTCTATACTCATAATATTTCGTAACTTAAGATGATTATTAACTTTCTTTTTGTTGTTTTTCATGGTTGAAGTAAGTCTATCTCCGTTATTTTAAGCTAGAGGACATGTTGTTGGATGGAAGCCTTGCGCCCCGTTTAATGATTTATGTGGATACTCCAAGGTAGTTATCTTTAACATTAACTGTATTTGTGTGTCACCACATTTTGGTCAAAGTTTATATAATTTGACTTTTTCATGCGTTGTAATGCATTCTTCAGCACTTCATTCACAGGCAAAATTCACAGTTGGTACACCAGCATACATAGCACCTGAAGTGTTGCCTAGGCAAGAATATGATGGAAAGGTGGGTTTGTTCCATCGTAATCACTTATTTTCTTTGTTTCTTGATCCATATAAGATGCTGGGTCAAACTCTTGACTTCTTGAAGTGTACGATCAACTAAACTTCACGTTCAATCATTATGCTTTTTTTTATGATCGTAAAGGGAATACATGCCCTCTGATGGATAATATTGTGTTCTGGATCAGATCGAAAACCGGTCGCTGGCTTGAACTCAGTTTTGTAGTTTTTCTTGCTATTTTTTGTTTGGATCTGTGATCCTATTTCTGGTGTTTTGTTAGATATCGGAGCTGAAGACAATGCAATTTGTCAAGCCTATGCCTCCTGGAGGTAGGTCAAACACTATAAATATATCAAACCCTTTCGGCTAACTTTACGGTGTTTGCACCTTCTTTTTGTTGCATGCTATAACTTACAAGTTATTTGTTTAGGTTGTTTTAAGCATTCTAGGTCTTCGCAGAAGGAATCATACCGAGAGAAGGAATCTTGATAATTTAACAATTGGCCCAGTTCTTACATTGAGTTATTAAATGATGAGGCTTAAAAGTTAAAAAGTTTTGAAAATAAAATGATATTTTCCAACTAATTGCCTCATTGCTTCATTTCATGTTTTTATGTTACAACAGAAACTCAGTTGTTGGTATTCTCAAGGGTTAGTATATTTTTCATTGCTTCATTTCCCTCAAAATTGCTTCACTAGAATTGGTTTCAAGAGACTATGATATGGATAGTCCAAATCCATTTAGAAGTTCTGATGTTGTCAGCATGGTTCCTGTACATCAGAATTAAATTATATATGCATATTGCTCACAAGAATTGTTAAGATACATGCCAATGGGTCAAATTGCAAGGATCAAACAATAAGCTGCATTTTGTGGAACATAGCCAACATTTGATAAGGGATCAAATAATAATTTTTGCTTTTACACCTCATTTTTCTTGTTAGAATTTATATTTCCACGACTTGTTATGTTTATTGATTACATGAAGAATTACAACCTGTGAAAATTACAGAGACACTTTGTTTAAGGCAACTGAATTGCAGATGTTATTCTCCTCAAAATTGACAAATAATTTTGGTTTTTTTCATTAGGATGATGAAGTGAGAGCTGGTGAAGAAGCTTTTGATTCTTGATGGTGACTCGGAAAGGTGTGCTTCATGTTTTTATTCTTGATAACCCTAATTTTCATTGTTGTATACTAATTTGATGAACAACTAGCTGTGATCTTATATGTTTACTAATGACGACTGCATGTTTTTCTGTTTTGTAGTGAAGTTTGTTTCAGTGACTTTCTTTGGTATTCATCTGTATCTAAGTATCCATCTTCCTTGCTCCTTTGTATTTTCCCCAATTCAAGATCATAACTATGTATCCAATCCTGAGTTAGTCGATGGTGATAATAGCGAAAGTGAAGTTTGATTTTACTTTTTCCTTCCAAATTAAGATTTTGATGATGAGAAATATCGGATTAATTATATTCATTTCAGTGATTTTAACAACAATAACACTAAATGGTCTTAGTATATACTTAATTCTACTAATTCAGATTTTAGGTTTTAAAATTGATATGTACTTATATAATATCATGGCAACTTTCTCAGCCTATCATACAAAACAAGCAGCAAAAAGGAGAACGAGCTCCTAATTGACTGTCTTGCGGGCCAGGTTATCTTGGTTGGCTTGACTTTAACCCTTTTAGAAGTGTTCTAGGTCAACATGACGTGATCCATTTCAACACATGGTATTTTGGGATTAAATATATTATGGTTTGTATTTTGTGTATTGTACTTGTTTGGTGGACTTATTTTCATATGTAATTGTTTTGTTGAAAATCTATAGTTCTGCGACTACTGATCAAGGGAAGAGAGTTTGTACCTTTCAATGACAAATTGACCAAAACATATATGCAGATTTATCGAACTTCATTTGCGATCAGAAACAGAAACAAGTAAACATTTAAGGCGAACGATTAATGATCAAGTCAAAGTAAATATAATTCGATGTTTCATTGTTATGAATATTCTCCATGGTAAATACTATTTTATCGTTTGACTTTGATCATTTTTTTCTTGTAGAATGATTTATTTTCTAGAGTTAATGTTTTGAGGTTTAGTAGAAAAGTGTCAAACAATTTCCTTATGTTGTTTCCTATTGTTCTTAACTGACATCTTTAAAAGCTACAGTGATGACACCCTTGAGTGGGTGAACCTTTAAGAAGTTAACGGAGAAGAAATAAAAATTTTACTGCAAACTTTATTTTAACCATTCAATTAAAGTGAAGTACAATTTATAGAATATGAAAATGCATGTTTAACTAACAACTAGGAAAACATGGGAACGTGAATGCAATATTAAACATGGGAACGTGCACGATTTTAAATCATGAATACATGACTACTTCAACATAATAACTGTAAGTAGAAAAGTGGGTTACGATCATTGACCCGTATCATACAGTAATTGTCATAATTGTAAATGTGAATGCATAACAGTAAACTTTATTGGGTATATATTTATAAGTGGATATTCATGCAAGACAAATGTTTACCTAATCATCAAATGTTTACCTCAATAATCATTAAACAAGCCGATCACTACATATTTTAATAAAACAAATTTGACATACCTTTTGAGAAAATGGAGATTTTCATCTGATATACCTTTTAATAAACTCATTAGTCCGTATAGTTTTTTCAGGTGAGTAACTTAAACACTACGATAATAATGTTGATATACAATTAGCTTTATGGCTTTTATGAATTGTTTTATAAAATTTGTTGTTTAGTTTATTTCTAGATTAATGGATTTAAGAACTTTAGGTAACAAATATAATTAAATTGCTTATTGTAATCATAATGGTCCAATTGTCCGTTAACAAACTAACATAACCTTTAAAGCTTATGTCATAGATAGACTACATCAATACTATAAATTAGAAAACCAACAGACATACGATACAATATATCATGTGAGGATTGATAAAGTAAAAAATTAAGTAGCGTGTTGGGTGATTGTTGTCGGCGTGGCATCGCACTAATGGGGACGAATATCGCGTTGTAAATTATCGTCGCCTCTAAATACGTGAACAAAAGACAATAACGCGCTATTAACCATCGCCCGCCGCAACGCGCGGGTACCCCACTAGTAAAAGAAAATACATATTTGAGTATGTCTGATAGTGTGGGGTACACTGGTCAAAGCAAACCTAATCAATACATTAACATATCCAAATGTTATGAGTATGATTGTGCCTGAGTTTAAGATGGACAAATTATACCAATAATCAACATGACTTGTGTGTTGAAGTAATTGAAATTGAAGTGTAGTTCAGCATGTCATGTTCAATATGGTCCCAAGTTGTGATCTTTCTCGCAAAAGACAAAAATAGTGTCTGATTCTTTATTGCATTTATGTTTCATATCTGGAAAATCCAACAATATTTTCGGTGTGTTTTGATATAAAATTTCAAAAACCCAAAAATATTTTATTTCTTATTTGTTTTCGACCGATCGACATGTGATACGAAACTAAATTTCAAAAACCTATCTTGGATTCTCGAAGAGAAGTTTTGCGCCAAAATTAAATTAAGTTTTCAAAAGAAAAAGGAAACTGCATTTTCGTCTTTTGAAATTGTAGGTTCAGTGTGTCAAAGACTCAAGCATGGTGAAAGGGGGAGTTTGTTATATCTTTCACAAGTGGATCTTGAAGATCATAGATGATTCAAGAGTGATCCAGCCATGCAAGCTCTATTTCTAACAAGATTTCAAGTTGAAGATCGGATGCAGCACTGTTGAAGATTGAAGACTGAAGTTTAGTTAGAATATAGATACACTACACGTTAAGGGGGAGTTTGTTAGAGCATATTCTTATGCTATGATGTGTCTTGTGTATTGTATCTATGTGAGCATGTCTAAGTATGAGTTGTAGTGACAATATCATTGGTGCCGTACCAAATGGTACGCCGGACCATATGGTACGTCTGTACCAGATGGTGAACCATTTGGTACATAGGCTGTTTAGTCACTAAGTATAAATAGGTTCGTGTTAGAATGTGCAGGACAACTAGTGGAGAACTTCTGTCATTCTACACCTTTCTCTGTGTGTTTCTAGAGAGAGAAACTAGAGAGTCTTCTTTGTATCTTCTAGTGATCAAAAGAATTCTCTTATTTACATCCGTGTTTACCATGGTTGATTGATACACGCAGTAGTAAGATCGCATCTCGGTTTTACAAGATATTTGTTAGGACAAGTTTCTGTGTGTGGTCGTTACTGTGCGAATGCATTAGGATTAAATGTATGTAATGATGTCAACATACCAACCAGCGTACCAGTTGGTACGCACGTACCAACTGGTACGGCGAACCAAAGTGGTAAGCCAACTGGTTAACCTATAAATAGGTTCGGTGTGTTGAACATCTTCAAGTTTGGTCACTACTCTTTGTGAGTGTGAGAGAGAGAGGAGGTTCTGTCCAAACCTCCTCCAGAGCTTAATTGATGTATACTCTCTCGGTATTGTAATCATTTGATTATAATTGAATGACAAATTTCCGTCTCTATCATTCTTTGATCTGGAAATGATCCGTATACGGTTTTTCAGTATATATATAGGATGTACCAGCGGCATATCCACCACATATTAATATAAGCTGTCACACCCCCAAATTAACCACTAACGGAGTTTATACCGTTAAGGGGTGCGACCAGACCAGGACCACAACCATTAGTTACAAATACTAAACGAATCAGAGTAAAGTCCAAACATTAATAATAAAAACAGTCAACAGTACGCAGCGGAAAACATTATCTTTAGCACTAACCGCGTGCTTTACATAAACATTGTTTTAAATTCCCAAGTTTAGTTTAAATAAAAATAAACATCTTCTTGTGCCATGTCAACCTGCTCCGGATACTCTTCAGCGATCTGCAAAAGTTTAAACCACGCAAGTGTCAACCTAACGGTTGGTGAGTTCACAGTGGGCTTGTCATGCAGTGGCCCGGTCTCATAAATCATAATCGTGTAAACGTATTCTTACATACAATTTATTTGTGAAAAAAAAAGCAATGCTTGTGATAATCAAAATCATATTATTGTGGTTTAGTAAAAGTATTGTCCGTAACCTACGTTATCGGGTATGTACTAGTCTTGTATAGTTAAAGTGCTCAACCGATATCGCGGGTAGCTAATCCGTTGTTCCATGCACTAAGGAAGTTTGTACCAAAGCTGACCATAAATTATTGTAGTGGCCGTGCCATCAGTTCTGCGGACCTACGTCATCGCGGTTTTGCCTCCCCCGTGTCCTCTCGGGATCACGGTCAGATAGGCTGATATTGTACCTCCGTGCACTCCCCGTGCCACGGGGCGGAGTTTGTCAAACTCCAGTAGATCTACCCAACATCCCCTCGCTTTACAATTAATGGTACAATTTAGTTGAGGACTTTTAAGTTTCAAGGCATCCTTAGAAATCATGTGATATCATGTGGTTTAGACTTTAACCTACACTAGCCATATTAAAATGGTTTACCGGATTCTCATGAATCTCAAAAGTGTTTTCAGTTTCGTTTCAGAAATGGTTGTTTAAGTAATTCACAAGTGCTCCCCATAAAGCACTTCAAGTCCATCAAGTGGGTGCCGAGCACTCCAAGTTTTCAAGTTTATCAGGGAGGTGCCTAGCACTCTCGAAGTTGTCAGCATTGTTTCTATTTAGTTATTCGGTGTGACCCAAACGGGTTCACGGTAATCGGGTTAGTGACACTCACCTTTGGTTGCACTGCTACACTTGCTAACAATCCAAGTATTGCTTATCGAAGACCTATGAACACGTTTAGGTCTTAAGTATTAGTTTTGTGTCTAATCTTTACTTAACGTCACTATGGCCCATAACATAGCACGTTGGAACTATGACTCGACATACAGACACACGACACCGATGGTTGATCATAAACAAGGGTTCATATACATCAGAAGTCAAAGCATGTATCATCATGGCATAATCATGTAAGTCATGGCATAACATTAAAGCAAATTGCACAAGTTCGGATTCTGGTCTCAGTTTCGCTAGCAGTTTCGCTAGTCAGTTTCGCTGTGTGCACGGGCAGCACTTTCGCTAGGCAATACCCGATGACACAGTTTCGCTAGGCTAGTTTCGCTCGAAACTGTTGGCACAGTTTCGCTAGCCTAGTTTCGCCCGAAACTGGTTTGAACTTTCGTTCAGGGAATTTCGCTCGGTAGATTCGCTCGAGCTGGTCTGGTTGGTTTACCCGGCGACACTACAGTTTCGCTCCATAGTGTCGCTGGTTGAAGATATGCATAGTTTCGCTGGACAGTTTCGCCCAGAGAACATGGCAGTTTCGCTGGTCGCGAAAAACTTACGGATCAGCCTAAAAATCAATCTAACAGCTTCCATATTACATGTAATTCATTATCTAGCATGCCTAGACATTTACCAACATCAAACAACAAGATTTAACACCTTAAACATGGGTTTTCACATCCAAATCACCAAAAACACATTTTTGACCTAAAATGACCTAAATAGCATAAATCTCTATCATGGTTGGATTTCATACGTAAAGTTGCAAACTTTATAATAGATCTAACATCCCTAAGCAACATACTAGCAGATCAAGCACTTTCATGAAAGTTTAAGCATGCTTTTTAAGAAAACTCAAAGAAAAGGCATAAAGAGAGGTTTTGGGACTCACGATTCGATCAAGGAATCGAATGGATGTTGTCTTGAGGCTGAGATCTTGATGTTTTGTTGTGTTTTCTCGTCTGACCAGAAATTCCAGAAGTGTGTGTGTGTGTTTTGGAGAGAATGGTGCAAAAATGAGGCAACTAGGGTTTTATGTTATTATATATCAGGGCCTAGTTTCGCTGGCAGTTTCGCTGGCCAGGCGAAACTAGCTCTGATCACGAGTGAAGCCAAAAGACTGCCGGGCGACACTATAGTTTCGCCCGGCAGTTTCGCTGGAAACCCGAAAGTGACTAATTTACATTTTAAGCAAGATAAGTACAGTTCATGGGTTGTCAAGCTATTCACAATACTAAATCATGTATTTAAATCACATTGCACATAATGACATACAAGTAAATGAACACCTAACACATATGGGCGGGTTTGGTGATCAACCAAAGGTCGTGGACGTATTCGGCCTAGTTAAGCATTAGTTACTAAGTTAACACTTATAACGTAACTAACGGAATTGTCTAACGGAAGTAAACCTTGAAATTCTCGGATGTCACATCATCCCCTTGTAATTGGAATTTTCGTCCCGAAAATTATTCTCGTGTCGTAGCATTCGCAGCGTCAGCTGTCGTCGTTGCTGTATTTGCTGGGGAAAGAAAGCAAAAGTTTTAGGGTCGTCACATCCTCCACCTGTTACAGGAATTTTGGTCCCCAAAATTAAATCATACCTTGAGTTCCCGTGGACGTTTGCCCGAACAAGTGAGGATACTTTTTCTTCATTTGATCCTCTCGTTCCCAAGTATATTCAGGTCCACGCTCTGAGTTCCATCGCACCTTGACGATCGGAATCTTGCTACGTTTGAGGGCTTTCTCCTCGCGTCCCATGATTTCTACCGGTTGCTCGATAAATCTCAGATGTTCATCAATTTCCAATTCCTCCAAAGGAATTATTTCGAGTGTCTTCGGCCAGACATTTCTTTAGGTTAGAAACGTGAAACACGTTGTGAACTCCATCGAGTTCTGCAGGGAGTTGTAAGCGGTAGGCCACCGGGCCTACTTCACCAATAATTTCAAATGGACCGATATAGCGAGGATTCAGCTTTCCACGCTTTCCGAAGCGTATCACTCCCTTCCAGGGAGATACCTTCAATAGTACCTTGTCGCCTACCTCGAACTTCAAAGGTTTACGGCGTTTGTCGGCATAGCTCTTTTGTCTGTCACGTGCTGCGGCTATCCACTTTCTGATTTGAATAATCCGTTCAGTCGTATCATGAATGATTTCCGGTCCGGTGAGTCCCTTCTCACCCGTTTCAGCCCAACACACGGGCGATCTACATTTTCTGTCGTAAAGGGCTTCGAAAGGTGCAGCACCGATACTTGAATGATAACTGTTGTTGTAGGAGAACTCCACCAACGGAAGATGAGCCTCCCAGTCTTTACCAAAGTCGAGAACGCAAGCTCGGAGCATGTCTTCTAGAGTCTGAATAGTTCGCTCCGTCTGACCATCGGTCTGCGGGTGATAGGCTGTACTCATATCCAGTCTGGTTCCCAATGCTTCTTGCATAGATTGCCACAATCGGGAAGTAAATCGAGGATCTCTGATCGGAAATAATAGTTTTAGGCACTCCATGACGTGCTATAATTCGGTCAATGTACAGCTTTGTCAACTTATCCATATTGTCGTTTTCCTTCATCGGGATAAAATGTGCAGATTTGGTTAATCGATCAATGATAACCCAAATCGCATCCGGTCGATTCGATCGATGAGGTAATCCCGTTACAAAATCCATGGAGATGTCCTCCCATTTCCATTCTGGGATCTTTGGTTGTTGCAACAATCCAGAAGGCTTTTGGTACTCGATCTTGACTCTTGAACATGTTAAACACTTAGCCACATATCGAGCAATGTCGGCTTTCATATTCGGCCACCAATACAAATTCTTCAAATCTTGGTACATTTTATCCGATTCAGGGTGCACCGAATACCTTGATTTGTGAGCCTCGTCCCTCACGAGCTCACGAAGATTTCCTAGTAAAGGAACCCAAATTCTGTCATTGTAATATCTGAGTCCATCGGTCTTAACTTCAGAATTTCCATCTACCCCTCGCAGTGCTTCAGCTGCGAAGTTTTCTTCTTTTAGAGCTTCTTGTTGGGCATCGCGGATCCGATCCGGCAATCCCGTGTGGATGGTAAGTTGCAGCGCTCGTACTCGTCGAGGCTTTTCATACTCTTTCCGACTTAATGCATCAGCCACAACATTGGCTTTTCCTGGATGATATTTAATTGCCAAGTCGTAATCATTCAGTAGCTCGACCCACCGTCGTTGTCGCATATTGAGGTCCTTCTGTTCAAAGATGTGCTGTAAGCTTTTGTGGTCAGTAAATATTGTGCACTTTGTTCCGTAGAGGTAGTGTCTCCAAATCTTGAGTGCATGAACAACGGCTCCCAATTCTAAATCATGCGTTGTGTAATTCTTCTCAGTATCCTTCAGTTGCCTTGACCCATAGGCAATCACTTTGTCCCGTTGCATCAACACACAACCGAGTCCTTGAATAGATGCATCACAGTAAACTACAAAGTCGTCAACTCCATCGGGTAACGCAAGAATCGGAGCTGAACATAACATATCTTTAAGTGTTTGAAACGCGTGTTCCTCTTTTTCACCCCATCTGTATTGCACTCCTTTGTGCGTTAAAGCTGTTAAGGGTTGAGCCAATTGCGAGAAACCCTTAATGAACCTTCGGTAATATCCGGCAAGTCCCAAAAATTGTCGGATTTCGGTCGGCGCTCTTGGAGTAGGCCAATTCTTGATAGCTTCCACTTTAGCTGGGTCGACATGAATTCCATTCTGATCAACAATGTGTCCAAGAAACTGGACTTCGCGAATCCAAAAATCGCACTTTGAAAACTTAGCATAAAGCTGTTCCTTGCGGAGTAATTCCAAGATAAGACGTAGGTGCTCCTCGTGTTCCTCCTTTGTCTTGGAGTAGATCAAAACATCATCGATGAAAACTAGCACAAACTTATCGAGGTACGGCTTGCACACTCGATTCATCAGATCCATAAACACAGCAGGTGCATTAGTTAGCCCAAACGGCATAACTAGAAACTCGTAGTGACCATATCGAGTCCTAAAAGCAGTCTTGGGTACATCCTCACCACGAACACGGAGTTGGTGATATCCAGACCGTAGGTCAATCTTTGAGAAGTAGCTTGAACCTTGTAGCTGGTCGAAGAGATCGTCGATTCGAGGACGTGGATACCGATTCTTGATAGTAACCTTGTTAAGCTCTCGGTAGTCAATACACATTCGGAACGTCCCATCCTTCTTCTTAACAAATAATACAGGTGCTCCCCATGGAGACGAACTCGGACGAATAAACCCTTTGTTAAGTAACTCTTGAAGTTGCGCGGAGAGTTCGTTGAGTTCACTTACCGCCAAACGATAAGGTGCGCGTGCAATCGGAGATGCTCCAGGAACTAAGTCGATTCCAAACTCTACTTGTTGAAATGGAGGCAAACCAGGCAGATCTTCAGGAAATACATCTTGGAAGTCGCGGACTATCGGGTAGTCGTCGATTCTACGTTCGGGAAGTGTCGTGTCGGTGACGTTTGCGAGAATCGCGAAGTGACCTTTACGAAGGCACTTTTGAGCTTTGAGAAACGAAATAATACCGGTTACTGTTCCACCTTTTTCACCTTGGACCGTTAACACTTTACCTCCTTCGAGTGGAATACGAACCACTTTTTCTTGACATAAGATTTCAGCGCGGTTTTCAGATAACCAATCCATTCCTACTATAACATCAAAACTACCAATCGGGAAAGGCATAAGGTTGATTCCTAACGTATGGCCAGCTAGTTCTAACTTACAGTCCTTAACTATCTGAGTCGTATCGTGAAGTTTACCATTTGCTAGCTCTACCACATACTTAGCATCTAAGGCAATAGGTTTAGCATTTATCAACTTAGCAAATTTAGTGGAAATAAAGCTTCTTTCAGCACAAGAATCAAACAATACAGTAGCAAAGAAACCATTAAGGATGAATTTACCGTTAATCACGTTGGCATCATTGCGAGCTTCACCTTGACCCATAACAAAAGCTCTTCCCCTGCCATTTCCACCATTCCCGTTACCATTCCCGTTGCCATTACCTCCACCATTACCATTCCCACCATTGTTTCCTTGATTACCATTTCCCTGTCTTCTAAGCTGTGGGCAGTCCCTCTTAATGTGGCCTTGGGCACCACATTCAAAACAGCCACGGGCTCCACCATTGTTGTTCTGATTATTTCCTTGCCCGTTACGGTTGTTCCCATAGTTATTGCCATGGTTGTTGTTGTTTTGCCTTTGGCGGTTTTGTTGCTCAGGTAAAGTTGCCCAACAGTCTTTTGCTTCGTGGCCTTTCTTTCCACACCTTTCGCAGTTCAAATTCTTTCTACAAACTCCAGCATGATGTTTCCCACACTTGTTACACAAAGGCAGGTTACCCCTGTAGTTGCTTTGACCATTTCCGCCCTGGCGGTTGTTACCACTGTTGTTCCCAGACCTCTTACTTTGACTTTGGTAGCTATAAGACCTCCCAGTGCTGTTTCCAACACTCTGATTGTTCATGGAGTTTTCAGGAGCTTCATCATCAGCTTTTCTTTTGCCACTTAAGGCAGTCTTCTCAGTGGCTTTCACAGGTAGAGTACCCTTCTCGACCTCCTGATCAGTAAGTTTGTGAGCCAGACGGATGGCTTGCTGCACAGTTGCAGGGTTGCTGGCAGTCACTAGCCCTTTGATTTGAGGCGCGAGGCCTTCCAGATAACGCTCAATGCGTTTGAACTCAGCATCAACCATTGTGGGGCACAAGACCGCGTACTCATGGTAACGCGCAGTATATTTCTCAACTTCAGACCCAATCATTTTCAGATTCAAGAATTCACCCTCTAGCTTCTTCACTTGGTCACGGGGACAGTACTCCTCCATAATCAGTTCCTTAAATGCTTCCCATTGCATGTTATTAGCCGCATCAATCCCAATCATCTGGATTTCGGCATTCCACCAGGAGAGAGCAGCTCCCTCAAAGGTACCAGTAGCGTACTTCACTTTGTCCCCAGCAGGGCAGTTGCACATAGAGAAGACCTTTTCAGACTTCTCAATCCACCTGAGGAGTCCTACCGCTCCTTCTTCGCCCGAAAACGTTATAGGCTTGCAGTCCATGAAAGACTTAAACGTACAGTGATACTGGTTTCCTGATACAATAATAGTTCGGGTTTCAAATTTAAACAGGTCAAATATAATTCGCTTTGTGCCTTAACCGGCATAATAATTACCCTGAGCGGCATATGCAGCTTGGACGGCTGCTACCGCGGCTTGCACATGTTCGTTGATCATCGCTTGCAGCTGTGCAGGTGTCATGTTAATGTTGTTCCTTCCGTGTCCTCTTCCAAACATCTTGCTGGACAGTTAAAGTAGCCAGTGTTCAGTCACAATTATACTTCATACATATCCCATAATATGCATGTTAACAATTTCCCGTTATCCCTCTATTAGTCCAGAAAAATTTTCGTGCAAAATTGAGGCGTCGTCGGAGAACGTCATAAGTCGAAAGTAGCTATCGTCAAAAGTCAGCTTTCCCATAAAAGTCACCGTCGGCGTAGTCATCGTAGTAGAAATCAGGACGTAGCGTGTAGCATCGTTTCGTTGTCGCTTTCCCCCGGCATAGTGCGCGCATTAGCGTTCGCGTTTCGTATTCGTGTGTGAAAATTTCCTAAGGCTTTCCGTTAGACTACCTAGACACGGTCTATATATATATATTTATATATATATATACATACGTACTAAGCTTTTACTTTCACAGCAGAGCGAGTATCCCAGGTTGGCACGTAATTATTTTGGTTTTGGGAATTTTTTGTTCGTTTGTAACTAAGGTTTCAAGTTGCAGTTTCCAAATTGTTTTTCAAAATTGATTCCAGTTCTCTGCCGGGG